>OY294047.1:13881218-14532808 GCA_958510825.1 Brachypterus glaber | reverse complement strand
GTAGGAAATTCTTCTGGTCATATCTCGGCTTGAATTACTCCTAGTCTTGGTGGTAATGGTTTGGAAAATAAGTGCACTCATGCTAAAAAGGGCCTTGTTTGCTGCTTGCAAATCTGGTACCTATTTTGTTATGTTTTTAATGTTTTAAACCCCTTAACGCACGCACCCGAGTTAACTCGTTTACAGTAGGTTGGCTCTTTTCCGCTTACTCGGGCGACTTAAATTTTGCCGAATTGGTGAAAAATTAACCACTTTTCCGAAAAAAAGTGGTGCGTCAAGGGATTAAAGTTATTTCAAAGAACGCTCAATTAAATAATATTTTACATATGGATTAGGATTAAATTTAAAGTTTACCAAGTTTTGTCACAGAAAAAAAGATTACTTAAACCAAGGACAAATGCCTTTTGATATGTTTAAAGCCATATTCTCTTATTTCAAGGCTAGCATTTCTTTGAATACAGAGCACGGCTTTTTGAATGAAGTTCCGCGCTCTTTATTTAAGGACATTGAATTTGGTTTAAAGAAATACTAGCCTTGAAACAAAACAATATGGATTTAAACATATCGAAAGACACGTGTCCTTGGTCTAAGGAATCGTTTTTTTTTTCTGTGAAATATAACCTGTATTAAATTTCCAACTACATTTTACAAGCGTTTATAACTTTAACTTTTTCTTCGTAACTGAACTATAAAGTTAAAAAGTAATTCAAACAAATTAAGAAATAAATGTTTAAACTAAGAATCATCTAACTAAATGAATTTTTGGGCTTTATTTTATTAAGTACTTAATTCTTAAGGTTAATTAGTCATTAACACTAAACTAACTAAGAATTAAACCAATAAAATGAAACCTTAGTTTGGTGTTAATAATAAGGTAAACGATCCATTAGTCTAAAAGTTAATTTCTTTAATTTAATTCATATATATCAGGTAGTACGTACTTATAGGTATATAGCCATATCGATACCCCCAAGTAACAAAGCCGTAACTTATATATTGTCATTTTTCACTACAGCTAAAATATTTTTTTTTATTTAAGGGTGGGAAAATGATTGAAGTGGAAAAGAAAGCCATGTGATACATCATTTAAAAGCTTATAACATTCTCTATTTAACCCTATAAGTATTTATTGTTTATTTATTGTTTCTTTCTGATAATATTCAAAATTATAATTTCTTGTTTTTTTTGGTAAACTTTTGGTTAAAATGGCCTATGGAGAAATCTTAGTAGTACCACCATGTGTGTCTATCTTCAAGGTGTTTACCTATGAGTATAACTCAAAATAGGTCTAACTTGAGTTACATCCTTGTTGCATGGGAGTGTCGATATATGCCCAAGGCCCTCTTCGTCTTTGAGCACACAAATATTCTCATTCAAAAGGAAAATGCCAAAGTGAATTAACTAAACGTGCATTTTCCATAAGCTATTTGAATAAGGACGATTTCTATGAATTGCTTTGTTTTGCAACTTGTTATTCAGGAATTCTGTTGAAAATAAATTTTTTTAATAAATAAAAGTTTGACCTGTACATATTAAGTGAGATATTTTTGGTTAAAATTGATTTGAGGTCATCTTTTTTTAAAGACCACTTTACACGGAGCAATTTGTACGCAAGTTTGATGCTATGCAAGTTTGCTGCCAGATATAGCATGAGGACAATTGGACATTGATTTGCCTTTTCACGGAGCAAGTTATACGCAAGTTTGGTGCTATATATTGCAAGGTAAACAGTGCTGCCAACCAGACCATTTTGACGTGTCTCTGAGTTTGTTGACAAAAACATAACCTAGCATTTGCTTTTTTAAGGAAGATTTTTAGTTAGACAGACCGACCTATTATTAATAATAATAATTATTAACATGTGCAGTTGCTACTATATTAGTAAAATAAAATCGATTTGGTAACTTTTTTTCCAGGTTGGTACCAAACGAAAATAACCATAAAACATGCGTGAAAATTGCCGAAAATAGAACATGTTCTAAATAATTTGATGGCACGAAAATGGCCTTAAACTTGCCTGAAGGCATGCGCAGTGACTGAATCATTCTTGCAACAAACTTGCATAGCATCAAACTTGCGCACAAATTGCTCCGTGTAAAGTGGCTTTAAGATCTCTATTATCTAGGAATGTCATGCTCAGTTTTAGTCAACCTAGGCGTAAGGGATATATGGATTGTCTTATGCAATAATAATGTAAGATGTAATGTCAGTTATGCCCAGAATCACACACAAAACATATATATTTATGCATTAATATTTTATAAAATTTTAGCTGTTTTTTAGATCATTAGATACTGTTGAATATAGAAAATGTTACTTACTGTCTAGCCACTTGGAGTCATATTTCAGGGTCCTCTTGAAATTAAATTCCTTTCTCCCGGTAGTTAAATTATAAAGGTCAGTCCTAAAGATAACAGTATCAGCCTTTGTGAATTCGGCATTGGTCCCGGAATAGAGTCCGGGAAGGTCGCCCGGATTGCCCCTTTCCACCCAGACGGCGGTCGAATTGTCCGCAGGGTCGTAAGGGCACTTTGCGATACCCATACCGATGCCAGGGACGAAGGTGTTTCGGCTAAGATGTGTCAAGTTTCCCTGAAAAAAAAAAACGTAAATAAAATAAATATTCACTGTAAAAATAATACAAATTTTATTATTTTTTCAGAGTGGCTAATCGTACACACAATGCTAAACTACGTCTAGGATTAAAAAAAGTTAGTTTATGTGTATATAAACAAAACCTAACTTTCTAAATCTTTGGTTGATTATGTTGATTTACATTATTAATTAATTATTAATAATGTGATATTACAGTATTTTAGAAGGTAATTTGTAGTAGTATTACCATACTTTTGGAGTAATTTTACTCTATTATTGATTGATTTTTTTTTCAAACCTAAAGTAACTTTACAATATATTTATGCAAATATTACATTAGTGGTATGGTATTATTACATCAGATATGATAAAATATAAAACTATATTTGCATCGCACGAAAAATATTAAAAAGCTCAATATTCAATAAAAAGCAACTACAATTATTGCTATTATTATGAAAATTTATGATGTTAATAACAAAGAGAAAGTAATTTTCTTAAACAAATTTGAAAAAGAAACATTTTATTTTATAAAACGTGAAACGGACGGTCACGGAAATTACGATTTTCATTAAAAAATGCAGTAGGTATGGTTTATTTAACATAACTATTTTATAAAATCACTTCAATTTACTGAACTCCAGCCTTAATTCGTTTTATTTAAAATTTTCCTGTTTCCTAAAAAAATACTTTTACAATTTTGGCGAAGGCGCCTCTACACGTTACACGTTAAGAATGGTTTATAAATGTAATTTAATAAAACATGGCCAGAAAAGTCAGTATAAATTTACCAAACTCACTAAAATACCTACTGTATATTTATTACATTTTTAATTACGAATTTCTTTCACTTTTTTTGTTTTATTTTTTGTACCGTTGTAGATTTTTGTGCATATGTCGGAATATACAAAAAATAAAATAAAAGCATACACCGTAAAAAATGTTTCTGTATTGTAATTTCAAAACTTGATTTTACGATTAAACTTTGTCAACGTTATTACTTACAGGGTATATTAAAAAAAAACTATAATATTGAATTTTAAAACTTAATTTTAGGAAAAAACTTTATTATTACGTTGTTATCAAAAATTTAAAAAGTAAATTTAAAGATTTAGTTAAATTTTCATATATAATTACACAAGAGGCTGAGAATTATGCGAGAAAAATTCACTGTTTTTATGAAAATTTGTTGTCTGGAAATAATTACGACAGCAAACTTGAATGAAAACTGTAAAATTTTCCCGATAATTCGAAGAACTCTGTGTAATTCGGAAGATATCTTAATATTTTTAAGGGCATATTCTTTAATTTGGTTAATTTAATTCAATTCTCAACTGCTAAACTAAAACCTTTTTCGTCCATTTTTAAATTGCAAATTACTCTTCTAGGTACTAACTAGCGCGGTACTGCGCTAGGCTAGTTCATATTAAAAAGTCAACCTAAAAAATTACATTTTATAAAAATATAAAAAGAATATTTTGTGGATTTTTTTGGTAAATAATAAAGTAATAACAATAATTATATAAAGTAATATATTCAAATTTAATTATTAATTAGTTTTAGGTATGGAATTTTGTCGTAAAAGAGAAATACTGAAAACAAAATACTACAGCGCTGCCCTGCTAAGAAAAGTTGTCCTATCTGTAAATTAGATATTTTGAGATATGGCCAGTTTTATTATTTTTGTTTGCACTTTCTGAAAACATGCTTAAATAAATATGGCCTTGGGTTCTGCCTTATTTTAAATTAAAAATACGTGATATCCTTTGAAAAAAAATATATTGTTTTTTTTTGTGAGAAAAATTGTTATACTAAATGCATTTGTCCTATCTGAGAAAGTTAGAACAAAATGATCTAAAAATTTCAATAACATTACTAGGATCTGTTAGTTAGTCCTAGTCCTGACTTATTCGTCTAGTAAAGACTAGTTAGGACAATTTCATTTAGAAAACATTGAACATTTTTCACATAGGACAAACAATTTAGGCTAATTTTCAGGACTTGGCTTTTAGATAGGACATTCCTATTTGGTAGGCACATGGGGCTAGTGTAATGCAATACAATGGTGTGCTTATCTCAAAAAGTGAATTTATTCAGATAGGGCAACTTGTAGCAGAAGGGCATAGCGATTCTCACTATAATTTTCTACAGTAGAAAATTCCCGATATAACTGTAATATGACTGGACAGAAATAAGCACGTGTTCAAAAATATTTTTAAACGATTGGTTGATAAAAAAGTTCAAAAATAATCTATAAAACATTAAAATAAATCGGTTTAAATCGTACAAATTTTACACTTTAACCTTAATGTTCCTTTCTAATTTTACCCCCACTTTTTACAGTGTAGATTTATTACAGGATATGCAACTGTTAATAGCAGTATTTAATTGAAAACTGCTAAAATGAGTCGGCAAAACATATTTTATTTCCCGGGTACGAATATCGTGTTTTAATCATCGCAGTTTTTTAATTAATATTACTAATATATGTACTCATTACCGAATTGGGCCCTTTTATAATACATATCCGAGGTCCTTGCAAATGATTATGTAAAAATGTTTACCCACATGGTCCCCACAAGATCCCCGTATGACTTAATTATAAAATTAATCTAAAACGGTAGTGGTAAACTTTATATCTGTAGTCTAATTTTTACATTTTTTCACTGTCAAAATCGAACGTAGGTAATTTTAAAGAAAAATTATTTCCACAAAATTTAAGTATTTATAATAATTTATTATTATTAATTGTCATAATTATGGATTATGGATTGGAAACATGTGCAGGAAAAGATGGTATACAACATAGAACGCTGGCTTAAAAATGGAATGGTTATTTTGAAGGAGAGCATCGAAATTTTAGTTGTAGAATCACTCCGTGGTATAAAACACCTTGTAGGTCCCTTACGAGTATAAATAAATAAATAAATAAATAAATAAATAAATACATAAACACACAATTATTATTTTTTATATTTTAAATTAATTCAAAAAAGCTTAATTTTAATACCTAGGTACCTAAGTGGTTAGGTATTTTTTTGACAATTTGAAAAAAGTTTTTTGAGTAACGTAAACCAATGTACAAGGTTGGAGTAAGTACCTGCATATTATTAATATCATATCGAAATGAAAAAAGGTTATAATTATTATTTTACAAAGATACACACACAGAGGAGTAAATAAAAAAGTTAAAACAAACATAAAACTTTACTAATACTTATGCTAAACTATCCATTTATAAAATAGACCCGTTATTAAAATCTACCGAAAAAACTAAAAAATATAATATATTTTTGGATTTAGTATGTCAGGAAAGTTCAAAAAATGTGAAAAAAAAATGGTGGCGGACACAGGGCAAGGTCGGCAAGAGCCGACCGGGCCCACTACCAAACATGCCATTTGATCTATTTTGACTTTTCCGGGCCCTTTTTTACATTTCTCCAAACCGGGCTCCAAAAAGCCAATCTGCGCCTCGATCTGGTTCTAAACCTTATTAGCAGAGACGGGGAGTTACGAGCTATGAGTTATATTTTTTAATTTTTTTGTCTTTTATCAACTGGCGTTGTGTTGTTGTAATGGGACAGGACAGGCGACTTGCCGGCGCTTCTAATCATTGCTGTATTTATGCTACGCTCGTGAACGAAAGAACAGTTTGATAATCCCCGAGGTGTGCTTATTAGATATCAATTTCTTCAGAAAATACTATATATTAAAATAAAAACCTTTTTTTTAACAGACAGTTTTTATCTATTTTCTATAATTAGTAGTATAAAACAGCATAAAAATGCTCATTTTGTTGTCTGTATATTTTTAGCAACTAACAAGTAAAATTGTTCATGTAAATAAGGGGTTTTGTTGGCCATTATTTTCAATACCTCAATAAAGTTAACCCTCAAAATGCGTAATAATAATGGCTAAACTAATGTTTCTAATTTATACAACCCTAAAAAATTGTATTGTATCGTACATAGTATCGTTAAATAGGCAGTTATCTGTTACCTTGTATAATACTTTCTGTAGCTATAAAACAGGCTTTAAAATACCTAATAACCCACCTATTACAAGAACAATGCATACGAAATTATTATAACGTTTATAAGCTTCCTGTGCAAATTGTATAGGTACTTTTGGGCAAGAGGTATACATAAATAAGTTCACCAGGGAGGTACTTAAATAAATGTTAGAAAACCAAATGTAATATGGAGATAATTTTTCGATATTACCCTTCGGGAACTCGGGTGAAAAAAGTTACGAGTTAACTCGGGTACGGTGTCAGAAACCGAAAATTTAAAAAAGATAAAAGAAGTCACACATTCTTATATGAATTCATATAAAGGATTCAGGTTTTGGTCTAAACACACAAAATAATAAGATTTTAAACACTCACTGATACCTATAGGTATATATACAGCCTGTTCCAGAACTCGCGTACAGAAGTTTGAGGGTATATTAAAAACCCTATGGAAAATATGAAAAAAAGTCAAAAATAAGAACGCTATAAGTGGACCAAAACTGTTCCTGATGTTACCTTTAAAAGTTGAATTTGTAGCTAGGGAGGTAAATTTAATTATTACAGGTATTCTGTAGGTTGACATTGTGATTAATGTAACATAAATATTTATTAATGTCAAAAAACAACCGCCGGATGGAGTGACCCTATAAAAATTGAATATTTGATAGCCACTGTCGGCTTTGTCAAAATATAATAACCTAAAAAGATGAAGATGAAAGTCTCAAACAATGCACGCGTCTACAATTAAAATGCAACCATAGTTACTAATAAGTACTGAAAAACTAATTTGTAGGTAATTTAACCTCAGCAACTGCATTGGTCAGATTAATTAGTATTGAAGATGGATTTTTTTTGAATTTTTTTTTCATATTTTCCAAAGGGTTTTTAATATACCCTCAAATTTCTGTACGCGACTTCTGGAACAGGCTGTATATATTGCCATTTAGGCCAAAATTCCTTATTAAAAAGATATTGTCCTTAAATAAAATTTTGCGATTTTCTATGAATTCGTTTGGTTTGATTTACCTCGGTTTGCGGTATGTGTTTCAGCTGACTCCGCCTCTGTAATGTTCGTTTCTAGAATTTCCCTAAAACGCTAGTGAATTTTAACGTTTTCCTGTGAAATGCGATAAGACGTTTTACTCTCACACATGCACACTCATATAACCTTACACTCACTAGATGGGATCTACCTGATATTTTACTTGCACATCTTTAAGTAAATGCATTAAATATTCAGAAACGTTACATGTGCGAAAATACTAAACACAATTTGGGCGTTGTCTATATTCTTGTAATTATTGAACGTATGGTAAAAGAGGAGTATTAAATGCCGTAGCTATGGGGGGTGAGGGGAAGCTTCCCCCCACCTATCTTGAAGTTCGAAAATTTGATGGGTTGAAAATATAAAAGTTGTAATTTTAGCAGTGGTGAAAAAGTTTTTTTTTATATTTTTTACAACTTTTTCCGTTGAGGGAATAAATATTGTAATTTTGAACTTTTTACCCTAATTAAATACTGAACAATTTTCTATACTGAGCGGTCTAAAAGTCACATACCCCATCTTAACTTTTGAACTAGTTGATATATCAACTTTAAATTTGAAACACTTGTATAAAACAATCCAAACTATATTTTTGCATATATTTAATTATTGGCCTTTGAATTAAGGGCGATGTGTATAGGGTATAGTGAAGATGTTGTTCGTACATTCTATATGTCTAATTTCTTATCTGTAGTAAGATATGCAATTATTTTATGGGGTAATACATCTACATCTGATAGAGTTTTTGTTATTCAAAAAAGGGCCATTAGAAATATGTTTGGATTAAAATTTAGGGAATCATGCAAAAATACATTTATAAACAAACGCTTATTAACTTTCCCAAGTCTCTATATTTTGGAAATGTTAAAATTTGTTAAATTAAATATAAATAAATTCAAATTATTAAATAATTCTCATGGTTATGAAACACGTCATGGTACTAATATTGAATATCCCATTCATAGACTGGAATTACAAAAAAATAATCCCTACTATTTTGGCGCGGTTTTGTACAATAAACTGCCTAGGCAGATAAGAGATTTGAGATATAATTTGTATATGAAAACTATTAAAAATATTTTGATTTTAAATGCATTTTACTCGGTTGAGGAATTTTTGTCATACAATTTCTAATTTGTTATTTTTTTTTCTTCTAATTTGTTAAATTTTTTTTCTTTTGTTTTTGACTTGTCCTATATCAATGTAAATTGATCGATTGGAACAAATAAAGTTTATTTATTATATTTATTAATTTTTTAAATGTTAAGGAAGGTAGTGTGATAGATAAAATAAAATAAATTCACTATTTAACTATGTTTTTTATTTTGTTTTTACATTTTTATGAGGAGTTAAAATAGGGTATAAAATGGGAATTTTCGTTAAAATAATGAAAATTTATAATTAATTAATAATTTCATGATACAAAAACGTAAGTTATACTTTTAAATTAATTAATTATAAAAAAACGCATTTTTAGCGAACAAATTAACAAATCAAAAACTAAAAAATATTTAAATAATATATAGGGTCGAAAAGCGTATTTTATTTTCTTTAAAGCGATGTATTACACTACCCCCTTTCCATTAAAAAAAATTCCCCAATGCTCCCCTACCCATATTTTAAAATATAAAAATATCAAATACCGGAAGATAGCTGATAGCTTTCTGCATTTTTAGTTTTCAAAAAGTCTGTCTGTCTGCCAGATAAGTTAAATGATAGGAAAACATATAAATAATTATTGATTATAATCAAAAATTACACTCAAGAAGTAAATTAAAAATAAGTCGATTTTGTTTTACCTTAAACACATTTCAAGGAAAGAAAAAACAAAAATGCGACCTTTAGAGTTAACCTCTTTTTCCTACGACCTAGTTAATAGTTAGTATTTCCCATCCGTTGTCTATGACAATGGGAAGTGAGGATCAGCTGATTTTACATACCCGCTGTCAGAAAATTAGTAAAATTCATACACATAACCTCAAATTGACAAACTAATTTTAAGATAATTGTTGCGTTTTTTTTTATGTTTAGATGTTAGGTCGTAGGAAAACTAGTATACGCACCTCGACGCAAACCATTCAGTGCACATCGAGTGCTTTTTTACTCGGCTACGCCTCGAAAAAAAAACGACTTTTAGTGCACTAAAAACTAGGTTTGCGCATATACTATTACTTTATTATAATTTTTTTTCCAAATAAAAAGTAAATAGCTTTTAAATGATTAAATAACTAACTAAAGATATTTCATATGTAAGGACAGAAATTTTTAATTTTAAACAAAATTATAAAAATATTAATTTATTATTCCATCAATCTATTTTCTAATCATCGTACAGAGAGATATTGGTAGACTGACAGTTTCGGGCTGCTGGCCCTCTTTAGTACCAAGAGTCAACTCTGCACGCTGATTAAGAAACGTTTTTAGACTTTACTCGCAAAAGGAATATAGCCATTAGATTGATGTAGACTTGTGCGCCATCTATTTCTAGATGTAGACAACTACTCATACCTCTCCTTATCTGGAGACTTTGAATGGTAGCAAGTTGAAGACTTGTGTGTCTCAAGCACATAGTACCACTAACGGGTGGTTAGACGTAAAATTAGTAAGGACAGAAAATTTTAATTTTAAACAAAATTATAAAAATATTAATTTATTATTCCATCAATCTATTTTCTAATCATCGTACAGAGAGATATTGGTAGACTGACAGTTTCGGGCTGCTGGCCCTCTTCAGTACCAATATCTCTCTGTACGATGATTAGAAAATAGATTGATGGAATAATAAATATATTTCATATGCTTAGGTTTCAATTAACCAAATTTCGGTTATCCCCTTTTGACATTCTAAATATAGACATGAGCCCTTTAATTTCATCTCCAATGCGAAAATTTAATATCAGAAAATCCACCTAAGTGACACCGTTAGGACTACTTCTGATGGTTTTATCTTTTTCCTTTAACCCATCTTCCTTGTTGGCATTCAATAACAATAGGGTGAAACTAAATTAACATTTTTTTGTTGGTAAAATAAAAAAAAAGTGGGTCAATTTTTTCTTTTTCTTTTATTTCTATTTTTTAGTTCGATCTGATTTTTTTTAATTTCTTTGAAAAGAAAACATTTTTCATTTTTTTTTATTTTTATTTTCGCTATTTTTGACACACATTTATTTTTAATAATATAAAAAAAAAACAAGAAATTGGGTTTATAAAGTTCATTTTCGATTAAAGTTCGCGGGTTGTCAGATAAGTCACAGGAAGCTCGGCAAACGCGTCCTAAAAAAATATTTTTGCTCATATGTCATACGTTATTTTATTATTAATATTTTTATTGGTTAAAATTTTACCACAATATTTTTAATTTTAGAATTTTAAAATATAAAATTCAAAATTCATAGAGTAAAACTTATTTTATTTCAGCCTATTTTACTGCTTTCACGCACCAAAGTCGCAATTATTACAGAGATGGGTTTCCTTGCCTAAGTTTGCGAATTTAGGCTTAGGGGGCGTGTGAATTCAAATATAAGATATCACGTTTGGAAATTTATGTATCGGTTTGGAATCCACTGTTGGGATATACCGCATTGGAATGATTATAAATGCCACAGGGGAATATTTTAATATTATAATACCTTTAGTACCCTTCCATTTCATTAATTTTTAAAAATTGATTTTTCTTTTAATTTTATCATAGTTCTTATATTTCCACATGTAATTTTTAAAGTTTAAATTTTATTAGTTATTTATAATTGATTCGATTGACTAGGTTTTTAGAAGCCGAGAGCCTCCGGCCCGAAGGTAATAAACGTACGAAATCAACATTTAACTTTTCGCCCGTGTATTATATTTTTTTTATTTGACTTTTACTAATTATAATAAAATATAATTAATTTTAAACTCCAAAAAATATTACTGGATAATTTTAGTTAAAATATGTTTAAACTAAAAATAATGTATTAAATTTATAAAAGGGAGTGTCCTACACGGGGCGTATTTTTTTTGTAAATATTACAATTAAATACAGAAACTCCAATCTGTGACTTTTAATAGCATTAAATTTTGTAAAATTTAACTCAATTAATAAATATATTACACGACCGGAGAGGAAAGTGCAGTTTTGCGTAACAAGTGGGAATATTTTCCACGAGGCTTAAGCCGAGTATGGAATGTTTACATGACTGTGTAAAACAGGTTCCTCTCAAGTAATGTACAATATTTGTCATATGACCAATAAATACAATATAATTGGATTTATTTAAATAACTTTACCTACGAAAATATTAATATAAATACTAGATAATATTTACATATTATATTAAATATTATTATTATTCCAAAAAATTAAACAAAAACTTAAAGTCTTCTCCACAATTTTTTAAATAATTATATTTTTATTTCGACTGGCTACATATGTTTCATCCCTAAACAATATGGGACATCTTCAGGCCACATACTCAAAACCATCAACAAATTGTAATATTCGTCGTAAAATAATTAAAATAACGTTCACAGTACAATACTAATATATTAAATTAACACTAATAAATAAATTAAATTAAATTTTTAAAAAATTACGCATTATTCTGTCAAATTAACTTTAAGTTTTTGTTTTATTTTTTGAAATATTTTACTCCACTTCAAGAATGGACAATACATTATTATTATTATTATTATTATTATTATTATTATTATTATAAAGCAAAATATATAAAAAATAATAAAAAATAATGTACAGCATATAAAAACGCACAGTTTAAGAAAAAAATAGCACTAGTGTGTAATGACAGGTTTTATTTATTTAGTTAAATCGTTTTAATGAAAATATTTAGCCAACTATTAAAAAGACCAAAGGATTCAAGCAAGTTTATTATATAATACCCATTTTATACGTCTAGAAAAAAAATTGTAGATTCCGAAAAAAAAATTGCCCTCTTTACGAAAAAAGTCACACTAGTAAGTAAGGAACGGGCAACTTGATTGTACGTAATAAGCGATTTTCTTGTATGCCGAATTTTTTTAAAAAGCATTAATAGGTTTTATCAAGGTGGGCACTGAAATCGTACATTTTTCAACATAGTTTGATTTAGTTTCACAGGTAAGAATTAATTAAGTAAGGTTATTTATTTATCAATTTCAAAACATATCAGCAAAAACACAGTATCCGCTTTGATTTTTTTTTTCTAAAAATTAAAATTAGTAGACTAAAATTTATAGGAAAAATAAAGCAACCTAATTTACATAACTTTTTTTTAATTATAAAGCATTATAAGAATTATTTAAATGTACCTACAATACAAAAAACTAAGGAAAAATCCAGTCAAAAGCTTAACCCAACTTTTAAAATCTCTTGTCAAAATGATGATGATGTAAAATTTACGATTTTAGTGCCTCCCTTGATAATACCTATTAATGCTTTTTAAAAAATTTCGGCAGTATGGTCGTAGGAAAATAACTATTTTTTCTATCTTGCGACTCTTATAAGCTCATAATCACACGCATTTTGCGTGTTCTTATAGACCCATAAGAGGTCTCTATTTCTTTTTCCTTTGGGTTGGCAACAGACAAAAGTCTATCTCTTGACGTTTGCCGTGCAATTGTGAACGTCGGTTTAAAGTTTAATTTTCTACAAAATTTTGTGTTTAGGTTATATATTACCGTGTTAAAATTGTGGCTTGGTTAGTTGCAGTGGAAAAGAGAAGAAATGACTATAAAAAATATCAAAATAATATTCGTTCTTAGAATTTTAAACATGGCGAAAACTGTAATGCCAATTTGAAACAAAAATCCCTAAATCAGTCATCAATTTAAATGTAAGTTTTTTAAAATCTTAGAGCAAAATAGAAAAAATTGTATAAAGCACTCGTTTCATAACACGTTTTTAGCGCACTAGTACTTTAGAAAACTCACCGCAAGCGGCTGGTTTTCTAAACTTGTACTCGTGCGCTAAAAACGTATGTTATGAAACTAGTACTTTAATATACCATTAAAAGAACTATATAAATTTAAAGCAATTCATTCTTCTCCCTGTTACAACTACAACTCATTTTACTGATATAATTGACTGATATATCTAAATAATTCGCTGAATATTAACTTGATAAATTTCGAAATTGTCCAGCCAGTTGAAAACTGATAGGTGAACCATTTCGTTTGAAACCCCTCGAAAATCGGGGGCTGTTTAAATACCGAATGTTACGAGGGAAACATTTTATGTTATCGTGATCATTAAGTGCCTATTCACAGGCTCGCATAAGAACATAAAACATAACAATGCGATGCCGTGATTGGCTTGATGTGCCGCCATGTATCTTGTAAGCCAATCACGGCATTGCATTCTTATGTTTTATGTTCTTATGCAAGCTTCTGGATATATAAAAAGTTATTAGCATTAATCGAAATAAATTCAGTTATGACTCATCAACGTTGAAAATAAACACAGAAACATAGGCTTACGGAATAATTTTGCCGAATTATGAGGGAAATTTTTATAAAGGTCACTAAATCGAAACATTTGACGACTAATTTGTTACACACAACAATATTGAATATACATATTAACTATAAATTTGTAAATATATTGGTGTTTTTCGAAGAAAATAAAAATGTAAATATTTAAAACCTCGCGTCAACGATAGAATCGACGCGGCGCCTATGCGAGCACTGGAAATTCGCCGATGAGTGGTTATTAGTCTTAAAACTAGTTTGAGGCATATCTACAACCCACTCTATCCCTGGCTAACTATGTCGTTTCCCTAATGTGTCTACACCTTACATCCTTTCTTATTTGGAAGCAGTATACGTAACTTAGTTACTTCCGAATAATATATGACTCGTATTTATTTCGAAATACACTTGTATGTGTTTTGTGTACTATTCGTAGGTAAATGGTCATCTATTGTTATTATTATTATTCATTTCACAACACTATAATGATAGAGAAGATTACTGTACGGTAGACTGTAACAGCCTATAAACAAACCAAACTAAACAATAGCATAACCTTACTTGTTCAGCCAATAAAAATATAGGACGTATACTTGGCTTCGTACACCTCGGAAGTATAAATGTTTCTTCTTTAAATTTGAAAAAAAAATTATATAAGATCAAAGAACTTTTACCTCAAGAAGTAATTTCAGACCAATGTTTATGAAGGTGTCATCTTTTTGTTTGTTTATTTACTAACAGAATCGCGATACAGCTTTGTGGTGTAAAATGTAGATGTCGCTAGTCGACTTTCAGGCTACCTAGTAGCGATGTTGCGGAGTTTCCACCTTATCATGAATTCAAATCATTATACTTAAATTAAAAATGTAAAAAACTTTATTGTGTATACTATAATTATGTTTAATAATATAGTATATTTAAATCTATTAAAATTAAACTAGTAGTTCATATAAAACTCATACAGAACTAATGTTTCTTAAAATAAAAATAAAATATCCAAAGTATATGTTTCCAATCGGAAACACTGTACCCCTGTCAGTCATTTTACGACATTAGACTGTACTAAGTGCAAACAATAGTCACTCCCCACCAGCCCCTCACTTAGTTGGTTCACGTTTCAAACAAAGCATACGGTAGATTCCATCATGTTCCTTCTTGAGGTAAAAGTTCTTTGTATAAGATGTTCTTTAAGGACTACCCTCGTAGTTTAAATTTTTGCACGTTTGACAATTTTATACAAGGGTGATACTGTATGATTTATTCTATAAACGATTATTGCTACACTATTAAATTTCGCAGTTGCAAGAATATAGAATAGGTAATATCTGTAGTGTACCCTAGTATTAAACTGATATGAATAAGTACGAATTTTAATGATATTAGGAGGTAACGTTTAGAATATATATCATTCAAATAAGAAAGTATTCTATGGCTGGGAGGTATAAGATATTTTTTACTAGTTTGGAGCTTATAATTTAAAATCCATTTATAAATTAAGTTTCATTTTTGAGATATAGACATTTATTTTTAACAAATTGCATACATGCTAAAAGGAACACCTTATTATAAATATGATAGATAATTAGGGTAGTTTAGATTAATAGAATAATAAAGTGTTTTTTGAAATAGTTATTTATAATACAAGGGCGAAAAGTCAAGTTTTTCGATTGAGTAGGTTTTTAGAAGCCGAGGGCCGGCCGCTGGGTCAGCCCGAGGGTAATAAACCAACGAAATCGAAATTTAACTTATTGCCCATGTATTATACAATATTTTTTATTCGATTGTTACTAATTATAATGAATTATTAAAATATACTTAATTTTAAATTGCAAAAATTATTTCTTTTTCCTGTCTTATTACTTATCTAGTTATCCATGACAAATTGCTATCCAATCAAATCGCTAAAAAAAAACAATTAAATCGTTTTTTTTGCGTGCGGTTTCATTTTCATACTAAAAAGTCAAGTTTTTCGATTGAGTAGGTTTTTAGAAGCCGAGGGCCGGCCGCTGGGTCAGCCCGAGGGTAATAAACCAACGAAATCGAAATTTAACTTATTGCCCATGTATTATACAATATTTTTTATTCGATTGTTACTAATTATAATGAATTATTAAAATATACTTAATTTTAAATTGCAAAAATTATTTCTTTTTCCTGTCTTATTACTTATCTAGTTATCCATGACAAATTGCTATCCAATCAAATCGCTAAAAAAAAACAATTAAATCGTTTTTTTTGCGTGCGGTTTCATTTTCATACTAAAAAGTCAAGTTTTTCGATTGAGTAGGTTTTTAGAAGCCGAGGGCCGGCCGCTGGGTCAGCCCGAGGGTAATAAACCAACGAAATCGAAATTTAACTTATTGCCCATGTATTATACAATATTTTTTATTCGATTGTTACTAATTATAATGAATTATTAAAATATACTTAATTTTAAATTGCAAAAAATATTTCTTTTTCCTGTCTTATTACTTATCTAGTTATCCATGACAAATTGCTATCCAATCAAATCCCTAAAAAAAAACAATTAAATCGTTTTTTTTTGCGTGCGGTTTCATTTTCATACTAAAAAAACTATAGCTTGGTGATTAATTTCTGTTAAAATGTGTCTGTTATGAAAAATAAATACTTCCAAAACTGTTCTATGAATATTAGAAATATTGAAATTGATTTAACAATTGAAATTTTGTGTTTTTAAGTTATTTTAGTGGATGAATACAGATTAATAACATATATTTTGAGATTATGTTATAGAAGAAAATTTTATTTTGTATGTAATGATTATAATAACTGTATCTGGCCAAAAAGAACAGTTAGTTCAAGACTAAAGTGACCAAAAGGTCATATTTCTTTATTAAAGAAAGATTATAAACCAATAAATAAAATAAAATAAATAAATAAATAAATAAAATTAATATTACAGGTAAAGCATCTTCTTTTGAACAGCTTAAAAATAACAAGTTTTAGTTAGCGGGCGAAAAAAACTTTTTGGTACAAAGTTCAACTTTCCGCCCGTAAAACATGAATAAAAAGTGCGGCTTTTAGAATCAATCGAATAAAAAAAGTATTTTTTGAAGAAGTATTTAGACGATTCTTCAGCTACCAAAATATTGGTAGTTGGACCCTTTTTATTACATCAGTAGATAGAGCTTGTTTTTCTCAACAACTTTGTTTTTTTTTCTATCATCATTTGTTTTGAAGTCGAGGATGGCCATTTTGCATTTCTTGATCGCGAATAACTAAAAAACAGTTGAAGCTAGAAAAAAAACTTCAAAAAGTTAAGTTACACAGAAAAATAAGCTCTATCGATTGATGCAATAAATAAGGACCCATCCGCAAAAAAAAAATTGCCTTAAATGACCTGAGGTCTTATAGAATCGATTTATTAAAAAAATGGATATATTTAATGTCGAACTAAATTTCCCATCTACCGCTTCTGATTGGTATTTTGATTAATTTAATTTTTTTATTAAATAAAAGGTATACTTACGTTTACAACCCAGTCCTTGGGATTGTGGGCGTTAGTTCCACAAACATATAATCTGCTACCATCACCCATAGACTGTATAACCCTTATATGGTTTCGGCAGTCAAAGTGCTGAAAAGAAAAAAAAATCATAAAATGTATTCGAAAGAATTATTGCAAACATATTTATATATTATATTAAGAAGCTGTATTTGTTTGGTTAACAACAGAAAGTTATATTCAGTAAAAACTTCCGTTGAGATCCAGTAAACATAAGCATAATGTCAAACAGACATTTTTATTTTATGTATGAATAAAAATAACATGTTCCATGATTCATATTGTCAAGAGTTAGCTAGGTAGCCATACAGGCTTTACCTAAATTTCAAACAATTTTAATTATTATTTATAAATTAGTACCTTGTATTGCATACAGATGTTTTGCACACCAAGCATTCTAGTGTTATTAAAATTAAATAAACTAGGTTTGTTTGTAAAACATCTTGGTATAAATACGATACTTAGATTAAATGATTAATTAGAATTTGTAAATTAGATTATCAGATTGAATAGCGTAGTCGATAGTTGGGTAGTCCCAAAGTGGGCAGTGCTCATTGGGCAAAGTAACTCTGACATTTCTGTAACCTAAAGTGGTATTTCCGGAATATTTATAAGTATTTGAAATGTTTCGAAAAAATGTTTTATTACAAATATTTGTTGCTTATTAATGACCAAAAATCTAAAATAATTATTAGATCATTTAAAATAATAATTATATTTGTAGTTCCTTATCTCAATATAACACCATGTAGTTCCTTTTAAGTGATTAATCGGAGTGCGAACGAAACGATTCGATTTTTTGATTGAGATCTGAGGAAGGATGTTACAATATAACACTGTTATAATATATTATATGCATATTTTTTCTAAATTATTTTTCTATTATTTATAGATTTTTCTGTAAAATTTTGAATATTCGCTAAAAGCTTATATAAAGTTATTAAAATAATATACCATTGGCATTTATTTACACATTGTTGTAACATAAATATAAATTTATTTTGCAATTAAACAAATTTGTTTAAAAAACAACGGATTTATTTTTATTAAACAATGATTTTATACCCTTTGTTTTGCTCTACAAATTTAGTTTTATATGTGGTCGTTTGTTTGCCATTTTAAATTTAGAATATATAAAAACTCAATTTATAGAATAGTTTTTTAAAATGTTTTATTCAAAATATCAAAAATATGATTTAAATTACCATTATTTATTGTTTTTTAATAATTTAATTTTAATAGATATTTACAAAAAAGTGTCAGAACATCGTTTGTAATATAACCAGACCCTGGATATTTGGTATTGATTACGAGGGACGCGCGAATTTTACTATTTAAAAAAAAACAGTTTTTAAAGATCATTTGGCCAACTTTCTTAACTATTCCGTAATAGTTATTACTTGACGACTACGTTAAAGACGTGTATCCCAATATTACGACATAGGCGAAAAACTATACCTTTAGGATATAATGGCTTATTACAAAAGAGTTATAACTATATAAATATCAAAGGTAAAACAACAAAAAACTATATTATGTATATTTTACAAAACATTTACATGTTAGTGTTCTAAAACTAAATGTTCCCATATTTTTAAACATAATTAATTAATATTATTGTTGAAAATAAAAATATATCATCAAGATTCTCTCCATATTTTCGGCTATTAAGCTTCGTCTTCTCTTACTAAAAGTATATTTATAATCTGAAAACAAATGTTCTATTTCTATCGAAGTTAGTAGAGCATATTTAAAGAATGTATATTTAGTTTAGAAAAGTTCAACTTCCTTGCCATTAAAAAGGTCTACTATTAAAAACATTGTGGAAAATCTTTAAACCAGAAGCATTTGTGGTTTGGACTTTTTTTTGGTTTGTACTAAAGTTTTTGATTTTATATTCTCGAACGCCTTTGGTAAATAGTTTTTTCTCTTTGTGGGCTCGCTTGGTACTTTTACGTCTTCCAATTTTCTATAAACTCTGAGGATTTTCAATTTTCATCCACGGAATGTTACAACTGGACTTACTATGAGATTTTGATGATAAGTGCATTTCCGAAACCAACCTACATCTTTTTCGCACGTTGAGCCATAAAGTACCTCACGATTAAATTGCAGCCCCAGAATATTTTGATTCCAAGATTCTACGGTAGTGCATTGAGGATGCGCACAAGCCATTTTAAAGTTTTTAAAATTTATTTAATTACAAGTTTGTGTCATTATAATCAGTAAGTGTCACCCATGTCAGAATATTCATAAAAATTAAACTTTCGCGCGCCCCTCGTAATCAATACCAATTATCCGGGTAGTAAATATAACAAAATGTTTATAAAATCTAAAATATTTTACAACTTTAAAATAAATAGTGCTGAAAAAGGGTAAGCATAAAAAGGAGGAAAATAAAGGTTTAGCTAATGAATCTTTCCTGTAAAAACACCCAGAAAAAAAAAGAAAGTTAAAAAAGAAGAATCACAAAGTGTAATGAAACAAAAATGTCGCCATTAGGTTTAGTCATATATTTCGTACGTTAAATTCTGTGGAGTTTCCTCTTTGTTTTTTGTTAGCTCGTTGAGATACTTTATAACGACACTTTGTAATTATTATACTCTTCTGATATATTGTGGGAAGAATACTACAGGCTAATTTTTCTATTTTCAACAATTATTACACCATCTTAGTGAGCAAAGTTTAGATTTGATATAAGAGGCAATAATACAAATTGAAAAAAAAATAAAAAAAAATGTTTTCGAAGACTCAAAAGACAAAAATCTGCAAGGTCACTTACTTCGTGGACTTTCGAGCCGGATATGACATGGTCCTACGAGCCGGATGTGACATGGTCCTACGAGCCGGATCATACAAATTAAACTATATACTGCGAAGAGTATACACTATTAAAATTGAAGCATTATGTATTTTCACGGCTTGTTTTCGATGTTTTTATTATCAACGTTTAATGATTAACATAATACACGTATCATTACTTTTTCCATTGTTTTGCGCCTAATATTTACGAGGAAGGAGGAGAAAAGTTTTCTTACTGTAATTAGGGCGGTAAAACAGTCCCTCTTGACTACTTTTTCTGAGGCGCATAAACTCGAAAATATCCATTAAATAGCTATAAACTGCTAACGACTGCTACGTCCTACGGGATTTTTTTTTGTTAATTTAAGAAGTGATCATTGAAGAGATTTAACATCCTTATTATTGAGTGTTTTAACTAAAAATTGTTCTAGAAGTCGCCTTTACTGTTTAGAAGATAGTTCTTAGAAGTCGTATTTTTTAAGCATTTTTTTAAGCAATTTTTTTAAAAGCAATTTTTTAATAAGTCACTTTTTAGACGTTACTTTTTTAGAAGTAATAATTTTAGGT
The DNA here is from genome assembly GCA_958510825.1 of Brachypterus glaber. NCBI lineage: Eukaryota > Metazoa > Arthropoda > Insecta > Coleoptera > Kateretidae > Brachypterus > Brachypterus glaber. The sequence goes on along the minus strand of OY294047.1, from coordinate 14,511,820 downwards.
CGTACTTTTTAGAAGTCCCTTTTAAATCAATTATTAAGTTTATTTTCTAAAAGTTATTTTTTAGAATTTTTGAAAAAGGAAATTCTTAGAAGTCGTATTTTTCAAGCATTTTGAAATATTATTTCAGCATAACAATTGTGGAAAGAGACTCTTTTTCGCACTAGATTGCATTTGCGTAGAGTTCAGGCAAGCAATCGAGTGCGAAAAACGTCTTTACGCATGCGTTCTTTTTAGAAGTTACTGTTTAGTTGTCAATTTTTTAGAAGTATTTTTAGAAGTCACTTTTTCAAAATACTCTTTCGTAGTCAATTGTGTAAATAACCACGTCTAAAAGTAACATCTCAAATTTTAAATCTTTTTTGATACTTAATTTACAATTTTTAACCTTCGAGAATATTAAAGTGCCCAACATAAAAGTTCAATAATCAAATTCGCAAAGTTTCGAATTTTCTACAAGCAGGTAATGCATAAATCGCGTGTTGGAGTCGCCGACATCCGCCCGTTTCGCCGTCCCCACACATTCTGTGTATCGGTTACACTTCGGGAAATTCGCATTGTTTATGTTTTCAATAAACGGAGATTTTCACGATAGAACGTGTTTTCTAGTTGAAAACTTTTCCAGCGCAAGAGCTGATTTTAAATCAGTGGGAAAATATTTTTAGTGTTGATGGTGGTGGAAAAAGTTTTGAATTAAAATTCTTGTATTTTCTTTACTTGGGTAAACTGAAATTATTTGAAATTTTATAGATAGTGAACCTACTGAACCAAATACGGGATTGAAATAATAAAAAAGTACATAAAAAGAATTTATACAACGAATATTTAAGGTATACATTTTGTTATTTAATTAAATTCTTCTTTTTTACCAATAAGCTTATAGAAAAAAATAGTAGATTATAGGTCGACTTATAAATGGTCTCGGAAAAGTACCATTTTTCGTTACTATTTTATTCGCAACTGTTTTTATTTAAAAATAGAGTACTAATTTTTTTGAAACCTAGATGTTTGAATTCAAATGAAGAAAATAATACTATAATACTTAGTTTTTTAGTTCAAATAATTTTTCCTGCATTCAGGGCCGGACATAAGGGGGTATGATCCCCTGACACCTCCCAAAGTTTTTCCAGTCGGCAAATATTTGAGAGTCACTCGGCAAACTTTTGTGGTAAGGACCTTTTTTTTAGTCATCATAACTTCCGTGAGGGGTAAAGAATTTTAAGATTTTTGGGCGCCATTTTTTTGTAGGGGTGCCAAGTCTGGTAGAAACCGGCACCGGCAGGGACAAAGCTTTTATTTCTGGAGGGTATGTTTTGGGGCGCCAATCAATTTTTTAATTTTTTAATTGCAGGAGCGCCAAGTTTGGTAGAAACCGTCAGGGACAAAGCTTTTTTTTTGGAGGCTATTTTTTGGGCTCTATTTTTTTTTTGTAGGGACGCCAAGTTTTGGTTTTTCCATTCGGCAAATCTATGATTCATTCGGTATTTTATTTTTCCGAGTAGGGACCTTTTTTTTTTAGTCATCAATATTTTCTTATTCGGTATTTTTTTATTCTTATTCGACATTTTTGCCAGTCACACCTCCCCCCCCCCCTCCAACGAACATGCCTATATCCGGTCCTGCCTGTATTTCACAAGAAAAGCACAATCATATAAAACTGAAGTATCACATACGCTTAACCTAAACAAACAACCACAAAAAACATTTGTTGATAGCTCACAAGGCACCGTTTATAACATTTATTATCCTTCAGTCTCAAAAGTAAAAAACATTGACTAAAACTATACATTTAAGTTTTTTTAACGAAACGTATTAGGTTACATTCGTGTTTATCATGACAATAGCAGTTCAGCCATCTTGCTTTAAGCATTAATAATACTGATATTTTATTCGGTGGCGCCATCTAGTGGAAATTTATGATTTAAATTGCAGACCAGTAATAATTAGTTTACTGGTCTCTATTTTTCATAACAGGTCAGGTCCAGGCGTGGTAAACAGTGGGACAAGGAATCACACAATCACACACCTACAATGAGAACTTGTTACCATATTAAATACTGAACGTTTTTGTATGTATGAAACTCCAAGCAATTTTAGTACTTGAATAAAAGTTATTACAGTAATAACACAACAACGTTATGTTTTCTGTACGTATCAACAAAACAGTTTAGTATTTAATACGGTAACAAGTTCTCAGTATGTGAATAAAAAGACTTGTTTAATTTTAAATTCAATTAAATGTAAGTTTTTTATTTTGGACCTTGAGATGAGTCCAGATTTATAAACATATTCAACTTCTCTCTATATTTATATCGACGTCGATCGCAAAAAAGAAACGAGTATCATCAATATATACGACCGGCTCCGAAGAAGAGACTTTATAGAAAAATGTTATTTTTATAATATTTATTTGTATTAACAATGAATTTCTACTAAAAAGTAAAGTGCCTTAATGTGTGGTGTGCTGTCTAGGAAAAAAGTGGAGGCAATAAAATCTGGTAAAATGTTTTATTTGTTAGTTGGTAACTATGTTTTGGCATTAGATGTCACAAATTAAATGTGCACCCATTTTCAAAGAGAATTTTAATTAAATACTATAAGGCAGAAGAAAATGGCTTTCATTTATTTAAAACTCCATTTGGTAATAATAGAATGAAGAAAGAATATGATTAATCCCAACTGGAGAACAAAGAAGATCAAAAAGTCTATTTTTGTAAAAATGTGTCATAACAAATAACCTCAAAAAAAGTTTGTAATACGAGCCGGCAGGCGAGTATGACGGTCCCGCGAGAGAGAATAACTATTCCATACGTGTTGTAGACTATACTTTTTCTTCGACTGCAAATATGAAACACTGTATGGCTTTAAACTGCGGACAAGGTTAAAAACAATGTTTTTTGTGGCTCGACATTGTAAATGCAACAAAACACATATTTTTAAATAAAGCAATTATTGTTGTTTAATAATTTTATCAAATCAGTAGTTAAAAATGCGAAAATTGAAGGTTATGTCAGATTGTTGTGACATATATCAGGTTTAAATATTTGACAATAGATGGAGCAGTTTTAATTTTTTGACCTAATTGATAAAAAACTGGTCAAATATTAATAAAAATTAATAAACATTATGTAATTTTAACGCAAAACTTTAAATTGCATTAAATTATTCAATATTTCCTGGTAAAATATTTTTGCTAATTTTGCTACAGTTTTTTCTACTTTTATAAACAAGAGATGGCACTACATGTGCTCATTCTAACACTTGATACGGAATATTCATACCATATCTAGAGCTAGAATCGATTCATTCTGTGTTTGAAGAGTGTGTTTATTTGCTTACATAATTTATTGTGTTATAACTGTCTAATATAGTTTAAAATACCTATAAAAATAGGTCCTAGAACGACAATAAACCATTACAATTACAATTCTAAAGCAGTTGTAGAAAAAATATATTTTGACTTTATAACTAGAAGAGAAACTTGGCGTATTGGATTTTAAATTAGCAAAAAATAGGGCTTAGAATAATGGTACAGTCAATGTTTTATTAAAACATAGCAGGTACATATAAATAAATATATATTTTAATCTTATGCCTTTATAATAATAATAATAATAATAAAAATATTTATTGCTTAAAATGAAAGTAGTACAATGTATATATATATATATATATATATATATATATATATATATATATATATATATATATAACAATACAAATACATTTAGCTTTACCAACAACATAGATTCTTAGGATCTGGTCCAATATTCCACCAAAAAAAGTATCATCCAGCCTCCTAATATATCAGAATTGACAGTGACGAGTTTCGATCCGATTTTAATAAAGACTTCGCTTATTTATCAACGTCTCCTTACCAGAAAAAACATGATGTTGGGAAATATTTACTCTTCGAAGTGGATGCAGTCTATTTTTTATAGCCAGGTTTATCTTTTTTAAACGATCTTCATTGACACTTCCTTCTGATGGAATGAATGAATTACTTTTATATGGAGGATAAATGTGTTTTATATCATATCGATGTTATAAATACGGTAAAACATTGGGAAAGATTTATATCTGAATATATTTAAGATATCTAATACCTTATTTATAAGCTTTGTTATAACTGCCGTTTGCACGGTATGGCAGAAAGAGTAACATGGAATTTATACAATGTAATATAATATACATAAGTATCCTGTAAAAAAAGAAACAGCATACCACAAATTATTTATAATAATTATTCTTATTATCTCATATATCAGTATCATTATCTCATTATCACATATGTTAGTATAAACATAAACTGTAAAAAATAGACGTAGACGTGAAAACTATGATATCATGATATTAAGATAAAATTGTAAAACTGACATCATTTAAACCGATTTTTTTAATTGTTTTGTAGGTAACGATGATAACGTAATTTAAGGTTTTATCCTTAAGTTTTAAAATTACAATGTTGTAGCAATTTAAAAAAATTCTTTAAATTTACGCTTTAAGTTAACGATGAAAACTTAATAATAAAGTTTTATTCTAAAATTAAGTTTCAAAATTACAATATTATTTTAAAATTAAGGTAAGAAATTGAGCAAAATTTGTAGTTTTAATACAAAGTTAAACCAAAAATGTAATTTTACTGTAAAATATTATTTTTAAAATTTCTTTTAAAGTTCTGGTACCGAATAAACTGCAGTTTATACGTATTCGTACTTTTTCATAAAGTACACTTTATCTTAAATTAAGGTCCTTAATATACCGGGTGAGCCTTATTTATGTCCACCGGGTGAGTTTTATTTATGTCCACCCCTAAACTTAAGATTAACCTTCATTCGATAAAAAAATTGAGGAAAAATACTCTACAAAAAAAGTTTGCAGGGACATAAAAAAATTGGAGTATTAGACAAAAAAAACCGTTTTTCTACAATCTAATAGAAAAGTTAACATTTATACAGAAATAAATGAAGTTTTCAGACTTCAAAATAACCTATTTTTTATTATTTTACTTTTCCGCTCTTTACCATGACAGCAAGCAGAAAAGTGATTTTTTTTCGCGCGCACAGTGTAAGCAACCGGCATGTCAATCGTAAAACAGCTGTCAGTTATAGGTATGCGACGAGATGTTGGTCCGCCATTTTTTAATATGAAATTATTATTTATTTGGAATCAAATCTAAATTTCGTGTGCTAAATATTTGTGAGCTATATATGTTACCAAGGAATTATTGAGAGTTACTGTGATTAGGATTTTACTTTTACACCAACAGATTTTCAGAAAATTGTACTAAAGTGCTGCGACCTTGTAAGGTAACTTACTGTTCGAAATTTATTTATTTATTTATTTTAGATTGTAGAAAAAATGTTGTTTGTATAACGAGCGCAAAATGTAATTTCTGCTTTCGCGTGACTGATCTCGGCTAGACGCATTGATCAGAAAATTCCACGCAGAAATCAGTAATTTTGCGCTCTTAATACAAAACTAACTATTTTTAGCTCTAAATCGCTGATGAAATTTTTATTTTAATATTAGTTTTATATTTTTTTCAGCTTAAGTAAGTAAAAAAAAGGTAAATGATGTGTATCTCGTTCTTGTACGATAAAAACAAAAACGAAAAAAAAAGTAAAAAAAATATTATCAATTTTTATACATTGAATTGTGTTCCATTAAAAAAATAACATATTTATGACAGTTTTGGCGAAACGGAAAGTGAAATAAAAAAACGCCATTTTATAGCCAATGTAAAATTATATAAATCACCAAAGTTTCGTTTTTTTCTAATGAAGATTAATCTTAATTTTATGGACATAAATAAAACTCACCCGGTATTAAAGTATATCTTAAAGGTTAAACCGCGAGTTAAACTAACCGAGAAATATGACACGATATTATAATTACATAACTAAGTACGTTATTTTTAAGATTATATTTTTTTAAGTACTTATACTTAAATAGTAATATACCTGTAATTTACGCTAACTTTTTTGCCCATTAATCTGGAATATTTTGTCGTTGATTTCACTTTTGCATGGCCATAGCCTTCAGACAGGCTTTTCCGCACGATTATAATCTTTTTACTAATAAAGGGTAATTTGTCACAAAACAAGCTGTGAAGATATTTATTGCTTCGAATTATTTTCTGTACTCTTCATACTGATTATAATGATCTTTATACACGTAGAGCTAACGTATTCCGCTATCTGCGCATGCGCTAGCAGAAATCAACATAAGAAAGTAAACCAATGACCCTCATTAAAAAAAACACCAAAACAACCAAAAAACCATTAAAAAAAGTCCAAACCAAGCGCATGCGTAGATCGCGAAATACGTTCCTTCCGTTAGCCCCTTTTTCATTATACTATTCACAGCGCTAGCGCTAGAATTTTATAATACGGTAGTTTCGAATTTCCCAAAATCGCCAAAAACGTCCCACACAAAAAATTCTTGAATACAAAGGTGTTTCATGACAGAAATAAGAAACTTTTTTTTGTTAACACGATAACTCAATAACGAATATTTCGATCGACTTGAAATTTTCAGAAAAAAAGTTCCATGACAGGAAGATCCTTATTGTTTTTAAAAGTAATCCCCCTCAAAAAAAAAGTTATGGGTGGTTAAAAAAAAATCAAAAAAGTCTGAAAGAAAATTGCGGTTAACTGTGCATAGCCAACAAAAAAAAAAATAAAAAAATTAAGTGTCAGGGACTAGACCAACACAATTTTATATTTTCGGGGTCGCTGAAACCGAATCTGACCTCAGAATTGCCCCAACAGGTCACAATTGTTTTCTACACTTAAAAAAGCGAAAACACCTTAAATTCAGATGTTTTTATGGGTAGAAAAAAAATGGGATTTGATGGAGCAATTCTGAGATCAGATTCGGTTTCAGCGACCACAAAAATTTAAAAATGCATTGGTCTAGTATCTGGATATTAATTTTTTTATGTGGCTGTGTTATTTTTAAACGTTTTCATATTGCGTGTTTTTTTTTTCTGTCCGCTTTTAATTTTTATTTTCTTTACTTTTTTAAAAGCATTAAAAATAACCTTTCGAATAACTCTTAAGTATCAAACATCTAGAAAAAATTAAATATTTTAATTTTTAAATGAAATTATTCACTAAAAGTGAATAATTTCTAGTCAAAAAACTTGAAAACCGCAGAATTATTACTCCTATTATGAAAAAAAGATTTAATTAATAATCCGAAACAAAAATCAAAAATTATTAATATATGACACTTTTAAGTGTATGTTAAAACGTACAATACTCTTCTAGTTGAACGATTTGGAGAGTATAATAACCACTTATTTAAAAATAAATTATCATTATCGCTACACGTTCATTTAGTTGGTATACAAACATTAAGTTTAAGCGATAGCTGTTAGCCATTGAAAATTAGCCTAAATATATTTTTTCCGTAGTTTATTATTCATTTCATTACTTTGTTTAAACTTCTGATGTTTATCGCATCTTATGAATAAGATTTTTGTCAAAAAATACTTCTGTTAATAGACTGAGAAAATAATCGTGCCATATTTGTTTACTTTTCTCTGTATTATTACTGATCAAAATTTTGGTATTATTTACCAATTATTATTTTACTGAATACTGTAACATACTGTAAACTAGATCACTATAACTATACTATAACTGTGATATACTTATAGTAATTTTTATTACAACATACCAATATTAAAAAACGCATGTTGCTTGGGGTTCCAAAAAGGTCAGCACTTCGTGTTATGTTAATATAACAAGATATTGTATACAATATTTACATTGTAGTATTTAATATCACCAGTAAAGTATTAAATACTAAATGTAGGTGTAAAGAAAAATATGTATTTACAAATTACATTCACACTCAGAAAATTTAGTTGTGTTTTTAATACTGAATGTTATTTGTTAATACAAGTCTTTTATTTATATCGCCACCATTGGTATTTAATACTTTAATTGTGATATTAAATATTTCAATGTGTGTATTGTATACAAAATATTGTCATACTAACATAAAGACCGTGCTGGTATATTTTGATCCCCACGCAACATGTGTTTATTAATACTGCAACATTTGGTAAATTATATCACAGTTATAGTTTGGTACACTTTAAGTTGTAGTTTTTGTGTTATTGATCTGGTTTAAAGTATGTTACAGTATTTACTAAAATGAATCGGTAAATAATACCAAAATTTTGATTAGTAATAATATAGAGAAAAGTAAAAAAAGGATCGATAATTTGTCAGTGTGTTATTGTGTGTGGTTGAAATCTTTATATTATTACTAATCAAAATTTTGGTAATATTTACCGATTGTTAATTTTTCTGAATACTGTAACATACTTTAAACTAGATCAGTAATACAACTTAACAACAACAAAGTATACCATACTATAAGTGTGATATGCTTTACCAAATGTTACAGTAATTTTTACTATAACACGCTATTATTAATAAACACATGTTGCGTGGGGATTCAAATGTACCAGCACGGTCTCTATGTTAGTATGACAACATTTTATATACAATACACACATTGCAGTATTTCATATCACAAGTAAAGTATTAAATTCCAATGGTGGCGATAAAAATAAAAAATATGTATTAACAAATAACATTCAGTATTAAGAATTCAACGAATATTCCAGAGTGCAGTATTAAAACTACAATAACATTCTGAGTGAAGATCAAAGGAAATTGCCTAATTATGTTCCAGCTTTACCTATCTAAATAAAGATATGTAGTACCCTCACTCCCAAGTTCAGTCAACTCTATGTAAATCACATAAGGTAATATAATTTAAGAATAATCCTTTCATTCAAACTGGCGCATTACTAAGTTATGAGGAAAACTCACAAAATTATTTCTGGATAGTTTTTATTGAAATTCTGTTTAAAAGACAAATATTAAAAATGTAAAATTACGAGATTTTCATATGCCCAATGTTTATTTACTAGAAAAGAATGTATACTTTCCTTTTCTTTATTCAAATAGATAAAAAATTACAAAATCTAATAAAACCAGCCAAAAAAATCGGCATTCTACAATCTGTCGTTTCCAGATTTAATAATAAACAGTATAAATTAATTAGAATATCCTCAAGATTCTATAATGATATAAATTAGCATCTTCGCCATTGAAATTATTTGTTCGCGTAATTGAAAAGACAAGAAGACTAGATAGGGGACAGAACCTATTCTATCACCTAAGCCAAACAAATTTTAGTTGATTTTTTCACTGATAAATACATTTCTATATTTAGAACTAATCAATTCCATTTTTATCCTATCAACCACTCACATTCAATTTACAGTGATTGGTATGAAACCCGCCATACACATATGTTGGGTTCCAAACTTAGGTGACAGTAAATATGAGAAAATTCCCATTTCCAACTTAACTCAGACATCGAGACTTGTGGCCAACCTACAGTATGGCTGCTTTCTTTGTCATGGAGACTTGTAAGGTATGTAAGGTTGTTCTCTTGGCGGTATTATCATGAATTCTTAAATTTGAGTCTATTTGTCTTAGATTGAGCTAGAAAGCAGAAATAACAGTTTGTTTAAATTCTATAAAAGAAGGAAACCTATCAGTTGGGAGAATAGGAAGCACTTTAAGAATTGTTGGACAAAATTTTTATCTGTTTGTGGTCCACAAAAGGTAGTATGCACAATGGGTATTTGGCCTGAGTGCACTCTAAATTTGTCCGTCAATCTTACAGTAGTTTTAACTGTAATAATTAAAGCAAATTTACAATGTCAGAATGTGAATTTACAATATTTATTAAATTAACCTCAATATTACTGGGTTTAGTAAAATCTCAGCTCTTTTCCTGTCGGTACAATAATTTTGCATTAAAAAACCCAGCACTTTTACAGACAGTCCCGAAAATTACCATAATAATAGCAGTAAAATTACCAAAATAAAAATTCACATTTTTACAGATAACTGTGAATTTACAGTACTGATTTAAATTTACCACTTTCTTTGCTGGCAACATATGACCTACTTTATTTGCTGTAAAATTACCATATTTGCATTTACAGTGTGCAAGTGATATTATCATTACTATAGTACTTATTATCACCTTCAATACCATTTTGCCAACTTTTAGTCCATCAGAGATAAAAGTCGCTCATGACTTAAAAATTCCATGCTGACCAAATATTTTGTTTATTACAAAAACGTTCGTAGGAGAGCAAGTAAAATATTCTTTATTTGATAAATTGTAATGCTAGTTTATAATAGTTTAAAAACTTGTTTGGCTTATGTGACAGACCTCAAGAAGGACAGAATGGGAAACGCAGAGAATAGGCTATGGTGCTCTTCCGTTATTGCCTACTGGAGAAGGCACACACACTGAAATTAATTTGCCTTCTGACCCAATTTGTAATTCAAATTATGCTATTTCGCGAACACAATGCCACCAGCCAAAGTCCTTAACTTAAACCGCACCATATGCTCCGAAAAGGACACCTTCTTTTCCTAATTTAATTTGTATTAAAATTGAATTTTTGGTACAAATTATCCTGCCTATTTACACGACTACAGTATAGCGAAATTCGAGTTATGTTTTTTACGTGTTTATATGTATAATACAGGGTAGTCCATTTATCATGGCAATCCTTAATATTTTTTATCCAATACATACAGATAATAAGACAATTACCAGCTTTATTTTAAATAGATAAACTCAATAATAACCCCCGCGTGGCTTTTACTTTATTGAGTGGATAATTATTTATTTTACCCACTCAACTGTCCTTGTCAAATTATTTTCTTGTAAATGTCATTAAAATTTTTAATAAAAATATGAATTCCTAAGCTATTTATTGGATAAAACCTTGTATGGCACTCAAGGTTAATTTTCTCATGGGCACTAGTACAATAAATAAATATTGCTATTTTGCGACTCTTATAAGCTCATAATCACACGCATTTTGCGTGTTCTTATAGGCCCATAAGAGGTCTGTACTTTTTGTTCTTTTGGGTTGGCAACACACCTGGCCTATCGCTTGAAGTTTTCCGTGCAAATGTCAATGTCGCTTTGAAGTTGAATAATCTACAAAATTTTGTATTTAGGTTATTTTTACCATGTTACAATTGTGGCTTGGTTAATTGCAGTAAAAAAGAGAAGAGATGACTATAAAATATATCAAAATATCATTTGTTCTTAGAAATTTAAACATGGTGTAAACTGTAATGCCAATCCAAAACAAAAATCCCTAAATCAGTCATCAATTTAAATGTAAGTTTTTTTAAATTTTAGAGAAAAATAGAAAAAATTGTATAAAGCACTCGTTTCATAGCACTAGTACTTTAGAAAACTCGCCGCAAGCGGCTCGTTTTCTAAACTTGTACTCGTGCGCTAAAAACGTATGTTATGAAACTAGTACTTTAATATACTATAATAACTGCGAGATATATCAAAAAAAGTTTTAAACCAATGAGACCAGAGAATGGTGTGTATTTAAAATGTTTAGGGGGTACAATAAAGGCAGGGGGATTCAAATCGAAGTTTAGAAGTGAAAGTCAAACATATAGTCCTTTAAAAGTTGTCGCTTTAATGAAATTCTTGTTTTTCTTTCTCAAATCAACATTCCCGGCAAGAGAAGCCAAAAACAATATCAGCACGAGTCCGGAATATTTAATTAATCAGCGGTGTTTTTACATTTATTTTCCACCTAATTTTTGTAATGTGAAATTTAAAGTAAAAGTTTTATCCATTTATTTTATAAGCTAAAAAGTTTTGAGTTAAAGTATTTTATCATACACTAATGATATTTTAAAACTTGCGCAATGTACAATGTACATTGGAAAACACAAACTGTGATAAACCTACAAATATATTTTAACTAAACTATTTTAAAATATGGTTATTTAAAATGTATGTAAATATTTAAATACTATTTTATAACAACTATTTTGGAACTTGTACAATGTACATTGAACAGCATATTGTAGCTACAGCAAACAGCAAAATTAGAACAATTAAAGAAAAATTGGTGTTATCGGCTAGATAGAAAAAAATAGGCTACACTGTAAAAACTGCATGTAAAATAATGTAAAAATACATGAATTTACATAGTACGGAACAGTAAATTTACTATTCTGGACTATGCATAATTCATGAATTTATGTAAAAGAATGTAAAAGAATGTAAAATAATGTAAAATAATGTAAAATAATGTAAAAAAATGTAAAATAATGTAAAATAATGTAAAAAATATATTTACATTGATTTACATATTTTTACATGATTTTACAATGTCGGCCTATGTTATTTTAAGACTCGCGTGCGCTTTGGACAATAACCAAGAGGGCGTCGCATCATGAGACGGACTGTTTAATATTGTTATTGTTAGAGAGATAGCGACGCATTCTGCTAGGTTAAAATGTTAAAAGTGTAAAAAAAGGTAAATATTATTTATGTACGATATTTAAATGCTTTATTTGTGGCCTAAAATTTACATTAATTATAAATTACGATCTTTATCAACCAATAGATCTTTACCGTTCCGGTCTATGCAAAATATTACCATTCTGGACTTTGTCATTTTTAGCGTTCCGATCTTTGCAAAATATTACCATTCTGGACTATGTAATTTTTACTGTTCCGGTCTATGCAAAACATTCATTAAAAATTTCTAACCTCCTTATTAAAAACTATAAACAAGCAATGCAAAAATAATAAAAATATGTCAAATTTATTTTGACATCTACCATTTTTTCTGATATTCAATGTCTAGTGTTAAGTAACATTCTCAAACAGTCGAAGAAAAAGTATAGTCTATAACACGTATATATTCTACATATTATACACATAAATTATGTCTATAGGGTCTGTATATTATACACATAAGCTATGTCTATAGGGTCTGAACTTATGTGATCATGTACATGTGCGCCTTCGCCAAATTTGTAAATACCTACCATACAAATTACACAGGCCAACACATTTTCAACTTTTTAAAGTTGATTTGGATCTGACAGCTAATACCGCAGATTTCGAATAAAATAACGAAAAATTAAAACACAGTATATTTTTAAGCTAATAAGAAAATGAAACATTTCAAACAAGAGTTGGAAATGTCATTTTCTTATGTGGTTAGAACAGAATTTTCTTCACAAGCATAAATAAATAACGCATTACCTTGTAAAATTCACCATTTTAAATGATCTTCTACAGAAATGTTGCAGATTTCTAACCTCACTATAAATTTCAACTAAATAATAATTTAAATAAGTGGCTCGTTGTTATTTCCTATTATCAGGCTCGGTATGAACCATATTATATATAAATAAATATTATTTCTTATTGTTTTTCGTAGATATAAACAAAAAATTTATGTTATTTTATTCGCAAACTTCAACTGTTTACAGACAAGGCGATAGTTTCGCCATCTATGAGGTCTAACCAAAAGCTAAAAAACAGGTTAGATATTAATTCATTTCTAACCTTGGTTAAAAATGAAGAGATTTTTTAACTTTAAACGAAGTAAACAAAAATGATAGATTTTGCAACTTTTTATAATGCCTATAAAGGACGTTTTTTTGTATGCTTGTGAATGACATTTGCGCGCCATTATGGTGGTCCAAAATTTTAAAAAATCTACACTTGATGTTCAGATTTTTGGCATGGCTTATAGCTGATAAAATTATACGTAATGGAAACAAAAAAATGCTTGTTTGGCAGTGAGTGGGTCTTAACTCGCCAGAAAAAAAACATTAATATTAGCTGAAAGCTTTAGAGTAGTAATTAGTACGTGATTACAAGTAAATATTTTATGATTTAAAGGAATTAGCAATATGGATAAAACATTTTAAAACTGTATTAGTTTCAGTTTCTATCCAACATGTTATTCCCTGTGAAAACTTTTACACTCTTTTATTATTATGTATATATTTTTTGTTTATTATATTTTCCCATTTCTAATTACATATACTCCAACTTTAATATTTAAACAATCACGTGTGTGAACATATTCGCTAATTTTCTAATAAACATGGTTTATACATAAAAAGGACTCCAGTTCCGGAAAACAAAGCAATTTCGACTTTTAGAATAGGTGTTAGAAGGTTTCTTAATGGATTATAAGCTATAATTATTAAAGAGTATCCAAAACATTATCTAAACTTTTATTTAACTTGAGTAAAATCATATAAGAAAAAAATAATGCGAATAATTTACCCGATTAAACTTACAGTTCCCATGATAGAACTTGTGAATAAATTTAGTAGTATGTGTTGAAAGTTTTATCTAATTTAGCAGTTTAACTTTAATTAGAAAAATATCGTGTATTCGTGTAACAGCCCAAATGTTAAAACTTTGTAATTTGCCATTCGCTTAGATATTGCACTTTAAAGTGCAACTAATGGTTAACAGCCTCTACATTAAGCGCTGGCACACATACCTACTAGATCTCTCTCATTCTAGATGTGGCTTTCAGTAAATTCCATGTACACACAAAGAATTTATCCTTTGGTTTAAGAATATAGTGTTAAAATGAATAATTAGGTTTTTAAGTTTAACTGCAAAATTAAAAAAAGCCTTTTATCAAGAACCAGTGGCAAAAAACTTAGGCAAAAAGAGGGATCTGGAAGGTCAAATGCTACAGCAGATGCAGAAGGGTGCCTTTTAAAAAAATGACACAAGCCCACAACAAAAAATAAAGTCAGTTACTCTTAAACTCGGATTTGGTTTTCAATTTCTGTTCAAAAGTGTCTTCAGGCACAAATACCATAATTCAATAGTAAAAAGTCCAAACCAGTATTATTTTCTTTTAGTTTTTTTTTTAAAGATGTGGGATCAGCGATACTTTTTTACTCTCAGATTCGTTTTTAGCGCCCAAAAATACGTAAAAAATTCTTTATGATATGATGATCAAACACTAGTAGACTGTAATATAACCCTTTCCATCTCAGTATTTATTATTATCACATAACCTCAAGTATTGGTAGGCGCCTGCCAGCATTTCACCGTTGACAAACATCCTGCTTCCAAGTCAAGCAAACCTAAAATTTTTCATTTTGGGTAAAATCATTTTTTTTTTCGCGCAACAAATAAATGTTTTTCTGTGTGTGACTCACTCTCATCCTGCATGTGGCTTTTGGCAAATGTCATGTAAATTTACTTTACAATGAAAGCGTGTCTTTGGGTTTGATCAAATGTGGATTTAACATTCCTGAAATGCAGCAACTGCTGTAGTATGTTATTTCGTAATTAATATTATATTAGATCTATTTTCTTAGAGCATAACTATCAAATCAGCCAATGTTTATTAACTAGCTGGAGTTATTTTAAAACATCTGCTTTGTTTTGGTTTAAAATGTATTAAGGTAGTGATGTTAGAAACTAAATTTGAGATATTTGGAAAAACAAATAAAACAAGGAAACACGGGAAAATATTTCAAATAAATCATAACAATGCCAATGTGAATACATCTAAAAGCTTCAACGTAAATACTTAAAATTTAGTGGATAATTGACTCAATTTATATAAATTGAAAAAAATCCTTTCGACGTGTTTACTAAAGCATCATAGCTTTTCCCTTTCATATTGGTAATGATTAAAATTAATGTTCTTCGAAGGCTAGACACACCAACAGTTGCCATAAAATGTAGCAGTGACACATAGGCATTTCTGAGTACCATTTTTGTAGTTACAGAAATGACTCCTATAAGTCCAAATGACTCCCAAAAAAACCTAAGGGTCAGCCAGCTGTTACACTTTATGACAACATCTAAGTAGGTAGCAAAATTAGCCTTCAAAATTAAGCTTATTTAGTTTTGAAAAATTAGTTAAAATCTACATTCTAGCGTATCATTGACCGACATTGGACAAAAATTTCCTAAGATTGTTCTGAGATACATGATATTTTCTTTTTATACGAATGGAACAATAGCTATTTTAGGAATTGATTAAACGAAATAAACATCAGTCAACATAAAAGCTATTTATTGTTGAGATTTCAACTGGAAATGTAGTTTTGTGAGATGCAGAATAGAACAAATGTAGCGTAGGTTTTGATGCTTAAAGGCAGACGGTTTGAATAAATCATCGGTCTAAAATGTCAAAGTCCTGTTTTGAAAGAGATAAATTTCCACTAAGAATTTGATTACTATTTTATTTATTCGTCCATATAACTAGTACGTATAAAAATTAAATTATTGTTATACTCTATTATGCTTTAAAAATCTAACCTTGCTTTTTAAAAATATACAGGTAAAACTATTTGACTGGAACCTTTCAAACAGATAACCTTCCAATAAGTATTTGTCTAGTTATTATTACAAGGACTGTTCTTCCTATGTAGTTTTATGGATTTTGTGCCGATTTACTATCCTTTAGGACTTTTGTCAGCATTTTCATAGGGCCTATCAATCTTTATCTTTGTTTTGTAAAATGGATTTTAAACAATGTATCTGAAATAAAATTTAAAAGAGAACATTGTAAGGTTAAGAATGGGCCGGGTTTATATTTTAGGAATTTTTATAAATTTTAAAGATTATCTTGTGTTACAGTGAAAAATTGACTCACTGTAACTAAAATTTAAATAATAAAAATCTGGTTTACCGTTACCTTTATATGGAGTGTTTTGGATCCTTGTAGTCAATCGCACATTTTAAACAACATCTGGTTAGCTATTTTAGGCACAATCTCTGGTTCTGATTTATAAACCTAACCTCAAAACCATATTTCCCAAACAAATATATGCTAAAAGATAGTTTAAAATGTTTTTCTCAGAACTTGATTATCTCTTTTAGTTTACGAGAAAATTGCTGGGTAAATAGAGTTGGGACACCCGGTATAAGAACCATATATCATAGTTTTGGTTAAATTTCTTTAATTATTTAATTAAAAAGAACTTCAATTTATAACTCGTTTTAACTTAATCGGACAATTGATAAATTAAAAGAGTGTTACCTGAGTTTGAAAATAATTTTTCCTGAAAGCTTTTTCTCTAAGTTACGATTACTTTTTAAGTAATTTTCTTCTTATTTGGCAACGTTTATTAATTGAAGTTGGCCTGAAACGAGCTACGAACCGGCAGTAAATTTAAAGCCTTGGAGTAAATATATAAATTTAAAAATGACCGACATGTCGACAGGACAAACAAGATTTGAAATTTACGACTGGAAAAGGTCAGGTGTTGAATTTTGTTGTTTGGACTTGATATCCGGAACTGTAAATCTTCGCTTTTACGATGGTAAAGTACTTGTAGCACAGTAAACATAGTTAACCATGGTCTGGACTATAAGGTTTATAAACCTTTACTTCATGAATTCCGGAAAATCATAAAAATTATTTACATTTATATTTTTTTATTCGTAGTTTCTTTCCTTGATAGAAAACCCTATACCTTCTTTAAATTTTTTTTTATTCGTAGTTTCTTTCCTTGATAGAAAACCCTATACCTTCTTAAAAGATTTTTTTATTCCTAGTTTCTTTCCTTAATAGAAAACCCTATACCTCCTTAAAATACTTTTTTATTCCTGGTTTCTTTCCTTGATAGAAAACCCTATACCTTCTTAAAAGATTTCTTTATTCCTAGTTTCATTCCCTGATAGAAAACCCTATACCTTCTTAAAAGATTTTTTTATTCGTAGTTTCTTTCCTTGATAGAAAACCCTATACCTTCTTAAAAGATTTTTTTATTCGTAGTTTCTTTCCTTGATAGAAAACCCTATACCTTCTTAAAAGATTTCTTTATTCCTAGTTTCATTCCCTGATAGAAAACCCTATACCTTCTTAAAATATTTTTTTATTCCTAGTTTCTTTCCTTAATAGAAAACCCTATACCTCCTTAAAATACTTTTATATTCCTGGTTTCTTTCCTTGATAGAAAACCCTATACCTTCTTAAAAGATTTCTTTATTCCTAGTTTCATTCCCTGATAGAAAACCCTATACCTTCTTAAAAGATTTTTTTATTCCTAGTTTATTTCCTTGATAGAAAACCCTATACCTTCTTTGTCCCAGATTCCAGAATTGTCATTATAATGGAAAAATATAATTTTCAATTAAACCACGATTTAGTAAATACACGTTTCTCTAGATAATAAACCCTTTTGGTACAATAGATCTAAAAACAAACTTAAAGTCATTTTTATTTTTTCATTATGCTTCCTAGTTCGTTTCCGAATAGAACACCCTGTAATCCTTTGAAAGCGCGCTGCAGCGCAATAAGAAATATATTCAAATAATGTTTAACTTTTTTATTTAATTTACATCAGTTAAAATTAATAGTGTTATTTCTATGTAAAAGCTTTTTAGTCCACACAAAATGGGCAAGAGAGTGTTAACACATTTGAGAATAATCACTCGTTTTAAATTACAAAATTGTCCGCTTGTTTTAATCTCGTAGCGAAGTCAAATATTTAAAACGTTTTGACGACATAATATGAAACTGAAAGGAAAACACACTCCAGTTTACAATAAATCACAAAACAGAATTAAAACATAGTGAGTATACTCACGACAGTAAAGGTAAGTTTTAATAAAACATTAAAGCAAAAAAAAATCTGTCATTGGTCTATATAAAAATAACGATAATTGCGTGTGTTAAGTGATACGCTGATTTGATTAATATAATAAGTTTTGACGAATTTTTATTTATGTATTCAATATTGTAAAATAAAACCTAGAAACCAGGTTTCCATTATTTTTTTTCATTATTTTTCTGTCCTTTTTTTAAGGGCTTTTCTAGATTAAGTACAAAAATCAAAACGCAATATTCACTTTTACATGTTCGCTTTCACAATTAGCCAAAGTACCATCAATGTTTTGAATTGCCGCCGCATTCGAAACGAAAAAACCGCTCCCAGGCGGAAAACAGCAGCCTTTCCGGCTTTTTAACTGCACTTTTATCTTTATTATTATTTATCGGTATCGGCTAAAATAAAATGAAAATAATAATTTTTTCATTGAAATATATATGAAAAATTGTTATATAAATAAAAGTATATATAAATAAATATTAGGAGGTAATGTTTATATTGCAGGTTGGAATTGTCCATTGTTAATGGATAGATTGCTGTCTGTAGATCTATTGCCTTAACGTTGCTAGTAGGAAAAAATAGTTGGTTGTACCCAAATCAATTCTACACCATATACTGGCACTGACAAATAAAAGTGCTCAGTTTAAAAAAGCTAATTTGCTAAAATATTTCTTTGATCAGTATAGCACAGGGTGGTTCAATATAAGAAAGTTGGGAGAAAACATAAAAAAATATTGCAGTATACAGAGTGTCCAGAATTATTATAATACTCCTCACAAAGTTTTCTCGAAAACTGTAAGAATAAAAAAAATAAATAGGCACGTGTTTTATGATTTGACGAAAGGAAGAACTTAAAAATATTTTCGTGTATACTTACATGGTGTTTTTTTTCGCGGTTGCCAATTGCGGATAAGCATTAAATTTCCTCAAAATGTAAGAATAAAATATTTAAAACTAAAAATTCGTAAAAGATAAAATTAATTTTCAAATGAGTGGATAGTAGAATTTCAAACGTAGTACGTTTTATTGTATCAGTTTATAAATTCTTGATTCCAGTCTTTTGATTAGGCGGATAAATCTGAAATTAAATATTTCCTTTTATTATTGTTATACAGGGTTTGAGAAATTTAAAGTGTTTCTATGTTAAAAAATATGAAAAAAAGTTATGCAATTATATTATAATTTAATGATTAACTTATTTTGCTTTTCAATGCAGTAAAATTGTTCTCTTTCACCTTTTTTCTTTTTTTTATTTTTCACTTATTCACTATTACCCCGCCATCACCTATTCCGAATTTTAGTATTAGTTTTATTGTATTTACTGTTTTTTTTGTAAAAAATAACATATTTATTTTCTCTCACGAATAACACAATTATTTTTGAGAAATATGTGACATTTTGCTTTAAAATTTTCAACTTAGCTGGTCATTCCATGACCACTAGGAAGACTGGCACCTAAGTCAGTAGCGCGGCCTGGTGAAGGGCGCCTTGACGCAATCGATAAAAAAACTAATTGAACGTGCTACTTTCACAACTTTAGACTTTTTTGAAGTATACAGATCATAGGACGTGTCACTACTTTAAGCAAACGTGTTTACAACCCAAGTTTATCTCAAAATTAAAAATTTTAGATTAGATTTACTACTTGAGAAGTGACGCATTTTACAATTATTCGAGGTTATGTATTTTTTTTTCTAGATTCAAGTTGTAAATACAACGTTGCCAAGTCTTGGAAACAATAATATAAAATAGAAATTAAGGATATAGTCAACAGAACATTAATATTTTATTGTTTTATATGTATTTCGAGACTTTTTATTAATATAAAACCAAATCTGCTTAGACACAACATATTTTTAGATTCACACCTTAGTAAATTGTTACAATTTATTTAAAATTAAATTTAGACAATTTTGTTTGATTGGAATTGTAAAATCAGTTTATTATTATCTAAATAAATTTTATAGGTATTTTACTGCATAAAGGTATAATACTTATTGGTACCTAATATTTTTTTTGATGAGCACAGTATATTCTCGAGGTGGGTTTTATGGCCGAAAATCCTACGGCCGAAAGCCAGGTTTGCAGTAGTGGCAGCACTGATTTGAGTGACTCTCAAACTGTAGGCAAGTATTTATACATTGAGATATATAACTGGTTACTTATTAGTATTCTCTGCAAATTTATAAATATAATAAAATAATTGTTGAAATGTTTATAACAAAAAATTGTTAAAATACTCACGAATATCTGGTTGGTGTTAGTTTTTTTTAACGGGTGCGTTGGTTTACATTAACAATGGTTTGGTTTGGTAGTTTGCTGGTTTAATGATTTTTTTTAATCGGATGCGTTGGTTTAGTTAACAATGGTTAGGTTTGGTAGTTTACTGGTTTGGTGTTTTTTTTTTAATAGGAGGCGTTGCTTTAAGTTATAGTTGGTTCACGTTGGATAAAAGGGTGCGTGTCTATAACAGTCTCTACCATGATTTAACTATTTTTATTCAGATAATAAAGGTAAAAATGCTATTAAAATTTTCATAAAAATCAAGTATCCTTGATTAGTGACATTTGCTTAAATAAATACTCGAGGGGTTTATTTATTGGACAATCCTTGTACACCTATCCAACAATCTTCTACAATCCGTGAAAATTCCTTCTTTCACAATCATCTGCAATCCTCCAGAATCCTTCACAAACATCTACAATCTTCCACAATCATCTGAAATCTTCCCACAATCTTTAACAGTCTTCATTAAAATTTTGTAAAATCTTTTTGACAATCTTCCACAATCCGTTGATTCTCACAATCCTTGTACACTTTTTTTTCATTAAATAAACCCCTCGCAAATACTTGAAGTAACGCTTGAAAAAAATTTTTTTAGAATTTTTATTATTATATTTTGGTAATTATCGATATTAAAATATTATTAATATATTATTAACTTGTAATAATAATATTTAATAACCAAAAAGTTATTAAAAGCTTTTTTTTTAATTAGTGAACATTGGACAACAAAAAAAAAATATTTAAAGTGACAGAAATTAGCTGATTTAATTATCTCAGTAAATACTATAATGGGAGATAATTTTATTTTATTATTGCCCTAAGTTAAGACATTTAATTTTTTGAATTAAAAACTAGCTAAATAATGGTTTTGTGTGTAGGTGTAGTAAAAACATATTTAATAGAAATTTAATTGGTGAGATTTCTAATACTTAAAAAAAATAAGCCTTGCAAAACTTAATAAAGTTGAATATTTTATATTTTTAGTCATTCCACGTTTTCCTAAATACGCTTTGTTAATTCAGCATTTAATTATTTACTAAAAACTCTCGTATTTATATTTTTTTATAAAAACATTTAAATACAACTCTTTTAACTTTGTTCAATGAAATCGAAAGCTTAAGATAAAAACGTCCTATATGAAAGCTATTCGTGTGGTAAAAAGCTCTCTGTTTTGTTAGAGTTTTAATAAAAAGCTCATTGTTGATTGGTAACTTGGGGAGAGCGAACAAGTGGCTTTTGAGAAAGTTATGTATACGTTTAAATGCGTAAAGTGGCTTAAAATCCTTTGAAACAATTTGTCCGTCTATAAGCTTGTTGAGTTTGAATAAATGTGGTTTCGTATATCTTAATTTTTTTTACAAAACAGTCCAAACCATGTTTTTGTAGTTTAAAAATGTTTTATTTTAAATATGAATGAATAAATAAAACTTTTACACGAATTAAACTTATTTGGTATTTAACGTATAGACATTATACGTGGAATAGAGCTAAACGTAAAATTATTATCAAAAAAAAACAGCCTAAATTATACTTCATAGCATGTTTACTAGTATGTACAATAAGTAGCTTATCTTGGAATCACCGCAGTAATAAGGACAACACCCCAAGGTCCTACTGGGACTGCCGCCACTCTCTATCTGGATCCAGAAGGAGGCAATGGCTAGCTTTCTCAGACTTAGGGACTCTGGTAGTTGGATGGGCGGAAAGGCGAACTACGGTCACGGCAAAAACGCTGATATTTCCGAAAGGGACATCCCAATTGGTAGTATCAGAGTGATTAAGGCAGAGGACCGATTAAAGTTCGATAGAAGTTTCTCTCTCAGGATTCCGAGAAATGAGGAATGGGAAAAGAAAGAAATATAATTTTCGCCAAATGCTTTGGTGTGCTATACAGACGGCTCGCGTATGGAAGGCATCCAAAGCTCTGGGGCAGGATTCTTCGTGGAGGACCTGGACTTGCAAAAGAGTTTTCCACTTGACTGCTTTTCCACTGTCTTCCAAGCTGAGGTCTATGCCATACAGGAAGCGGAAAATTGCAGAGAAATAAGGCAGCACCGGGAGCACGATATATACATCTGCTCGGACAGTCAAGCCGCTCTAAAGGCATTGTGCAATCCCAGAACTAGGTCACTCCTAGTCAGGGAGTGTGCAGAAGCCTTGGAAGAGTTAGCAAGGACCAAAAACGTTCAACTGGTATGGGTACCGGGTCATAGTGGAATTCCCGGAAACGAGAAGGCAGATAAACTTGCAAGACTCGGATCAGGGATGACCTGCACGGGGCCGGAACCTATATTGGGTGTTACAAGGAAGCAGGTAAATACCGCTCTCGATGAGTGGGCTTATACCAAGCTAAAGGAGCAATGGAGGGCGGTCGACGGTTGCCGGCAAGCTAAGGACTTCCTGGCTGGCCCAAGCAAATCAAAAACCGACTGGTGGTTGGAAAAAGGAAGAACTGTACTCAGACAACTTGTAGGGGTTCTCACGGGCCACTGCAAGCTAAGGAAGCACCTAGCAACAATGCGGATTCTAGAGAGTCCGCTATGCCCAGATTGCGGAGAGGATGAAACATCCTCTCATTATTTAGCCGAGTGTGTACAACAACAACTTATCATTGGATGACTTTTAATTAGTTTTTATATTTTCATTGAACGCACTAATTGTATGATTAAATTGATGTTTTTGAATACAGTACATAATTTAACCTAAAATAAACACAAATATAATATTAATAAATAAACTGATATGAATTATATTTTTAATTAAATATGAATGTGCTTTTGTCAATTTTCATAGCAAATTAAAATTTCAAAAAATGCCAATATTGGTAGTGGGCATTTGTGTGTTTGATAAAATTTGTATGAATTTTTAATAACCAATCAAATTAATATTTTTAATATAACGTTATATTAAATTAAGTTTGCTAAATTCCAATTTAAATTCAAAACGGATTAAATGAAATTATTTAGAAAAATATAAAACAATTTTTATATCTGGTTATATATTTGATTTATTATATTATACGGGGTAACCTACCTAAGGCAAACCATTTAATATAATAATTTGAGGTAATTAAAAAAGAGACCTTGTATATTAATAGCGAATTAGACTTAAATTAATGGAGAACCCCTAGCACAAGCCAAGTTTATTTGGGTCTCTCCATGACTATAAGAAATAATAAATAAAATAAATAATTAACTATATCCAAATTAAAATTTAAATAAATACATCGCTAAGTTATAAAAAATTGAAAAATTATGATTAATCTAAATATATTTGTAATCTAAATATATTTGACCCTTTCGCTCATGTAGGAACATACAGTCGGTCAAGTAAGAGCGTGTAGCCTATAACGTGTAGTCGGTAAGAGAGAGCCCTACTTTTTTTTTCGGGGATATACTTTACTTCCTGACCGACAATGCTTTGTACATAGAGACTTTTTCTGAACCTTATTTTTAGTGACTCATGTTTTAAAACATGAGTGCTGCGTACGCATCGCGGTTCGAGGCTGTCTTCCTCTGTTAGCACCCGAAAGGTCCGAAAATGACGCCTACAGCGGCTGCAAAGTATATGGGAAAGTCAAAGACATTCGTCAACAAGTGGGTGAAACGATACTTGAAAACGAAAAATGTTGACGACTTACCAGATCGATGTTTTCGTAGAATCCTCAATTAACCCTGCGCCAAGGGGCAAAAAACTGATGAAGAAAGGTTTGGATATATCACATGAAACAATTCGTACTCATATCCAGGACTTAAAGTTGCGAAGTACAATAAAGAAACCTTTGTTGAGTAAAACACAGAGAGAAAAATGACTTCCGGACCTGGACATCCTCCACCAACCGATTGGTCCAGCGAACCGTAATACACACTGTAAAGTTTCATGTTTGGGGGTGTCTCTCGGAAAAAGGTTTTGAATTTTTATTTCTCTTTACGTACAACTTGAACGCTGAAAAAATGGTCGAGATTTACAAAAAAATATCTTATACAGACTACCAAACGTTTGTATGGCGATAAAAATAAGCAGTGGATCCTCCAAGGGGACAACGACCCCAAACATCGGAGCAAGTTATGTAGACTGTGGAAGAGGACATCCGACATCATCACGCTGGATTGGCCGTACCAATCGCCGCACGCAAACCCCATTGAGAATGTGTGGTCATTCATTAAGCTCAAGCTTCGCAGGAAAAAGGTATACACATTAAAGCAGCTATCACGAGAAATTCGGACAATATGGAGGTCTTTGTCCAATGAATATGCAAAAAATCTCGTTCAAAGTATGCCCCGATGATGCCAGGCGATTATTGACGCAAATGGAGACTGGACTGTAATTAAATGTAAAACAAAATAGTACAAATATATTCTTAAATAAACAATGCAAGACACGCACTTACTTGACCGACTGTATATGTCCCAGCAGGTGTTTAAAAATACCTTTCGATCCTGTAGGGACATATATCTATATAAACGCCATTCTCAAAGTCATCCTTTTAGAATGATCTCTATTACAGCTTCCAGATTCTCATAGTTTTTAATAATAAAGCCAAAAATTACTTTTACCTTGGGTGGACACCCGGTATAGGACTTTCTTAATAATTATAGTTGAGGATAGTATTTTTATGTCAATATCCAAAATCTTTCAGAAATATTTAGCGTAACAAAGTTTCGATACACTTTTAAGAGTTTAAAACTTTCCACACTCGACAGATAAGTATTCAAAAGTTTGTTTAACTTGATAAAATGTATAACTTTAGGAATCTGCTGTGATACAGTATAGATTTGGTTAATAAAAAAAAGAAGAAAAATGGAAAAATAATTTGACAGATAAGTTGGATTATATTTATACTAAATAACTATGCAATATTTTCAGATTTTTGATACGTCTGATTTGTGAAGAATTTAAAACAAACAATTGTTTGCTTCATATTCAGTTTCAGTAGGTTTATATCCTTACCTAGATTGATTTGTGCTGAGACACTGAAGTCGCGTGGTTTTCGTTTTCATAAGAAAATATAAAAATAATAATACACAACGTTGCTGTGTTAACTTTTAGGTATAGTATCCAATTTTCACGACTATTCTAAAACATTATAACGTTATATTAAACTTCATAGTATTTAATTTTACAACAACATTGTTGTGCCGGTATTTTATGTTGGATGATTAATAAAAATCCACCAATCAGCTGATTTTATCAAAAATTTGAAAGTAGGTATTTTGGGCTGAAATTTCCATATGCATAAGTATACCTAGCGATAAGCATATATATGTAATTACATGTGATATGTAGTTTTTTTTTTACACTTGTTTGTTGTTGTATTCTGTGCAATATACATATAGTGGTTGGCGCATATACAACTATTTATTGTTGTTTTCTATAACCTAATTACGTTATTGATTACGATAGTGTTCTATCAGTGTATCGCGCGAACAAGACGTGACATACGGACAGACTGACGAACATTTTTAAAAGCTGTGAAAAAGTGTATATAACGCACGATTTTTTTTTATTTTGAACATTTTATTTTTTCAATTTTCGGGTTCCGAAGTAAACGTATAATATTCCTCTGCAGTAAAGCTGCAAGGAGTATGTAAACGACTGAGAACTACCCAACCCTGGCTGATATGGTATTAGATCATATATACATAGATGCGACTTGAGTCCACGTCAAACCGAAATGTTTTCATTGCTATATCCAGGTAGATTTCACCTTCCCGCTTCTGGTCACCACCCACCGCTATAGTGGTTTGTTGACAAATATGTTATACTTCACCTCCTCCCAGCCTCACCGCTATAGTGGTTTGTTTACAATGGGCTTTGTATATGTTCTACATAAAACAAATCAACATTAATGCCATATCTATGTATATATGATCTAATGATATGGTTAATCACCAAGGCCAATAAAGAACGGAAGAAGAAGAAGAAGCTGCAAAGAGTATAATATTATTGTGTATTCTTTTTAAATTATTTTAGTAAAGTTCGAACCGTTAAAATTTTTATTATTGTCTATACTTGTGTAACTTATTGATTTGAAATTTAAGCAAATTTGAATTATTCAGTTAATTAAAAGTTTTATGGCTACGGCTCGCTTCGAATTTACCGATTTAAGCATTTATTGGCGCTAAATAAATGAAATATTATTCTGCACATTCTACGCTTTTGTTATCAGATTAATTTAACATTTCTGTACGTAAAGGTATATTTAATTTTATAATAATAGTAGGTATATTGTTTTACTGAGAGGAAAAGTGAAGCTTTTTTTACGGACGACGCGAAGCGGACTCCGGAAATTAGAGACGAGTAAAAAAGGCACTTTTCCTCTGAGTAAAACATACTAGTTTTTCTTCAAGCTTCCTAAATATTATAATTTTGTTTTCCCTAACTTTTTTTTAAGACATACAACAATGATCACTTTTTTGTACGGCGTACAACAATGAATACATTTTTTTACTGTAAAAAACACTTTTATCTAGTGTGTTGCATTACAAACTATTAACATTTTAGTACGTTACGCCGCATTACAGAGGGGGGGTGGGGCGGATGTCAGTAAAAATGTTACGTAACACTTAAAAAATTATAAACTTTTATTGGATCACATTTTTAAGAATAATCTAGGCCTTAGATACGGATTCGTTGAAAATTTTATTGCACACGGCGTTCACTAAATCCTCTAAACAAAAAAAAATAGAGATAGAAAACCATAGGCAATAACCGGTTTTCTGTTGCGGAAATTAGTCGGACCGGTTTTTGGTTAAAACACGGAAGCAATAACCGGTTAAAAACCGGTTTAAACCTTAAAGCAAAATTTACTTTCAATTTCTTTTTGTAAAAAAAATGTTACGTAACAAATGGGAGGGGGTGGGTCTTGAAAATGTTACGCCGTGTTACATGAGGGGTTGGGGGTGGAGGTCAAAAATGGCCAAATTTTGCATTAGGTAATACTTGAGCGTTCCCTAATTAAGTGCTAAATATAGCACTTAATAAACCGTTGTTAATGTTTGTTTGATAACCAATAATATAAGTGTATTCATTTATTACTAACCCTTGTTAAGCATTGTTTATTGACGACGGTCAATAACGAAAAAATTTTAAGACACTACTTTTCAACTTTAAGTTATAATGGTTCGATCGTCATAGAGCGGCACACCTAAGTGCTACTCTCAAATTGCTCTTCGGTCTACGACCCTTAGTTATGAGGTCTAATATGTTTCAAAATGATGTAACAGACGATCCTCCTTTTCATTAAAAAAAATCCCCCTATGCCCCCATGACCACATTTTAAAAGCTAAAAATATCAAATACATGCCAAATGATATTGAAGTTGTCCTATTTAAGTCTTTTAAATTTGAAGTTGATATCTTAACTCGTTCAACAGTTAAGGGGGAGTGCCTTTGGATGCACTGTATGCAGTATTTTAATCTGCTACAAAACTTCCGTATGCCACGAGCTTAATCTTAAAGCTTGAGATGTTGCGAGAAAAACAAAGACAAAATGCTACTCTTAAAATTAATCCTCAGCCACTGGGAATCGCCTACATGGCTTTTATATACACTTTTAACTCTACACACAGGGAAAAAACATTTGATATGAAATAAAAAATTATTTGGGTCAAATTATGCTAATTCTTATATGTATTTTAGCAACTCTTTTATAAATGTGAAAAATTGATAGCCGGTTTTACTTATTTCATCTGTAAAATATTAATTTTTTGTTTGATATTGAAAAACAAATTAATGAAATATATTTTTATATTTTAGAATTTTTTTAAGAAAGTACACATTTTTAATACTATACTGATTATTTTTTTGTAGGTATGTACCTATATATTGCTTCTAATCTCTAAAAAGCAATAAGTAATACTATCCTTGCTTCCAGGTAGAAATGATTTATAAGCCTTGTTTACTTAACCTAAAATACTAAGTAATACTAAGTCATGGTCATATTCAAATGATGGTTTGGAATCAAATCTTTTAAAACCAAAACTTATTTATTTAGAGATCTGGGGCCATTTCAAAACTAAGGTAAAAAAACTCTCGTATCCTTTTGAGAAAAAAAAATATGAGTAATAAAAATTATTTAGAAAGCTAATTTTACTTAAAAAAAAAGAATAAAAGTTTGTTTAAACTTTTGTGCTAAAGCTTTTTAATTAATTTTTAATTTATTTTAGAAAGAATACTTTATATCATCCAATAAACTGTTGTTTTTATTAATTTGAGATATTTCTTTTTCTGTGTAAACGTAACGTTTATATACACTTAACTCTGCACTTGCTACTTACAGAAGTGGAAACGTAGCCCGTATGTACGATCCTCTTTTTATTTCAATTCGACACGTTTTACAAAAACCCGAACAAAACCAAAGCGAAAACATCACAGATTTTTATTTCTACAAATGGTTGTAACTGTTAGTTTAAAATTGAAAGAACAACATAAAAAGTTTTAAAAGTTTAGAAAAAAAATAATACTTTTTTAACTGATATATTTTTTAAAAACCAAAACTTTCCACATCGGGTGTATTAAATATAAATTTTATCTTGCTTTAACTTGTGTTTAATATTATTAGCAGTTTTTGTAAAAATATATTTTTAGTAATAAATATTTATGTTATTAGTGTGTAAGGGCTAGAATAGTATTAGGGAACGTTCAAGTATCACGTAACGCAACTTTTGATCATTTTGGACTTTGGTAGTTTCGAATTTCCCAAAATCGCCAAAAAAGTTCTAAGATAAAAATTCTTTGGTACAAATAGGTTTCATGAAAAAAAGGTCCATCTGTCTGTCCGTATGTCCGTGCGATGTCACGTTTTTTGTTAACACGATAACTCAAGAACAAATTGTCTGGTCGACGAAATTTTCAGGAAAAATCAAGTTCTATGAGGGGAAGATCCCTATTGTTTTTAAAAGTAATCCCCCCAAAAACAAAAAAGTTTGGGGGGTTAAACTTTTAAAAATAATTGAAAAAATATATATATATATATATATATATATATATATATATATATATTTTTTTTTTTTCAATTATAAATTTTTCGAAAAAAGAAATTTAGTTGAATAAAAAATTTTTGAATTTTTTTTTATATATTTTTGAAAAAAGTTTTGTTTTGATTTTTTTTTGTTTTTTTTTTTTGTTTATAAAACGAGTCGTTTGCGGCAAGTTTTCCAAAGCTAAAAACGTATGTTACAAAACTAGTACTTTAATATACTATTTTTTTACTTGGTATTTTAATATGATCTATTTCTCTATATACATAAAATACACTGTTACTGAAATAATTTAAATACAATATATGCTAGAAAATCTAACTGGCAAAACCAAACAATGCGCAAGCATTTCCGTTGTATACATTTCATATACGAATTCTCCGATTAAACTTTTTGCTTTATTTGAAGTAAAATCACGTAGCACATTTAAACTAAATAGTTTCAAACGGGGGGCCCATACACATATAAATTAGACTGAACCAAAACTACTTTTTTTGATAGCTCCACAATAAAATTATTTCAGCTTCATAAAGGGTTCTAATATATATATCTGTAAATTTTGGGCTGCTGAATCTAAAACAAAAATAACTACGGGTGTATAAAGGGGTTTATAATAAAGGGACGCAGTTTTGTAGATTAGCATT
The DNA here is from genome assembly GCA_958510825.1 of Brachypterus glaber. Classification (NCBI taxonomy): domain Eukaryota; kingdom Metazoa; phylum Arthropoda; class Insecta; order Coleoptera; family Kateretidae; genus Brachypterus; species Brachypterus glaber. Next base: position 14,481,413 of record OY294047.1, on the reverse strand, counting down.
CTTGTCTACGTACATCAAATCTTTACCACTAGCTTTAGAAGTTATTTAACTAGTTTTAAAATCGAAAAATTAAATTTCTTCACCTAGAGCAATAATAAAGCTCAATTAGCTCCTACTAGTAGATAATGTATCAGATAATTGCTGTCACTTTAGATGATTTTGTTTTTGTCCTTTTTTCACTAATTAAACACAAGAAAATAGCTTTTAATAAATTTTTAGTTTGATGTAGGAAAGGCTATTATAGCAATTCCTTTTACGAGTAAAGTCTAAAAACGTTTTCTTAAAAGTCTACCAATATCACTCTGCAGAGTACAGATCTGTACGATGATTAGAAAATAGATTTTGTTTAAAATTAAAAATTTCTGTCCTTACTAATTCTACGTCTAACCACCCGTTAGTGGTACTATGTGCTTGAGACACACAAGTCTTCAACTTGCTACCATTCAAAGTCTCCAGACTAGGAGAGGTATGAGTAGTTGTCTACATCTAGAAATAGATGGCGCACAAGTCTACATCAATCTAATGGCTATATTCCTTTTGCGAGTAAAGTCTAGAAACGTTTTCTTAATCAGCGTGCAGAGTTGACTCTTGGTACTGAAGGGGGCCAGCAGCCCGAAACTGTCAGTCTACCAATATCACTCTGTACGATGATTAGAAAATAGATTGATGGAATAATAAATTAATATTTTTATAATTTTGTTTAAAATTAAAAATTTCTGTCCTGACTATTATAGCCTCGTACCCTTATATCCCTCGATGCTACGCACGTTGGGATATAATACGCTCGGCTAAAAAAAATGTCCTCTCTACGTTGGTATGTAATTACTATTTACTACCGAAATTTCATTAATTTCATATATTATAAATTTTAAGAATCTACTACTTAATAAAAGTTTCTTTGTTACTATTGACAAAGTTCACCGGCTCAAAATTATTGTAATTTTAAATTATATTATGTGCACTTTTGTGACATTCTTAAAAAAAGTAATTTTGTATCAGTCTAATACACATACACATGCACATATTTACCAGTCCAAACCATATTCACCCCTATATTTGGTCCACACAAAGACCAAATATTATTCTGCCAGCGTTTACCCTTTGACAACAACTGAAACTGCACTTTGGAACATTCGGAATAGCATTTTAACGTTTTGATGCCGAAACTTGAGGAAAGGGAGAGTTGAAATGATTTTATCTTACTCATAGTCTAAGAGATGGTAACCATTTTAATTTCATTATTTTCTCCCGGCTGTATTTTATATATGTTTTAAAGTGCATTCAATTGAAGCAATTTCAAAATCGTCAGCTTATTTCATTTTTTTTTCGTGCTAGAAGCCCCAAAAGGTGCCTAAAGGGGGTACACTGTAAAAACTGCATGTAAAATAATGTAAAAATACATGAATTTACATAGTACGGAATAGTAAATTTACTATTCTGGACTATGCATAATACATGAATTTATGTAAAAGAATGTAAAATAATGTAAAAGAATGTAAAAAAAATATAAAAGAATGTAAAAGAATGTAAAAGAATGTAAAAGAATGTAAAAGAATGTAAAAGAATGTAAAAATATATATTTACATTTATTTACATATTTTTACATGATTTTACAATTTCGGGCTATGTTATTTTAAGACACGCGTGCGCTTTGGACAATAACCAATGACACGGACCGTTTAATATTGTTATTGTTAGAGATAACGACGCATGCTGCTAGGTTAAAGTGTTAAAAGTGTAAAAAAAGGTAAATATTATATATGTACGATATTTAAATGCTTTATTTGTGGCCTAAAATTTACATTCATTATAAATTACGATCTTTATCAACCAATAGATCTTTAAAGAAAGATGTAAGCAGTTTATACTCGTATTAAGGGTGCAAATCGTTTGGTTTATTAAACCAAATGAACTTTACGCTACTATATTTCAAAAAAGCTTTGACACAGAGACTTGTAATTTGGAACAAACATTTTCTAAGTAGTAAATATTTTTTTTCAAATTTCAAGTCTATTCAAAATATTACCATTCTGGACTATGTAATTTTCACTGTTCCGGTCTATGCAAAACATTACTATTACCGACTATGTAATTTTTACCATTCCGGTCTATGGTAACATATTACCATTTACGGACTATGTAATTTAATGTAGATTTTAAGCTTTCACGGCCATTAAGATATAAAGAACTTTCACTTTCGGGTTTAGACCGTGTTAATGGATTTTCACTTTCCGACGTTTCGTCTCTTACTACTAGAGACATCTTCAGGGATTAATCTGAAACTAAGTTTCGAATCAACTTGTGTCACTATTTATGACGAGTTGTGGTTATTCACCCGTGACGAGGTTTTTCCTATCAAAGACTTCCATATTGCAGGTAAGTGGTAACCAGTGTCCCGATTGATATTGTTAGGATGCTTGATGATTTCTATCGATTCCAGTATCTTCCTTGGCATTTTTCTGTTTTCTGTTAATATTTGTTTTGTTTCAGACAAGTTGATTTTATGACCTGTTTCATGTACATGTTCGGCTACTGCCGATAAGGAAATTTGTTTCTTTCTTATATTGCGCTCATGCTCTTGAAGTCTTGTAGAAATTTTTCTCTTAGTTTCACCTATGTAAACCGTACCACAGGAGCAGGGTATTTTATATACGCCTTCTGAACTCAGGGGTATTTTGTCTTTTGTTGAAGTCAAACATTGACCTAATTTTTGGTTGGACCGAAATATAGGCTTAATATTTGACTTCTTCAAAAGTTTACCTATTTTATCCGTGATACCGCTTACATAGGGAAGTATAACTTGTGTCTGTCTGTCATTGTCACTATTGTCCTGTTGTTTGGATCTGGGATTTCTATATTTGTATATGGTCTTATTAATGTCTTTTTTGGTATAACCGTTCATGGTCAAGGCTTTGGTTAGTTTAAGGAGTTCTGTGTCTAGGGAATTCTTGTCTGAAATCATGAAAGCCCTATGAACAAGTGAATTAACTACCGAGCGTTTTTGAGAGGGATGGTGATGTGAAAATGCGTTTAGGTATCTGTCAGTGTGGGTTTTCTTCCTGTATACCGAGTGTCCTATTGAGCCATTTTCCGTTTTTTAAACCAAAACGTCCAAAAAGGGAAGTGATCCGTTGTTCTCAATTTCCATCGTAAACCGTATAGATTTATGTTGGGAATTGAGGTGATTTAGAAAACCTTGGCTTTCCATGCCATGGGGCCAAATAGCATAGACATCGTCTACGTATCTGCGCCAAATTTTAGGTTTTAATGGAAATGACTCAATAGCTTTTTTCTCGAAGTATTCCATGAAAGCATTGGCCGCAGGGGGTGATAATGGGGATCCCATTGCGGCGCCTGACACTAAGAGAAAAATTTCTACAAGACTTCAAGAGCATGAGCGCAATATAAGAAAGAAACAAATTTCCTTATCGGCAGTAGCCGAACATGTACATGAAACAGGTCATAAAATCAACTTGTCTGAAACAAAACAAATATTAACAGAAAACAGAAAAATGCCAAGGAAGATACTGGAATCGATAGAAATCATCAAGCATCCTAACAATATCAATCGGGACACTGGTTACCACTTACCTGCAATATGGAAGTCTTTGATAGGAAAAACCTCGTCACGGGTGAATAACCACAACTCGTCATAAATAGTGACACAAGTTGATTCGAAACTTAGTTTCAGATTAATCCCTGAAGATGTCTCTAGTAGTAAGAGAGTAATAATAATAAGTAAGTGAAAGTTCTTTAATTTAATGTAATTTATTTTTACCGTGTACCCCAAAAATACATTTTTAACTTACCGAGCACATTACATTTATTACATTCAGATTATGCATTATGCTATTTTCACTGTCATACAAAATTATTCTGCAGACGAAGAAGTAAAAAAAGTCTTCAAAAAGTTCATTTGACATCTGTCAATTCCGAGATAGATTCTAAAAATTTTCATTTAATCAAATAATTATTTAATAATAAGTTTCATTTTTTTAAAAATCTTAACATGACATATATTAAAGGCATTTTTTGGAGACTGTTTTTACTCCTTGGTCCCAAAATTACTGTTTCTAACTATAAAAGCTTAAAATGAATGTAATAAATGTAATGTACATATGACTAGAGAACTTAAAAACAGCTTTTTTATCTTCTAGAACCCAAAGGAACCGGATTCAGAAGGTAGACATTTAAAAATAGCTTAATTTGAATGTACCTAAAAACATATATAAAATACAGCCGGGAGAATATAATGAATGAAAACTCTTCGACTATCATTAAAAACTAAAACGAAGGCTGGCATTTAGAAATGGGCAATTTGGAATTTTGCCCAAATAATATTGATATTTTTTAAGAATCACATATTTAATCCAACATGACAAGCGTTTTTTGAGCTTTCCTTAAAATATATATCAATTTATTTAGTTTTAATTTATTATACCAATCCAAGCCTCATAATACAGAATACTTGTAGTTTACACAACGAACTAATAAGAAGAGTTATTAGTTCGTTGAGTTTACATGATCACTGCTGATTATTGCTGATCAGCAATGTATCAGCATCATAGTTTATCTCTTGAAAATGTTATTAACTTTTTAAAGGTCGCGTCTGTACAACGTTTCTATAATAAGGTGTCTGTGGAAGAGGGTTAAAATATTAAAATTGATTCAAAATAGTACTAATACTTAGAAACAAGTACTAATTAAACTTAAAGCAAATTATTGATTTTTTTAGAATTAGTTAAATAATGTAGATTTGCAACAAGTATCTAATACAAGTATCACACAGAAAAAAAGGATATCTTGTATCAAAGCAAAATGATCTTGAACCAAGGCCGCCATGGCTTTCGATATGTTCAACGCCATGTCTTGGATCAAGTTCGCCGTGATCTTGGCATTTGAGGTCCTAGATTTAAGGACATTTCCTTAAATCAAAGCCACTTAAACCATTTATTTAAGATCATATTATCTTAAACCAAGTATGTAATTATCTTGATTCAAGATCATATTATCTTTATCCAAGATCATAGTATCTTACACCAAGTCTTGGTTTAAGATAATATAATATTGAATGAAGAGAATTATAATCTTTATTTAAGATTATGATTCTCTTGATTCAAGATCATATTATCTTAAACCAAGACTTGGTGTAAGATAAAGACCCCACAGTCAGGTTCCAGGGTTAATAGAATGGTAAATATTTTGAAAAAATTTCCCACACATGTATAATATTATTTCGCACGTCTATGAAATATGATACTTTCTTACTCTGTTAATCGTGTGAACTTGGGTTTCATAGATGGTCGTAGGAAAAAGCAATTGTTTTTGAAGAAAAACTTGTTGCAACGCTATTGCAAAATGGCGCTTATAGGTATAAATTATTTAAAGCTACTTACCTGTGAATTTTTTAAGTAAATTTGAAAATACCCATCGTTTGAGGGTAACAGATACAAATTCGTCCATTTTAAAGCAGATAAAAACAATGATACACCTTTAAAGACAACTGACGGCAAAAAAAACAAAACTAACTTCTCTCCCCCGCATATCTTGAACTACTGCGCAAATTGTCTGCCAGCCAACAATAACAACGGGCGAGTCTACTGTATATCTACGTGCGGTGAGGCTCTTTACCGTAAGACAACAGGGGCTTTGAGTCAAGATAATAACTCTTGATTCTCTGTTACTATTTGATATGTCATGCATTTAAGGAAAAAGTCCTTGACACAAGGATTTTTCTACCAAGAGAATAATTAAAGGAAACCAAAGTCACAGATAATCTTAAACCGAGGATACATGATTTTAAAAGAAGATTATTACCTCGGTTTAAGATAATATAAATTCAAGATAATTTATTATCTTCTGCCAAGATAACCTTTTTTTCTGTGCACAAATACTTTATATAAGATATTTTTCTCTGGACTTAGTAGTAAATTTTGGGTAGATAATATTAAATATAAATATAAAGAAAGTTTATAGACTAATGTAAGAAATAATGCGTTACTAAATTTATAAAAGATGTCTTTATGTCCAAATATATTCCAAAATCCACTGATAAATTCGAATAAAAAATATTTTATGTGAAATATGATCATTACAGAAAAAGAGAAAAGTACGAATAGATCAATTTTATAGCCCTCAAAAATTGTATTTTTATATCCGTCAATCTTTAATTCCATAAAAGTTTTGCGAACGTCTACTATATATTTTTATCACTGGACCATATCAACTTACTAAATTCGGAGTAATAGTAATAAACATTAAACTGACCAAACAGTTTTTCGATTTATAATCGCATTACCCGAGTACACCCTGAGAAAGATTTTCTTAATTTAAGTAAACATACCCTTTGCTTCTCAACAGCAAAAAACCTGCTAAAAAAAATAGTCGCCGAAACCCTGGCTCTCAAGAGAATAACCAAGATACGAAACCCTAGAAATCCTCTTCACAATGCATCAAACGCTCTTCTCTATGAACAAACATTAACCACTCCAATTATTCCCCGAATTCACTCACTTACCTCCAATTTTTCAAAATCCGTATCCAACCAATCCCTCCTCCAAAAATACTGTTTGACAAGAGACCTTAATATACCTGCCAAAGCTAAATATTCCCAGAGCACCCTGTGGGAATGAATTCAGGATCTCACTTCAACTATTATTAATACTGTTATTATTTATATTCATATATTTATTCACTTTTTTTTACATTTATATAATTTAAGAATTTAATTTATACAAAAATATTTTATACTATTTTATAAAACAGGCTGAAGTACTTCGGACAATGGCCATTTGTCAATTGGGCAATAAAGTACTTTTATTATTATTATTATTAACTTTTTAATATACACACACACATATTTGGAAATTGTTTACTGGGCAAAGAGAAAAAATATTGTTTTATGAAGTACTTGTGATACTTGTGTTAAATACTTGTTGCGAGTATAAAATAACTTTATTTTTCATTGTGTTTGGTATTTTAACCACTCGGTATAAATAACTGCTTGCCATATTTCGTTTAACTTTTTTTTTAAATTAATGTAGGAATTTTATAATTTAAACCAATACTTTTACATAATACAGATTTAAACTTATTGTCCTAAGTAAACTTCAATCAAACAAAACATTTGATTATAGTAGTTTACGTAACGAGTAAGCCACTTTAGTCCTTAGTGCACGAGAATGAAGTTTTTTTGACGACGCGAAGCAAAGTCAAAAAATCATTCGAGTGCACTAAGGACTTGTCGCAAACGAGTTGCGAACAACATTTTTTCGTTCGATCTACAGTCTAGACTCTTTAAAAATGTATATTTTAAGAAATTAACTATGTTAAATTTTGACATTTCAAAATTTTGTAAACGTCAAAAGAAAAATTCCTGTTCACTATATATCCTCGTTAGGATATATTTCTATCGCACGAGGACATAGTGCATATTTGAATGAAATGACAACTATGCACACTCATTTGTCCGAACGATTACACATAGCTTTCATTTTGACAAAAGTCATTTGACGTTTATAAAATTTTGAAATGTCAAAATTAAACACAGGTAATTCCTTAAAATATACATTTTTAAAGACTCTAGACTGTAGATCGAACAAAAAATGTTGTTCGCAACTCGTTTGCGACAAGTCCTTAGTGCACTCGAATGATTTTTTGACTTCGCTTCGCGTCGTCAAAAAAACTTCATTCTCGTGCACTAAGGACTAAAGTCGCTTACTCGTTACGAAAACTACTATATGCAAACTTTGAGCCATTTGATCTGAATATTACATACTTGTTTTTAATAATATTTTTTCTGTGTACATTAAAATTTAATATACTAATAATTTAATGCACTATTTAGTGTACACCGATTGAATTACTTACTACACAAAGGTTCATATTAGGTTCAGTTTTTTTCTACAGTTAATTTTTGAATATTTTTGTCACAGAGCACTACACTTTTTTACTGAAGAGCACTACTAGTAAGCTTGTTTACTGCAGGAGAAGAAGAAGAAAGTATTTTATATCAACTACAACAAATATACTAAATAATAATATGTACTTAATTTAAGTAATTAATTCTTTATGTATGCTAAAAAATAAAAAAAACTCCTGAGAAGATATATTTACGATAGCTATGAATGAGAGAATTGTGCTATACGTATTTTATTTTCTTCCTTTTAAGGTTTTATAGCGAACATAATAAAATAAACGCTTTTTTACTAAAACCAAGGTTTGGACTTTGGAGATTAAATGGTTGGAAGCATACTGTATTACAGTATAACTGTAATCACCAAGAATTGTACAAATATTACATATTTATGTTAGTAATAAATAAACATTAACAAATCAAATATAGTAATTTCCTTTATGATAAAACTATCGTAATTGAGGGTGATATTACAGACTTTGGGTAATCACATAGCTTTCCCTAGCTAACAAGTAAATAATAGCAGTATTAAAAATAACTGTTAAAACCTCGGTTAAAACTTTTTTTTTAGCTCATATCCAAAGTTAACTGCTTTATATTTATTTAAAGATAAAGTTTTTTCTGTATAAAATTGAGACAGAGTACGTAATAAACTATTCAAAACGTGTAAAAGATAGACACTATAAAAACACACAAGTTTTTATTCATTCTGTTTAATATTTTGCAAAGTTCGTGATTTTCGAAAAAAACAGTTATGCGTCCCTTAGGTCTCAGTTTGATGGAAAGCTTTTACTTCTTCCAAGGTTTTTTTTTTAATAGGGAGAAAAAGGTGTACATTCGCCAGAAATGGCTTTTTATCGGAATCCTTCAACTTTTGGAGTAGGTCATAATTTTTAAAGTGAAACTTAAAGATTAGTTAAATATGTGCAGGTTTTAAATAACAAATATTTTTAACCCATTACTGACATAATAAGACAACATTTTAGAACGAGGGTACAAGTTTACAATTATTATTATATTATTTTATTACGTTGTCTATTTTCTTACGTTATACATCGTACGAGTATCGTCTGAAATATAATGATGATCGTACGGAATAGTATATATTTTGAAATTAGTTTACGACTTTTAAGCTTAAAAGCTTTTAGAACACGAGAATGAAAGTTTTTCCACGAGGCACCAGCGACCAACGAAGAGTAAGAGTAACTAAAAGCCAGTCGCAAACGAATTTTATATAATATTTTATTTACGTTATACAGCCCAAAGCTTCAAAAAACCTAAGGAATTAAAAAAAATTACATAAATTTACTCGACAACTGAAAAAAATACTGTCAAAATGGAAAACAAAGGCATTCGAGTTTTATAATTTCTTCCAAAAGCAGCAGTATGTGAACATCAATAAACCTAAATGTTTGCTTAATACTAAGTAGAACGTAGAAAAAAATCCTATACCTAATAATCTGCAAAGTTTTTTTGTTTAACAACAAAGCTCTTTTCTGGCATGAATACAAAACAACTTTCCCGAAAAAATGCCGACAATGCCAATTGCAAAACGGTCACTGTAACTCGATACATATTCGAACAATTGTACTCCAAATGCCTTTTTTTTTATTGTAGTACTGTCATTTTCGTCAATCGATTGCAATTGCAATAAAAATAACTAATTCTATGCATTTCAATGGCGGTATTGTTGTTCAAAAATGAGGGGAATTTCGAATAAAAATGTTCCTGAATTGTAAAGCACTAGATTAATTCTGATTGATGGATTTATAAATGGAAACACGACAAGTGTTGTATGTGTGTGAGAAATAGAAAAATTATAAACTAACATGTTCTCGTCCAGAAGATTAAGAGCCATGTTATCGGAATAAATAATTTATTATGAACATAATAAAATAGTTATTTTCTAGTGTATTAAGTGGATAAAATCACCTTATAAACGATTTCATAATTAAATGTTATCCAAACAATTTTAAATAAAAATCTATAATTTAGCAAAAAATGATGATAAAAAAAAATTAATACGCAAAAGAGTGAGAGTCACTATGGTCTGTTTTATCAAGCAAGAGAGTAAATTAAAAATCGCACAGCGAATATTTTTACAACAGGTTTGAATAGTATATGTTTGTGTATACTAAACTTCTTAGTTTTAGGGAGATATTAAAAGAATAAGGCATGTGCCAAAGACTAGCGTGTCTCGGGATCACCGGCGCAATCAGGACGACCCCCACATCAGCACTGGAAGTTCTACTGGGGCTGCCAACGCTTCCGTCCTGGATAAGGAGGGAGGCAATGGCTAGCTACCTTAGAATGAGAGATGTTGGATGCTGGCTGGGTGAAGGGGCAGTCTACGGACATACAAAAATCGCCGATGTTGCCAGAGTAGAGTTACCTATCATCAGCGTCAAGGTGATAGAGGCGGAAGACCGATTAAGGTTTGACAGAGCATTCTCTCTCACTATACCAACAAAACACGAGTGGGAGAACAAGGAAGTTAATTTTGCCCAAAACGCAACAGTGTGCTATACAGACGGCTCCCGGATGGAAAGCACGCAAAGCTCGGGCGCAGGCTTCTTGGTACAAGACACAGGGGTTCAAAAGAGCTATTCGCTCGGCAGGTACCCCACGGTATTCCAAGCGGAAGTCTTTGCGATACAGGAAGCGGCAAGATGCGAAGAGGTTCTAGGGAGTAACGGATCAGATGTATACATCTGCTCCGACAGCCAAGCAGCCCTCAAGGCTCTCAGTGCACCCAGCACAAGATCCAGTCTTGTGCAGGAATGCATAGAAGCCCTGGAGGAGCTAGCGAGGAACAAAAGAGTCCACCTTGTATGGGTCCCTGGACACAGCGGGATACCAGGCAACGAGAAGGCAGACGAACTTGCCAGGCTCGGAGCCGAAACTCCGTGCATGGGACCCGAACCCATGCTTGGTATTACAAGGAAACAAGTCACATCAGCCCTCAACACGTGGGCTGGGGAAAAACTAAGGGAAAGCTGGTCAACGGTCACGAACTGCAGACAGGCAAAGGACTTCCTTTCCGGTCCAAGCAAGTCAAAAACCGCGTGGCTACTAGGAAGAAGCCGAGCCACGATCAGCCAACTCACAGGGATCCTCACGGGTCACTGTGGACTAGGAAGGCACCTGTTCAAGATGAAGGTTGGTAACGACCCCGTCTGTTCGGGTTGCGGGATAGACGAAGAATCCTCCTTCCATTTCCTAGGACAATGCGATCGGTTCGGCAGAATACGACAGGAGATCTTCGGAGTGGCAACTCTCCGAAGAGAGGAGTTGCGTACCCTTGCCTGGACAGATATCGCGACCTTTATAAGGAGGTCCGGCAGGTTTAGGCAGGGAGTAGGGTAGATGTGTGGCTGGGACAGCTCGGGGCTGGCAAAAAGGGCCATAATGGCCTAGTTGCCTGGCTTGTAGCCTCCCCACCCTTACTACTACTACTACATAAGGCATGTGCTTTGAAACGGTGCATAGCTTGTTACATAGGCGCCGACTCCGGCAGGGGCCTGAACTTAAAACAGGGGGCCGCGCTTCCCTTGAAATATTGTCTATAGTTTTAAATATTATAAAAGCTTCACACTTATGGCTTGTTAAAAAAGAACAGTACCTAATATGTATATAAAATGTAATGACAACAAAAATATTCGTCCGTAATACGGAAAAGTGGTAACTTAGAGATCTATTCGAACAAAAAAACTGTATATGATTATAATTAAGATCGAACTTTACAACATTAGATTGCACCAAAATGGCTATTTTGTTGTCTGATGATGATGATGAGTAGTAATCAGAATAAATTTGAAATTTTTACACTGCCGTAATATGGTCATATTTCTCCGGAACATGCCCATATTTCCATTTATATCCATACAACGGGCATTATGATCTATAGTGACTGACATAATTAAGGATCTATTCCATTCAAATATGATCCATGACACCTATCAAATAAATAAAGCCGCTTTCAATTGTTTAAACTAAATCAAAACAAGTTGTGATGTATATTTATATATTTGTCATGAACAACAGTTGAAATTTAGTTTTTCAACATTTTAGTGTTAAATTTTTCGTCCTCGAACCGTGAAATTTTACCTTAAAATTACTTTTTCTCGAAAACTGTTAATCCTATAGGATTACGACAAAAGTACCTTTTTTATGTATTTTGATCTAAGGAATTATATTCTAAAAATAAAATTACAAAAAAGTTACACTGAAAAAAGTTTGGGACAAAAAACTGATAAAGCCCCTTCGTTTTGCACACCCCTGGTTAAAATAAGTACATGAATATAACATGCAAAGATGGGCCTTATTAAGATTAGTTCATGTGCAAAACCTCGTTGCTATATCTCAAAGGGTTCCTAAGTTATTAAATACAAACCGAACTTTTTACACACTTTAAAAGGGGCTTAACTCCCTTAAGGCACATTTTTAGACATATGTTTACAGAAACATTTTATCATATTTTATGATGTAGAATCACCCCTTAAAATTTCATAGCCTGTTTCAAATACACCCTGTATATATTTTTCAAAGAAAAAAACTGACATTCGTTTTTTATCTTTTAGGAATACAAAAGTTTTTAATTTTTATTTATTGATAACTTTTTGCCCACTTTACTCGTTTTAATGGAATCATGCCTATGCGTACTGGAAAGTTATAGCATATTACAAAATATGGTTGGCGCCTATATTACAACATTTTTATCAGTTTCTCAGTAATTTTGGTCATTCCAATTATTAGTAGAATCACCCATATTCCCACACAAATTTCCTATTGGGAATTTACCCAAATAATTACCTATCTTATGTGTACTTATGTGTATATAATGTATTAGACTTCTATCCTCAAATGACTAAGTTTAAGCGCAATTTCTGCATGTAAAGGGTGATTAACCCTCGATCTGTTATAACAAATAGCCACTTCCTTAGCAGAAATCGCAAGTAAATAATGTAACGTTACTGGAACGTTATTAACGTTCCAGTATGTTAACTAGGCTAGTACACCTGATCCTCTTCCCAGAAGTCACATAAACTGCTGATTTATTTTAGCCTGAATTATAAGACATGGGTCATTAAATTGCCCCCTAGACCCCTAAGTTTTGAGACTGTTGCAATGAATAAATAACCCTTGACATTGCAATAGTAAATAAAGTTCAGAAGAACCTAAAAATACAGACATAAGTTATAAAAAGGACAAAAACAGCAAATCTATACTATAACTGGATTATAATTTTACTATACGTATTATCCTGTTAAAAATACAAAGAAAAATCAGGACTTATGTACCCAGAATTTTGTTACATGATGTGTTAAAAAATAAAAATGATATAGATATTAATTTGAAATTAAAACAACTAAACTAAACTAAACTAAAACTAAACTAAACGCAGAACTTAAACAAATCTTTGAAGTGGGGAATAAAATTTTTTTTCTACTACCTAATAAAGTGCTAGCTTATACTATATTATAAATAAATAAATAAAAATAAATAAGATAAACCGTTGTCAATTATTGTTTATCTTGACAACCAATAAGATGAGTGAACTCATTTATTATTGACCGTTGTTAAGCATTGTTATACTAACTTTTTAAAACTTATTTGTCAAATTGATAGTTCTCTCAAAATAGTTTTTAAATTATATTTTTAACTTCTACTCGAAGTTACTAGCTTTAGGCAGTAGAAAAGTTATTTCATGAACCGTTCCAGCAAAAAAAAACTCCAGTCTCGAACACCAAAAACTCATTTCACATAAAAACCGAATTATTTTTGGCCGAATTATGGGCCACAGGTCGTTAAATAGCCAAGATTAAAACTCTCTTACTAGGGGGCCTTAGTTTCGGTAGTATGTTTCAATCAATAAGGCGTGTAATTGGTACAAGAATAGTTGCAGAGTAGTGATTTCGTTTTAAATTTTAACAAACGGAATTTTATGGGTCACGCCACTATAACTGCATCAAGGGGGAATAAATTGGAATCCCAGGACTGCTTTGATGAAACATTTGCACTCTTTAAAAAAGCAAATAGGCAATTTAATATAATCTAAAAAAATAATTTAAGACTACGCGTCGTCTACTTTTTTCTGACTCTCCCCCTTGCAAGGTCGACACATAAAATACACAGTTGTTCTTTAACTTAATTAACACTATTAAATATTATGTCAAAAGCTTTGAGGGTTTTGTTTTTTATTAGTAATTGAGAAAAGTTTAATGTCTTTTTGCAATTGAGTAATTTTAATTTCCAATGAGGGGCTGAACTTTTTTGTAACAAGCTATTTTTTTGTTTTCAAATTGTACGTTACGTTGATTGTATTAAAAAAAATAAGTAAATACAAAGATATAGTTGTAAATATATTCTATTATATATATTATATATAATCTTCAAACTAAAGTTATTTATAAATAACTTTAGTTTGAAGATTTTTATTAAGATGAAAAAAGTAGCTGTTAATAGTAAAAATTGTAACTATCTATTATCCGTGCCTGAATTAGACTGCAGTGACTCATACCCAAAACATATTTTGCTGCTCTTGTATAAGGGACTTCCCTCAGACGGAGTTACGCCAACCGCACCCGAACTGGTATGATCCTCACTTTTTAGCGCATTTTGGCAAATGAGTCACTGCAGTATAATTCCGACACGGATAATATTATAATTTATTCAATTCATACAGATAATGAGACAATTACCAGCTTTATTTTAAATAGATAAACTTAATAATAACCCCCGGGTGGCTTTTACTTTATTGAGTGGATAATTATTTATTTTACCCACTCAACCTTCACTTGTCAAATTATTTTCTTGTATATATAATTAAAATTTTTAATAAAAATATGAATTTCTAAGCTATTTATTGGATAAAACCTTGTATGGCACTCATGGGTAAACCGATATTGCCCTCTCGAAAATTAACCTGCTTGGTTGACGCCTCGCAGGTTAATTTTCTCATGGGCAATATCTTACTTTACCCACTAGTACCATAAATAACTATTGTTGTGTTATTTCAGTTTATAGTATAGTAGTAGTATAGTAGTAGTAGTAGTAGTACTAGTAGTAGAAGTAGTAGTAATATTAGAAATATTGAGAATGACTCATCTGACCTATTAACACAATTTTGATTTTCCAAAGTTATAATAAAACAAAATAATGTCTTTATATAAATACCTACTACACTTTGTCAAGAATGTGGCCAGGTATGAATCATTCTGAATGTTTTCGATACTATACTCTAATATCATGGAAAATACCTAAGAATCACTATAAGTAAATAAAAAATAAATGTTTACTTAAAGAAAAGTAGGGGATCAGTATTGGAAAAAATTGTGCCGTAAAACTTAAATCCAATCCCATTGTCTAAATTTTCTTTAGTGTAAGTACATTTAAATTATGCATTGAATAAAGTTCCAGAGCTCTGGACTGGATAAGAATAGTGGAAATGAGAAAGGTATTTATTATTATAGCCATGTAGTTGGCGTTGGCCGATTTGCATGGGGTTGGTGCGGATAATAAGTTGGCGGGATGTGCATCGAAAAGTTAGGCGCGCTCGCGAGATATTTATAATCATGAGCGGAATACATAATTGTGCTGGTGCATTAGAACTAATTTCGAAAATGTGATCGTAGTCCAAGCAAATAGTCTAATAGTTGGTAACCATTTCCATTTCATTATTTTCTCCCGGCTGTATTTTATATACCAGATGTCCCGACTCTATTTACCCAGCGATTTTCTCGAAAACTAAAAGATATAATCAAGTTCTTAAATTAGACAACTTAAACTATTTTTTAGCATATATTTGATACTTTTAGCTCTTAAAATGTGGGCAGGGGGGCATGGGGGGAGTTTTTTTTAAATGAAAAGAGGCTCGTGTTATACATAATTTTAAAGAAAATAAAATTCTCTATTGAGCTGTATGTTTTTTATTTTTTTTTAAACAATTTTTTTAAGGTTTTGATTCTTTATTTTTTTGTGCTAAAAAATGCGATTTTTAAAGTTTTTTTTCTGTAAATTATTATTTATGTCAATTAAAATTAGTTTGAAAGTATAATTTATGTTTTTTCATCATGAAAGTAGTAACTTTTAAAAAATTGTTTGATTTTTTTAGAGTAATTTTGACGAAAATACCCATTTTCAACCCTATTTTAAACCCAAAAAAAAAATGTTTAAAAAAAATAAAACATATATAGTTAAATGGAGAATGTAATAAGCTTTAAAATTATGTATCACATGACCCCGCTTACCATTTAAAAAAATGCGCCCCTATGCCCCCCTGCCCACATTTTAAGAGCTGCAAGTATCAAATATATGCTAAAAGATAGTTTTAGTTTTCTTATTTAATATGGTTTTCGCAGAATTTGATTATCTATTTAAGTTTTGGGGAAAATCGTTGGGTAAATAGAGTTGGGACACCCGGTATGTCTTAAAGTTCTAGCACCCAAGGATCCAGAACCTGAAGATTTGAAAATAGCTTAATTTAAATGTACTTTAAGACATAAAAATACAGCTGATCTTTTCGTTAGTTGGTTTTAATGAGTATGAAAAGCCAGTTAGACCATTTTTTAAAAAAATTCGTTGCCTAGTCCTTTAACATCAGAATAATTCATTGGATTTTTGAAGAACTTAATTAGGAAAGCTCCTGTAATTGTGCTGACCTCTGAATTATATTATCTTTTAGAGTTAAAGTTAGGAAACATTTAAAATGATTCGTGAGTTAGACCTAACTCCTTCTGAATTTATTTTATTACCAAGGTAAATAAGACCAAGATAAATATTACCTTCGTGACGTAAGTAATGTTTATTTAATGTTGACATTGACGTAAGAGTAAAAATAGGCATTTCTTTCTTTCTGTCTGAATTTTGGTTTGACTTTTAGCGTCAAACATCAACCCAAAATTTAGGTACCCTACTTCTTTTAAACTATGATAATTAGAATGATTCAAAACAAATTATATTGTCAACATTACTTGCCTAACTTTCCTGGTCCATCGGAAAATGCGCAGAGACTCGGACCGAAACGCCACGACTTTCCATGATAAATTTCCAACATTTTCCGGTGGATTAATATACAATATTTCATTAATTTTCAGCTGAAAACTGAACCCGAACCCGTACATTTCACTTGTCTAGGTCCATTTAACTTTTGGCATCTAATTTAATCTGGAATCGCGGAGATTCACTGCTGCGGACGAAAAGTTAAGCAGTTGTTCTATAAATTTGAACTTGTAACGTGACAATTTTACATACGGCCTGTTTTATATTCCTAATAACTTCATAAAACCGAATACTTAATCCACTGTCTAAATATGTACTATATGTTATCGCTATCGCTACATTCAATGGATCTACACTGTAAAAAATGAATTTTGAAACCCATTTTGTCTTAAGGGGATGTGTGGATTTAAACCAATTTTTTTATTTTTATAGGAAGTTTAACTAAATACTTAAATTTACGAGGTAATATTACTGGCTCAAATTTGTTTTTTAATTTGATTTTTTGATCTTTTTGTATATTGTCAAGAGTTGGCTAGGTAGCCATACAGGCTTTACCTAAATTTCATAAAACAATTTTATTATTTATAAATTAGTACCTTGTATTGCATACAGATGTTTTGCACACCAAGCATTCTTATGTTATTGAACTTAAATAAACTAGGTTTGTTTGTAAAACATCTTGGTATAAATACGGTACGTAGACTTTTTAGAAAATTAGATTGAATAGCGTAGAGTCGATAGTTGGGTAGCCCCAAAGTGGGCAGTGCCCATTTGGCAAAGTAACTCTGACATCTCTGTAACCTAAAGTGGTAAGAACGTGTTTTATAAATAAGAGTTTAATTACCCCAACCCGTATCCAGCAAAATTGAGAGGAAGACCATTATTCGTAACACGAAGAACCCCACCATTCGTGACAATATGTTAGAAATAATTTTAAATATTTAAAAATGATTCAAACAAACTTTGTATTTATCATTTACAACTGATCATTAAAATCTTAAAATTAAGGCAAAAATATTCAATTGTAGGTAAAAATTTAATTCCTGTCATTTAATTTAAATTTAAATTGAATTTAAAAATAAATATAAATCCCAATATTCAGTTTTCTACTTTTGTGGATAATATTTATCCCAACTACAACTGCATGTATCTGAATATTTAAAATTATTCTTAAAATCTCCATATATTTTTTATTTAAAAATATATGAATTAAATATTTAATTGAATATTTAATATTCCATTTAAAGCAATTATCATCTAGAAATTTCCATTAATAAACAGGGTGTTCCGTGAGGAAAGGGAAATATTTAAAGAATGTGTTCTAGAGGTCAAAATAAAAAAAAAAGTTCCCATACACACATGTCCAAAAACTACTCGTAAGGGAGGTACGGCCCTTCAAAAGGGGTTCCAAAGTTTCGATTATTTATTAATAACTTAGGAACCCTTTGTGTTATAGCAACGAGGTTAAGCATGTGGTCTATGCTTTATAAGACCTATCAGACAATGGTATTTGCATGTAGTTACTTTAACCAGGAGCGTTCGAAATCAGGGGGGGAGTCTTATCATTTTTTGCCCCAAACTTATTTAAATTAATTTAAATTTCTGTTTTAGTTTTAAGATATTACCGAATTTTAATGGACAGTTATGGATTGATTCAAGTAGAAATGTGGCTGAATATTGAGTGTAGACAGACAAAAGGATGGGTAAGCGAGAGAAATATGAACCCTCAAAATTACTAGATTTAATGGTAAATGTAATAGGTCAATGAAAGTTAAAAATTTGCGGTGTTAAATTTAAAAGGCCAAAAGTAAAGGCACGCGTGGCTTAAACATGGAAATGGCGTGTCGTTATTTGAGATGTACTAAATCGAGGCAAAGACAAAGTGCAAACTAAGCCGAACGAGCCGGGTCAAAGAGGGTAACGATAGCCCTTCCGACAAATTGCTCATATAATAATAAAAATTGTCCTGAATAAACTTTCGTTCTCACTTTTATCGCAGTGACAGCGACAGTCCTTTAAAAATGGGGCTAGTTTAAATAACAAGCTCGTTGCTTTTTCTTTCTTTTTGGCTAGTTTGTTTTTTTATTATGATCCCATATGTTTTAATTTTTAAATGGAAAAATTTTATTGTAAATTAATATAAATTTTTAAGTAAAATTCAATACTCAATATTCAATACAGAAATAGTTTCATCTTTAGTTTAATAAAAACTAGCTCCAATTTTTCATTTTTAGATGTTCAAATTATTTTTATTAGTATTGGTACTACAATGCTTAAAATTTATTACTCTAAGATCATACTGTTATATTGGCTTTTAACGTAAGAAAAACCTCCAGAAATAAAAAAACAGCAAATGCAGGATATATAGATTCCCTCAGGAACAACTTATATAGACTTCCGAGAATGGACAAAAACCTTGTTTGAGAGTTCCTAAAGGTTTTCTCTGCGGGATACCAACACAAAAAATATAAAACCGGATAGGTCAATTACCAAACGTCGAACTTGACCGAGGAGTTTGTTTCTTGCAACAAAAAAAGGATTTGTTGTAAAAAATTTATCGTATTCAATTATTAATTTTATTAAAACATTATACCGGGTGTCCCACCAGGTTCTTCACAAGCTATATCTCCGTTATTTTAAAAGATAAATTTTTTTGCAAAAAACAGCGTTAAATGGGAGCCATTGAAGTTTTTATTGTCGTTCAAAACCATCCCTTGCTTAGCCACCCCCTTAAAACCACCCCCAACTTCTGTTTTTCAAATAGCACCCCTCCATTTTTATCAAAGAATATGCAAGTAAATGTTATTCTTAATTCAACCATGTATTATAAGTAATATCTTATTTCTTAAAGGGGCTCGAAATAACAACTATTATTTATTAATAATATTGTCCCAACAGGTTTTAAACGGGCTATATCTCCGTTGTTTAAAAAGATAAAAAAATCGAAGAAAACAAAAGTAAATGCGATTCAAAGTAGAATTTGCTGACTTATGCAAAACTACCCCTTACTTACCCACCCTCTTGGAACCACCCCCAACTTTTGTTTTTTAAATAGCACCCCCCTGTTTTTACTAAAGAATATGAAAGCACATTTTATTCTAAATTCAACCATGTATTATAAGTGATATCTTATTTTTTAAGGGGCTTCAAAGTACAACCCCATCAGATCACAAGCAATATTTTTCATCAATTTTTTTTTCTCAAAAACAACTTAGATTATATCTAAAAAGGACCAATTAATGCATCCAAAACCCACCCTTAATAACCCACTCTCCTGGAAAAACCTGCAACTTTGTCCTAGATAACACCCTATTATTAATAAATAATAATTGTTATTTGGAGCCCCTTAAATAATAAGATACCACTTATAATACATGGTTGAATTCAGAATGAAATGTACTTTCATATACTTTGATAAAAATGGAAGAATGCTATTTGAAAAACAAAAGTTGGGGGTGGTTTTAAGGGGGTGGGTAAGCAAGGGGTGGTTTTGGATACGTGAATAAAAACTTCAACGGCTCCCATTTAACCCTGTTTTTTGCAAAAAATTCTATCTTTTCAAATAACGGAGATATAGCTTGTCAAGAACCTGGTGGGACTCCCGGTATAAATCAAATTAAGTTTTATTGGGTTAAAAGTGTTATAATACCACATTAAATAAATAAAAAGTATGTACTAACGCAAAAAAAAGAAAAAATAAGAAGAAAAGTTGGAAGAAGAAGAAGAAGAAGAAGAAGAAGAAGAAGAAGAAGAAGAAGAAGAAAAAGAAGAAGAAGAAGAAGAAGAAGAAGAAGAAGAAGAAGAAGAAGAAGAAGAAGAAGAAGAAGAAGAAGAAGAAGAAGAAGAAGACGACGAAGAAGACGAGACGTACAATTTATTATAAGTTTTTAACAAAAATAAATATTTTTTTTTTTTATTATTTGAGAATGGTCTTAAAAACTTTTGTATTCATAAATCGTAGCATGTATCATCGACTGGGCAATTTTTCATGTTTAAATAATAGAAAAGTTAATAAACTTGGTAAATACTTGAAAATATAATTATACTTATTAATTTAAAAAATGTATACTTAGATTTCTATTATATAATGGAAACTTATATAATAAATATATTTATTGAGATACTACAAATTTTCATAGTACAGCTACAAAAACACGTAACGAAAACATACCACAACATACGGTTAGTAATACCGGTAGTTTCCTAAAGAAGCTTAGAGTTTTGTTTGGACTTTTTTGTTAGTTTTTATCTAATATTTATAGATGTTATAAAAGAAAAATGCAAAAAGAATGACTGATGCAAAAAATATTGATTTACTTGGTGTTTATAGATAGAATAAATTTTGTGGTAGAAAATCTGCCATTTTAAATATTGATGCAAGTTTAATAATAAAGGTTATAAAAATCTCATGGCTAAAAACATTATAC
This sequence comes from Brachypterus glaber, assembly GCA_958510825.1. Lineage (NCBI taxonomy): Eukaryota > Metazoa > Arthropoda > Insecta > Coleoptera > Kateretidae > Brachypterus > Brachypterus glaber. The sequence goes on along the minus strand of OY294047.1, from coordinate 14,460,071 downwards.
TTAGTATACAACTAATATTTCTATAGGAATGACTGACAGTTAAAGATTACATGCGATTTGATGCATAGGATTTATAACTACTAGATTTGTCCCTGAGGATTGGATTGACAAAATAATTAAGCATAATTAAGCATTGTTTAGGAAAACTTAATATTTTTACCATATTTGTTAAGTTAAAAATATCAATATCCTTTAAAAGAAGATACTGGTTTCTCTCTTAAGGGGTCTTTTGCCGACCCAGATACCCAAATTCCCCCCCATTAGACGTATATTTACGACTTCACTAGAGTAAGGGCTTTTTATCAAACGTTACAGAATATTCTGACAGTATCCTATTCAATTGTAGAGGAAATGCGCCTAATTTCGGATGGTTTCCAAATTTCGGATAGTAGTGTATTTAAGATACTGTCTGCAAAGGTAAACAGAAACCTACTTTTATGTGAAGCCAAAAGTCAAACTAAATCCGTCCTGTAATATGATAACGGTAGAGCTTCTCCCCTTTAAATGGCAGCACAAATCGTTTATATTGCAAATGGCAGTTTTGTGCTCAGTTGCATTATTATGCTTGTTTATTTTATAAATAATCGTTATAAAAGTTCGTGATTCTGTCTTGGGTAAGTTATGATGTTAGTTAAGTTGATCCACTATTCATAATTAAGCAATTTGAAAACGTAAACATTCTACAAATTTCTAATCTAAAAAGCAGAAAGTTGCCTAATTTCGGATAGACCATTTTTGTGCATTTGATTCCCAATTTCGGATATCCGCAAGGTAATTATTATTCAGGATAACCAACCATTAATTATTTTTTTTATAATGATACAACAAACTAAGATAAACAATTTTGAAAAAACGAAAATTACCTAAGATACTAAGATATTCGAAATTGGGAATCTAAAATTATAGTTCCTATAGTATTTCGTAGAAAATCGCTTAATGATTAAATTACGTCTTAAATGTGAAGGAATAACAAGAAACATAAGCAATGGGATCCAGATCTAGTCTTGAAAAATTTTTATCGGATATGTCCGAAATTAGGAGCCCTTTTTCAAATGCACAAAAATGCGCTGATTTTTTTTAACCGTGTTTTTTGGAAATAATAAACTGTAATAAAATTGCTTTTATAATAAATCATGGTTCGCTATAATAAGTTGTACCTGGTTATATAAAAAAAATATCAAAAAGTAATACCGAGTATTAAATATTGAATACATTGTAAATGGTATCCGAAATTAGGCGACTTTCCTCTACTCACTTAAAATGCTTCATTTAATTAATAAAATGATTTCCATTAATGTTTTTGGTTTAAATATTATATGAAATTTTAGAAGTAAACAAGACAATAACTTGTATAAAAATTAAAATTTAATATTGCGAATGATCAAAACAAGCTAAAAACAAGGGTATGTCTAAATACTTATTTATAATAAAAGGGAGAAAAGTTAAATTTTTCGATTGAGTAGGGTTTTAAAATGCGAAGGCCTTCGGCCCGAGGGTAATAAACCTACGAAATCAAAATTTAACCCTACAATGCATGATTTTTCAGAAATAAAAATATAATTTAAAATCATGTGTAAAAAGAACCTTAAAAAATAGTTTAAAAAATCCTAAGTAAATATTCTTGAATTATTTACATAAATAATGTTTTTATAGCGTACCAACTGATCGTATTTTTTTACATAGAATATAGAATTTAAAAATTAATTTTTAATCTATAAAAACACACTTTTTCTAAATAAAGCATCATTTTAGAGCAACATATTTTAAAACTGGGCTTAATAAATTAAAATATTTTTTAAAAAACTTATTAGTGTTCACTAATTCTTGCACCCTTGATACTATAATATTTTTCAAAATAACGATCAAATTCAAGGTATTTTTATGAAAATGTTAGGAATATTTTCAGAGGATACATCTAAAAATTACGGTTTAAAATATGAAAATTATGTATCAGTTTTATTATGGGAGGCATAGCGTAGTGGCTAGCGCGTATGCATAGCAAGTCTACTATCGTGAGTTCGATTCTCAACGGCGCCGATTTGCCTTTTTCAGTTAATTAATAATTGAAATTTGGCGAAGGCGATAAGTGAAACGGACACTCCCTAGAAACTGGTTCGAAAGTCAGTATAAGCCGGTGGTTCCCTCTACTACTAGCCCACACAAGTCCTGGACTTAGGGGATGCTTAATTAAGTAGAATAGTACGAGGTTAAACAAACATTTAATTATATCAAATATGAACAATTTAATTGTATGTAGCTTGTGTGCTACAATGTGCATTCTAGGGTTACTAATTATAATAAATTATTAAAGTATATTTAATTTTAAATTGAAAAAAATGTTTCCTTTTACTGTCTTATAACCTAGCTGTCGGTCGATCGGTCGGTCGATTTATTTTTGTAGGTCGTTCTGTTCAAAAAATCTTGTGGGCACGCCTTAAGCCAGCTAATAAATATCTATATTTAAAGTCATATCACGATTTGCTGGAATTGTTTGTTTGTTTAACCTCGTACTATTCTACTTAATTAAGCATCCCCTAAGTCCAGGACTTATGTGGTCTAGTAGTAGAAGGAACCACCGGCTTATACTGACTTTCGAACCAGTTTTTTATAGGGAGTGTCCGCTTCACTTATGCCTTCACCAAATTTCAATTATTAATTAACTAAAAAAAGGCAACTCGGCGCCAGTGAGAATCGAACTCACGCTAGTTGTAGTAGACTTGTCATGTACAGACGCGGTAGACCTCTACACCAATATCCCATTAGTTTTTTTAATCGTCTTGAACTTTTTTTAATCATTTTGAATTTTCCATCGTATATTGACTATTTTTCCTAAAGACTTCTTAAGAAAACCGTATGAACTTTCATTTAGTAAAGAGCATGAAACTTTTCTTAGCCATTTACATATTTATACAAAAATAGAGATGAATGTTCAGAGACATGTTAAATCCGACTGGAAAAACTACCAGCCTCAGGGATGAAAACTCTCCGTGAATACTCCCTGGAGTTTCCTTTGCACCTCCCAATTCATAATTTAAAATGCAATTTCTTAGAACGTGACACCTACAAATTTTGTAGTATAACTATAAAAATGTCGTATAAATAATTTTTATAACATTTTAAATAAATAAGCTGTGATAGCCAAGCTTTTTGATTTATTGTTTAGTTTAGTTTATTATTTATATTCTCTCGAAGATTTTTGTATAAAGTTATTTTATTCTTTATTCTATTGTTATGAGTAAAATTATGTTTTTATTTGCTTAGGCTTATAAAACTCTAGAATAGGTTCCTATTTCTTTTCAGTAATAAATTTTAAGTCGCTAGCTCAAAGCATTCCTAAGTTATCGTGGATACAGACAGACTGACCCACCGACCGACCGACCGACTGACCGTATCAGGAAAAAAATTATATGTTTATATTATTATTAATTTAAGCCATTTCACCTCAATGATAATTTATATCAATAAAAATCTAAAACAGAGAATACAATTTATATATATGTAGTATGCTGTACTGATAAGTGAATATACCTTACCCCTACGATAGTTTTTTACCCCTCTTTTCTCTAATCTAAAATCGTGCTTATTGTTTGCTTTTTAATTTATAAAATATAATTTATTTGTGGATTAATACGTTATAATTAAGAGGTATGTGTATTAAAATTTAATTAATATTATATTTATATTTAATATAAATTATATTCTCTCCCTAAATATCAATTCGTGAGGTTAGGTACCGGTGCTTTTTTTTTCAAATTTTACTCATATTAATCCCATTTTTTGGAAAATGCAACTTCTGCTAAAGCAGTCGTTGCATTTTCGTTATTGGGATTAATATTAGTAAAATTTATGTAAAAAAACCACCGATACCTAATCTAGTATCACTTATGATATTACCCCTGAAAATACAATTAAAATGTTCTTATCAGGCGCACCTATTTCTAGATGCGCTATATCTTCTTTACCTAACAAAATATTAAACCTTACCAAAGTTTAAAAATTTTGCCTAAATAAAGAATTGTTGATAAAATTCTTGAGATATCGTTAAAATAAATAATATATTATAAACGAAAAACTGAAAAAAATCTAATCTAATCCCGCTTTCAAAGAAAAATATTAGTTTTTGAAAGAATTTGTCAATCAATCCATTAAAATACATTGATATAAATAATCATTGAGGCGAAATAGCTTAAATTAATAATAATATAAATATACGCCTCAAATAAAATATAGATTTTATTAAAAAAAAAGATGATGAGGAAATATTGCAAAGTCCTACCTCTCAAACCGTACACAGCAAGTACAACTTTTTGAAGATTTTATCAAGTTCCTTTCGGATGTTAAAAATATTACTGTTGGGGTGCCCCAGGGTAGCATTCTTGGGCCTCTCCTATTCATTATTTTTATAAATGATCTGCATAAGACTCTTCAAAACCCAGACCAGGCTCTGGTCAGTTTTGCAGATGACTCTAACTTTTTAATTAAATCTAACTCTTTTAAAACTTTAATTTCTGATGCTTATATACTTTTCCTAGCAATCAAAAATTGGCTTATTAAAAATAAACTTATAATAATAATAATAATAATAATATTTATTGGAAATCCAACAGGCTAACGACCGAGGTCTTTCTGCCTAAATTTACCTAATTTACATTTATAATAACTATATAAGTATGAATACTTAAGTTTACAATATTGTAATTTCAATTCTACAAAAAAAATAAAAAAGAAAAAAAAAATGTATGGAAATATAGAAAAAAAAAATGTTTTGATTATACTCTGAAGAGTAAAAAAGAAAAAGTGTAAAGACTATCTAATATTCAGTAAAGCGTCAAACAGGGGCTTATCAGGATGTTTTCTTTTGGGACGATTTGTTGCTTCTTCATAATTCAGCATGCGTTTTATTTTGTCCATACTAACGGTGTTGTTTGAAAATTTTTGTGAGAGCCTCTGTAGCCTGTTTTCTACTGGTTCAATTCCAGTTTTTTGATAAAGGAGTGTATTTGAGGGATTGTGGAGGGGATTGTTGGGATTTCTAATTTTGGTAATAATTCTGAGACTGCTCCGTTCTGCTACGTTAATAATGTTGTTTGTTGTATTCGTCAGGTTTGTGGTAAGAGGAAGGAGTATTCAAGGATGGGTCTACATAAAGTTGAGTAAATTCTCGCTGCGGTTGTCGTACTTATTCCTTGGTTCTTATACGTAAGTGATCTAAAGTGCTTGGCCCTATTTATGGTGTTACGTTTTGCAAGTTAATAAACTTATATTAAATGAAGAAAAAACAAATTTTATGTTATTTAAGTTGCGTCGTGATGCACAAACAACAATAAATGTCAATAATTGCGAAAGAAAGGTTGCAAACTATGTTAGATTTTTGGGGCTGCATATTGACCAGGGCCTGAGCTGGTGTTCACATGTGGACCATTTACGTGCAAATTTAAACCGAGTTAGCTACTCATTTTTAATATTAAGGAGATACTTGGAGATTCATACATTAAAACTAGTTTATCATTCCAATTTTCAGAGTCTTTTAAGGTATGGTATTATTTTTTGGGGAAGATGTAAAGATATTGAGTCTGTTTTTTTATGTCAGAAAAAGGCACTTCGTGCAATTTTTGGTCTGCAATATCGTGACTCTTGTCGAAGTCTCTTCAAATCAAAAAATATACTTACTGTGTTTGGTTTATATGTTTATGAATGTATCATGTTTTTAGTAAAAAATAAAGAACTTTTTCTTAATAATGAACCAAGCTCTGACAGAGTTACGGACTATAAGATTCCAAAGCACAGGCTAGCTGCCTTTGAAAAAGGTCCTTACTACTCAGCTATGTATTTATTTAATAAACTACCACAACACATAAAAATACATAAAAATAATAGAACTTTTAAAAAACTGTTATTTAATTACATTTGTGCTTTGGAACCTTATTCTCTGAAAGAATTTGAGTCATACAAGCCAAATTAAAGCTTTATTTGACAATATTTCAATCAATGATTTTATTTAGGTGCTATATGTATTGTATTTAAAACATTTTTTATGAAATAAATCGAGTTATTATTATTATTATTATATTATTTTTTTTTTCACAATACTTTATATATTATGAGAAAGTAAAAAAAAGTATTTAGAATAAACCTAAAATTTAAAATTAAAAAAGCTTCGAAATTTTACCTTATAAACAAGTGATATTTAAAATATTTTTGCGTAAAATAAAAACTTAAAAAAAGTCAAAACTTGTCAAAACAGTATCACGATAAAAACAAATACAGCTTCTTCTTCTGTTGATGTTGCTTATTTTACACCTCACGTTTCGCAAAGAGAGTACATTTAAGACAAGGCCTTAAGGGTCAACAAATAAATTTTAAATTTATGCTTACCTCAGACTTTCCCTTGGAGACACAGCTGGCTACGTTTGTGGGCTCCAAATTCATGGCATCCCTCTGAAAAAATAAAACAAGCGTTAAAAAAAATCAGAAAACAAAAAACCCAACTACGGTAAAAAAGTATTAAATATTTTGGAAAAAATGTATGTACTGAATTCTTGGCCTATTTTTAACAATTTTTTGGTAAATTAAGTTGCAATGAGGGTAAAATTCCTACTTTATAATGCTAAAGTTTATCCTCAAAGGTGCTACAGTACATGTTTCATTGATTTTATTGTACATTTTTAATCTTTTAATTATTCCCATTGCGGAAAAGCGTATTTTATGAAAAGGCTAGTTAGGAGAAGGGATTAAACGGTAACGTATACGAAAAGTTATGTACACTATTTTTCCTAAGACCGCAACAAAAATAAATTTAATTTGAAATAAATATTATTTTTTGTAAATAAAGACAAATAAAATTATCATTATTTAACATTGATTGATCAATTAAAAAATTATAATGGAAAAACGTCAAAATGGTAAAAATTTTGAAATAAAAATCATGATAGTTTTTCTTCCCCACGCATGTTCTATTATTATTAGTATTATTATTATTAGGAAAATATATTTTTCTACGACTGCTTTAGAATGTAAGTAAATACACACACTTTTCAAACACAGAATGAATCCATTCTAGCTCTAGATAAGGTATGAATGTTCCGTATCAAGTGTTAGAATGAGCACATTTAGTGCCATCTCTTGTTTATAAAATTAAAGAAAACTGTAGCAAAATTAGCAAAAATATATATATATATATATATTTTACCATGAAATATTGAATAATTTAATGCAGTTTAAAGTTTGGCGTTAAAATTACCTAAAGTTTATTAGTTTTTCTTGATATTTGACTAGTTTTTTATCAATTTAGTTCAAAAAATTAAAACTGCTCCATCTATTGTTAAATATTTAAACCTGTCACAACAATCTGACTTAACCTTCAATTTTTGCATTATAATTTGTAAATATGTGCTAAAATTAAATAAAAATCTTTTTTAATAAAATTTTGATAAAATTATTAAATAACATTAATTGCTTTATTTAAAAATATGTTTTTTGTTGCATTTACATTGGTTTTGACCTTGTCCGCAGTTTAAAGCCATACAGTGTTTTATATTTGCAGTCGAAGAAAAAGTATAGTTACAACACGTATGGAATAGTCATTCCGCGCTCGCGGGACCGTCATACTCGCCCTCCGGCTCGTATGACAAACTTTCCGCTCGCTCGGAATATTGTCTATTCCATACTAGTTATAGAATATACTATTTTGAGAGTTCGGAGATGTATGCATGTCTAGAATGCAATACTGCTCGCAAATAAAGGATGTAGGGTGGAAAATGAGAGAATTGGCTACACTATCCTTTTGGCTTTGCTATAGTCGGGTAAAAAAGCAGACGGTAGGTAATATTATATTACAACCTTTAAGGAAATGGTTTTAAAGTGAAAAACGAAAGTATTGTTTTTCGCTGTTCAACCTTGTGTTTCTCTCGCCTTTTTACTTTACACGCAATGTGATATGTTAAGAGAAAACAACCTTACAAAAAACTATTGGATTTGGGGAATTTAGGGAACATCAATTATAGAAACAGAGAGACTATACGTACAGGGTGATACAACTTTTAGTACACAAGAGCCAAACATTCCTTTTTCGGCTTTTATCTTATTGAAATTGTGTAATATGCTTTATCTTATTTATGAGGAAGGGACAGCGAGGCTCATTTATTCGTTTTTACCAGAATAACCAAAATTTGATTAGTTTATTTTTAAGAGAATTGTTTTATAAAAATTATTAATTGATTAAAAACTTCAGCATTTATTCTATTTTTGCACCTTTTTTTATAATTTTATGATGCTGAGTTGTTAAATCAAAAGTTTAAGGTTACCATGTTAAACTTAAAAGGTATTTAAGGTAAATTTTTAATTTTTGACATTTTCTACTTTTGAAGGATAATGTCATTATTTTGACAATTTACCTTGGATATAAATATTTACCCACATAAAATACATTAAATAAAAATTACTCTCGAGTTATTGGTATTAGTTTGTTAGAATTACAAAAAGAAAAACTTATTTTAGCATGAACATGTAATATAAACTTTACAGTTAAGAAATTCACAATTTTTAATTTTTTAATAAATCATTATCTAAAAAGTTATCTAATAAAAACAGGGTCATTGTGGGAAAAATAATTAAATCGGTCTCACTGCGCCTTCCTGGTAAAGAATATAGAGGATATTGTTAAACCCATTTAAAAAACAGACAAGGAGATAAATGTAAAAAAAAATGTAACTTCTTTACCCGTTACTGATATATTAGGATGTGTACTAAAAAATGGATCACCCTGTAAATTATTTCTTTTTTTGTATGCTCCAGTTTACATGAAATATTATGTTACATTGTCAATGTAAACACATTACCTGTTTAATTATCACGTTATATAGATAATATTTAATATTATAGTGTTATTTATAACAAACTTTTTATAATTTGTGTAAACAAATTGTTTATATTGTGTAATAATTAACTTCATTTAAATCATATATCACGTATGAATATTTACTTTTTATTTATTAGACATATTTATGAAACAATATTACAAAAAGGTATTAAAACAAACAAATTTAATTTAATGGGTAACAAATATTCTAAATGTGTAAAATGAATAACCAGATTTATAAAATTAATAGCCAAAGCTTTTTTTACATTTTCTGTAATACACTGGTTTAGTAAAACACACTTAACACGTTGGCTACCACGGGAGTCACCGGCGACTCTCAATCTTTTTTCCATATTAGATTTTTTTACAGGTTAGATTAAAAGATTACGGGTGGTAGCCAACGTATTAAAAACAGCTTTTTTAGAGACTTTCTAAGAACAGAACTAATGATAAAAAACAGTGCTCTACTAGTGACAGTTTAGTGCTGACCATGAAAACTGCAAGTGTTGTTTCTGCAGAGTGGATTACCATAATTGCTTATTTTTTAATATAATCCATAATATTTAAATAAGCTTGTTCATAAATGCTCAAAAGAAAACAAGGTAATAATTTACTTATTTAAAATATTCCAAAGATATCTCTGGCATAATCAAATTAGCATTTTGTTAAAAATGGGATCAATTTAAAATAATAGATTCTATTTAAGGCAACAAGCTTGTTTATATTATAATATTACAAGAGGTGTTCATTTAAGCACTGAGCTTCAAGGCAAATCATATATCATGAAGTCTTAAACTACTGTGTAGGTTTACGGTTTAATTTATGTAAATTAATTGAAGAAAAATACATAGCATAATATGCATACATATATGTAACAGGGTGTAGTAAAATAAGTTTTTTTATCGAAAACGTGATAGGGGTAGGGGACGAAAATAATGTGCAAAATTCGGGTTTCATATGATATCATGTTTTTTTTTTAAATATGCGTAAATCTTAACTAAAAAAAAAGCGGTTAATTTGAAATTTTGCACATTGATAAAGTTCAACGAGCCAATTCTAAAAGTTTAATACTCTAAGCACTAAGAATTAGTGATGGGCAATGTTTTCCAACAATCGGAAATTCTAGATTTTCTTTAAAACATTATATCTTTTTTTAAAAGTAACATTACTTATTGTTATTTTCTAGGAAAAGCGTTATAGATGTAATAAACAAAATAATCAGCGACTTTTTATTCTTAATATAGGCTATAGGCTATATTATATAACTCTGTATTATTTATTATTATTATTATTATTTATTTATTTACCTAGATATTACTTAATAAAAGCGAATAGCATTTAAATTATTGCAAACCTTCAGCTACAATTATTAGCTGCAAATAAGAATACCGAATTTCTTATTATTTTTTCAATTTAATCTTTTTTTTCTGCAAAATCGCAACGCGCGTGGATTACTCAATTCGTTTGAAAGTTATGATTTTTTAAACAAAACCATGCAATTCCATATTTACGAAAAATTGTAAAATTTTAAGGGGCTCTAGGGACCCATCCCTACATGTATATTTTTGAAAAGCTCGTTGTTACACTTATTGTGAAAAATTTGAAATGGATCCGTTATATATTTTTTTAGCAGTTGTAGTCATATATTTTTTTAGCAGTTGTAGCACATACGTTTTAAAAACCTTTAATTTTTGAAACCGAAAATTTGCCTACTTTATTTTTTCCGAAAATGCAATTTTTAGCCTCTACCAGTTTCACGGTTTCGAAAAAAAATCGCATTTCATTCCACACTAATATGAAAGCAAACAATAATAATCAATCTTGTTTATGAAATAATAATTCTTATGTGTTATCTAAATGGATACATACTGTTTAAATGATTAATACAAGTGCCCCGTGTACAGTAAGGTTAAAACAATAATCGAAAGGTTGGGTTTTGAATACTTAAGGTACCTAATTTATTTATTTTTTCTCGTAAGATCCCAGGACAAGAACTTTTGGGAATTCTTGAGTTTAATAATAATAATAATAATAATAATAATAATAATAATAATAATAATAATAAAGACGTTTATTTAATTTAATTTAATCCATGAGCGCCTGTAAGTTTTTTTTCTAGAGGAAGCCTTTCCCAATTTATGATTTTTCTTAAAAGGGGATAAGGCAGTGGTGTAGTCAAAAGTTTCGCAAACCTAGAGATACTAGTATATTTGAAATATATTTTTTTTTTATTTTTTAACGTAATTTATGGTAGTGGTAATAATAATATTTCTGAATTATATTTTAACAGACGCCTGTTATTGTCTAGAGTCACATTCTAGGTTCGGACTTACTTCATCAAAAAATATTACCTAAATACAGTTGTATTTTGTATAATATCAATCACGGCTAGCTAGCTAATTTAAATTAAAAGTCAAACCACCCCGGATTTTTTGATTTTAGGTTGTTTTTGGGACATTTCCAAACAGTTTTTGACAAAAATTGAAATCGCTCACGAAGCCGTTTTTAAATAAAGTCATTCTTCTTTTTCTTTAAGTTTTTCCTGATATCGTAAAACGGAGTTTTTTCTATGACACACCCTATAGCGTAGGTACTACCCATGCAATATAATCACGACCATTCACACGCCTACTTTGTTAATGTCCAAAATTACGGTCGTCTTATTTTGGTCTTTTTGGACACTTCGTGAGCGATTTCAATTTTTGTCAAAAACTGTTTGGAAATGTCCGAAAAACAATCTAAAATCAAAAAATCCGGGGTGGTTTGATTTTCCAATTAACTTTTTTAAGGCTAGCAGTGGAATATTTTATCATGGTGATTTGTTATTACGGATCATCCAAAGTAGCAAAGTACCAAGGTATAATGATAGTATTTAGGTATTATATTTTGAATTTGACTCTATATTATTCTGCCTAGGCATAATTGTATTATTTTATATTATTATGTGCTCAGTTTATAAATGTAGTAAAACCAAGCATTTATAAACCCTACCCTTAACAATTTTTTATGTGTAATAACTAAAAAAAGTTTAACTAGCGGAAATTAAATAATAAATTTTATTCATGCATATATTACCCTATTAAACAATATATTTTTTAATTAAAATTCCCAATTTGAATCCCTTTAATGGGAACGAACTAAGCACGGTTCGTGAAGAAATCGTAAAATAAAATTTTACTGGCATTTTATTGTTAAATATATATTTATGACTGTGGTGGATAGAGTTAAATATTTTAGTATTTTTCCTTTTACACGACGGCGTGGAACTCTGTTCTGAATAAAAAGCCTTCATCAGCATACAGTTAACATACTAAAGTTGCAGACCCTCTAACCTTTTTACCGCCTCTATATGTCTACTTAAGCCAGAAAAATTACATGCTTGTCTTTTATCATTTGGATCATCAAGTTTTTGAAACTAGCCTGAGGCAGATCTCTAAATCACACTGTCCCCACCAAATTCTTTAATTTATCTAACATTTCTACAGGGTGAATGATATGTTACAACATTTTAAGGGCCGATTCTAAGTACTAAAAAATGAAAAAAAGTTTTTATAAAAGTTGGTCCGGAAATGAGCTCTAAGGGAGTACGAAGCTTCTAAGGGCGATAAAACATAGTAACGAGTTTTTGCATATGCCTTAACATTGATAAAGGTTATCATTTTATGTAATTTTTATGTGGTAATTTTAACCAGGGACGTGCAAAATGTGGGGGCGATGTCGCCTTTTTGCCCCAAACTGTTTTATCTTTAAATTGTTTGTCATTTTCTTAATAAAATATTAATCTTTGATTAAAAATACATAAAAAAAGATACTCTCTATGCAACACCATGGGTCAACCGTTTTCGAGAAAATTCCAATTAAAGGCAATTTTTCGTTCTGAGCATCAAAAATCGGAACTAAAAAATTCACCAATAAAAACGTTTATAGGAACTTTTTTTCATATTTTTGGACCTAGAATCGCTCCTTAAAATGTTGTAACTTCTAAATCACCCTGTATAGTCCTATTCTGGCATTCGATCCCTTCTCAAAACTAGCATTTTCCATAAGATACGCTTTTTCCTAATAATATTTTCTACTTTGCTCTAAAATTTAAAAAACTTACATTTAAATTGATGACATTTAGGGACTTTTGTTTTGGGTTGGAATTACAGTTTACACTATGTTTAAAATTCTAAGAACAAATGATATTTTGATATATTTTACATATCTCTTCTTTTTTCACTGCAATTAACCAGTCCATAATTATAACACGGTAAAAAATAACCCAAACACAAAATCGACATTGACATTTGCAAGCAAAACGTCAAGAGATAGACTTTTGTATATTACCAACCCCACAGAAAAAAAAGTAGAGACCTCTTATGGGCCTATAAGATCACGCAAAATGCGTGTGATTATGAGCAAAATAGAAAAATATTTTATTGGTCTTCTAATCATTTACATGACATAAGATAGGTTATAATTAATAAATAGTTACAAGTAATCATACAAATAAAAATAACAAATAAAGAATTGTGTTAAAATATTTTGATTAATTCGGTAAAAATTTAGTAATGTCGTAGAAAGTTTTTTCATAAAAAAAAAACTGTTTAAGTCGGCTCTCAAATTTTCCAATGGGTTTAAGTGTGGTTATTTCGTTTGGCAGATGATTAAAAAAATTTGACGCAATTATAGTGCGGTGATCTTTCGTACATGGTTGAACGATAACGTGGAATTCTTAATTCTTCTTTGGTTCGTGTATCGTTGGTATGACTTTTGGTTATTGGTGTAGGTTTTTGTAAGCGTATTTTGCGCACTTAAGTATGTAAATGCTACTTAGAGTTAGTATTTTTTTGCACTTAAAGATTGGTTTACAAGAGTCACGTGGTTTTAGTCCAAATAATAGACCTATTATTCTCTTTGGTGCAATAAAAACCCTGTCAAAGTCTGTAGATTTCCTCCTATAAGAGTATATTATATGACATGTAATTAACGGTTTGTTTAAGTTTAAGAATGGCGATGTATGCACTATTAAGTTTTTTGTAAACGTGTTCTATTTGAATGTTCCATCTTAGTTTTTCATCCACGTATGATCCAAGAAACTTAGTTGAGTTTGAACTGGACGCAAGAGTTACTCTTGGTATCGTGTTGAAGAAATGGACGAAGACAGTTTATTCTTTGTTGAAGATAAGTTTGTTTTTAAAACACCATGTAAAAAGTAAACTAAAAGTAAACTGAATATTCAGTTACAAATGGATAGGAAATCGGAAGTTATTATCTTATACAATTGTACTTTAATTTTTGTTAAAAACACGCAACATTTAATGTCAGTCCTTAAATATTAAAGTACGTGACTTTAAAACTATAGTATTTTTAAAAAAATAGTTATCGAGGCGAAATGGCTCAAATTAATAATACTGTAAATATATATACGCCTCAAATAAATTATAGATTCTATTTTTAACAAAAATTAAAGGACATTTGTATAAGATCATGACTTCCTGTCCATTTTTAACTAAATATTCATTTTCTATAGCACCACATTGAAAAAAAAACTCCATTTTCCCTATTTTGCCTATTTCCATGACATTAATATTTAAAGGATTAAGAAAAAAACTTTAATAACTCATCAAAAATTTACCTTTAAATTTTAAAGGAATTTCGAAATACTGACAAACAAGAACCTTTCTGGCGTAACTACACACACACGTGTGTATATGGCAATTTTTGTTTATTATATGCATATATGGGTCGTTTCTTAATATTTAAGACTCCAGGAATTTTTATTTTACAATTTATGAAATATTTTTAATAAATTTTATTTTTAGTGCAAATAATATTATTCAAATGAACCTTTGAAATTGTCCTGTAATTTTTGATTAAAAATTATGACTTTTTTATTTTAGATAGTAGATTATTACATAGTTTATTACTGAATTTAATTTTATTCACATAACAAATAGCATTTCTATGTTATACTAAAATTTACGGACCAATAACAATTTGGCGCCTAAAAATGTAGAAAAAAAAAACAAAAATCGGCTCAGAATCTATCATAGTTGATGCTCATTTATTTCTTGTTTTATGGTTGGCAGAATAAATTTAATAGATTCATTCTTAATCAAGAAATTATGTTGACATTTAAAAAAAATGATAATTATCAGATAATTAATTTTCAAAATAGGAAAGCAAAATACAAATAATTTATGAAAAGCAAGAAGAAAATTGTAAAAAGGACAAGAAAACTCATAAAAAAGGAAACTAAAGCATTAATCTACAAATAGTTTGTTAAAATGAACACTATAACGCAGTGCTCAATAAAAGTTTCATAGTATAGTCTGACACACGGTAAGAAACCTACGACGAAATGGGGAGGTAGGGACAAAAAACGCTCCGATTAAACCGAATTTAACGTGAATGTGTTTTTAGTTATATTTTATATTCAAGAATATTGCTTTCTCATTGTTTGCAACATTCTTTCGATAGCTTTAGAACCATGTGTCAAACAAAAAATAAGTTAAAATAATAATGGTCCATAATTTTAGAATAATTTGATGTATCACTAGATCAGGTAATGTAAAATTTTATTTAAACACTTTCTTATGGAAAACGTAAAATGTCAAAAAATTTATCCTAAATGTCAAAAATTATCAAAGCACAATGGGTAATAAAAATATCACTTAAAGTAATTTTTAAACCACTAATTATAATTATAGCTACCTTGATCCAATTTTTTACTCATATTTTTATTTTTTTTTATTACTGTTAAAAATTTCAATTAGCACCTATTATTATTTAAGACATTTTAACTGATAAAATGAATTTTGTAATGCAGAAATTTCTTAAATAGTGAGTTTTGACTTTATTTTAATATAATATTAGAAGCTTCAAAGCGTTTGAGCTCAAAAATGTAAATACTCTAGACTAACAAATTCATTTAATTAATAATTTTGTTGTTTGTTTGTTTGTTTGTTGTCTTTACTTCGGCATGAAATAAGCCGACATAGTGCATTCATGCTCAATCAATCAAACATTTGTTTATATTATTTTTTTATTACTGTTAAAAAATTATAAAAATTATAGCTACCTTGATCCAATTTTATATTATTTTTTTATTACTGTTAAAAAATTATAAAAATTATAGCTACCTTGATCCAATTTTTTACTCATATTTTTATTTTTTTTTATTACTGAAATAAGCCGACATAGTGCATTCATGCTCAATCAATCAAACATTTGTTTATATTATTTTTTTATTACTGTTAAAAAATTATAAAAATTATAGCTACCTTGATCCAATTTTATATTATTTTTTTATTACTGTTAAAAAATTATAAAAATTATAGCTACCTTGATCCAATTTTATATTATTTTTTTATTACTGTTAAAAAATTATAAAAATTATAGCTACCTTGATCCAATTTTTTACTCATATTTTTATTTTTTTTTATTACTGAAATAAGCCGACATAGTGCATTCATGCTCAATCAATCAAACATTTGTTTATATTATTTTTTTATTACTGTTAAAAAATTATAAAAATTATAGCTACCTTGATCCAATTTTATATTATTTTTTTATTACTGTTAAAAAATTATAAAAATTATAGCTACCTTGATCCAATTTTTTACTCATATTTTTATTTTTTTTTATTACTGAAATAAGCCGACATAGTGCATTCATGCTCAATCAATCAAACATTTGTTTATATTATTTTTTTATTACTGTTAAAAAATTATAAAAATTATAGCTACCTTGATCCAATTTTATATTATTTTTTTATTACTGTTAAAAAATTATAAAAATTATAGCTACCTTGATCCAATTTTATATTATTTTTTTATTACTGTTAAAAAATTATAAAAATTATAGCTACCTTGATCCAATTTTTTACTCATATTTTTATTTTTTTTTATTACTGAAATAAGCCGACATAGTGCATTCATGCTCAATCAATCAAACATTTGTTTATATTATTTTTTTATTACTGTTAAAAAATTATAAAAATTATAGCTACCTTGATCCAATTTTATATTATTTTTTTATTACTGTTAAAAAATTATAAAAATTATAGCTACCTTGATCCAATTTTTTACTCATATTTTTATTTTTTTTTATTACTGAAATAAGCCGACATAGTGCATTCATGCTCAATCAATCAAACATTTGTTTATATTATTTTTTTATTACTGTTAAAAAATTATAAAAATTATAGCTACCTTGATCCAATTTTATATTATTTTTTTATTACTGTTAAAAAATTATAAAAATTATAGCTACCTTGATCCAATTTTTTACTCATATTTTTATTTTTTTTTATTACTGAAATAAGCCGACATAGTGCATTCATGCTCAATCAATCAAACATTTGTTTATATTATTTTTTTATTACTGTTAAAAAATTATAAAAATTATAGCTACCTTGATCCAATTTTATATTATTTTTTTATTACTGTTAAAAAATTATAAAAATTATAGCTACCTTGATCCAATTTTTTACTCATATTTTTATTTTTTTTTATTACTGTTAAAAAATTTCATTTAGCACCTATTATTATTTAAGACATTTTAACTGATAAAATGAATTTTGTAATGCAGAAATTTCTTAAATAGTGAGTTTTGACTTTATTTTAATATAATATTAGAAGCTTCAAAGCGTTTGAGCTCAAAAATGTAAATACTCTAGACTAACAAATTCATTTAATTAATAATTTTGTTGTTTGTTTGTTTGTTTGTTCTTTACTTCGGCATGAAATAAGCCGATATAGTGCATTCATGCTCAATCAATCAAACATTTGTTTATATTATTTCAATTTTTATTTTTAGGAACCCCGGATCTGAGTCGTTTTAGATTTAGACTGGAACCTGCAATGACAACAATTCGTCTGTTTCTCTGTAAACATGTATAGGTATAACGATACCTATATAATATACCGTTCGGTTCAAAATTCACCCCCACTCTTAACTTTTCAACGAGTTGAGATATCGTTTTAAAATTTGGAACTCAAAAATAAGACAACTAAAATTATCTTTTTTCATATATTTTATATTTTCAGCTCCCAAAATGTGGACAGAAAGGCATGGGGCGAAATTTTTTAAATGAAAAAGGAGGTCGTGTGATACGTTGTTTTAGAGCTTATAAAATTCTCTACTTAATCATATATTTTTAATTTTTTTAAATATGTTTTTTAAGGTTATAATTTTTCAATTGTTTAAGCTAAAAGAGATTTTTTAAGATTTTTTTTTGTACATTTTTATTAATTAAAGTGACTTTTGGACTTCCCGGTATATGTATAATAGCTACGTCAATATATATTATTTATGTATATAAAAGTTACTTCAAATTAACGTATATTTTTTTGTATAGATCAGAGTAGGCAACTCTAGAATGAAATAATGCCCACAAATAATAAAAAAAATTGAGGAATGGAATAATTGGCTAAGGATAGGGTGAGAACTGTTTCAAACCAGTCTTAGGATTGATAACTTAAAGATAATGAAATCAGAATTGGGCAACTTGAACAAAATATAGGAACAAGTCATTATTTGTAATTTTGCAATAATCTTTGAGGGCTTTGACATAAAGTCTTTAAATTTTGCAAAGAAATTTCTTTAATTTGGTAGATATCTCGATATTCTATAAAATTGTTTAATGCTTGTTACATATACTATTAGAAGTTCAATATTAAAAGAAAAATCGACAATAATTTTAAAAAAATAATTAGGTTATGAAATTTTGTCATGTCTGCAACTATTTGTCTAGTTTTTCTTTAACAAATATTTCCTTGTAACAAACGTCTTAAGAAGTAAAAGAATAATTTCCAGTATTTTGCTAATATAACTTCTGGGTTTTTGTGTATTTATAGAGTTATTTCAAATAATTTATTATTATTTATATAGTTATTTCAAATAAAATAACTTATTTGTTAAGATCCGTTAAATAACAACGTTAATTTCGACAGCGTTATTTGCTGAAATGGAAGGTAAACTCTGGGTCATAATTTTAATTTCCTTCCCATTTCGCTTTCTCTTACATACGAGGACTATAGGTGGCAACTTCCGAAAATATTATTTTGGGAAGATGAGGAAATTTTACCACACACATGTTCATTTTCGACTTTAATTTTAATTCAGTTGTATGTAACACGTAGTGTAAAAAATCTACAGTTTAATTTAATTTATGTAATACATAATATATTTTGTTTTTATATGGCGTGCCGTACTTATTACTATATTCAGAACTCATTTTTCTTTAAAGCAGAATCTGAAAAGGGCTTTCTTGGTTTTTGAGGATTTGCAACTTCATGTATAATTCTACTAGTAGTAGTAAATTTTTGGGTTGGCCAAAGCCGGAAAACTAGGCCATTTCTGGTCCTTTCTGTCACCCCAGGCAATCCCAGCCATTTACTAATTTGAGTCCTCCTTGAACCTGCCCGTCCTTTCAATAAAGGTCAGGATATTGGCCCAGGGGAGATCTCTTAGTTCCTCTTAGTTGTCTTTGAATTTCAAAGGCTTGTAACCTGATCCTGTCGTATCTGACACAACGGCTAAGTAATGATTTCATGTATAATTCTAAGTTCTAACATAAGAGATAAAAACATAAGGACCAAAGGAACTACATAAACCTAGAGATATAAAACTTTATTCTTAATGTTAGTGCTTTAAGTTAAATGATTTTAAAATATACTGTGTGCGTCAAACTAATAAATAATTGCAAATGTCTCATCTCTAAATAGGTAAAAAACGCATTTATCAAAAACTATAGACTTCTGACGGATGATCTAAGATGGCAAAACGCAAAGCAAAACGGATTCGCCTTATGAATCGAGACAAGACTTCAAAGAAACTCTGTACAAATAGAAGACGTAATAACAGAATACATCTATGTCAACAATAATCAAAACTGAAATTGAAATTGTAGAAATTGCAGGTATTTTTACACGACAGAGCTACATTTCCTACACAAACTTCTACGTTTTTATTTAGGGGAGAGGGAGTCTTTGTAATATCAGTTTACATCGCTTGATAAGATACTTTAAAGGTATAAAGGATGTTATGAAAATATTTTACCAGAACATAACTACCGCTTTTTCATAGCTGACTTGTAAAATTATATTATTATATTTATTCTTCTAACGTAAAGAAATATCCTTATTTCGCTCCTGAACACGAAATATTAATCATAGATGGCAGCGCAAGTCAAAGCGTCTGTCAAAAGAAAACAGCGTTAGCGTTAGTCTTTTGAGTTTTTGTTCTCGTTTATAAACTACAGTGGCCACAATCATAATTTCTCCAATGTATAATATTTATTATAATTTTCGCTACCAGAATTAGCTGAAATAGCCAAGTCCAAGTTAAAATACGGAAAGTTTTATAAATGGACAAAAGATAAAAAATTATACTTTTATTTAAAATAAATTGCTAAAAAGTCAAAGGATTTAACCAAACAATGAACGAAGTGCATTTAGTAAACAAGTTATTTATTTGTAATTTATATGTATGTACCTGACTAAACTGTGCAGTCCACCGGCCTAGCCGTCTATCTGCCTAATAATAATAATAATAATAATAATAATAATAATAATAATAATAATAATAATAATAATAATAATATTTATAATTTATAACCCTTGAAGAAAAATAGTATCTCTAGAATACGCATACCGTTAATATAAAGTATCGCCAACATCTCGGTTTGTTTATAAACAAATAGTAGGTATATTCAGGCCTGAACAATAACAATTACCAGTAACTGTTATTGTTGTCTCTGTTAGAACAAAGCTGTGCGAGTAAGACAGAGAAATGTATATGTAGACTACGTTTTTGTCAGTTTTTACAAATGAAATGCCTGTTCTAGAGAGAAGAGTTATTAGTTCGTTGGCTATACTCGGAGGTAAGGTAACTTTTCCCATCTTATTTATTGTATTGTATTGTACTCGCTTTTCTTCACCACGCTCGTCCGTCATACCAACAAATTATTTAGGAGAAGGTTTTACTTTCCTCCTAGTACACTGATAGAAATGTTGTTGTAATATAGGCGCCAACCGTATTTTGTAATATCCCATAGCATAAATATGTTATACGATACAACAACCAGTTGTAGAATTAAGAGGTAAACAACATACCTACAATTGTTATAAATACAACAACAAATGTTATCTTATAACCTAGTTAGTACTATAAAAAGTACAATTTGTGGTTGGCGCATATATAACAATATGTTGTTGTATTAATAACGCTATTATTCTATACTATTTAATAAATATTATTTATTATAGCAACTTTTTTAATACTATCTTGAAATTGAAAAGATTATCTTTTAAAGATATTGGATACTTCTGTACAGAAAAGCATTCAGATCAAAATTTAGCAGTTGTAAACTTAGTTCTTATAATTTAATCCGCCTCTAAGTTTATTTCCTAAGTGTCCTGTTACAGCGTAGTCTAAGAGATGCAATAAAGAACAACAAAAAAGCAATAATTAGTTTCTAGAATTGCTGCACAGCTTATAGTATACTCTTTGGGAATTCATTCCAAAGATTTCGCGAACTTCAGCTTTATCAAAAACAATTGTTCATTTTACAACAAACTAGTAGATCAATGTATTTTACTAAAATAATTTTAGTGTAGTTTAAAAATACGCAGTAAAAAGTTTCTGCCACGTCAGTCGTGGTACCCCACGGCGGAAAAAAACGTCTTGCTTTTTAAATTTACACTTTTATTTGTGAGTTTTAGTACTTGTGTAGAATTAATTTGTATAGGGTTAAAGGGGGAAAAGCTATTATTTTTTTTGTAGATAAATAGCTTATTATTGATCAAAAAAAACAGTTACACATTAAAGTTAAACATTTTTTAAAACATTTTTAATATTCAAAAAAAATATTTTTTGTCGTAGAAATCGAGATATAGATTTCAGAGGTACCTTTAAATTTTAAAAATATTTTTTTTAACATTTTTTTTATAGAAAGAAAAAGATATTGTGAATTTTTGTATATATTTGTATTATATTTAAAACATACAAAAAAAAACTTTTTAGACTTTTAAAGTGCAATTTTTTGGTCATAATATTTTTTTGAAAAAAACATAAAAAAAACTATGATGGCCATGTTCTGGCCATTTGGATCGACTGAAAAGGAAAACGGGATATTATTTGTATTGAAGCCGCTATAGCCCGAACTGGAAGAACATTTTTTGGCCAAAAAATACCTAAATGGCTGACGCTTTTGTGAAAATGTTTGAGAATGTCCGCCATTTTGTTATTTTTTGAGGAAAAAATTTCTTCTAGTTCGGGCTAAAGCGACTTCAATACTGAATAATATCCCGTTTTTTTTTTCAGTCGATCCCAACGGCCCGAATCATGGCGACCGCTGTTTTTTGATGTTTCCTTCAAAAGGAGGTCCCTGTATCACTATAATAAATACAATACAATACAAAAAAGGACCAAAAAATGGAACTTTTAAAATCTACTTTTTTGTATTTTTTGAATATAAATAAACATACTTACAAATTTCAGAATTACATCTTTATTTTTCTATACACGGTGTATTTGAAATAGGGTCGGAAATTTTAACAGATGATTCTACATCATAAAATATGACAAAAAGTTCCTATAAACGTATGTCTAAAAATGCGTCATAAGGGAGCTACGCCCCTTTGAAAGTGGCTAAAAAAATCAGTTTTTATTTAATAACTCAGGAACCCTTTGAGATATATCAACAAGGTTTTGCACGTCAACCAATCCTACCAAGGCCCGTTTTATGTGTTATTTTCATATACTTATTTCAACCAGGGGTGTGCGAAACGGGGGGGGGCTTATCAGTTTTTTGTCCCAAACTTTTTTCTGTGTAACTTTTTTGCAATTTTATTTTTGAAATATGATTCCTCAGGTCAAAATACATAAAAAAGGTACTCTTGTTATAATACTGTAGGATTAACCGTTTTCGAGAAAAGTTCATTTGAAAGTGAAATTTCACGGTTCGAGGACGAAAAATTAAATGCTAAAATGTCGAAAACCAAAATTATAATGTGATTCTACATCAAAAACTAAGAAAAAAAGTTTCCATACATGTAGGTCGAAAAAACGCTTTTAAAGCTACCATAGCCCTTTAAAAATGGTGCATATTTAGGAGACCATAGCTCCATTAGGATTGATTTTTGGAAGTACCTGTATATGAGGTTTTTTTCTTAGTTTTTAATGTACATTCGCCCTGCATCATTAAAATTTTGGTTTTCAACATTTTAGTATTTAATTTTTCGTCCTCGAACCGTGGAATTTCACCTTCAAATGAATTTTTCTCGAAAACGGTTAATCCTACAGTATTACAACAAGAGTACCTTTTTTATGTATTTATACCTGAGAAATCGTATTTCAAAAATAAAATTACAAAAAAGTTACACAAAAAAAAGTTTGGGACAAAAAACTGATAAGCCCCCCCCGTTTCGCACACCCCTGGTTGAAATAAGTAAATGAAAATAACACATAAAAACGGGCCTTTGTAGGATTAGTTGACGTGCAAAACCTCGTTGATATATCTCAAAGGGTTCCTGAGTTATTAAATAAAAACCGTTTTTATTAGCCAATTTCAAAGGGGCGTAACTCCCTTATGACGCATTTTTAGACATATATTTATAGGAACTTTTTGTCATATTTTATGATGTAGAATCATCTGTTAAAATTTCCGACCCTATTTCAAATACACCGTGTATAAAAAAATGTTAAAAATAATGTTTTTAAAATTTGAAGGTAGAAAAGACCTACTAAAGATATTGCCACCATTCTAGAATGGGTTTTCAGAAACTTGAAAGTAAACAATATGTTCTTCTGTATTAGTTGAAAACCTCCGAAGAGTGTTAGAAGGCCTGCACAGTGATCGTAATTTTGCAGCAATACCGAAAACACCGGCAAAAAGAAATAAATTAACACTGCCACGGGGCGCGAATACGCGACCCGAAAGGAACGATCTAGCCACCTCCGAGGCCGCCTCTTCTACGACGGTGCCGGCAATTGTAAGCGAATGACAGATGGCCCCGTACGTAAATTCAACCTGTCTCAAACTAATTAAAGTACACACAAAGAAATAATACTTCGAATTAAGTATATTATTTAGGACAAGTAAAACATATCTCGCTTATTATTGATCATAGGAGAAAGTTTATTTTACCGCTAGAAAGTATTTTTAATTTGATATAAATACACATTTAGATATAGCCACGTTTAAAAAGGGTAACTGTATCAGCTTCTTATTATATGTATTTATGGGTTCCGTTACCTCGCATATGTCAAAAGTTTCTACTCGAGGCATGAAGAGGAAATATTTACTAAACAAAATTATCTCAACTTCTATTTGTTTTTTTAAACATTTTTAAAACTAACTTTGTATTCAATGGTAAAAATTATTGCCTACTAAATAAACCTAAATTATGATTTTTTTCTGGGTGTATATAAATTCAACGTGTCTCAAACTAATTAAAGTAGTTAATTTTGCTTCCGGAACAAATGATGGCCATTATTCGTCTCCCCTATTACGGTCCTGGTAGGCTCTGGATACAAGAGCTGCTATTGCAGTCATTAACCTACGATGCTGATTTTTGGTAAAAAGGTGTTACGTTTTCTCGTCAATCTTATCAAAGATGAAAAAGCTTTGGTTAAGAAAAAGAGGTATTTTTACTCAAAATAGCTTGTCATTTTAGATCTCTAAATCTTTAACTGTTAACTACTTAACTACCATGGCCCAAAAAGTCGTATTTACCTTATGTCAAACATACACTTGAATAAAAAAAAAACGCAACATAGAAAATTTATTGTATAAATTGAATAACCGTTTACAAACAATGCAAATGTCAGCGTTGACAATATTTGTTAAAATTATTTATAATAATTATAAACTAATGGGAATGCATCAATTAAATCCTACTTAAACTAATATCTATTCAACGAGAGAATGCGACTCTGACGTCACAGCGCGTAAACTAAATAGAACTCTGTAGGGTAATTGAAACCTATTTCTTAAGATTTAATAAATTATTATTTTTATATACATTTTCTATACAGTGCGATCCAAAAGTCACCCCCCCCTTTAACTTTTGAACGAGTTGAGATATCGACTTCAAATTTAGAACTCTTAAATAAGACAACTTAAACTATCTTTTAGCATATATTTGATATTTTCAGCTCTTAAAATGTGGGCAAAGCTTATAAAATTCTCTATCTAAACTAACATTTTTAAATTTTAAAAATGTTTTTTAAGGTTTTGATTTTTCAATTTTTTGTGCTAAAACATTCGATTTTTTAAGTTTTTTTTTTAATTTTTATTTATGTCAACTTAAATTAGTTTAAAAGTATAATTAACATTTTTTATGATGAAATTAGGCATTTTTAAAAAAATATTTGTTTTTTTTTTAGAGGAATTTTGACATTAAGTCCAAACCCAATTTTTTTTTTAATTTAAAAATATGGAGTTAAATGGAGAATTTTATAAGCTTTAAAATGATGTATTAAACGACCCCCCTTTCTATTTAAAAAAATGTGCCCCCATGCCCCCCTGCCCACATTTTAAGAGCTGAAAGTATTAAATATATGCTAAAAGATAGTTTAGGTTGTCTTATTTAAAAGTTCCAAATTTGAAGTCGATATCTCAACTGGTTCAAAAGTTAAGAGGGGGGGGGGTGACTTTTGGACCGCTCTGTATAATAATTATGTATTGAGTCTTAATAAATAAAGTTCAGTTACACTACAGAGTGCTGTGACGCGCTGCGACGTCAGAGTCGCATTCTCTCGTTGAATGGATATCATAAAATAATCAATAAAATTGACATTTTGGATTTAACTATACTAGTTTTTTTTTAAACCATTTAATGTTGACATATTTAGTTTCATAAAACGTAAAATAACTCTCAACAGATATAACCTCGAAATTAAATTAATTATTAAACTTCAAACAAAACCGTTATTTTATACAAGGTTGAACAAAAGTTCATAATTCTGACTTGTTTACGTAAAACCGGCTGTCAAATCTATCTTTTAAATTCCTTTTTTTTTAACAAATGAAAATCGGTTAGCTTGCTTGCAGCTATATGTACATACAAATTTTAAAATTGGGTTTATATCGAAAAGTACCTACACTTTAATTAGTAAAAAATGGTTCTTGTCAAATATAATTTTTGCTTTTTAAATTCGCTAAAAATTAACTTTGTGCGAAGAAGTTAAGGTATTTAAGCAACTCCGTTGCACTTTGGGGGTTAAAGTTTTTAAAAGTTTCATTTAATTTAATTAAATTTGTCAAAATATAAAATGTGATAATAGCCACGCTATATTCTATTTTAATTAAAATCATTTAGAATCAACTTTATCTGTGCAGACATTTAGAAATAAAGATAAAATCAGTGGATTCGGGGACTTTACTTAGCCAAATTAAAGTCGTTTTTGCTGTCCTTATAGTCGTAGCTATCTTTGACTTTTCTGCTAATTAATAAAATTCACCCCTCCGGCACATAGAGGACATACAAATAACAACTAGTTAAATATTTTACTTCAAAAGGCCACTACAAATCAGCCCCTATTTGTCTTGAATCGTAAATAAAATAGGGATCGGGACAATAATTTAAAATAGCAGCACACTTTTAATTAGGTGACTAAGCTTTCAAATTAGAAAGCATTTTAGCATTTTTAATTAAATGCAGCTTTGCACTGTTAAAAGTAATTTACATATTCAAGCACTGCAAAATTTGAAGTTATTATCGACAAATGTCCATTAATTTCAGTAAAATTTAAATTTAAAATGTTATATTCAATTATCCAAATTTTTCAACATTTTAAATAAAATTCAATTTTTGTGTTTTGTAACTGAAAATAGACGTATTTATCATAAAGCCAGAGCGAATCAATGCAACCCGTTTACACCTATAAAACGACTTTATCTTTCCCTTTAAAGGCTTACTTTACAGCACCGCGGCGCGCCGGCTACATACATACATAGCATACAACGATCAGTCTTTGGTTTTTGTAGGTTTTTTCCGCGAAAAAATCGTTTAGGCGGACCAGCAACAACTTTGCTATCACTGATATGCCTAGGATTCGGTTTATTTTATTAGTGTATTTAATTTAAT
The DNA here is from genome assembly GCA_958510825.1 of Brachypterus glaber. Classification (NCBI taxonomy): domain Eukaryota; kingdom Metazoa; phylum Arthropoda; class Insecta; order Coleoptera; family Kateretidae; genus Brachypterus; species Brachypterus glaber. The sequence goes on along the minus strand of OY294047.1, from coordinate 14,433,131 downwards.
GTGTACATAGTGGATTTAATAATATTAAAGACTTTTAATTAGTTTGACATGAGATCCTGCCAATTATTTGAAAGAAAAAACGCAATAAATAGTGTCTTGTGCGCAGGTTCATAACATTATGTACCTGCGCCTGCGCCTAACGCGTTGCGTTGGTTCACTTTTGATTTAGTAGAAGTACGAATACAAACAAACATGTTACGAGAATTCAGTAAATAGCCGCAATTTGTACCGCTTAAATTTTTAGGCGCAGGTACCATCATGGCAATTGATTCCAGCTACAGCAAGGATTCTTGCGAAACACCCAATATTTAAAATTACAGTTGCGTAGATCGTGTTATCTAAGTTATTTGTCATTTTTAAGTTATAGTTAGGCATGTTGTCATTTTTAAATAATAAACAATTATATTTCAGTTTAAATATATTGTATATATACAAATATAAAATAGTCAATACACGCTAGTTCTGAGGTCGGTTTAAGTTTCAAAGAATGGCCAAAGAAAACTTACAGTGGATATTGGTAGAAGGTGGTCTAAGATATTCATTTGGACTTTTTCATGTTTAACGAATACATGTTTGGCATATCGTGACGGAACTAAAATACTGCCCGACTTTTTTTCCAGAAATATTCTTAAAACAATTCTTATTTAAAATTTAACAGGAATAAATTTAAAGAATTATTATTTATTATTCTAAAATACTAGTCCTCGTTTTGTGGTTTGTTTATAACCATATATGTATGGACTTTTGGAAGGTAATGTCCCGTTTTGTTAATTTTATACCAAAATTTGAGTTCAAGCAAAATGTGGAAAATTATTTAGATATTACACTTTGTTCTTTCTATTCTCTTTTTCACGCGGCAAACCATATTCGTTGAAATATCCAATTCATTATTAAAACTTGCTGTAAGAATTGCTTCCTCGATTGCTTCCTTTTTTTAATTTGCTTAAAGGCATTATTAAAAAAATTACCTGTCAATTTAATTATTTGTGTCAATTTGATATTTCTTGTCAAAATTTAAAATTTAAGTTAAGTATTACAGCTGTCTGTAAAATTTAAAAGTTGGTTTTAATATGAATCATTTTTGGGTGTAGCTGGATATTGACCTTTCATATGTAAACTTGCAGCGAGTAACAGATTGTTATAGTACAGGAAGTCCCATGTCAGTAGTGTCATCTCGTAAACCTTTTTGTGAACTTTGAAATAAGGCTGCTTTTTTTAGGTGCGACTAAAACATTAAATTTTAACAATAAATGTTAATATTGCCCTGAATCCTGAAAAATCCCAATTTACCAATACAGTCATTCGCAACAATACTGAACAAATCAATCACGGCATTTTGCAGCCTGCGGTACACCGAATCACATGTTATTGTTTCCTACGCTGGCTATGGAAATTCATCTAGCTCCAGGGGTTTTTCTATATTGTTTATACGCTAATTAAGCCTGACAAATCGAGTGATTTTGCCGAAAACCAAAAGTACGGAATATTCGAATTGAATGCCTCAGTGCAACTGAATGAAGTGAAAATTTTTGTCGAGAGTTTTTTCATCAAAAATATAAACCTGGTAAACTTTAAAGTTATTTTTGCTTATTATAACCCCCCTCCCTGTAAGATTTTGTATAAATTTCTCACGTGTTTACTATGTTAAATAAGAATATTCAACTTAAAAAATATATTAAAACTTAATTTAAAAAATACGTAAAATTTACCCAGACCCCTGCACCTCTTGTAAGATATCTTAAGATTTTCGACAACCCCTTCCCCACCGAAAAAATAATAAATTGTAAAAAAAAGAGTTGACCAGTTTTTGCATCAGACCCTTTTTAAACAAAGTGGGTTAATTGCTCCTTTGAGCCAGTTCCGCCCATTTGTATTGAGGTTTTTTACATTAATCTGTTTTGAAAATATAAATTGTTTATTTAGATTCAAGAGAAATAAGAGAAACAAGTTATAGCTTGTACAGCTCGTCAAACGTAGAAAGAGACGTGGATATGTAAGAAAAAGTCTTTGGAGGAAGAAATATAGGCGATACGCTTACCTCTAACAACTGGTGAATTTAGCCGCTATCCAACCAAAACGCAAGTCTCTTCCTACGTTTGACTAGCTCTCAATCTAAAATTATATTTAAATGTTTTTTTAATGTATATTACTTGCAATAGGAACTACTTTCCCTATGTAAAGTATTATTGTAAACTTGATTATAGTTTCCTTGCTACAGCAACTTTAATGAGTGTATCTGTCTTTACAAAAAACACCCATCATTCGACACTTGCTCACGTTTCTTTAAAACTCTGTTAATTGTATACAGAGTTAACTTTTTTTATACATATTGTAATAAAATATTATTGTATAGAAACGATGTCGATACCTGATGTACTTGTTTATCTTAGACTTTATTTCATTATTTGGAAAAATAATAATTTTTTTGTATCAGTCGTTATGTACCAATCGTTACACAATTGTGCGAGTCTGCATTTTAATTAAAAAATCCGAGGTTAAGATCAAAATTTTAATTCATAATCCATTTAGGAAATAAAACAACTTAAAATGCAACAAGAATTTTTTTATTTATTTTTAAATATACACTAAAAACAAGGCGTTCCCCTCTTAGGCGTCAGACTAACAAAAATTGCGTCAAAAACATCTTTTTTGGTGTAAAATCCAAACCCGCTCGTTTTTCAAAGTTATGCCTATATTAAAAAACATACAAAACACTAAAAAAATGAGTAAAACCCATTAAAAAAACATATGCATATGGGTTTGAACAAATATTTAACAATTTTTTTTTAATAAAAGAAAAAAAAATCGATATTTTTTATGAATTATGCAAGTGAAAAGACGTATTCAAAATTTTTTTCTTTGCAAAATAAAATTATGTGCAGGAAGTTAAGTTGAATATTTAACAGTGTAATTCCTGTCATCTAAATTCATGATATCGTCTTAAAATAAAAATATATTTTATATTTAGCCTTCTCATTAATGTAAAATACACTTTCCCACTAAGAAAAAAAGTGCCTATTATTCCATAAAAACTTTTATTGGAATTTTTACGGCAAAAAGTCCATTTAAAAACTGTGAATTTTACTCGTCGAGCTTGTATTTTTTTATTAGGTCGTAAAGAAAGGGGTTGTATGGCAAGTTTTAAATTTGAAATTTCTTCTTGAGAGATGGTTTAAGTCAATGTGAACCAATTTGAGTGTATTGTCAGAAAAAGACCTTGTTTGTATTTTTAGTCAAATTTCCCAACTTTTAAGTGTCCTTTAAAATAAAAACATATATATTTATGACTCACATAGTTCGCATTTGCAGACCACATTTTATTTCGAAAATTCTTCTTTATAATTAAAGATTAAGATGTTTTTTACTGTACAGTTAAAGAGCTGCTAGAGTGGCTAAAAAGTCCTTTTTTTTTAATAAAAATAAACTTTCGAAGTCAAATATGTTACAGGCATTTCAATTTTATACAATGAAAACGGGTGTTCTGAGAAAAACACTTAAAAATTCAAAACAACACAGAATTTTTATTTTTTACATTTAAAATAATTAAGGTATGATACAAATAGTTATTTTCTTAACTGGCGTATTAAGTGGATAAAATCACTTAATACACGAGTTGAGAATTTAATTTTATCCAACACTTTTTATTTTTAAATAAAAATCTATAATTTTGCGAAAAATTAATACTAAAATAATAGGTAGCCATGCCTATTAAAAATAAACAATTGCTTGTTTTACATTTCTTACAAACGTCAAAATGGACGCGGTGATTACAGAATTTTTAATAAAAACAGTATTCTATTCAAAAACTAAAGAATAATTTTGGGTTTTCTTTAATTTGTATGGTTTAGTTAACGTGCTTCTATTTATAGAATAGTTATAATACTTAATTAATAGGGTATGTAACTAATTTTGGGTGAGATCAAAAGCTGTACGTAAAAGAGTGGGTGAAAAATTTTTTAGTCACTAGTGGAAAAAAACTCACTTTTGACATTTAAAATAGTGCTCAAAACAAGTGTTTCTGTGAAGGTGTTGGATAAAGGTTTTTAATCGATTACAAAAAAAAGGACAAACTTTTTCGGTTTTGTTTTGCCTATTTATTATAATAATAATTATTATTGTTAATTTCTCTAAAAATTATTATTTTTGCCAAAACAAGGTCTCTTTGGGTTTGAGTTCCCAATTTCTCTAGACTACTGGTACAAGGTGATTGCTAGAAAAGTCTAATTAAAAAAAGTTGCTTCTAATAAAGAGTACTCCTTTCAGGTTAAAGGGTCGACTCCCCAGCTTCTTGTATTTCGTGTCGTTTTTAAATATTTCGGTGAGTTTTTCTTAAAGGTAATTGTGCCATTAGATTTTTTCCTTTTTTCGTTTATTACACCAGGGGAAATTATAAAACCAGGGAATTTGCACTAGGGAAGAAATGATAAGTATCAAATTTAAGGTATTTTTTAATTAATTTAATAGGTCTTTGGGATTTCTTTAGCTAAAGTTTCGATTAACGTTTCTGGTTCGGTTATTTTTACGCCATTTGTTTTTTATGTTGCTGTTTTTATTTAAAAAAAATGATACCTACATTAAACTTTATGAGAAAAGTTGAAATTTGTGATAATAAAAAATAATTTAATTAGTAACTCGCGAAAAAATATTTTGTGTAAAGAAGTCCAGAGTATAGTATTTCAAAATTATATTCTCCATCTAATTTTTAATAAAATATACATGACTTATTTTAAAAAAAAATAAATAAAATTATATCTGGAAAACCCAAGTGGAGTTTTTTGCAAAGAAAAAATTGAAATTTTTAATTTTATTACTTATTTTTGATCATTTATAAATGCCACGTTTATCATAAAATTTAGTTTAGAATTAAAAACCAACCAAATATTTTAAAAAATTAAGTGTGTCAAATAATTCTGACATTTCATAGGTCAAAATCATAGTTATAATTATTGGGTAAACTAACCTAAACATAATTTAGGTTAAAATATCATACACTGCATTAAGGCCAGCTTACTCCAAAAAACGTAATTTTTTTCAATACATTTTATTTATAGTACAAAACATGTTGAGTAATCAATTTTTTTACATATGAAAGCACATATATGAAATTACTTGAAAAAAATTCATTTTTTTTTTTTCAAAATGGCGGTCCTGAAAGTGGCTGCTGAAACTCATCTGATTCGTAGATGGATGACACTCTCATATCAAAACTATTGCACTTATCGATATGAACCAAACGGCATTTTACTCTTTAGATGTCTGGCTATGGCCTCAAGCAGAACCAGAAATATTCATTATTATTTAAAAAAGTTATAAACAATTAAAAGTGAAAAAAAGGGTAAAAAAAATTCAAAAGTCCGCCATTTTGTTTTTTTCATTGAAAATGTTTCATTCTGCTTGAGGCCATAGCCAATTCGATACAGAACATGAAACCGTTTTGTTTTTTGCTTTCAGATAATTCTTTTCCAAGAAATGATGTCATCCATCTACGAATCAGATGAGTTTCAGCAGCCATTTTCAGGACCGCCATTTTGAAAAAAAAAAAATTTTTTTCAAGTAGGGGTGGCCGGGGCTAATTGTCGCACTTTTCATTCAAAATCAGTTTTTTCCTTTATTTTTGTATTTTTTTCTAATTGACCTAATGGTAATTTTAGCTGCATGTTTCAGTAACATTATTTAAAGAAAAAACATGGAAAAATTTATAGGGTACTAGAGTTATGTTCTTTTTTGTGAAAATTGCGACAACGAGCCCCATCACGGGGCACGTTGTCGAGGCACTTCGAGTATATTTTTTTGAAGAAATATAAAGGCATTTATAAAAATTATAAATAACTAATAAGACATGTGCCTCACCACAAGCTGATTGTTATCTAACTTTTTACTTTTGTGCCAAAATTTCCAACTTTATAATTAAATAATATTTTTTTGATTTTTTTTTTAATTTAATATAATTTAATAAACGAATTTATTTGCTATTCGACAAAGTTTCACTTTTTTAGACAGTTTTGAATAAAAAAATGCCAAAAGGGAAATGTTATACCATGAACATATCTCCAGATCATGCGACAACTAGCCCCAAACCAAATGCGACAACTAGCCCCAAACCAAATGCGACAACTAGCCCCAGTGGCCAGTTTTACGTTATGTATCAAGTACTTTCTAATTAACGAATAAACACTCCTAAATGACAATATCAACAAATAATATACACCTTAAACTATTATTATACATAAAATTCTCTTATCTTAATGCTTTAAATCAGTAACAATAAGAAAAAATATTTACCACAAAAAAATTACTGGGCTCTTTAATTTTTACATTTTTTGGTTTATCTGGATGTTCTTTTAATTTATTGCATTTAAGTTTACAAATGATAAATGGCACTATTGTAACGCAGCGGTTAATCTTGGTTTGGCGCAGAAAAATATTTTACTTTTTAAGATATAAGCACTTCGACAACTTACCCCTGCGACAACTAGCCCCGGTCACCCCTAATTTCATATATGTGCTTTCATATGTAAAAAAATTGATTACTCAACATGTTTTGTACTATAAATAAAATGTATTGAAAAAAATTACGTTTTTTGGAGTAAGCTGGCCTTAAATTCTGTAAAATAAAGACTTTATGTTCTTTATTAAAAGGTTTTTACCGCAACACGACAGTATAGTTTAATTGTGCAGCTCATACTAGTTAATAGGCCATTAAACAGCTTGGTTAAGCCACGAAAATATTAAATGAAAATTGCGAAAATACGAGTTTTCTACCTAGGTGGATTTTACCAGCACTATTAACGATGCTCCCCGTCAAGATATTGAACCATAAATAATATTTAGTATGTGGAAAAAACTTTAATTTTTTTAAATATGATGACTAAAAGTTTGATTTTTTAAAATAATATCTCTTCACTATAAGTATACGTACGTTAAATTATGGATCTCAATATTTTTGATTTTCGAAATTGGGTAAAAACTTTAATTGATAGGAATTATGAACATTCCATCCCATACAATAAAACTTTTAAAACGAAACTCAAATAGTTTAAAGTCAAGCTAACGTAATGGAGCTCTCTACAACTAGAATTATGAAACAGAAGACGTCTACCCTATCTCTATCTCATTTGTGCTACACTTTCCAGCCTACCAAATAAATACTGTATTTGTTTTTCATACAAAAAATACAGTATTTATTTGGTTGGCCGGAAAGTGTAGCAGTGAGCGGCACAAACGAACATAGCTAATGTGAATATGTAGAATAAGATAATTCTACTAAAATTTAGATGGCGCCAGTAATTTCTTTAATATAGTTACACTTTTCGCCCGGCCAAGTAAATATTGTATTTGTTCAACAAAGAACAAATACAGAATTTGTTTGGTTGGGTGGAAGTGGGAGTGTATGTATGTATTCTATCCTTTTTGGGTAGAACTTTTCTCCCTGTCTAATCTAACGGGAGAAATCTCCATTAACTCTGCACAGAATCTATCTGACTAAAAAATTCGATCAACACAGACATATTTTGACATTTAATTTAAATACATTGCCCAGTAAAATCGCTTACCCATTTTTCACCTCCGCGCGTTAAATAGATTTTTTATTATCAGATTCACTTTCAGCAACCTCAAAAAGCCCAATATACTAATTTTCACTAAAACTACCCCCATCCTCCAGCGGGTGGATAATTTTTTTATTATCAGATTCACTTTTAGCTACCTCAATAACCCCTATATACCAATTTTCACGAAAACTACCCCAATCCCTTAGGGGCTGGAATTAGAAAAATTTTATTATCACAGTTTCGTCGTCACCAAAAAAAAATTGACAAAAATATTGAAACTATTTAAAATTGTGTATCCCCTCACCCCCGTGGGGGTGGAGTTAGAATTTTTTTATTATCATATTCAATTTCAGCAACCTCAAAAACCCCCATATAGCATTTTTAAATATTTGTGAAAAATTATTGTATTTACCCCATTTGCCCCCCACACTAATGTTTACCAAAAACAATCTCGAGCGAGAACTTTTGGTAAAATACCTGTATGCCAAATACAAATCTATAGCTTAAAGCGTTCTTAAGTTATCGTGCCCATAAGATTTCCAGAACAGAACGACCGATAAATCGACAGATCAATCGACCGACCGATCGATCGACAATTTTTTTTTTTTGCTTGAAATTGATTTATATCGACATAAAACGTCACAAAAAATTTTTGAACATTTTTGCACGAATAAAATACAAATTTTTAAAATTTTCAAAATGTACAATGTACAAAAAAATGTTTTTAAAAAATAAAAGTTTGTTTAAAATTATAATGAAAGTAATTTTTTTATTCAATGTGCTATTAAAATAAAATTTACATTACCTAAAATTATTTTTTTAAATTATAGTCTGGTATTACCTTCACTAGACAAAAAAACTTCTTCCACGTCGTTTTTTATGAAAATTTAATTTAGCACTGGTTTAGTTTTCTTTCTAGCACTTTTCTTGTAGTTTTTTACCAATATTCTTGATTTTCAAAAATTATTTGTTTTTTTTTTAATGTCCAAACACACAAAATAGTCAATTTTACAAAGGGAAGCTTGTTTGTTTAACCTCGTAATTAAGCATCCCCTAAGTCCAGGACTTGTGTGGACTACTAGTAGAGGGAACCACCGGCTTATACTGACTTTCGAACCAGTTTCTAGGGAGTGTCCGTTTCACTTATCGCCTTCGCCAAATTTCAATTATTAATTAACTGAAAAAGGCAAATCGGCGCCAGTGAGAATCGAACTCACATTAGTAGGCTTGCTAAACATACGCGCTAGCCACTACGCTATGCCTCCCATTTAAAGTAAATATATTCTGATAACAATAAAACAAGAAACAAATGAGCATCAACAGATAAATTCTGCTCGGAGTTTAGTATATTACGCAACGAGTTCGTTAACCTAGTTTTCAGCTTCATAACTATAGTTAATAAAAATGTTAAATGAAAACTTCTAATTTAGAAGTATTGTCCATTTGCCCTGAAAACTTTTAGTAACTATTTATATTTCACTTAAAATATTGAATTTCATTTGAAAATCTTAATGAAGCTGAGGGGACAAAAAGATTCAAATTGTAAGGATTATTGCGACAAGAAAAAGAACTTACAACTTAACTCGTTCACTTAGTTTTCTAGACAGAGATGCAAATAGCTATAGAATTTAACCAAGAGTAAACTTTTCTTTGCAATTGTTTTAAAAGTGTTTGTTTTTTTGTAATTTTATTATCTTAACTTATGATGAATAAAACTAATCCCGATTCAAATCCTTTTCAGTTTTTTTTTACGTTTAATTTTAGCCTTAAAATTGAAATAAACAATAACATAAAGTTAATATTTTACAATTATAAATAGATAAAAAGTTTTGAAAATTTTTAAGGATGTAAAATAACATTAGATAAACAATAAATATGTACTTACTGGTACTCCATATAGAAAAACTATCCCAATATGATGCTGATGAGTAAACGATTTTATTTTTTATTGGTAAGCTAATTTTTGGATGAATGGATATATATCATATAATTAGTAAGGTTTTACCGAAAAAAAAAAAAAACAAAAATAATATACATGCTAGTCTCTTTCCGAATATAATACCATGTAGTCTGCTTTGAACTATGTAGCTAGAAAAAAAACTTAAATATTTGATATTCGTTATCTAAATTTATTGCTTTGTATAATAAATGCAAGAATATAATACATAATAAGCGTCCTTTATATACATATATTTAGTTAATAGAGGCTTGGCAACACTGTTGCTCTGCTCGTTTGCTGATGAATCGGTTTGAGAATGTAAACATTCGATTGTTTGTTGTTATGCATTAGCAATTCTCATTTATCTAACTAATATAATGCTTATTACAGCGATTTTAACTGCCTGTATGGCATTAAATGCGTAATTTATAGTCGGTAAATGTTGCTATCCTAATTGAAACCCACAAAAATAACCACACAATTGACTTTACACTGTTTCAAATGTTTAGATAATGATTAATTTCAATTTTAGTATTGGGTTTTAAGCTTTACAGGTTTGGTTCTGCGTAGGATGTACGGTGTATACTGTACATATTTTTTAAAACTTTAAGATTTTTTCACAAACTTGCCATTATTATTAAAGCTAAGTAATATTCTGCCGTTCTAAGCTGAAAGGTTCTATCTATACTCGGCGCATTATCTATCTGAGTAACAAATTGGATCAAGGAAGCTATGATTAGTGGTTTAAAAATGACTTTTAGTAATATTTTTGTAGCCCATTGTGCTTTTGATAATTTTTAACATTTAGGTTAAATTTACTGTCATTTTATGTCTTACAAATAATAACAAAATCTGTTTAAAAAGTAAAACTTTGTTCAAAATTATAATAAAAGTAATTCATAAAGTGCTATTATAAACTTAAAATTAACATTACCTGAATAAAATTACGGACCAGTATTATTTTAACCAAAAAATTCTCTGTTATAGTGTTTACTTCAAAAATTTATAGAGCACTGCATTATATTACTTCATTTAAACAAAATGTTTATAGATTGATGCTTTAGTTTTCTTTTTATGCACTTTTCTTGTTATTTCTTCTTGCTGAAGCAAATTATTTGGATTTTTTTATAAATGTCAAAATAATGTCTTGATTGACAATAAATTTTAAACAAGATGAAAACCTTACATAAGGAACTAAATATATTCTGCCAACCAAATAACAAGAAACAAATGACCATCAACTCAGATAGATAATGCGCGGAGTTTACATATGTTTAGCATACACAGGCACACCTATCTCTAGATGCGCTGGTAAGGTATTGCGTTTAAAATAATACTTATCTGCTATATCTTCTTTACCTAAAAAATATTATTAGTCAATACCTTACCAAAGTTTAAAATTTTTGCCTAAATAAAGAATTTTTAATAAAATTCTTGATAAATCGTTTAAATAATTATTTATTATAATTTAATTATAATTAATTATAATTAAAAAAGAACGAAAAACTGAATAAAAGTTAACTTCTAACGTTTCGGGATCTAATCTGATCCCGTTTTCAAAGAAAATTATTAGTTTTTGAAAAAAATTGTGCAATATTTGGTTTTATCATTCAAAATATGACAAATTTCAAAATATGTCATTTCGAGGTAATTGAAACAAAGACACCCGTAACAATAAAAAGGTGTAGAGAAATTAATTTGGAAAATGCGTTTTTGTTCAAAACGTGTAGAGAAGTTAATTTGGAAAAAACTTTTAAATTATAGATTCTGTTAAAACTGTTATTGTTGTGTTGTGTTGTTTCTGGAAAGTATACACTGTAAAAACTTCTTGTAAAATAATGTAAAAATACATGAATTTACATAGTACGGAATAGTAAATTTATTATTCTGGACTATGCATAATTCATGAATTTATGTAAAATAATATAAAATAATGTAAAAGAATGTAAAAGAATGTAAAAAATATATTTACATTGATTTACATATTTTTACATGATTTTACAATGTCAGGCTATGTTATTTTAAGACGCGCGTGCGCTTTGGACAATAACCAAAAAGGCGTCGCATCATGAGACGGACCGTTTAATATTGATATTGTTAGAGAGATAGCGACGCATGCTGCTAGGTTAAAGTGTTAAAAGTGTAAAAAAAGGTAAATATTATTTATGTACGATATTTAAATGCTTTATTTGTAGCCTAAAATTCATTATAAATTACGATTTTTATCAACCAATAGATCTTTAAAGAAAGACGTAAGCAGTTTATACTCGTATTAAGGGTGCAAATCGTTTGGTTTATTAAACCAAATGAACTTTACGCTACTATATTCCAAAAAAGCTTTGACACAGAGACTTGTAATTTGGAAAAAACATTTTCTAAGTAGTAAATATTTTTTTTTCAAATTTCAAGTCTATGCAAAATATTACCATTCTGGCATATGTAATTTTTACCGTTCCGAACTATGCAAAATATTACCATTATGGACTATGTAATTTTTACTGTTCCGGTCTATGCAAAACATTACCATTACGGACTATGTAATTTTTACCATTCCGGTCTATGGCAACATATTACCATTTACGGACTATGTAATTTAATGTAATTTATTTTTACCGTGTAGTTTTAAAAAAAAATCGATTATGAGGTAAATTATATTGTTAGATAAAATTTTGTTTAAATTCCCTCACTTGTCTAATTTGGTTATATTTTCACATTTAACATAAAAGGATTGCAAAAAGGTTACATAAATATATTATAAAACTTAACGTTTATCAAAATAGGACTTTTAATTAAAATTGCACCTTAATTTTAGGTAAACTGGGTTAAATGTACGAGTTTTAGTATGTAAAGTTAAAATTAAGTTAAACTAACAGGCTGTTGGTGACACAATATGTAGTGAAAACCACATCAATGTTTGGGATAACATTTTTATTGAAATTGCTTTTGATTTTAGAGCTTTTGGCCAACCTTAGAAAAATGACGTATATGCACTTTTTGGAATAATTTAATTTAATTGAATAATTGTTAAAATACACAAAAAAAATACAATAATAACTACTAAATTCCACTCCAATTGACCCTTTAAAACCAAAATGGGACGAGGCAGATAAAAAAGTTTACTCTGGTATATGATGTACTCTTTTTTGTGGGTGAGCAATGATATAAAACATAATAATGATTTAAAACATTATTAATTGCGTACCAAAATTTAAATTTTTTGAACAACAAAATGGATTTTTTAATTTGTCTTTATATTTTTTTAATTAAATCTGTTGTTGGTTATATTTCCATTACAGAGCAATAAATAGATATTTTTGAATGGTTTTCGCACAAAACATGTTATTAAAAGCACGTTGTCTCATTTTAATTATCCTAGGCTTCAATTTTATACTCAAATATTGTGGATAAAATAGTGTACATCTTTTTTATTAGAACCAAAGAACTTTTACCTCAAAAATGAACATGATGAAATCTACCGTAAGCTTTGTTTAAAGCGTGAACCAACTACAGTAAGGGGCTGGTGGGGAGTGACTATTGTTTACACTTAGTACGCGTAAAGAGAGAGAAAAAATGTGTAAACCCACAGTCTGATGTAAAATTTGTCAAGCAATACAGTGTTGCCGGTTGCAACACCTGCTTTAGATATTTTATTGTAAATTTTAAGAAATATTTGTTTTATTTGAGTTTTATATGAACTAGTAGTTTAATTTTAATAAATTTAATTATATTACATTATCAAACATAATTATAGTGTCGTAGTATAGTAGTTTTTTTTTAAATTTTAATGTAGGTATAAAGGTTTATCATAATGATAAAGTGAAAATTACGCAACATCGCTCTGGTCACCAGAAGGTCAAAACTAGTGATACTTATGTTTACACCAGAAGCAGTATCGCGTATGTTTATGTAAACACACAAACAAAAAGATGACACCTTCATAAACATTGGTCTGAAACAACTTCTTGAGGTAAAAGTTCTTTAATTAGAACTCGCATTGCAATGCTCTAGATCTACATCTGTCTATATTATTCATAATCATGATATACTATTGTTTTTATTTTAAATATGTGCTTGCATTATATTGAACATAATATCATAGTAAAAACTTATGTATTCCATTCCATACTAAAAATATATATCTGTGTGTAGATTCTATATTAAATGTTTTGCTTATCTTTTTTTTTACTTGTCTATTCGATCGTTTGGACTTTTATTTAAGTACGCGTAATTTAATTTTGGCAATTGCAATAGTATATTACATAAGGAGTGTATGAAATACACTTTCCAACGAGTTATGTACACTATTTTTCCTACGACCCCGAAAAAATATGAAGTTTCTTATTTTAAAATTTTCTAATTTTTATTAATTTTTAAGAAAAGCAAAGCAAAAATAAATTATAAAGAGCATACAAATTTATATATGTAGGTATGTCAAACAGGAAATATGATTTTCATTTAGCTTTAGTTTTCTTGGTTTTATATTTAATACAATACATAGCGGTTTAATGGGTTGCCTATTCCTAAATAAATGCAAACTTGAGTTTACTTATTAAATTAGATATCTGTGGTTATGCTGCCATATAAGACAGTAAAATTGTACTGTTTTTACATTTCATGATAAATACTGTGTATTTTGATGTTTTTTTTATGTAATGTAAGGTAACTAAATAAAAAATTAAGTAATTTGTATAAGATCTAGACTATCTAGACCAGACAGTAATGGTCAAAATAGTAACGTTATAACTATAGTTTCTATTTTTGACATAAAAAACAGAAATATTTGGATTAAAACACTTAAAAGATATAAAAGGCTATGGTAAAAGGTGAAAAATTGTTTATAAAACAAGGTGAATAAAATTCGTAGAAACTAAGAGGTAAATATCTAAATAAAATTAGGCAAACCTCTATACAAAAAGTCCAAACGAGTGTGATATAAAAATATCAAACTAGTGCGATATGAGGCGTTTTCTAAAAGTCATTTTCATAGAGGATCGTAGGAAAACAATTTATTTAATCCCAAGCAAATCTGTAGACCCTTGTTTAAAATTAAGAAAATAAATTTATGCTCCGCAAGGCCATAACAAGAGAAAAAAATGAAAAAATCATATAATATATAAATTTACAATACGATATTATATAAAAAAAATTATTTATATATTATATAAAGAACTTTCACTTTCGTGTTTAGATGGATTTCCACTTTCTGACGTTTTGTCTTAGCATTAATCTGAAACAGATTTGAAAGAGTTTTAGTTTAATCCCTGAAGATGTGTCCAGCAGTAAGAGACGAAAGTTTTGTATTTTTTTTTGTTGTTGTGTAACTTCCCACGTTTTTCTTTTAGGAAGGAAAGAAAAAAAAATGAACCCAAGCATTTTATTTTATAGTATGCTACAAAAAAGCTAACCTAAAAAAAAACTAAATATTTTAATTTGAGAAGAAGAAGTTTCAGCAACAGTTTCACCATCTCCTGTTTAAAAATTAAAAAAAGTTTCTTAAGGGTTTACTGAAAATACAACTTATTTTTCCGAGCCCTTTAAATAAATTCCTTTTGCGTAGACTGTTTAACGTAAAAGTAATTTTAAATCCAGTTGTTTTATTTTTGTCGGAAATCTTTAGTGTATTATTTGCTGTGATTTGATTTCTGTTTGTTTTTAAAGACGAAGAAAATTGGAAAATAGTATGTGTGTACACAAAGAAAAATATTTAAGGTAAAACACCCAATAGTTGACAGTCTAAGAAAAATTCTATAATGTTTTTTAATTAAAATTTTATCTAATAATTTTTTTTTATATTTTATTGAATACATGTGTTTAGTTAGATGTTTTCTTTTTATATTAGTACCAAAATGTTTGAATGTGATAATACAAACAAATATTTTTAATTTTTTTGTAGACCCTGTAAAAATTGTTAAGTTGACAGGGGTAATAAATTAATTTACCAATAGTTGGCATATAACATATCTAATAGTCGACATAACATATTTTTCTTTTATTTTAAAAGAAATATTACTTTAAAAGCATAATGCTTTAAAAATGTAACTTATAAATTACTGTTTTTATTTAAAAGAATGTCAGTAAAGTTATATTTTTATTTAAATTCATCAAGTTTTACAAAACGATATCAAAGCACCAATAGTTGACACTATTTTAACCAATAGTTGACGTAAAATTTCCTATTAACTTTAAAGCTCTAAATCTTATCTTATCTCTAAATGCTTTGCGACTAGAGGTTAACCAGAATTGTACAATAACTTACAAAACTGAAGTGAAGTTCTCAAGCCAAATACGAAAAATAAGAGATGAGCATTTTAGTTAAAATACTTAGATATATTTTATTTTTTTATTGGAATTATAAAAAAAAAAAATAATTTTATCTTAAAACACCTATCCACATTTAGATCTTAATTAAATGTGCAGGTGTCCACAGAAAAGTTTGATTTGAACCCATAAAAGCCTGTAATTAAGAATAGCATGCATAAATACGTATTATTCACTAAATACTGAAAATTAAAAACACCCAATTTCTTAGCACTTGTCTTAAGAAACTGTAAAAAAATGCGAACAAAAACACTCCACTAAAAAATTGCCTGCCATATTAAAACGCAACTCATCACGTGATCTTCAGTTGCAAATTCTAAGACTAGATGGTACTAGGTGCCCATTTATTATTTATTTCGCCTCAATAAATGTAATGTAATCTTATTTTAGGTTGTTTTATTTAAAACTGTCAACTATTGGGGTAGTGTCAACTATTGGGTGTTTTACCTTAAAGTCAAAAAATATTAAAATAAAAGTTAAAAAAATAAAAACAGCCTTATATATAGCCTCAATATTGGAAAAAATGTGTTTCGGTGTTTTTTTTCGTTGCTTCCGCTTTTAAGAATAGTCACTACAAATATTTTAGAAAATAAAAAATAATATTAAGTTTTGTTCAAACATTTTTTCTCTTTTGTTAATATTTTACGAACTACAAAAGTCATTTTAGACGTGATTTTTAATGCCAATTGACAATGAGAAAACAAGAATTTTTCAATGACTTTATTTATCAAGCAGCTGTAATTTTTAAACAAGCGGCCCTAGAAAAAAATATATAAAATAATGTTACAGTACATTTTTGGTACAGTAAGTAAATGCAAACAACCCATTCAGAGAAACGACCGTCAGTAACTGGTAAAACCATGTTAAATATCTAGGTTATGGTTATGGTTATTAGGGTGGAGGGTAGCTATCTACACGCACTTAGGCCACTTAGCTGGGCCCATTGTACTACCTCCCTTTGGTCGCAGCATTTAATTTAACCTCTCAGCCATCCAATTCTTTGAATATATCTAAGAAGATGTCTGGGAGTGATGCTGCTTATACCGGCCATGTCGAGCCAGTACTCGTCTAGCATGGACCCTCTTATTAAGGCTAACGCTGGACAGTGACATAACACATGTTCCATTGTTTCCTCTTCCATGTAGCATCCTCTACAGATGGGGTCGACTGGCTTCCCCATGATGTTAAGATGCTTATTTAGTTTGCAGTGACCTGTTACGATGCTTGCAAACTGTCTTAGGTTATCCCTTTTTAGTTGCATACAAAAGCGTGCTGTCTTTTCACACGGAGTGGGAAGGGCTGCTCTTGCATGTTTACAGTCGTTTCTCGTAATCCAATTACGGGTGTGTTTTATGTGGGTTTCTTGATTAATGAGAGCTGTTTTAAAAGCGACAGATACAGGGATTATGGGCTCTGGACCAATAGGTACAGAGCCTGAGCCTGCTCGTGCCAATCTATCAGCTTCTTCATTGCCTACATTTCCATTATGCCCCTTTACCCATGAGAGTGTAACAGTATTAGAAACTGCCGCTTCCTCCAGGGATTGGTGACATTCCAAAACTAGCTTTGAAGTAATTTTGAAAGACTTGATTGCTAGTATGGAAGCTTTGCTATCCGTAAGAATAGTTATTCTTCTATTACTGATTTCCCTTTCAGAAATAGCTCTCGCAGCATTTGTTATGCCTATTACCTCTGCCTGAAAGACCGAGGCATGCTTGCCAAGGGAAATGCTTATTTCTAACTCTAGATCTGGGCAGAAAACTCCTGCACCTGATCCTTCAGTTGTCTTTGAACCATCAGTGTACATGACAATGTCAGGTACGCTGTCAGTTTCTTCTTTAGTGGAAGCATAAGCTTGGTATGATCTATTAAAGATATACCTGGGAGCAACTAGATCGGTCTGAGATTCAAGAATAGGAGCTTGTGACACAAACCGTTCAAGAATAGACTCATGTCTAGGTATTACTCTATCCAAAAACCTTACATGGGATTATCACTTCTGAAATGCCTTTTAAATAGCCAACTGCCGTCTCTGCAAACTCTGTCCCCAAACTTTGGAAAAGCCCCCTATTCATTAAAAACAAAGTTCTTTTCTACAATCAAACCCTAAAACCAGTACTAATCTACGGAGGCCTAGTCTAGGCTAGCTTGGAATAAAATCACCATTAGCAAAAAACTTTCATACAAACTTCAGGACTTTTTAAACAAGTTACACAAAATATGCCTCAATGCCCCTTGGTTTATGAGGAATACACAAATCTACAGAGATCTTGAAATGCTTCCCCTCAAAACAGAAATTACCTATCCGTCATAGCAAGTCTTTGATCTAAGACAACCGGTTGTCTTAACCAAGATAACTCTAACACCCTGATTACAATCACAACATTTCAACGATCCAACTGAGAGTTAAACAGATATCTTAAATATTATGATATAATAATCATAGTACAAGAGATTGAGAATTATGCGCGAATAATTTACTCTATTTCATGAAAGTTTGTTGTCTGGAAATAATAACGACAGGTGTGATGCCTCTGGAGTAATTATTTCATTTGACAAAAAACTTGTATAAAATACAGTAAATTATTTCCGATTATTCGAAGAATCGTGTCGAATTTGGGTGATTAACGATTTAACATGTCAAACCAGTTTTTATATTGTTTTCATCACAAAACGATATAATTTTTTTCCCGATATAACTGTAATATGATTGGACAGAAACACTGTCAAATAACTGGTTAATAAATTCTGCTTCGCCGATTTGCTTATGTGTTTTGGATTTTTGTTTTTTTTTTTCTTTCTTTTTCATCAATGTAATTGTTTTTTTCTCTTACTTTTTGCTAAATTTGTTATTCACTGTTTAATTGTATTTTTTTTACTTTATGCATTTACTTTATTTTTTGTTATTCACTGAACACAGAATATCTTCTATTGACTTCTCTGTAATGCGAACATCAAAAACTCTCGTTAAGTTGAGTTCACGTTAACGAGAATTTTTGATTTCACATTACAGAGAAGTCAACAGAAAAAATTCTGTGTTCAGAAAATAATAGTTCACATATACGCATGTTCACATTAGCTTATACTGTAATTCGGATTTGTTTTTTTTTTTTTCAAATTGCGGCTAAGATTTGTTTGGGAATAAATTTTAACTGTTTTATTTTTGCAATTTTTGAACTTTATTTTTCTGGGTGTCGATGTTTTAGTTGCCATTCCATGACTACAGGACACTGGATGCAAGAGAGCTGTGGTAGTTTGTTTTGGAAATCAGTTTTCCGGGCCGTACGTTCATGGCATACACGATCAGATTCGTGATTTCTTGAGATTTTCCATGGAAAAACCAAGTATTTAGACATCCTTTACAAAAAAAAATATCCGCAGAACTAATTAATACATTAATTTCCCAACAGATTTCCCATTGATAAGTCGAAAACGCCTTTAATAAAGACTTGGATTTGGACTTTGGACTTTCCTACCTGCAGTTCTGCTGGGGGTGTAAAAACTACCTATTCTTTTGTGGGACCACATGCTTAATATTCAAAATTTTCTGTAGGGGTGACCGGGGCTAATTGTCGCACTTTTCATTCAAAATCAGTTTTTTCCTTTATTTTTGTATTTTTTTTAATTGACCTAATGGTAATTTTAGCTGCATGTTTCAGTAACAATATTTAAAGAAAAAACATGGAAAAATTTATAGGGTATTAGAGTTATGTTTTTTTTTGTGAAGTCTTGAAAATTGCGACAACGTGCCCCATCACGGGGCACGTTGTCGAGGCACTTTGAGTATATTTTTTTGAAGAAATATAAGGGCATTTATAAAAATTATAAATAACTAATAAGACATGTGACTCCCCACAAGCTGATTGTTATCTAACTTTTTACTTTTGTGCCAAAATTTCCAACTTTATAATTAAATAATATTTTTTTGATTTTTTTTTAATTTAATATAATTTAATAAACGAATTTATTTGCTATTCGACAAAGTTTCACTTTTTTAGACAGTTTTGAATAAAAAAATGGCAAAAAGGAAATGTTATACCATGAACATATCTCCAGATCATGCGACAACTAGCCCCAAACCAAATGCGACAACTAGCCCCAGTGGCCAATTTTACGTTATGTATCAAGTACTTTCTAATTAAGGAATAAACACTCCTAAATGACAATATCAACAAATAATATACACCTTAAACTATTATGATACATAAAATTCTCTCTTTAATTTTTACATTTTTTGGTTTATCTGGATGTTCTTTTAATTTATTGCATTTAAGTTTACAAATGATAAATGGCACTATTGTAACGCAGCGGTTAATCTTGGTTTGGCGCAGAAAAATATTTTACTTTTTAAGATATAAGCACTTCGACAACTTACCCCTGCGACAACTAGCCCCGGTCACCCCTAATTATTTATTTTAGTTACTTTTCCAGTTTTTTTTATTTTTATTTTTGTCGTAATTTTGTTTGTATTCTTTATAATTCTGTGCTCTATTTTAGTGTGAAAACTCCGTTCTTTTTTATCTACGACCCTTTATTTCTTCCGCTAGAAGTCTAATCATTGAACTAGACGATGTTCCTTGCACAATTTCACAACATTTCTGTGAACAATATCTTAGTATCTAACAACAAAAATCATGCAGTTTTACGTAACTAAACAATATGATAAAAAACTGCTTACTGTGGAAAACTTTTATTTCTCAACTGCCGATGAAAAGAAAAAGATAAACTGTACCTATATATATCTCAAAAAGTAATTAGTTTTTTTTGCAAAAAAGGTAAAAAAAAATAATAATTTTGACAAAAATAAAAAAATGCAATTCATGTTCAGAATACTTCATCATTAAACAGATGTAATATAATCCATTTTTAAATTTATCTATTAATAATATTTGACAGATTTCCCTCGCTTTCTAAAACTGCATTATGATGGTTTGGACCGCGTCTGTACATGACAAGTCTACTAGCCAACTAGCTTGAGTTCGATTCTCACTGGCGCCGATTTGCCTTTTTCAGTTAATTAAGAATTGAAATTTTGCGACGGCGTAAGTGAAGCGGACACTTCCTATAAAAACTGGTTCGAAATTGAGTATAAGCCGATGGTTCTCTCTACAACTAGCCCACACAAGTCCTGGCTTAATTAAGTAGAATAGTACGAGGTTAAACAAACATGTAATAGTCGGAAAATAATAATTTATTTGCAGGTCTGCAAAAATATTTAAATAACAAGCCGTGAAGATATGTAATGCTACGCATTCCATTATATACTATTCACAGTAAATTTTATATTTAATTTTCTCCAAATATAAAAAAAAAAATAAAAAAATACATTTTTTTTTCAGAAGATCTTTTTTTGAAAAATTAAAAATTAAAAAAAAATTAAAAAAAAAAATATTTTCGAAAAAAATTTAAAATTTATTTTTTTTTAATTTTCTTTTTGCGAAAAAAAAAACCAAAAACACTTTTTCAACATTTTTCAAAAATTTTATTTATTTTTTTTTTTAATTTTCTTTTTGCGAAAAAAAAATTGAAAAAAATTTTTTTTGAAAATGTTAGTTTTTTTATTTTGTAAAAAGTTTTCTCCCCATAACTTTTTGTTTATGGGGGGATTACTTTAAAAAACAATGGGGATCTTTCCCTTATAGAACTTTTTCCTGAAAATTTGGATCCGATTATTCGTTCTTGAGTTATCTTGTTTACAAAAAATGTGACATCAGACGGACAGACGGACATTTTCAAAGTTTCTTATTTTTTCATGAAACACATTTGTATCCAAGAATTTTTTATCTAGGACGTTTTTTGGCGATTTTGGGAAATTCGAAACTACCGTATAATAAATACTATTCTAGCGCAGGCGCTGTGAATAGTATAATAAACAAATTATTATGTATTATTCATGATGGCTCTGTGTACATTTTTCATTTTCAAGATTAATATCAATTGAAAAACACAATATTTTATAATAATATATAAATTATGCATTCGTTTAAATATTTAATATTTGCATTTGTAAAATCACATTTTCTGTTTATTTTCATTGTTCCAGCATAATGGTGTTACCATAGTAACGGGTGCGGCAATGACACCATTTTGTCAAAAACTGACATAAACATTATTTGAATTTTTGCCCTTTTACTTAGTTGGCTCTCTACTACAAGATCCATTAAAAATAAAATGGGGTGCTAGATTTATTTTTAAATTTTTTTTAAGGCCTACCGTGTCATTTTAAGAATGCGAATGCGGTCCCTATACCAGCTGCTGTGTGTATTAGACCAATAATATTTATAAAATCACTTGTAAATCACAGAAAAAATAAATGAAATGACAAAACACGGCGCCTAGGAGATGTTGACTGTACACATTTTAAATTAGGAAACGCCGTTCGCTGATACTCTGGTTGAATTCATTTAGTGTGAGCGCAATTTCCTATGGACGTACGATGTATCTTACTTCAACCAACGTTTTAGCGCTCGCTTCGTGATACGCCTTAGTAATAAAAGAGATAGATAATATTAAGTTTGTCCGTGATAATTCCTACTATTCGCATTCTTAAAATGTCACGACTATATAAACCTTTGAATGTGTTACGTTACGTGTGCGACCTTATAAATTTAATATTATTTAATTTTTAACTTTCAAGTCGCATTCAATTAAATAAAAGAAATAAATCTTACCAAATTAGAAAAATATCCCTTCAAAAACAAAAATGTTATGGGGGCTAAACTAAAAAAATGAAAGAATGTCATTTTCTCACAAAAAAAAACTGCCTTGATTAAAATTCAATTATCTATGCAAAAAAAAATAAAAACGAAAAAGTTATAGGAGGCGCCACTTAAAAATTAAAAATATACCAATAGAATTTACATATGTTAAACTTTTTAAAAGTTATCCCCCAAAAACAAAAAAGTTATGAGTTAAATTAAAAAAAAAAACAAAACAAAAAAATCTAAAAGAAAATTTCGATTAACGTAACTTTTTCAGGAAAAATTACTTATTATAAGGATAAATTCTACCAATTTTGAAAGTATTCCACCCAAAAACAAAAAGTTATGGAGTTTAACTTTAAAAAATAAAAAATACTATATTTTTATCGCAAAAAAGAAAACTTGAAAAAGAAAATAAAAAAAATAAAAAATTGAAAAAATTTGAAAATTTTTTTTTTGAGAATTTTTCGTTTTGAGAAAAAAATGTTTTTTTTAAATCTTTTCGTCTTTTTAATTATTTTTTTTTTAATTATTTTTTTTTTAAGTATTTGGGAAAATGCAATATACCATTTACTGTGAATAATACATAATAGAATACGTAGCATTACATATCTTCACGGCTTGTTTTCTTTGGGATAGGGTAAGTTTCCCTGGACAGGCTCAAAATCATATTTTCACTGTTTCAGCAAACGCCAATAATAGTGTCCGATTAAATTAAAAAAAAACGGTTGTTTTGAATAAATTTATATTATATTATAAAATTACCATTTATTTTACAAACAACGATTCAGCTATATTTTGAATAACCGATTTTCGATGCAAATTTAATTTTATTAATATTAAAATAATGTTTGTTATTCTATGAATTTACGATGTGTTAGAGATTTTTAATTTTAAAATTAAAATATCATTGTTAGCATGGAGAATTAGGAGATTTTCCGCACTCGAACTAAGGATAGTCTTGATAAAATAACTTTTTTTAAGTAATATAGGTATTGCTAATTAAGGGGTAGCTTACATATTATAAACCGTTGTCAATAATTGTTTGCTTTTACAACCAGTAAAATAAATGTATTTATTTATTATTGAAAGTTGTTAAGCATTGTTTAGTGACGACGGTCAGTTATAAAAAAAATTAACTGCTAGGTAACTTTTTTTGACTTTATTGTCAAACGGACAGCTATGTCAAAATATTTACTATATTTTTAAGTGATGCTTAGAGTTACTAGTGGTAGTTAATAAAAAAAAAATATGCATCACGTATGCGAACTGTCTTTAGTGTTCTCGACTGATTTTTTGCCTTGACTCAGCAAAACAACTTTAGTCTCGCACACTAAATTTATAAAGATATACTATATATTTTTTTCTAATAAGAAATAGAAACTAAAAAAACTTGTAAAAGGATTGAATAAATCTTATTGATTATAAGGAAAAAAAATCTCTTCTTTTAATATTTTATTTTTATATTATATATACCGGGTGTTTTTTTTTTTAACCTGAAACTTTCAAATATCTCGAATACTATGAATTTTAGAAAAAAATATGTCGGACAAAAGTTGTTTATTAAAAAAAAAAATGGATATCCGACGGACTCGACTAGTCAATTCCTTTGTATTTTGAGCCGCTGAATCCCAATCTGAGGTCGTATTTTAAAAGTAGGCTCCCTTTTTCAACATAACCTCAAAACATACTTTTCGCAATGATATGATGTTTTTTGAGGTTATTTTAAAAATGGGAGCTAACTTTTAAATTCTGACCTCAGATTCGGATTCAGCGGCTCAAAATAAATAGGAATTGACTATTCGAATCCGTCGAAGATCCAACCTTTTTAGTTTTGTGTGGCTGTGTTATCTCTGCAACTCAAATTCCGATCGAGAAATGTTTTTCAAAAAAATATTTTTATTTTTTTGAGGAGAATTTAATAACAGTAAAAAAACAATATTGCCTTGAAATGACCTTGAAAACGTACATATCCTTAAAAAATAAATACGCCATTTTGTTTCCCCCATTAAAATAAACAACTTTTGTCCCACATGTTTTTTCTAAAATGCATAGTATTCGATATATTTGAAAGTTTCAGGATTAAAAAAAACACCCGGTATATATTATATATATATATATATATATATAGGTATATATATATATATATATATATATATATATATATATGTATATATATATATGTATTTATTTTTTATTGTTTTATTTGTATGCTTTCGTACAGTTCTGTTGGAAGCAGAATTTCTAATGTGTATTTATTTAAATTTTCTCAGTGTATATATCGACTGTCAATATTTGTTTAACAACAAGACACCTGAGAAAACGGATTGGATGAGGGTTTCTGCTCTGCCAACATCGAACAGTTACAAAGATTTTAGGCAGAGCAAAGCACATTGGTCTGAATTTTTGGGCCAAAAATTTTAATTATCGTTCTTCTTTCTATTACCAGTAACAAAAAAAAAATTTAGTATTCATTACCAAAAATTTCAGGTGGTTTACCCATTTTTTATGTTTAATACTTAAACTTATTTAATTAATGAAACTTCGTTAATATAATTCATTTATTCATGAAGGCAAGGACTTATAAACATTAACACTATAAAAGTGATTATCCTAAGCCGCGTTTGTTCCTGAACGACTATAAATAAATAAATAAATAAATAAATAAATCGATTAATTTACCCGTTTTTGTGTGCAGTGTTAAAAACTTAATTTTAAGCTTCATTTTGCAAATATTATTAATAAAAGACCTCAGCATATATTTATTATCACGGGTCGGATCGAAGTGTAGCCGAAGTAGCCATTACCGGGGGCGTGCAAAAATTAGAATTAAAAAAAACTCTTTTTTCAAGTAAATAGACACTTTAAACTATTGTTCACCAAGCGGAATGTCATGTCGACGCTGTTAATACTCAGTGAGTCACTTGGTCATGGTCCAGACTCATGGAGAAAGACCTATTTTTTTGAACATTGTTTCCCTTTTTAAAAAACGATAATTAATAAAAAAACACATTATTTTTGTATTAACTATTCGTTTTTTGAAAAGAGAAACAATTTTCAAAAAAAAAATATGTCCTTCTCCATGAGTCATGGACCATGACTAAGTGACTCACTAAGTATCAACAGCGTCGACATGACATTCCGCTGGGTGAACAATAGTTTAAAGTGTCTATTTACTTGAAAAACGAGTTTTTTTAATTCTAATTTTTGCATGCCCCCGGTAATGGCTACTTCGATCCGACCCGTGTTTATTATATACACTGAGAATTCCTTACCGTGGTAAAAACTAAATGTTTTTGCATATATGGAACCCACGAAAGTTAGGTAAACATTAACTGGTTGTCATAGTAATACTTAACTTTGTTATTGTTCTGGTAACTGTAGTAGTAGTAGTAGTAAACTTTTGGGTTGGCCCAAGCCGGACAACTAGGCCATTTCTGGCCCTTTTTGTCACCCCAGGCAATCCCAGCCATTTACTAATTTGAGTCCTCCTGGAACCTGCCCGTCCTTTCAATAAAGGTCTGGATATTGGCCCAGGGGAAATCTCTTAGTTCCTCTTGGTTTGGACTTTGAGTTTCAAAGACTTGCAACCTGATCCTGTCGTATCTGACACAGGATGTTTCATCCTCTCCGCACTCTGGGCATAGCGGACTCTCTAAAATCCGCATTGTTGCCAGGTGCCCGTGAGGACTCCTACAAGTTGTCTGAGTGCAGTTCTACCTTTTTCCAGCAACCAGTCGGTCTTTGATTTGCTTGGGCCAGCCAGGAAGTCCCTAGTTTTCCGGCAACCGTCGACAGCCCTCCATTGCTCCTTTAGCTTGGTATAAGCCCACTCATCGAGAGCGGTCTTTACCTGCTTCCTTGTAACACCCAATATAGGTTCCGGCCCCGTGCAGGCCATCCCTGATCCGAGTCTTGCAAGTTCATCTGCCTTCTCGTTTCCGGGAATTCCACTATGACCCGGTACCCATACCAGTTGAACGTTTTTGGTCCTTGCTAACTCTTCCAAGGTAACTGTAACAACCAGTGGATGTTTTATGAACTTTCTTTGGGTTCCATATATGCAAGAACGTTTAGTATTTACTACGGTAAAAAATTCTAATTGTATTCTGATCATAAATCTATATTTTGTGACCACTGTGCTTGAGTGGAAGGTGAGAAGAATATTTTCGGTTGTTTCGCGCTTAAAAAGCTTTCAACTTCGCTGTTCGAAAATTAAGTGGTGTTTTCAATATTCATGGTAACTATGGAATTTCTGGTTCAGTTAAAAGCCTTACAAAAGACGATTATGCAAAACTGCTTAATAAAATACGTCGAAGTACACGATCCTCCGCTCTTCGTATTTATCTCTATTAGAACTATTTAGCATTGCAAAAAAGCTAAAAATTTCCTGTAGTTAGTTTGCTCTTCACGCCTACAATGAAAGAATAATATTTTCATATGACTGCTTTAGAATGTAAGCAAATACACACACTTTTCAAACACAGAATGATTCCATTCTAGCTCTAGATGCGGTATGAATATTCCGTATCAAGTGTTAGAATAAGCACATGTAGTACCATCTCGTGTTTATAAAAGTAAAGAAAACTGTAGCAAAATTAGCAAAAATATATTTATTTTACCATGAAATATTGAATAATTTAATGCAATTTAAAGTTTTGCGTTAAAATTACATAAAGTTTATTAGTTTTTCTTAATATTTGACCAGTTGTTTAATTTAGTTCAAAAAAATTAAAACTGCTCCATCTATTGTTAAATATTAAAACCTGATATCTGTCACAACAATCTGACATAATCTTCAATTTTTTCATTATAATTTGTAAATATGTGCTAAAATTAAATAAAAATCTTTTTTAAGTACTGATTTGATAAAATTATTAAATAACGTTGCTTTATTTAAAAATATGTTTTTTGTTGCATTTACAATGTCCAGTCCCAAAACACATTGTTTTTAACCTTGTCCGCAGTTTAAAGCCATACAGTGTTTCATATTTGCAGTCGAAGAAAAAGTATAGTCACACGTATGGAATAGTCATTTCGCGCTCGCGGGACCGTCATACTCGCCTGCCGGCTCATATGACAAACTTTCCGCTCGCGCGGAATATTGCCTATTACATACTAGTTATAGAATATACTATTCTATACCAAAGTGAAGAAGACATTTTTTATAGCCGAGCGTAATATATAAGATAAACAAACTTATAAGCTGATTTACGAAAAAAATATTAAATTACTTTAGTTAGTGATTTTTTCGCCATCTAATCAAATAAATAATATCAAAGTGAATCGAACTTAATAACAATGATTATAGTTGTGTGTGAAAAAGATATATGTGAGTAGAGATGTGTTTGAGTAGAGATATGCGTGAGTAGAGATGTGATGATTAGAGATGTGTCACCAATTTTTCTTCTCAAAATTTTCTTATTTCCTTAACTTTAAATTTCCGAAAATCAAGAACAAAAAACCAGAATAATTTGAAAAATGTTATTTACTTTGATAGTTATATTGTCCATTCAGAATAAATTGCCAGTCTTTTAAACTGTGCTTTACTTTAAAAACTATAAAAGCGTAAAGATTATAGCCCTTTTCTCTATAAAGAATTTACAAGGTGAGATATCCGTGTAATTTTTCTATAACTCGAAAACCGAAGGTATAGAGTGACCCGTCATTGTTAGATATTAATGGCTAGTCATATAAGTTTAAAGCTGCCTCTTAAATATAAAGATTGAATCTTAGGGTGGACCTGATTTATTTTAAATGGGGATAATACGTCCTTTTTGTTATGCTGCGATAGTAAAAAATGAGAAATTTCCTTTTAAACAACGCAGTGTCTCACACTTTAAATTTAATGCTTTTTGAGCAGAAGCATTTAAATTCAAAAATTTAGCTATAAAAATATGACATCAGGTTCAATTTTTTGCAGGCATAATTTTATTACATTCATCTCCATGTAACAGCTGACAGAGAAAACCTTTATTTACTAGTATATACTGTATTCTTTTAAATTAAAGAAGAAAGGAAAAAATACCCCAATTCTATCCCTATACAGAATTAATATTATAAAGTCATCCTACAGGGTGTTTACTAAGTACGGTATGTAAATTTAGTGTGAAATTACTTACCCAAAAATAAGAAAAAAAAGTTCCTATAAACATCTCTCCTAAAACTACTCGTAAGGGAGCTACGCCCCTTCAAATAGGGTTCCAAAAATTCGATTTTTATTTAATAACTCAGGAACCCTTTGTGTTATAGTAACGAGGTATTGCATGTGATCTATCTCTAATAAGTCCCATCAGGCAATGTCATTTGCATGTAGTTACTTTAACAGAGGCGTCCGAAATGGGGGAGGGGCTTATCACTTTTTGCCCAAAACTTTTTTCTAAATAACTTTTTTGTGGATTTGTTATCAGAATAGTATTTATAAAAAAGGTACTCTTGTTGTAATACCATAGGATTAACCGTTTTCGAGAAAAATTTGTTTGATCGTGAAACTTCACGTATCGAAGATGAAAAATAAAATACTAAAATATTTTGAAGTTACGTACCGTACCCTGTATATCAAGTACTATCAAAAATTTTTTAACAAAAAGCTTAAGAACTTTAAAAGTTTAATATCTATCTTAATCTTTTTTTTTTATAATCTATTTACCATGGTAAATAAATGTGCACTTACGCAGTCATTAAGCCATATTTTATTTTGTTGGTTTGGGCTTTTTTCCAGAGAGAAAATCTGCAGAGTAAATATATTCCATCCTACTCAAGACAAGGTAAAGCAAAAACAAATAAGAAAAAATGCGTCCAATCTCTGATGGAGACAAGAAGCTATAAGTTCCTGTTATCCTACATGCAGGTCCTAGATTGCACTTCTATATATAGTCTTTTGTTTTACTGACGCTTCCTCTGATTTATTTTACAATTTTCTAACCTAAAGTTCATATTGACATACTTAACTGCCGCTTTAAAGTAAATATGTCAAGTTAAGGGATTGTCCTCCAGCGATTTTATGTTCAATTTATTTAATAGAAAATCTATTTTCAATGATACCATATAATATGTTTCTTCAATACGTACCATCACGGCCATTCAATTTCCATACATCCTAGGAAACTAGGATCCAGAAGCTTGCAACCGTAATCGCCCTAAAATTTGTTTTCGTTTGTTTATTACCACAATTTTTTAATCGAATATACCAGTCTTAATAATTTTTTTATATTTGACAAATGATAATGTTCAAAAGACGTCAGCTTGATTATCAATCAACCAATTAACGTCACCTATTTTACTTTTCCCGCTAGTACAAAAAATCAAACTTTAAGATTTATTATTGTAGCGTTTTTAAATACAATCGAATAAAAATCATCATTTATTTCTTTTACGCAATATTATTGCGTAAAAGATTATTAATTTAACTAAGAACACTGTAATGGTAAATAAGAATTTGACCGATGAAATGTCAAATTTATTTGTCACTTTTTATTTTATTGTAAAAGTTCTTATTTATACACGGTGTATTTAAAATAGCGTAGGTGATTCTACATGATAAAATATGACAAAAAGTTCCTATAAACATATGTCTAAAAATGCGTCATAAGGGAGCTACACCCCTTTGAAAGTGGCTAAAAAAATCGGTTTTCATTTAATAACTCAGGTACCCTTTGAGATATATCAACGAGGTTTTGCACGTCAACTAATCCTACCAAGGCCCGTTTTTATGTGTTATTTTCATGTACTTATTTCAACCAGGGGTGTGCGAAACGGGGGGGGGGGCTTATCAGTTTTTTGTCCAAAACTTTTTTTTGTGTAACTTTTTTGCAATTTTATTTTTGAAATATGATTCCTCAGGTCAAAATACATAAAAAAGGTACTCTTGTTGTAATACTGTAGGATTAACCGTTTTCGAGAAAAATTCATTTGAAGGTGAAATTCCACGGTTCGAGAACGAAAAATTAAATACTAAAATGTTGAAAACCAAAATTTTAATGATGCAGGGCGAATGTACATTAAAAACTAAGAAAAAAACCTCATATACAGGTACTTCCTAAAATCAATCCAAATGGAGCTATGGTCTCCTAAATATGCACCATTTTTAAAGGGCTATGGTAGCTTTAAAAGCGTTTTTTCGACCTACATCTATGAAAACTTTTTTTCTTAGTTTTTGATGTAAAATAACATTGCATCATTAAAATTTTAGTTTTCGACATTTTAGTATTTAATTTTTCATCCTCAAACAGTGAAATTTCACCTTCAAATTAACTTTTCTCGAAAACGGTTAATCCTACAGTATTACAACAAAAGTACCTTTTTTATGTATTTTGACCTGAGGAATCATATTTTAAAAATAAAATTGCAAAAAAGTTACACAGAAAAAAGTTTGGGACAAAAAACTGATAAGGCCCCCCCGTTTCGCACACCCCTGGTTTAAATAAGTACGTGAAAATGACATGACGCATTTTTAGACATATGTTTATAGGAACTTTTTGTCATATTTTATCATGTAGAATCACCTGTTAAAATTTCCTACGCTATTTCAAATACACCCTGTAGTTACAGTTTCCTTAGTCTTAAGAAATTTTATTTAAAATATAATATCCGTCGATGATTTGCATCTTGTATATACGAGTTATATAAAGATAACTTAGCTAAAAAAAATCTTAGATATAGTGACGTCATGACGCTCTGTTTTTTGTTCCATTGCAATTTTTGTAATTGTTATCTTTGTTGTCAAAAACATAAAACCAAATTTAATCTGCTATCCTCTGCTGTTTTATCTTTAACAATATTTTTGTTTAAAAGGAGATTTCATTAAAAACACGTCAATTTTATTTTCTTTTATCAGAAAAATTATTATTTTTCAATGTCAGTAAATCAAACAATTATTATCAGCGTTCGGTTAAAAATTCGAAGTATTAGATTTTGAAACGTTATTAAATGTGTCAATCACTCAACCTGGTGTGACATTTATTAAATGAAAACAATGCAACCATTTTAAAAAGTTGCACACGTAGGTGTTGTCATGTGTGCGGATTTTAAAATGGGGAACTTTTTGACAAATTGCCTTATGCAAAATAAGGGTAAGTGACTCTGCTGAGTCACCGCAAATGATTAGCAATAAAAACGTTTCCTTTAACAAATAGTGTAATTTTTTACCAGCTAGTTACGCACTTAACAGGGAAAAACTGTGACAGATTGGGACAGAGGAATACTACACTGTCAAAAATAAATTATATCTTACATTTATATGTATACGATATGTAAGATTTAATTTATTTAGGACAGTGCCAACGAACTAATAACTCTTCTTTCTAGAATAGGCATACCGTTAAAATAAAGTATAGCCAACATCTCGGTTTGTTTGTAAACAAACAGTAGGTATATTCAGGCTTGAACAATAACAATTACCAGTAACTGGTATTGTTGTCTCTGTTAGAACAAAGATATGCGAGTAAGACAGACGAATGTTTATGTTGCCGAAGTTTTTGTCACTTTTAACGAATGAAAGGCCTATTCTAGAGAGAATAGTTATTAGTTCGTTGGACAGTGTAGTACTGAACCCCAATCTATCACAGTATATAATCTAATATAAATAAATGTTCAAAAGAATAAAAATTGCAGTTACGGAGTTTCAGTTGTAAGAAAATGGAAGATAAAAAGAAGTGGGAAACTTTTAAATAGTAATAACCATTGTTATGTACCATCGCGGCCAATAAATCCAGCTACACCCAAAAATGATTCATATTAAAACCATAAATAAATGACAAATAACTCAGGTAACACGATCTACGCAACTGTAATTTTAAATATTGGGAGTATTCCGCAAGGATCTTTGCTGTAGCTGGATTTAATGACCGTGATGGTACCTACCTACTAGTACAAAAAAAAAATAAAAGGCTAAGAACAAAAGTCGAGGTTTAATTCTAGTGGTATATTTGCTCTTTTTTTAAGTATGTATATTCAAATGAAAAAATTACAATAAAAAGTAGAAAAGGAAAAGGAGAAAAAGGTGGAGAAAGAACATAACATAAATTTTACATATTTTACTGTATGTAAAAATAACCCTACTTTGAATGTGTACCTCATATTTTCTGGAAAACATCTAAATATATAAAAGGCACTATACTTAATTTTTACAGTGTACATAATTTGTTTTTCTCTTCTCCACGCAGAAAAAAAAATACTTTTTCATTACAGTTGATATACATCACGCGTTCAAGCCTGCATTATTTAGTAACTGGCGTAAAGTTTCACCCCAAAAGCGCAAAACATTGGCGTAATGGCCCGAGCTACATACAGATTTCCCGTCAACTTTTACAATTACCCGGGAAAACTTTTGGTAGTTAAGGGTCGTATTAACCTTAGAAACATTGTCGATCTTTTAAGACGCAGTGTGTAATTTGAGCAACCCTGAAAGATTTATGGGTAACTATACGAACGACAAAAATTGGATCAATAGTTGCATTTTTATTTATTATTATATTTTTCGTTTGTTTTTTATTTGAAGTAAAAAGTTTAATTTATTAAATTTTGCACTCATATTAATAAAATAAGCTTCTATACTATTTTCAAAAATAATGAAGGTGGGATAACTTGATCAGCATTAGATTAAAACTGTTATTTAATAATTAGTTTTATCGTACTGTTTGAAAGCTTTGACCTAAAGATTTGGCAGGTGTTTTCAAGTGAAATAAAGTAATTTCTGCGTTATATTTAAACCCTTTAGGTCCAAGCTTTCAGAAGTTATTCGCAAAGTCAATGTCTAGTCATGTGGTTCCCTATAATTAAGAAATTTCACAAAATCAGTTTACCGTTAACAGAAAAGATATAACTATTTTTTGCATCTCAAATGGTTCCTGAATTATTAAATAAAACCCAAATTTCTAGAGACCCTTTTAAATATACGTAGCTCCCTTACAACTCGAATTTGGACTTATATTTTTAAAAACTTTTTTTATTATTATTATTTTTAAGTAATTTCTAGATTTTAATTATTAATACTGAACAAATAAATAAAAATAATTAATAATAAATAAATAAAAATTCGTCCAAACCCATTATATTATTGCAAATTTGGCAACAGAGCATCAGTTAACACGTAATTATCAGCAGTGCGCGGCGTATTTCCAGTTATAGTCCAGTCTTCAGGTCAATAAAAGAGGCTTTATCTGAAAATAATTCAGGGAGTTTTGATTTTCGGTTTATTGGGTAGGGTTTAAGGCCGCAAATAAAAAAAAAAACAACTTTGCGACGTTGAACTCAATTTGAAACTGTCATCTTTTTAACGTATTTTTCAGAAAAAACGGATTATTCAAAATTATTATTATTAAGATCGGTGTATCCTAGGAGAAACAACGTTCTATATGAAAATAAAAAGGACCAAATTTACAAAATTTTTTTAATGTTTTTTTGTGAAAAATACGTTAAAAAATGAAAGTTCCAAATCGAGTTCAACGTCGAAAAATTGTTTTTTTATTTGCGGTCTTAAACGCTACCCAATAAACCAAAAATCAAAACTCCCTGAATTATTTCCAGGTAAAGTCTATTTTATTGACCTGAAGACTGGACTATAACTGGAAATAAGCCGTGTACTGATTATTAGCGTGAATTTGAAATAGACCAGGGGGTCTTTTCTGGTTTCGAGCTGATTTTTTCCGCCTGATATTAAGATGAATATGGGTGGAGCTACAAGGTCTAGCCCAATCAAATCATCAGAAGAACTACTGTGACGTTGGCTTTCACGCGTGAATAAAACTCGCCGAAATGAGAATAGCACACAGTGGGGGTAATTTTTTCTTACTCTTTTATTTGCTTGCGGTGATGCTACATCTAAAATTTCTCTATGTAAGAATTCGCATTAAAAAAAATTAGAAAGTAACAAAAAAATTTAAAAAAGGTTTTTACCCATTAGTAAAGAAAAATTATATCATACAACTCGAGTAGCTTATTTCTTAACTCCAGTGATATAATGTGGTGTACATTTCACAGAAGTTATACTGCATTTAAACTTTATGACTGCTATAATGTAGATAAATATTTGATATTTTGGTTTTAGCATATTATTAGAATAAATATTCAAGTTATGTGTATTTGAATACGCTATATTTTAGCTATTTGAATAAGAAATTGAGCCAATTATATACCAGACTTTAGTGTTACGCCATTTTGAATTGTGGATTATTTAGAATTCGTCTAGAATAATTCGTATAATCACACCACAAAAGGCCTTGTTTTTATGGTTAAGAAAATAATCCCATGTTTTAAAGAAAAATTCACATTTCGTTATTTTTATACCGCTTAACCAATCGATTGCAATCCCGACATGAATCAGGTACGTTTTTCAGCCATTATTAAGTCGAAGAAAAGCTTGGTACTTGAAAAAATCTCTGGCACTAAGGATTTTTTCCGTTTTCGTCATAGTTCCCAGTTTGAACAAAATGACGTCCATTAAAAGTACTGTCAATTTAATTTAAGAATTATTTAGTTACGCATAATGAAAGTAAGGCCATGCCATTCTTTTAATAATATTTTTCATGACAATGCAAGGAAACTTTAAAATTTTAAATATTAAGTCCATATTTTCTGAAAAAAACTTTTTTAGTTTGTTTATTTGATCTATAAATTTTTCTTAAAAAATATACGAAATTTTCACTGGGTTATATTTGAACCCTTTAGGGTGATATGAGGTTCTTGCACCATAATTGCAAAAAATTTTAATTTTTTTACTTCACTAAGTTAGTCGTACCCTGGCAGTAGCCAATTAAACACGGAAAAAAAAAATTATAGCTAGGAGCGCTATAACACACATACCAAGCAAATTATAATCGCTTATTATATAAATACAAGGCTTTCTCTTACAATTATGGCAGTCAGTGTAAAAATTTATATGAAATACTTTAATTGTTTAGTGAATAATACAATATAACAAATAGTATGGTATTTATAGCTTAAATAGATTTAATTATTGTCCGTGCTAATAATTTTTATAATATAATAAAATTTCTGTAAATTTATAATAGTGCCTGTAATAAATATAATCGTGTCTGTAATATATATAATCGTTTCCAATTTATTTTTAACATTATTAGTTATTGTGTCCCTTATAATCTATAGCTTAAATCACTATAATTTGCCACTGTTACCAAATATCTTATAATGTATAGCGCAGAGCCCACTAATTTCTTTCCGTGAACACAAAACGTCAAAGAAATTGTCTGGAAGGTTAGTTTTTTTCATTGACAAAAACACCATTAGATTCTTCGTAATACTATTTGAGGTTATGTATTTTACATCGGCACTTAGTACTACTAAGAGTGCCGATGTATTGAAATCTTCGCCGAAAAGTCCAAAATCTATGACCATGTTTTTTTTTTCAGATTATCCCACGTTTTAGACCTTTCTGAGTCAAAATAAGTGAAAAGCAATTGCGTCCGTCTGTCCGTCTGTGTGTAAACTCGAAAACTCCATTTCTAAAAAAGATATCGACAAGCGGTTTTTTGCTTATTGTTTCTTATCATGTTCGAAGAGATTAGATTTTGGGGGT
Source organism: Brachypterus glaber (assembly GCA_958510825.1). Lineage (NCBI taxonomy): Eukaryota > Metazoa > Arthropoda > Insecta > Coleoptera > Kateretidae > Brachypterus > Brachypterus glaber. The sequence continues at coordinate 14,397,089 of OY294047.1, read as the reverse complement.
AAACGATTGGGGGTAAGAATGGGGTAAAACTCCTATTTTTAGGGTTTTTTAGTTATAATTAAGTTAATTATTATTGTATTTTATTAATTTAGCACTTATATGAAAGATTTTTTTAAATTGCTCAAAAAATGTTATAAACTATTTTTTGTCCATTTTCGAGATATTAGCGTTTAAAGTAGTAAAATGTTTTTTTGGCATAACTCACTTATTTATAAATCAACCAATTTCTAAAAATTTTATTTCAAATGAAAGCTATTTTTAAGCCCTACAAAAAATATAATTAACAGTTTTTGCTAGACTATAAGGTTTTGGAGATACAGACTTTCAAACTTTAATAAATTATGCAACACGCAGGTGTATTAATGGTTGAGTATTTACACAACTTCCTATTTCATAACGTTTCGAATTAGTGCCTAGTGACGGTGTTTTGATAAGGTGCTTGCAACTGTTCAGTTTTTTTTACATACAAACAAAACCCTTTCTGGCCAGAGTAAATAATTCCTCTACTATAGCTATTAACTCTCATTTGTTTACGAATTATCTATCAACGCTATGTTGCGTGTCAAAAATTTTATTGCCCCATAAATGTACCTACTGTTGGTAAAAATACATTATTAAATTTTACTTTAGTATAAAATGTAATTACTTTTATAATAATACCGCCCTGTTTCGATAAAAGAGTTTTCAAATATAACCACTATTTTGTATAGTTCGTGTAAAGATGCAAAACAACTTTACACTACGATATTTCAAAAACGCTTTGACCCACAAACTTGAAATTTGGAAAAAATATTAGTAAAAAAAATTTATCGTGGTGTAAAGTTGTTTTGCAAGCGACTTGCAGCTTTACACTAACGATATGTATTATTTCATAATATATTTTAATTACACAGGTTTACAAAAAAAAAGTTTTACCGGACCATGGTATTCCTAGGTATTTTGGCGCCCTGAATCAGATCCCGGGGTCAGTTTTGCCCCAACACGTCAGGAAAACGAGATTATTGAAATGTCATTTGGAGGTCAAAATGGTGATTTTTTTGGGAGCGGCCCCGGGACCACATCTCAACATTCAGAAAGTATTCAAGACCTACACAGTTACCCGTGAAGTTAACAGGTCGCTTGAGATATTGTCCCGGGGCCGCTCCCAAAAAATCACCATTTTGACCTCAAATACCTTGAAATCTCGTTTTCCTGACGTGATAGGGCAAAATTGATCCCGGGATCTGATTTAAGGCGCCAAAATACCTAGGAATACTATGGTCCGGTCAAATAGTCCAGACTTTTTTTTTTCTAAACCTGTGTTATTAATTAACTGAAAAAGGCTATCGTCTCGGGTAAAAATCGAACATACGCAAGCCGACGCATCGCGACGTTCTAAATAAAGGTCTAATAGTGAATCAGGCGCCTTAACCCGTTCGAGTAGTTCTCCTATACATTGTATTTGTATAGTATACAAATACCAACAAATAATAAAGGATGGGGTGAGTAGGGCTGCCTTAAACAACCTGGATAGTGGTAACTTGATGATGATAGCCGACCCCTTCCTTAAGGAAAAGTAAAAAAAAGGTGATATTAAATATTTCAGTGTCTGTAAAGTTTTTCGTTTCCATAAATATTTGATATATTAAATCATAGCTTTTCCGACAAAAAAGAAAAATCATTTATAAGACAGAAAATTACATACAATTTGTGAGCATAAGACTACGTAATTTCACATAGACAATACAGTTTTTCTTTTATAATATATTATTAAATTGATTTCTTTAAGATTGATATTAAATAAAAGAGAGAATAAAAAATATGATCCTTTAAACCTACAAATATGTATACTTGTAGTTCAGGACATAAAAAAAGTAAATCAATAAAAAATAAAAAAAAAAGTATTCTAAGAATTGAAAAGATTTTATTATGAACTTGACGTTTTAAAAAACAAACGTTAAAAAACATCAAATTTAGTTTAGTTGTCTTGGAACATAAGGTAATGTAATACTGTTTCAAATATTTAGTTTCTAGATGTAATATTTGATTCTTTTCTAACTAGGAGTTCAAATGTTACGATTTAGCATTAGAAACTTAATGATCTAAAAGAAAAATGTAAAAGAAACATCAAAAGTTTAGTTATCTTGGAATATAAGGTAAGGTAATATTGTTATAAATATTTAGTTTTAGATGTAATATTTGATTCTTTTCTAACTAGAAATTGAAATGTACAAGTTGTTCTTGTAATTAAATAAAAATCAAATCATCGTCGTTTGAAATTGGCTACGAGTTTGGAAAACGACTATTTCGTCCTGATTCGAATTCAATTACATAAAGAGATGTAGTTTTCCTCATTTCCTCTTTTTGAATGGACCCCTTTTCCATATTAAAGACTGCCTAGTATTTGCACTTTAGATTTATGTCGACAGAAAATGTAGAGGAAAGTAGCCTAATTTCGGATGCTCTATGCAATTTATTTGTATTACAATTGACCAAATAATTGATCATTACTACACAATATCTATTATTGTCATTATATTTTAGATAAATAAATGTAAATAAACATATATAGTAAGCCCAGCCTCACAACGAAACACAAAACTTTATTAGCAAACCAAACTTCATATTATATATTTACATAATATGACACATTCTTTAATATTGTATGTCATCCATTGCAATGCATTAGTAAAAAAAATTGAAACTACTGATTTGTCATCAACAGTGTTATCCATTAATTTTTAAGAGGATTAATTCTGAAGAACTAATAATCTAACTAATAATCTCATGTAAACACAAACAGTAAAGATTTAAAATTCACTACTGTTTATTTTATTTAGAAAATACACCTAAACTAGATGTTTTTTTTTTCTAATTTGGAAAGTAACGTTATGATTGGCGTCTTTTGATTTACAGTGCCTGCTGTTAGCGTAACGTATGTTTGGAAAGAACTGATTAAGTTGACATACTTCTTCTATATTTGCACGAAGGAAGCTTAGTATATAGGCAAACGTTTGCCCTTTGGCATTTTTGCCGATGGAGCAGAACATCAAAGGCAACATAATTAACAAGCAGTGTGTTGAAGATAAATCGACTTGTAAACAGTTATTTTAAATGAACTTCTTGAGGAAATTAATAATGTTTGTTTGATTGGTTCCCTACAAGGGGTCCGTCAAGAAACATAAAGTGCGTTGTGACTTCCTATAATTTCCTATACAAAACCAAAAATAGTAATTATAGACCAAGGTAGAGAAGACATGTTTTATAGGTAAGCGTATTATATTATATTATATTATATAAGGGTCCTAGACTATGGTAGACACAAACAGCCAAGCATGTCACGTGATCATATGTCCCACTTTGTCTTGTAGCCTTGATCAGTTACATTTTCTCAAATAAATACTTTTTAGGTTTAACCTTTTTAGGTTTAACCTTTTTTAAGGATTTTCATCATAATATTACATAATCTTTATCTTATTATTGACTTTATTAATTAGTAATAATTATGTATAAATTTTATAAAGAACTTTCACTTTCGGGTTTAGACCGTGTTAATGGATTTTCACTTTCTAAACCCGAAAGTGAAAGTTCTTTATATCTTAATGGCCGTGAAAGCTTAAAATCTAAAATGTATAATTTATTAAAAGATATTTCCTTTTGTTTCGTGATTAGTGAAAATTGGACAAAAAACAGAAACATGTAAAGTGACAGAAATTTCATTATCTAAGTACTAGTACTACTAAAAAGTCCAAACGTAGGAGAGTTTATTTTATTATTGCTCTGGGTGATGAAATTTAATTTCTCGGAATAAAAACTAGCTAAATAATGGTGACTTTTAAAGCTAGCAATGAAAAAAAAGATTTATAATTTAAAAAGACGAAAAGGCTATTACCATAATATCAAAATCTTCTCGTAGCAATTTGTATATTTTGCTCATTAGGTATAAATTACACTGTATAATTGCTATTTTAATTATCTCTATAGATAGAGATAGATATAAATTTCTCTAAATTTCCACTCCCTTCACGTTTTTAATGTCTCCTTCTTTTCTTAATAGGTTGTTTCCCACTTACCAATACCGCTTATATGTATTATTTTATCTTCACTCACCTGTAAAAGAAAAAAAAATTTGTTTGTTAGTTAGCAAACTATTATTATTATTATACTGATATTAATCCATAGATGGAAAAAGGCAAAAAGCATTAACCTTTAAGGTTAAAAACACTAGTCTACAAAACTTTTACAAAATAGGACAGTAACTGTGAATATGTTAAAATAATAGTATATTATGCACCTAGTTTGCAACTAAGTCTTTAGTGTTCGAGACTAAAGTCGGAGTCGAGGCAAAAAATTAGTCGAGAACACTTAAGACAGTTCGCATACGTGGTACATATACTATTATTTCTACTACCTAAAGCTAGTAACTCCAAATATCAGTTAAAAATAAAGTTTAAAAAATATTTTGACATAGCTGTCAGTTTGACAAATAAGTTGAAAAAAGTAAGTAGTTGTCTCAAAAGTATTTCAGTATTGACCAGCGTTAATAAACAATGTTTAACAATAATAAATGAGTTCACTGATTTTATTGGTTGCCAAGGTAAACAACGGTAGATAATATGTAAGCTAGCACTTAATTAGGTAATAGAAAAATCATTTTTCTACAATATACTCATAGTCAATTAAGTTTTTATTGAGGTTTATTATTTGATTTCACTTCTCGAACGAAAAAAACAAAGTTTTCAGAAACCAAATGGAAACCGACTCTGGCCGCTTTAATACGTGAAATTTGACTTGATTCATTTCTCTACTCTACTCTACTCTACTGAAATAAACATTGTTTAATATACCTTTAAAGACGGTTCAATTAAAACAGTATGAAATTGGCCTTGATCCGTTTTAATTCTGAACCCCTCATATAATTTCTTAAGCCTTACTTACGAAACTTTACTTTTTGACGTTAAATGCTTACACTGAAAAAAATCTGGTTTTTACATCATATCAACAGTTAAATACCGCCCAACTATTTTTCCAGTTGCTATAGCACCAGAAATCTGGTACGGGCAGCAATGCAATTTATTGTCCTTACCAAGAGAAAAATTTAGATTTCAAGGACCTGGTAAGAACAAAAATGTGTTTTATTGTCATTACCTGATTTCTGGTTGCAGAAACCATAAAAATAGTTTTTCCGTATTTACCTATTGATCTGGTTCCCCCAACCACATTTTTTTTTTCAGTGCAGTCAATTATTTTAATTCTGTGCGTGCTTAAAATTTCAAGCTGGCTAGATTTAAACGCAGGAAATACTTGATTTTTTGCATGCCCTCTAGTTCTGGAATATGTTCATACAAAATTCTTATAAACTAGTGTATACTATCATAGTATTACAGGGGTGCAGTAGCTTTTAGATCGTAATATCGATTAAAAGCGTTGTTTATTAGTTGTGCGTGAAGCATTGAATAGATCAATTGCAAATTGAATATTATCAAAACTATATTAGTAAATCACACACCAACCGTAACGTAATGCAATGGATTAATATTTTGTACATGGTTAACACATGCTGGTTTATACGAATGATTAAAATTGTAATTGTTTTCTACACAAAGAAACTACACTGTGAAAAATGGGAATAAAATTAGAGAATATTATTAAGCTTTTTGATTTTTGGGGAATAGAGCTTTGGATCTGACTAAAATTGTTATCTAAATTTACATGACAAAGCATAATTTAATCCAGCTGGTAGGTTCAGTTGCTGCGTATAGTAAAGTACACTGTCTTGATTTTATTTTTTTAACTGTTATTTATTTGTTTAAATAATGTTTTGTTTATGTGAGTGTTTACTGTTAGTGACAATGACTAATCTTTGGCTTTAATTCTCTGTAAGCTCTTCTCTGTATTTTATTATTATTTATTTTAAGGTTAAGTTAAATGTTTAAACAATTGTATTTTTTTATACTTATATATACTTTTTTATTTCCAATAAAGGTTCGAAAACGACGAAAATCCATCGTCGAAACGTCACAGCAAATTAGATAACAATTTTAGTCAGATCCAAAGCTCTATTCCCCAAAAATCAAAAAGCTAAATATACAAATCGGGCAAAAACTTTCAATTTGAGAATATTATTAAGATTAAATTATAAAATTCATTTAATTTAAACCGATTTTTTTTAAATTAGAATATTATTATTATTTTAAGGATTTTTTTTTAGTGTATCGGGGAAACGGCTTATTTTCAGCGGTGAAGAGAGGAAGTCTTTTTGGGGGAGGGCAGGTCAAAAATTTCCCAACTAAATATTAAGGTATTTCCCAGTAGACTAAATTTTGCATCTTCTGTTTGGAACCCTCTGTATGATGCTCACCAAACTCGTATAGAGAGGATACAAAATAAATTATTGCGATTTCTGGCTTTCAAGAATAATAGAGTTATTGTCAACCACAATTATGAACTAATAAGAAAACATTTTAATTTAATTTCTTTAAACGAAGAGAATTTAGTGATATTATAATCCTATACAAGTTATTAAACAACATTATAAACTGCCCAGAATTATTATCAAAAATAAATATACATGTTCCATTGGCAAATGTCAGAAATTACAATTTGTTTGTGCTACCAAACAGAAGAACAAATTATACCGATAATCCCCCCATTTGCAGAATGTTGTTCCTAAAATGTTCATTGTTCAGATATAGACATGTTCAATATTTCTTTAAACGCCTTGAAAAAGTATTTAAAACGCTCTGTAAACAATTTATAAATTACTTTTCTTTCTTACACTATGTATAATTGACGTATTTTAAGCATGACATTACATTGTTATTTCTAAGAGGTTACTACCTTTGGGCTTGTTCCTGTTTGTAACCCTAATTAAATAAATAAATAAATAAATAAATAAATAAAAAACTTTGAGAATTTTTTGACTCAACTAAATTTACCCAACTAAAAAAAAATTTTCACCACTTGAAAAAAACTAATTAATAAAAGAAAAGGTTAGTTATCACCAGGAAAATACCAATCTTGTCTTGCCAACTCATCACCTAAAAATATCAACGGGTCATTTCGAGGGGGGCGTGACACCCCCATGTCCCCTCTCGGAGTGCCCCTGACTATGACGTAAGTTTTGTAATAAGGCATTTTAATAAATTACAATGCATTTTTTTCCATTATCCAACGAGTCGTTCCCGATTTCGATAGAAATAGCTTGCCGCCTCTCGCAAAATGCACCAGCAAAATGAACTATTAAGTGGAAGTAAAGAGGTAAAAAACGCCGTTCTACTTTGCTTACAACTTGTAAGTTACAATGAATTTACTTTTAACTGGATTACCGAAGTTCTTTTGTAACATAAGGTGTACTTAACAAAACTAAAATTTATGGTATATCATAGTTTTTTTGCATATTATAGGAAAAATACATAAGCATATTTTGTATGTAATACTTTAATTAAAATACATATTTTATAATATTATATAAACTAAGAACACTTTTATATTCCCCATATTTTGCATAATTTCTTTCTAAAAAAGAACTTCCTTTCTTTCAACTGTTACTTTCAACGATTACGAAGACTGTCAACCAAGCTCGGCGATCTAGGTTGGCATCCGTATTGCGGATTCCGTAATGACCCTAAAAACAGTTTTCGTCTAAGGTGGTTGCAGGTATTATGGCCATGTATTTATTATGGACAATTTGCCATATTTCAAAAAGTAAGAATGAAAAAAAATTTATTACAGTATTTTAAGTTAGTGTTTCTAACAAGATTCCTAGGGCAAGCGCTAGATCGCGCCAATAGTTTATAAATTCTGCAACGATTTTAGTGATTTTCTTTTTGTTGGTAAACTATTATATAAAAATTTTAATATTTTGAAAATTCAAAACATATGATTATTGTAAGTTCTTTAAATTTTATTTATATTTTGTTATAGTAAAACGTCCTATGTAACACTGGTCTATATAGAATTTCAGTCAGTAAACGCAACTTCAATAAAAATTTAGGTAATATTCTACATTAAAATGTAGAGTAATATGGCCAGTTTGTGTGTATAGTAATATGGCCACAGCAATAAGCAAGCTTCCTGCAGGGAGCTATGAGGCTCGGCGATAGATGTTACGTTTATTTACATAAAGATTATGTTAGACTAACAGAAAATTACAAAGAACCATTTTTTATTCAGATTGTGAATAATTTTTTAAAAAATACCAAGTATAAAATATTTATCAAGTATGTTTTACTTTACCTAAACCCATTAATTGTTATTTTTATATTTTATGAAGTGTACCGTTTTTGACTAACTGTTTTATTTTTTTTTTTTAATTTAATATAATAAAATGCAATAAAAAGCATAAATAAATACTCAACTTGATAATAAAGTAATCTGGGCTCTATAAGTATTATTTTATTTAGAAGTTATCTCCTTTAACATTTATAAAAAATTATACGTTAGCATGGGTATAATACCTACACGTACCTTATATTTTTTATTCGATTGTAATATCTTGATAAATAAATTTCTATTTTTGACAATTAAGTAATTTGACATTTGAGTTCAAATGTCATCAGTTTCAATATCAATCAACGTTGCAACGTTGACTATTTTACTTTTAGCACCAGTATGAAAAATATAACTTTTCGTACAGATTTATTATACAAAAAGTGGCAGTTTGTATCTGAAGATACAAACAAATAAAAATTATATTTTTATTATACTAAATTACGCCCCAATGGCAAAAATGTTAAACTTTAAGTATTAAATACATTTTTGGGTGGCACCCTCGTTTCAAAACTGTCACAACTAATAAAAATAAATAGAAAAAGTTTGATTTTAAGCAATCTTTAACGTTCTCATAAAAAATGTATGGTTTTGTGGAAGTATCAATCTACAGTGACCTGTTAGTCCCGCCAGTTCCCACATAGGGGTGTTTTTTCCATTTTCCAATGATAACTTTGAACGTATTTTAAGGTCCCAAGGGAGTAAATATTCCCTGATCGTACTTTTCCACCCCCATCCCCATGATACTGCACTTAAAATAGTTTTCATGTAAGCAGTTTTGCAGTCTTCTCACGTTACTATACTCGTGTCAATCTGAGAATGCGACTCTGACGTCACAGCGCGTAAACTAAATACCACTCTATAGGGTAATTGAAACTTATTTCTTAAGATTTAATAAATGATTTTTGTTTATATACATTTTCTATACAGAGCGGTCCAAAAGTCACCCCCCCTCTTAACTTTTGAACCAGTTGAGATATCGACTTCAAACTTGGAACTTTTAAATAAGACAACTTAAACTATCTTTTAGCATATATTTAATACTTTCAGCTCTTAAAATGTGGGCAGGGGGGGCATGGGGTCACATTTTTTTAAATGAAAAGGGGGATCGTGTAATACATCATTTTAAAGCTTATAAAATTCTCCATTTAACTCCATATTTTTAAATAAAAAAAAAATGGGTTTAAAATGGGGTTGAAAATGGGTATTAATGTCAAAATTCCTCTAAAAAAAACAAATAATTTTTTTAACATGCCTATTTGCATCATAAAAAAATGTTAATTATACTTTTAAACTAATTTTAGTTGACATAAATAAAAATTTATAAAAAAAAACTTAAAAAATCGAATGTTTTAGCACAAAAAATTGAAAAATCAAAACCTTAAAAAACATTTTAAAAAAATTAAAAATGTTAGTTTAAATAGAGAATTTTATAAGCTTTAAAATGATGTATCACACGACCCCCCTTTCCATTTAAAAAAATGTCCCCCATGCCCCCCTGCCCACATTTTAAGAGCTGAAAATATCAAATATATGCTAAAAAATAGTTTAAGTTGTCTTATTTAAGAGTTCTAAATTTGAAGTCGATATCTCAACTCGTTCAAAAGTTAAAAGGGGGTGGGGGTGACTTTTGGACCGCACTGTATAATAAGTATGTATTAAGTCTTAATAAATAAGGTTCAGTTACACTACAGAGTGCTTTTTAATTTACGCGTGACGTCAGTCGCATTCTCAGATTTTCACGAGTACATAAGCTTTGATTAAGTATAGATTAATAATTTCAAGAAATGCATTTTTAAAATATAAAACAAGCTGAAACAAATACCCTTTATAGACGGTTGAAGATATTTTTAAAATTCTTACCTCGGAAACCAGTAATTCTACGACAAAAAATATTAAAACCGTTTTTGTAGGAATAAATAGTAAACGAATTATCGCCAAAAATGTTTATTTTTGCCCCCGTTTTAACCTTTCCATAGCCCAATATTAAACCTGTTTCACGTGACGCAAACTACAAAGGTCCTGAATCATTTGGTAGGAGATTTTTTTAAATAGATATTTCGTTAAAAGAGACAGACAGATCGACATTTTTTAACATTTTTTTTTCACATTTTCTTGACGTTTCGACACATTCTAAATCCCAAAGGGCAAAAAAAGAGTATATTATGGTACAAGGTCGAAAAATACTGGTTTTCAGGGCAATACGCAGATTTCCAACCTAGCTCGGAGAGTGAGTTTTTGTCCGTGTATGATGCACTATTTTTATTCGATTGTAATATATTAATAAATACACTTGTATTTTTAACAAAATTTACGTTTGAGTTCACATATGTCATCAATCAATCAAAGTCAACTATTTTACTTTACGCACGAGTACGAATAATTAAACTTTTCGTACAGATCTATTTTATAATACAAAAATTGGTGCTTTTAGATACATAAATAAATATATACATAAATAAATACATAAAAAAACATATGTATCCAATTTTCCGTAAAGTAGAAAATGGTTTCACTTTCCAGACTGGAACAGTAAATAACTATATTAAGAGTCCAGACAGATCTGGATAAATATATAATACTATAGCGTCATGCTTAAGTTTGAATTGTTCAAAGTTTGCTATTAGTTTTAATTATATTCTTAAAGTTTCAAACAGCGGAAGTCTGGCGTCGCTTCCACCTAGAGTAATTTTCTATGGTTAATGTCAAAAAAAACTTACTTTAAATTTACTAGTATCAACTTTCATTTTTATTTAAAAAAACAAGTCGTAAAGATATGTAATGCTTCTCATTTCGTAGTATACTATTTACAGTGGATATTAAATTGGCATTACTTGACAATACATGAAAATATTTGACATTACATGAAAATACTGGACACTACTTGCCATTTTTCCACAGTACTACTAATACGCATGTGCGTTGACATTACGCATCAATAACGCCTGCGACCTTACGTGTATTCAAATTTCGCGAACATATATTATTTATAGATATTACTGACAACATTTTGTATTTCTGACAATACATGTACAAATTTTGTTCGTTGAGAGATGAACCGAATGTGTTTTTTTTCTTTCAGAAGGAAATGTATTTTGTTTCCCCTTCGATGAATGGGTATGAAATTCTCCTTTATAAAAAAAAATAATAATAACGAATGAATCTACTGAAACCTGGCTGACTAAAAAATATGTACTTGTACCTTTGTGTTTTTTTTTACTTTTATTTATTTATTTTTACAGTTTACTTTAAATCTAACAGCCACTTCCCAAGATAGATAACCCCCCGGTGCGTGTTAACTGCCTTTATCTCTTGCCTTCTTATTGCACCATTTTTCACAGAACGAAAAAAACGGGAATGCACTTTTGTCAACGTTAGCACAACCCTGCCGACTTAAGGTATTTGGCCGCATTATCCAAAACTAAATTAAAAAATAATAAAATATAAAATGTTGTTTTAAAATATACATAAATATATAAAATTTATATATATATAAATTTTAATGTTAATAAAGAACTCAAAACAGCTAAAATTTTGTGACCAACTAAAAGTGACAATCCGTATAAAATGTTCCAGTTATAAGTGACGAATTGGTGACAATGGGGGCGAAACGGTCAAAAAATATCAACTGTAACGTTGAAAAGCCCCCTAAGATTTCAGTGAAAATAAAGAAAGAAAGAATAATAATAATAAGAAGAAAAAGAAGAATCATATAAAATATAAGAAGCCCAAATAGGATAAACATCTTCTTGAATTGATTTTCCCTTTTTAGAAAGGGCGACAATTAAGACATCCTGTTTGTCAAGTAAATACAGTTACGAATTTATTTTTCGGTATTTACGGTAAATAGTCTTGGGACGGCAGACTTTAGTCACTGTTAGCGCGACAGATATAAAAATTTTACCGAGCAATAAATGTACTTTAGTATTCATAGAATTCTGCAAGACCAGACGGTAAAATCGTCCCGTTCTATTTAGGAGATCCTTATGGAAGGTGCCTTTCAGGATAATAACCTGTCAGTTTTTTCAAAGTTTATTACAGAAAATGCATGCGAATAATGTCGAATATTAAAAAAATAATAATAAATAATAATAAACTGAAAAAACATTCAGAATATTTAATCAAATCAAAAATTAAAACACAATATTTAGTAAATCTTATGAAAAAATAAAAATTTGAACTCTACTAACCAAACATATAATTTATGAAAATTATGATTTTCGTTTAAAAAAAGGTTTTCCGGAGTTTTTTTTCGCTTTTTTAATCTTGAAACTATCGATGCGGCGACGGGCAATGGTTTTTGACCCAGAAAAATTTGTATTGTTTATAGCATGCACCGCTTCTTGTAAATGGTATTCTCTCAAATAATTAAGTAAATTTTCATCCTGTATTTCATTTGATGTCTTCTTTCTTTTCGAGTCTGCACGCCCTTTCCTCCCCCATCTATTTTTTCTTCAATTTTAACCATTATTCATTTTTCTATGATCCTAACACAACTCTCCGAAACACTAAATAACCTTGCCACAATTAAAGGTCTCTATAGAGATCACTAGCCACTATAACTTCCTTATATCCTGCTTTCAATATAATAATAGTTTGAGATTTCTTAATATTTCTTAACGCATTTCCAATTACTTTATAATTATTTGAAGTAATTTTGACAAATATTGTCAACATGACAACGGCTTTGTTTGTATTGTAATTATTGAATTTACGCAACTAAATTTTCAATCTTGTTTTTTTTTCGGATCCAACTGTACGTTTTTTGGAGGAACGTCAATATGTATAACTTTAAACCAGCATTATATTTCAAAGCCAAACTTTTTAATTTCTTATTATTTTTGATACTTTCCCTTGTCATTTTTAAAAACTTTCTCTCCCTTTAATATTTAATTTGTATACAAGAACTGCCATCTATATTGTACCTAGGGATTTAAACAAAAGTTGAAATTTGAGTAAGATTGTGAAAAGTGTTTCCTTTAAGTTGGCCGTGGCGTAGCGTCCCGCAGGAACGGCTGATGTGATGTGGGATTGACGTTACACCGAATCGAGAATTAATAACTAGATTGGGGAATATCTGGAGCCTCTAGGAGCAAAATATTCAATCTCCAATTATCGACGAATTTGGTTTAGTGTTCCCAAGGCTTTTAGATTACCACTTGACTTTTAGTACATATCAAATTAATTCTACACCAAGTATTTACACTGACAAAACTGGTCGATTAAAAGGCAAGGCGCTTTTTTCCGCTGTAGTCAAGCGGCCTTTCCGATAATGATTAAAATTTCCTAAAATGTAAGAAAAGACAATTTAAAAAAAGTAGAGTAATTGTCAAATAATTTGACAGTAGATTTTAAACGTGGTACGCTTTATTAGCATTAAAAAGAAATAACGCAGTTGATAAAATTAAAAATTAAATAAATAAAACTAATGTAATATCTCGCCTTTGGGCGCCCCCTAGAGGGGGGTGGGGGGTCTAGAAAACGTTACGCCGCATTACATCGGGGGGTGGGTGTCAGTAAAAATGTTACGTAACACTTAAAAAAGTATAAACTTTTAAAATTTTTATTGGATCACGTTTTCAACAATGATATATGTAGTCGTAGGATACGGATTCGTCGCAAATTTTATTGCACACGGCGTTCATTAAATCCCCTAAAAAAAAATTGAACATGGAAGCAATAAGCGGTTTTCGGTTAACCGGTTGCGGAAATTACCTCAGACCGGTTTGTGGTTTAAACACGAAAGCAATAGCCGGTTAAAAACCGGTTTAAAACAAGCAAAATTTCTTTACTTTCTGTAAAACATGTTAAGTAACAAATGGGAGGGGGGTGGAGGGTCTTGAAAATATTACGCCGCGTTACATGGGGGGTGGGTGTCAAAAATGGCCAAATTTTGCTTTACGTAATACGTAAACGTTACCTTTTTCGTAGAATTGGGCTTTTTTAAAAGTACTTAAAGCATAGGTAGCATGCGCGCCCCGAGGGGGGCCGTGGCCCCCTGGATTTTTAGATATATATTATTTTGTTTTGTTTATAACAATTTTAAAGTGTTTGGTCCTTCAGATTTGTAAAAAATTGCCTGCGGCGCTGTAACGCAAATCCTTAAGAAACTAAATATTTAAAATATCTTATAAATAATTATAATTTGCTTTGAAAATTCCGAGCTCTTTGCAAAATGATTTTTAAAAGTATTCGCCTGCTAAAAAATAACATGATACCAAGCCGAGTCCGAGTGCCGGCGACAAATTTTAATTAAAAGTCCAAACATTTTTTCTATTTTAAATTCTAGGCTTACAACGTGTTTGGGGCGGTGGGGATCCAAAATGATCAAAATTTGCGTAATACTTGAACGTTCCCTTATTTGCGATTTTTGACAAATTTACTTGTCTAAAACTTGAAGCTTTTGTCCCGGAAGGCTTCAATTAATAAATAGATTAGGGAATATCTTTGCAAATCCTGCTCTCAGTTCCTAAATTCCTGCTGCACATAAATAAAACAAAAAGATAAAAAAAAAAAACAAAAAAAAACGACATCGTCTGTCAATTTTCGAAATTCAATGTAAGACAACAAAAGGAACGACCATTCTAAACTCGATTTGGATCTGGACTAGACGTAGGTAAATTCGATTATCGTCCTTATCCTGATCCTTTTTTTTTTATAAAAGTATAAGAAATTAAATACGTGATACTGTACACAGATACATATCGAGAGTATAGAAGAAAAGTTATTGAATCAACTAAAAAAAATACTGCTGCTGCAAAAAAAACTATACCTTCCTTTATAATTGAGTTTTACAAAAAAAAAAAACAACGAAATCAAAAAAGAAATCAAAATAACTACAAGCAAATGCTGCTGCCAAAAAAATAATACTTTCCCCCATAGGTCTAGATTCATTAAAATAAAAAAAATAAAAAAAAAATTAAAAAAAATTAAAATTTTTTTTTGTATTAAAAAAAAATTCAAAAAAAATTATTTTTTCGTAAAACGAAAAATAAATTGGAAAAAATATGTTTTTGAAAAAAATAGTTTTCAACCATTTTACCCCTTACCCCAACCCGATTTTTACGAAACACAATTCCAGCCCAGAACTTTGGATAATCAACCTGTGGTCCAAATTTGAAGTCTTTAGCCCGAAGCGTTCTTGAGTTATCGTGGTTACAAATTTCCCGGACTCACAGACCTACAGAAACAATTCTTAAACCCACTTCTAGAACAGCTATAAATTTAAAATTTGATATGTGCATGGAGTATCCTCGACGACCTCTAGAAAAATCTTCTACACCCCATTTCAAAAAAAAAAAAAAAATCAAACACTGAAAAATATCTTCTTTATTGGGAGAGTGCGAAAATTGGGCTTCACGGCCAGTAAAATAATAAATTAAAATCTAAACTCCATGATAAAAGTATTGTTAGCTCCCAGTTCGAACTGTAGTCTTTACGAGGTAAACTAGATGAACAGTAGCAAGAATGGAAGTTGCGTAAATAGGCATCCATTAAAATACCTGCTTGTTGAATAATTTATTAATGTTTAAAAGTATCTCCAAAATGTTATATTCTAGGAAAAATCTGTATATAACATTTGTTATTGGGCTTAAAAAGAGCTTTCCTTTGAAGTATTTTTTTTAATTGGATAATTATTATAATTATTATAATAAATAAGTAAATTATGCTAAAAATCATTTTACTGCTTTTAAGGTATTTTAAGAAAAAAAAATAAGGGCTAAATTAATAAAATCCATTAATAATTAACTTAATTATAACCAAAAAGCGCTAAAAATAGTAGTTTTACCCCATTCTTACTCCCTTATCCTTAATCGTTTACCCACCAAATCTAATCAGATCTTCGAAAGATGATAAAAATCGATAGCTTTTTTAGAAATTGAGTTTTCTAGATTACAGACAGCCGGACAGAGTGACAGACAGATGAACGCAATTTTATTTTACTTACATATTACGACTCAGGAAGGTCTAAAACGTCGAGAAATGTAAAAAAACATGGTCAAAAATGTTGACTTGTCGGCGCGCCGATGATTTTAATATCTACACTCTTAGTAGTACTAAGTGCTGATGTAATTTGTAGATTATCCTCATTGCAACCAAAATAGGGTTACCCAATTCCCGGGAGTTTAAAGAAGAGATCTTTTACATTATTTCCGATCGAATTATTCTCGCGTACGTCTAGACTCCGGGAAACTTACCAGGGGATACCCGTGGGAGTCGCACGTTCGCGTTTTTAATTGCAATTCTTGTCATAAACACAACGGTTTTGCGTAGATTCACTCTATCTAGTGGCGGCTTTAGCCACTGTCGTAAATAAAATTCTCTCACAAACTAGGTAAGTTGACATTACTCACTCAGTGATGAAATCAATACAAACAAAACCGTTACTAGACAGAAAAAACGATTTAGCGCTAAACTGCCCTACTACGCTAGAAAGCAGTAACTCCATTTGTCGCATAGCAGTGTTTTTAAAATATTACATCAGAGTTGACGTCAAAACGTCGCTAGGCGACAAATGGAGTTAATGCTTTCTCAGCTCCGCTTCGATCCACAAAATACGACCTCACACAAATAACTATTGAAAGCTAGGCACAAAATCCATAAATTGCAAGTTTAATTTTTTTTACAAATTTTACAAAATTGTGTGTTTTTCTATTAAATGCGTATTTAAAAAAAAGAACTATTAAAAAGAATCTAAACATTTTATAAAAAATATTATAAATAATTTAAACTTTATCGGTTTTGTTAACCCAGATAGGGCCACCGTCCTTTTTGCAAACTCAATGCAAAATAACTAAATACAGGGTGTCCCAGCTAAGACAAATCAATCGTTTCTGGCGTTATTATTAAATATGTATTTTCTCTTGTTCTAATTATGTAATAATTAAAATAAAATTTTGTCTACATATAATTTAAACGAAGTTCTATAAACCGATAATTATTTTAATTTGTTATTATTAAAGTTATCTAAATAAAATTTATAACGAGCACCATGTTTTAATATTTTTTTCACATTTATTACTCTATGAATCATTATTGGTTTGTAATTAAATTTTTTATTCTTTTTCATATTAAAATATTCTTGCTTTTTCTTAATTTTATAATTTTTGCCTGATAAAAAAATAACAAATAACATTTTTTGGTAGCTGATTGCCATAGCTTTTGAAGCTTCTAGCACCCAAAGGAACCGGATCCTCAGTCTAGCAATTTTAAAATAGCTTATTTTAAATATACTTTAAGTCATATACAAAATATAGCCGGGAAAAAATAATAAAATAAAAATGGTCACCATCTCTGCAAATAATACTCTACGCCGCGGCGCCGGCTGGCGCCGCTAGATAGAGTGCCTCTACTTATGCGGATTAAATATTCATAAATCCTACCTACCTGTTTTTCCTGTTTCTGACGGATTTTTTTTTTGTTCCGGGATAAATTGCTAACCTAATTCCCACCACGAATATATATATATATATATATATATATATATATATATATATATATATATATATATATATATTTATTTCCAGCCTGGAAGTTCTTTCAATATTTAATAAAGTCCCATTAACTGGAAAATTAAATTAAATCCGTTTCGATATAATTAAATTATAGCAATATATTTTTACTTTCTCATGAAGTATTTTTTTTTGCTTAAATCATCTTATTTTTTTCCTGAAACGTCGAGTAAAATCAAAATAAGCAAAAAAAATATATCTTTCTGTTCGTCGGTCTGTCTGTCCGTATCTACGATAACTTAAGAACGCTTTAACTAAGGACTTAAAATTGGGTGTGCAGATGTATTTTTATATTGGACAAGTTCGAAGTTAATCAAAATTCGTTAAGGAAGTGGGAGGTAAAAGAGGGGTTAAATTTTTAATTTAGTCATAACTTTGTTATTATTTACAATAGAAGAAAAAATTATAAACTACCTAAAAGGTAAATAAAAATTATACAAAAAATGTTATTACTTTTTTTCCATTTGCCTCCTTTGTCCCTCAAAATATAAAAAAAAATCCGGATATAATATTATTATTCACAATAGAAGAAAAGTTTGAAAACCACCTAAAAGGTAAAAAAATACACAAGTATTACAATCAAATAAAAAAACGGATAAAAACTGTTCTTACGGTATTTTTTGTCTCTGTATCAAAAAAAAACTATTTTACATTTTGATGGTTTTTATTTTTTTTTCTTTTATTGTGTATAATAAAAAAAGTTAAGTCCAGAAACAACTTTTTATATTTTGGGGACAGATTGAAAAAAAAAATAATAACATTTATAAATGTGTAGTTTTAATTTACCTTTAAGACGGTTTAAATTTGTTTTTCTACTGTGAATAATTAAAAATTTATGACCAAAACAAAGTTCATTTTACCCATCTTCTCCCAAACGGTTTTGCTCAAAAACTAACTTTTAAGATAATATAAAAATGCATACACATACCAAAATCCCTAGCTCAAAGCGTTCTTAAGTTTTCACTTTATGAGTAATTGGGAATACATTACAAGAAATGTAAGTTGGGCCTCTAGTCATGGCCTCTGGTCTAACCGCTTTCCTATTCGTGTTTTTATTTGAAAATAGTATTTTCAAAATAAGTTGCCCATTTGGCCTTAATATAATAAACTCCTCCAAATACTAGCTAGATAATAAAAAAGTATTCCAGTCATAAAAATGAATTTTATTGACAATACTCGTTTGATTTTTTTGCAGTTATTTGCCGATTTGCAAAAAAAAATGGTCAATTATTAAAAAGTGCACGAAATGCAATTTCCAAAAATTAAATACACAATAGTCAATTACCACTCTATTAAATTTACGGCCTACATTATTCCTTTGATAAAATGTCAAAAAAATAGGAATAATGACAATATTAAAAATTATTTACTATACGAGGGTTAAGATAACAGTGTCGGACTGCCCCCCTCCTAGTCCTAACCCAAAACACCTAAATTTAATATTAAAGGAGATAAAGCCTTTTAAAAAGTAACATTTTTAGTGGCACAAAATATTACTTCCTCTTAATTGCATTTTTTTTAAAGGTTGTTCCTACAGTGTTATGACATTTTTTATGTATTTTTACTGAAGGAATCTATATTTATTACAAAAAATCCGTAAAAGATATACATAAAAAAGTTTGGGGCAAAAATGTGTTAAGCCTCACATATTTTGTTCGTCAAGGCACGCCTCTTGATAAATTAAAAAAAAATAAATTAACTTATTAATACTAGTATACATGCAAAAGGTCGTCGCTCTAGCTTAAAGGGTACAAGAGGTATTAATTATAAACCATATTTTTATTAAAATTTTAAAGAGCCGTAGCTCCCTTAGGACTCATTTTTGGACCAACCTTTATAGGAACTTTTTTCATATTTTTTTACCGTAGAATTACCTCTTAAATTTCTCGAACTTATTTCTGGATAACCCTGTATAACAGCAAAAGTAAATATATTTTCTTGAAACAAGAAAGTAATTTTACCCGTAGATATAGGAACCTTTAATGACGCTTTAAAATGGAGCCATATTAGACCAATTTTTATCAGAACTTTCTATATTTTTTATGTAATCTATCCCTGAGTACTCTGTCCAATTGGCTGATTGAAAATAATTTTTGTATGATCATTATCTCTGGAAAGATGTATTCTTTATTAAAAAAAGTAATCACAATGGTAATATCATGACATGTAATTACTTTTTTCCATATCACTTGAATCTAAAAATTACTTAACCTGATTTTTCCTATATTCTCATATTCGTTCCAGCTATCTGCACCAGATATCTATGACGCTAGTTGTATCGAAGTGCATTATTCTAATGAACCATAAAATTTTCCCCTGTAAGTCAAAATTGGACGATACAACGAGCTGACGAGCATTCCTACCAAAAGTCACACTCAAAAATCAGTA
Organism: Brachypterus glaber; assembly: GCA_958510825.1. NCBI lineage: Eukaryota > Metazoa > Arthropoda > Insecta > Coleoptera > Kateretidae > Brachypterus > Brachypterus glaber. Next base: position 14,376,939 of record OY294047.1, on the reverse strand, counting down.
TTTGAAAATAAAATATTACTTGTAGATATTAACCCTTCGTTAGGCGCACCTCTTTTTGTAACGTGTTTAGGTCTACACTTGTAGACCATTTTATTTTTTGTTTAAAAAAAAACACATTTATATTTTTAAAAACCAAATATCTTATGTTATTTATTTGGTTGTATTTAAAAGTTATTTACATATTTTTTTCAAATTATTATTGTTTTAGTAAGTGTTAAGGGTAAAAGAAAAATGATATACAATTGTAACATATATTTTACATCTGTACGGTAATTTGTAAAAAAAAATAAAAATAACTTAAAAAACTTTCTGAAACTAAAACATTTTTTTTTTTTTAACATATACGATTATAAAAAAATAAAAAACACCTAAATTAAAAGAAAAAAATATTATAAATTTGACTCGAAATCATGCAATATTTTAGTAACTCATGCGCCTTGTACATGTGCTCTTTGCAATCGTAGTTATGATATTTTGAGCATTTTTTTTTCGATTTATTTTCCCTTCTTAGGCACATTTAGTGTCCAAAGTAATTTTTAGTTGTACAGAACAGAAAATTACCTTATTTATCAAAAACATTACGTATGAGCTCTTTCATGCCCAAAAAGACTCGTGCCAGTGTCTTCCTATAAACCGCTATTTTTTTTAAGTGGTAAAGACATATTGTATCTTTAATTTATCTTTAAACTAATAAACTAACTTTGAAAGACAATATTCACAAAAATAAACCATAAAAACTTACACAAAATAAAAAAATGCAAAAATAAAAAAGGTAACTTGGTTAGTCGCGCGGTCTACAATTGTAGACCAGGCAGGTTTCAATATGAATAAAAACAATATTATACCCATTCAAAGTGTAAATTATTACTGATCTAATAGATTGATGCATAATGCACAGCTACTTGAAGGGGCGCAAGCGTAAACACTCCGTGTAAAAAGTTACCCAGCTAAAAAAAAGCATGGTCTACGATCGTAGACCGCGCGCCAAACGAAGGGTTAAATAAGTAAAATGAGGAAAATCGCCTCTAGAGAGCTTTGATATAAAGACTATAGATCTAAGCCTCAAAAGTCAGAGCTAACATCCTGTATTTGGGAATACAATAGTAAATAGTATGAGCAAAAACACAAGTTAAATTTCAACTTCCCCTCATTCCATTAGTTCTCAAAAACTTCTTATCAACAGAAAAAGACAAAAAAAATAGTGTCACTGGATCGGTTGGTGCTTTAATTAGTTTAGTCTTCTTAGCAAGATGTAAGATGTAAAGTCATCTTGCTTCTTAGGCTTCAAAGGTTAATTGGTTGGGACGTTTTGTGGTTTTCTTCAGACATCTAAACCAACAAAGACAAAAAACCTCTATAACCTCTACAACTCTAGAATGCTTTGAGAAAAAGACTTTAAATTTGTTACCCATTGCGGGTAACTATGATAGTTCTCAAGTATATGTTTTTGTAAAAATCTATATTTATGTAATACAGTAATTAAAGGCATTCTTAAAAACTGATCTAAGAACAGAAGACATGTCGAAAATTTTTATATTGAAAGAAAAATGTCCTTATCCTGCGCGGATCCGTGTTTAACTAGAAACTCATATATTTTTACTTTCAATTTATTTTTCATTTTACGAAAAAAGAAACTTTTTTCGAAAAAATGTTTTTTTTTTTGAAAAAATATTTAAATTTTTTTTTGAAAATAATTTTTAATTTTTTTCTTATTTTTTTTGGTTTTAATGAGGCCTAGGCCTTTAGGGGAAAGTAGAAGTATTTCAAACGGTATCACTTTTGTGAAGCCATATCGTGGATGGATGTAGCATGTTGATATCCCGATTTTCTTTTATTTTTTTATAATCAACGTGTATCAGCGGTGGCGCTGATCAACCAAGGGTTCGGCACGCAACAATTTACGATAAACCGACAATTTTCGGTCACGAAATGAAAAACAATCGCTGGAAAATAGTACCAATCAAACAAGCAATACTCAAAATAGGATAATAATAAATATAGCTCTAGTTTTATACTAAAAAGCATTTCAGATTAAATATTTAAAAATAATTAAAGCTATAGATTGACACACGGTAAGAAAGCTACGATGAAAGGGGGAGGTAGGACCAAAAAAAGCTTCGATTAAAGCGAATTTAACGTGAACGTGTGCTTAGTTATATTTTAAATTCAAGTATTTTGCTTTCTTATTTTTGGCGCATTATTTCAACAGCTTTCAAACAATAAATTTCCTATACACTATCCGTGTGCCTTCTCTTTTAGTTCTCACACCCTATAAAAGAATATTAAATATAACATAATATTCGAAACATAATAAACATAAACATAATAAGCGAAATTTATATTGTAAATTTCTGTTATTTTATACTAAAACTTCATATTTTTAACATTAAAATTTAGTATAGCTGTTATGATATTCTTAGGAAACGTTCAAGTATTACGTAACACAAATTTTGATCATTTTGGAAACCCCCCCCCTGTAACGCTAGTGAGTGCGATTCTCACTCGCGCCGATTGCTTTTGAAATTTGAAGAAGGCGATATGTGAAGCGGACACACCCTTAAACTGGTTCGAAAGTCAGTTAAAGCCGGTGGTTCCCTCTACTACTACCCCACACAAAAAAGTCCTGGACTTAGGGGATGCTTAATTAAGTAGAATAGTACGAGGGTAAACAAACATGTAATGAAATATATAACCTAATTTTTTTATTAAAAATGGTGCAAATTATCAAAAATAAAAAGTAATTAAATTCATATTTTGTTTGTAAAAAAACCATAGACGAAAGAAAGCGATACTCCAGAACAATAACAAAAGGGGATAATTTATCGAAAATAGGGATTCAATTAAAATTAATAATTAAATACAAGTTGAAATACGACCTATAAGTCTAACACGTATTAAATTAGAGGACCATAAAGTATAACCTGCCGAAGTCAGCGTTTTAGTCGATAACGACGAAAAGAAAGAACCGCAAAGTTAAATTGGATAAACAGTTAAAAGCGTGCATCAACCATAGACAAGGCATCTATGGCATCAACATATCGCCATATTATTACTTTTTAAATGTTTTTAAAAAAATTTAAAGCTATCTTAAGGTAAACATGAAAATTCAGGATTCATACTTTTATATTATTTTTTATAAATTTTAATAGTATATTAAAGTACTCAGCTCTAAAAACATATCCAGCAATTATTGTAAGAAATTTATTGCCAGCAACTGTTATAGTAAATTTAAACCCTAACTGTATATTTAAATAGCGATTGTAAAAATACCTTAATTTTTAAAGTAAATTTAAAGCATTTGACTGTATTATCGTCGTGTTTTTACAGCTTTTTTACAGTTGTTCTGTCTTTTTTTAATGTTACTGTGAATTCGACCTATTGCTACAAGCACTTCCTGTATTTATCAAGGGATATTATAAACTAACCTGTGGTTTAACTTAAAATTTACAAATTACATGACAAATTAAGCATTATTACAGTTTTTTGTAAATTTGCTTATATAGGATAACTGCTTTAAATTTACTCACTTTTTACAGTGTAGTTCCATATCCGCAATCGGCTCGTTTTCTAAACTTGTACTCGTGCGCTAAAAACGTGTTGTGAAACGAGTGCTTTATACATTTTTTTCTATTTTGCTTTAAAATTAAAAAAAAAACTTACATTTACATTGATGCCTGATTTTTCGAAAATGTTACGCCGCGTTACATGGGGGGTCAAAAATGGCCAAATTTTGCGTTACGTAATACTTGAACGCTCCCATTACAGTTTTCACCATGTTTAAAATTCTAAAAACAAATTATAATTTGATATCTTTTAAAGTCACCTCTTCTCTTTTTCACTGAGTAACCAAACCACAATTTTAACAAGGTTAAAAATAACCAAGAATAACAGAAAATTTTGTAGAAAATTAAACTTTAAAGCGACGTTGACATTTGCACGGAAAACGTGAAGCGATAGTATTTTGTCCTGTTGCCAACCCGAAAGAAAAAAAGGGGCCTATAAGAACGCGTAAAATGCGTGCGATTATGAGCTTATAAGAGTTTTTTTTTTCATCGTATATCTAGTTTTCGAGTTTTGCGCATTTGAATATGAACTGGCTGGCGCAAGAGTTTTGGCAAACAGTGCATATTGCTGTTCATAGGTGTCATTCTTCTATAAAGTAAGGTTACAAAATATTGTAAAATTTGACAACTGTCAATAAGTATTGACAGTTTATAATCAAAACTTCAATATTCAAAAAAGTTACGGATTATAATTGCGGACACAGAACTAGATTTATTATGTAGACAGACAGACAAATAGAAAAATGGACGTATTTTATTTACCACACGTTAAAATTCAGGCAGGTCAAAAACATAAAAAAAAAACTGAAATATGTCCAATTACTTTTCCCGAGGAAAGGCATGCGTTACTAAAAAAATCAAATAGTTTTTTACTACTTTTTTTAAGTTTCTCGACGTTTTATATCCAAAAATATAATTTCCGTTTAAGGTGGGATTGTTTTTAGTAAAAATCGGGGTGGGGTAAGGGGTAAAATGGGATAAAAACAATTTTTTTAATTTTTTTTTTTCAATTTATTTTTAGTATTTGTTTTTTACTTTTTTTTTGTTTTTTATAAACCTAGGCCTATCGGGGAAAGTATTATTCTATTGGTAGTGGTATTTTTCAGGCAATGAGCATGAATGCAAAACTTCAACACTTTTATGTCGAAGTAAAAGTTGAAAAGAGCTCCTGGTGGGCAGAATATTTCGTCTTTTAGGCTTTTATTTTTGCCGACCATTAATTAAAAGCAGCCCGAACGTGGTGCCACGATCATAGGTGTCGCCAACATGGCTGATATAAAAGTGAGATTTACGGCCATTTACTCATGTTTATCTCACCTAAGCCAGGCAAATTATATAAAAGGATATACTTTTAAATTTTCTGATACTGCGATAATAAAATTTGCTTAATTAAAAAAAAAATCCGTCTCGAATAAGCGAGAGTACTTTCTCATAAAAAATACATAATCGATTTGTATTAAACTAATAGTATAATAATACATCATTGATTAGTATTATACTAATAGTATTTAACTGATTAGTATTATACTAATAGTATTTAATTTATTAGTATTTTACAAATAGTATAATAATGTTTGTGATTTTATTTTCTATGGATATCACTGTAAACAATTTTTAAAATTGAGGCCTCATTCCCCATCCCACCATGGAACAAAATTATAATATATTTTTGTGTATTTTTTGACCTTTTAGCTAATTAGGTGGTTTTTAAACTTTTTTTCTATTGTGTCCAGAAAAAAAAACATATATGTTTTGAGGGCCATGGAAAAAAATGTTGTGTAATTTTTATATACTTTTTAGGTGGTTTTTAATTTTTTCCAATTGTGAATAATAAAAAAGATAAGAGTAAAACAAAAATTTAACCCCCCTTTTACTCTTCTCCTTTACTGATTTGGCTCTAATACGAAGTTGTCTAAGATAATATAAAAATACATCTGCATTTTATTTTGAATACAGTCAGACAGACAGAGCGACAGACAGACATCATTTTTTTTTGCATATTTTAATTTTTCTCGACGTTTCACAAAAAATAAGATGATTTAGGCAAAAAGAAAATTTGATTTTCTATTACAATACTTTCTTTATAAGAAAGTAAAAAAAGCATACAAACAAAACCTGCATCAAATGATACACGTGTACACAAGATGCAGTTATACCAATTTTTGATCAAAATCAAAAACAGAATCATGGCATCCTTAATTTCTCTTTCAATTTTAAAACCAAAACATGTAATCCATTTTTACAAAAACTGAAAAAAAATAAAAATAACGCAAAAAAAAATCTAAAAACAAACATACTTTTAAGACGGGTGGAAATATTCTTGTAGGAAATTTAAAATGTCGATTTGTTTTTAATTTCACACAGTAACCGGATTTCTTTATCTAATGCACGAGCAAACATAACCACAAGTCCAAACAATTGGCATATTATTAAACTCGAAATCCGAAAATAAAAAAAAATGCTAAAAGAAATTATTTAACAAGCTGTAGCTTATTGCTTTTTTTCAACAAATATATATATATATTTATGCAGCTAATATTAACTGAGTTAGATATTACACAGAATATCAGTTTGAACAAGATCAGTTTAAGGAACTTGTGCTACCCAGGTGACAGGTATACCGTTTAGGATTAGGTTCTGCGGGTGACGGTTCAATTGGCCGGTCGTTAAGGACTTTATTAAACAATGCCCAGATGGTAATTTACAGGTCGGCCAAACAACTAATAATAAACAAGCCGTAAAGATATGTAATGCTACGCATTCCATTATATACACACATCGCCAAAATGCTTGGCTCCCCAAATAATTTGAAACGTAAACAAAAATTATTCTAATATCTTGGTTCAATTCTACATTTAATTAAAATGCTTTATCACATTTTCAAGGAATAAGTACACGACCAGGAATTAAATTAAAAAAATTGTATCTATTAATTTTTATTGAAAAAATTAAAGCCGTCAAAAAATGTGAGAAACAAGATGTCAATAACCGGCATGTCCTCTTCTATTCTCAAGCAAAACCTTAACGCGTTTGTGCATGCCAACAACAAGGTTGTTAATGGCTTCCTGCGATATGTTGTTCCATTCTTCTTGAGGGTGCACGGGGGGTTATCTCTTTTTAAAATGGTTCTTTTTAGCATATCTCACAAGGATTCACGTCAGGTGAGTTTGCTGGCCAGTTCATTCTTTGAACATTCCTTTGCTGTGGAAAATTGGTAACCCAAGAATTTTGGCGAATGTGCACCATTCACAGTAAATGGTATATTGGATTTTACCAAATATTTAAAAGAAAATAAGAAATAATATTGAAAAAAAAATTGTTCAATTTGTCTTTCTTCTTTAATTTTTTTTTAATTACTATTCTAGCGTTACGCGCTAGCGCGCTATGAATAGTGTAAATAACAAAAAATTGCCAACTTGTTGTTTTTGAAAAAGGATTAAAGAATTCTCATTATACAATGTCCTCCCTTCGATAATATATGGTTTTAACGTGACCCGCAATATCTTTGCTCGTATATTATCGATTTAATTATTACGCTAAAATTAGCTGTCCACAAACTTAATATTATATACACGGAGAAAAATTATTTTTCTACGATCTAATAGAACTGTTAACATTTCTACAAAAACAAATGAAGTTTTCATACTTCAAAATAACATATTTCTTAGTATTTTACTTTTCTGCTCGTTACCATGACAGCAAGCAGAAAAGTAATTTTTTTCGCGCGCACAGTGTAGGCAACCGGCATGTCAATCGTAAAACAGCTGTCAGTTATATGCGAAGAGATGTTGGTCTGCCATTTTTTTATTATAAAATTATTATTTATTTTGTATCAAACCTAAATTTCGCGTGCTAAATATTTGTTTGCTATATATTTGTTGTTACGAAGGAATTATGGAGAGTTACTGTGATTAGGATTTTACTTTTACACCAACAGATTTGCAGAAAATTGTACTCAAGTGCTGCGACCTTGTAAGGGGTAACTTACTGTCTCAAATTTATTTATTTTAGATAGTAGAAAAATGTTGTTTATATTACGAGCGCAAAATGTGATTTTTCTACGACTGCTTTAGAATGTAAGCAAATACACACACTTTTTAAACACAGAACGAATCCATTCTAGCTCTAGATACGGTATGAATATTCCGTATCAAGTGTTAGAATGAACACATGTAGTGCCATCTCTTGTTTATAAAAGTAAAGAAAACTGTAGCAAAATTATCAAAAAAAAAAAAAAAAAATATATAAATATATATTACCATGAAATATTGAATAATTTAATGCAATTTAAAGTTTTGCGTTAAAATTACATAAAGTTTATTAGTTTTTCTTAATATTTGACCATTTTTTTATCAATTTAGTTCAAAAAATTAAAACTGCTCCATCTATTGTTAAATATTTAAACCTGATATCTGTCACAACAATCTGACACAACCTTCAATTTTTTCATTATAATTTGTAAATATGTGCTAAAATTAAATAAAAATCTTTTTGAAGTACTGATTTGATAAAATTATTAAATAACATTAATTGCTTTATTTAAAAATATGTGTTTTGTTGCATTTACAATATAGAGTCACAAAAAAACATTGTTTTAAAACCTTGTCCTTAGTTTAAAGCCATACAGTGTTTCATATTTGCAGTCGAAGAAAAAGTATAGTCTACAACACGTATGGAATAGTTATTCCATACTAGTTATAGAATATACTATTCTGCTTTCGCTCAAGTAGAAATTAGTCATTTTATACAAAAATAACTATTTCAGTTCAAAGTACCGCTGATATTAAGTTTATGCAAAGCACGAGTTAATCCTGTTAGTAGAATTTCTACACATTATAAAATTAAAAATAATTTAAATTTAAATAGAACATTTAAAGATTTACATAAAACAGTAAAGAACTCGGCTTTAATCGTATGAACTTTATAATTTTATTATTACTCTAATTGTATCCCTTTTTTTACAGTGTGGAATGATTTAATTAATTTTGGTTACGAATTCAATAAACTATTTAAAATTACTTTGTTTCAAACGATGTGTATTTTAAAATTATATTCATTGTTTAAATTATTGTAATTTATTATAATCATTTAAACAATGAACAGCGGAAGCCAAATAATTAAAATTTAGATGAAATTATAAATGTTATTCAATTTTACACTGTATTATGCTCGGTATTCATTTACCACTAATATTTCAAATATTGCTGAATTATGTGAAGATAATTTTAATTTCATATATTAGCAAATAGTTCTACACTCTTAAATACATACAGCTAACTTTTTTCCCTAAAATATTTAATAGGGAATTATAGGTGTATTACACCAATACCTATTATGTAATGGTGTATTGGTGTAATACACCTGGCGGATATGAATTAGTACTAAAGCCAAAAACAAAGGAGAATGATAAGCACACACTGTGCACCTGAAAATAGTTTTAATGACAGTTTTCATATCAAGCGAATGACTATATAGGTGTTCTTCTATGAAGAGTATTGACTAAAATAAGACCAAAATTAAAATCTTCCAGACCCGTTTTTAGAAATTCGATTTTTTCAAAAATTTGCAGCAATTCGTTGATAGCATTTTTTATTTAAAGGTAGCAAAACCATAAAATTAGCAGTTAAAATAATACGTCCATAATTTTATTGAAAAAAATGTTTTCCATGCCTGGACCTGAGCTGTAATGAAAAATAGAGACCAGTAAACTAATTATTACTGGTCTGCAATTTAAATCATTAATTTCCGCTAGATGGCGCCACCGATTAAAATATCATTATTAATGCTTAAAGCAAGATGGCTGAACTACTGTTGTTATGAATATAATCTAATAAATTTCGTTTAAAAAACTTAAATGTACAAAAAACTAAGTATTATAGTATTTTTTTCTTCATTTGAATTCAAACATCTAGGCTTCAAAAAGATTGGTACTTTATTTTTAAGTAACAACAGTTGCGAATAAAATAGTATACAGGTTTCCCAGAAAATGTTACTTTTCCTCGACCTATCAATGGTCTCGGAAAAGTACTATTTTCCGAGTCGACCTGTAATCTGCTATTAATCACCAGATCAGGAAATATAAAGTTTTATTTTGCATAGCACACTATGAATAAAAAAAACTTACTTTCATTATAATTTTAAACAAACTTAAGAAAGTAAAATTTCACTTTTTAAAAGCATTTTCTTATAGTCGACGAAAAATTACAGTAAAATTGATCTAAATGTAACAAATTATAAAAAGCGCAATGGATAATTAAAATATCACTAAAAGCCATTTTTAAACCACTTTTTTTACTCAGGTAGGTCCTGCTCCGAGTTTATGTACAATACAATATGGGATAAATTTATTATCATATTAAATTTCCATTAGAAAATAAAATATTTTATCAATTCAAAATCAATAAAGCAAACCCAAAAGTTGATTGTGCCGCACAATCGAGTTTTGTTTAATAAATGAAAGTTATCAAACTGACAATGGTCCAAAGGCTTTGTGCCGATAATAGAACGAGAAAGGACATAAATTTTGTGGAACAGAAGGTGGAAAATTAAGGCCGTAAATAAATATGTACTTGTACCACAAAAGGACATTGGTTTTGTTTGGTCAAATGGTCCAAATGCCAAAAAAGTCGATTTAGAAAAACTATACCTGTTCCATATACAGGGTGTTCCAGAACTCTCGTAGAGAAATTTTAGAGGTAATTCTATATACAAAAATATGAAAAAAAGTTGTTATAAAGGATGGTCCGTTAATGGTCCCTAAGGGAGCTACGCGTATACGGCCCTTCTAAGAGTGCCCCTAAAAAATAGGTTTTTATTTAATATGTCTTTTACATATTACCACAGTAACGAATTTTTGCACATGCCTTAGCATTGATAAAGGCTATCATTTCATGTAATTTTTATTTGGTAATTTTAACCAGGGACCTGCAAAATGGGGGGGGGGGCTATGCAAAAATTCGTTACTGTGGTTAATAGGGTAAAAGACATTAAATAAAAATTCTTTTTTAGAAGCACTCTTAGAAGGGCCGTAGCTCCCTTAGGGCTCGTTTCCGGACCAACCTTTATAGGAACTTTTTTTTATATTTTTGTATGTAGAATCACCTCTACCTTTCTCAAGGTAAGTTCTGGAACACCCTGTATAAAAAGAAAATAATAAAAGTGGTTATGAACAAACTTAAAGCTGTTAAAATTCTCTATAAGTTTCATATAAGTTGAGGTTCATGTCAACATTTATGTCAAAATGAATGACCAAATTCACTGTCCAGAAAAAAATCAACTTTTGATAATTAAATGTATGCAAAAAAATAAAAATAATAATTCCAGTTGAATAATAAATACCTTTCGTAGACATAGTAATGGAGATATAATAAACCGTGAAGATTTAATTGCTTAATATTATATATAAAAATAGATGTCAAAAATATTGAAGGCGCCCAATACCGAGTTTTCATTTCTGTTTCAAACTGGTTTTGTTACGATATCCTAAACTAGGACCTACTAACAAGGTCCTTGTCTGACCCAAGTACACAAATAAATATCAATAATTGCACAATATTGGGGCTATATTTCTCCGGAAGATGCACAATACCGCAAGAATTTCAATTACGGTACGCAGTTTCGTCGATGGTAAATTTTCACAATGCCGAACCCTTTGTGCTACTATGATTGGATAATCAATTAGTTTATTTTACATAATTGTGACGTTTCGAACAAATAGGCCTACAGAAACTTAAATGTAAAATGTGTGAAAATAAGCACTAACTACTGGATGTAGAAAAAATAGTAGACGCACCTCGATGCAAACCTATTTTAGTACAATTCGAGACCTTTTTTTACTCAACCGTCTCGTAAATAAATAAGCGCTTTCGTGCACTGTCGCGACATGTGGATGCAGTCAGTGCCAATAGTAAAAATCAGTCGTGTGTCATTGTAATATAATAAACATGACGGCTTTTTTTTATTTCTGTGAAATGACTATACGCGGTATTGCGGTATCACGGACGATATGCATAATAATATGTTAATAGTATATTAAAGTACTAGTTTCATAACATACGTTTTTAGCGCACGAGTACAAGTTTAGAAAACGAGCCACTTGCGGCGAGTTTTCTAAAGTACTAGTTCTCTAAAAACGTGTTATGAAACGAGTGCTTTATACAATTTTTTCTATTTTGCTCTAAAATTTAAAAAACTTACATTTAAATTGATGACTGATTTAGGGATTTTTGTTTTGGATTGGCATTAGAGCTTACACTATGTTTAAAATTCTAAGAACAAATGATATTTTGATATATTTTACAGTCATCTCTTCTTTTTTCACCAGTCCACAATTTTAACACGGTAAAAAATAACCCAAACACAAAATTTTGTAAAAAATTAAACTTTAAATCGACATTGACATTTGCACGCAAAACGTCAAGAGATATGCTTTTGTATGTTGCCAATCCAACAGAAAAAAAAGTAGAGACCTATTATGGGCCTATAAGAACACGCAAAATGCGTGTAATTATGAGCTTATAAGAGTCGCAAAATAGAAAAAATGAATAACGTGAGAAAGTAGCGTAACTAAGAATATTTAGCACCAGGAGTAAGCCGAGAGTACAAAATACAAAAGCACTTTTTTTCGAGTAATTTAAACTATTTTTTATACGAAACTGAACCACATAGTTGCGAAACACAAAAATATTTAATAAATTCACCAAAAAATATAAGAAATAGCACATAGCACACAGATTTACAAGGTTACGATCTCGGAGAAGCTTTGTTTTTAGCTCTTGTTCCATAAATATATATTATTTAAAATTCCTGTTAAGCAAAATAACAAAAATGTTGTATTTATAGGTTAAATACACGTTTTTATTATTCATAAAAACTGCAATTTTGTGTTTTTGTAAAAATATATGAGAAAATTAGTACATTGTACAAATTCGTATATGTATAAAACAAAATTTGCAGTAATTGTGTTAAGTTAAAAGGCGTAAAGCGGGCGAAATATCGTTAGAATGACGTCAAAATAGCCGTTAAAGTTTTTAAAGCCGTGCCATGGCGAACCAACAATAAATGCAAATTAACGGACTGACGCACAGTATACTGACACCAAAAACCGGATTTTTTTTTTTGATTCAATGCTTCAAAAAAAATTAAAATAGTTACGTGAAATATTTTGAAAGTCTTGTCAATAAATGGAAATTAACAGACTGACGCGCAGATGTCTGAGGTAATTAAAAACCAAACGAAAAAAAAAATGTTTTGGTTTGACTTGTTTAAACATATCTAGTCCAGTTCCCAGGCATTTCCAAACGAAAAAGCAATAATATTGGAGACATTCTTCATGTTTACTTTGACAGTTACAGTTGTAACTGTCAACATATAACCTCAAAATTCAAATTAATTATTAAACGTTAAATAAAACCCTTATTTTATACATAGTCTGAATTAGCCACACAGGTGTATGCACATAAATGGCATTTAAATGACCTTAAAGGTACAAAATAAGTGGTCTTAGACGAAGCAAGAATCAATCTCCTTTTTGATTTATTTTTATTATTATTCTTATTATTTTATTATTGTTGTTGTTATCAACTTGCAAATTTTAAAAAAAAATTTTATTGTTTATTTTTTATTTTCTTTCTATTATTTTTTTTTCTACTAATTTTTTTAACTTTTTTATCTTTAAATAACACAGGGGTCAAATGTTGTTAACAAGGATTTCCTTCTGCAAAAAATTACTCTTGTGATATTTTTCCAAATTCCTTTATATAGTTATTAATTAAAATATTTAGTTTATTGTACAAAATATAAAGATTTGTTAAAAGTTTAAACTAACTAAATAAATAGATAAAAATAAAAATAAGTAAATAAAGGTTGTAGTAGGACACAAAGGACTGATAGCTAGTTGAAAAAGTCAGGTATTTACCTAACTTTTCCAGGTTTTCTGGACACTGTGCTTTGTGAAGTCAACAATAAATGCAGATTAAGGGACTGACGCGTAAAAGTGTTACGTAATTTGTCAGTAAAAGTACATTTATATGCATACAAAGTACACGAATTGTAATAGAAATAGTTAAAATGTTGGAACGACTGAATAGTTCGTTGTAATAACAGTAACCATTATTAATTAAGTTTTTATTAAGTAATTTATGAATGATCGAATATTTAAGTTTTTAAGCCTTTATGTACATATTTAAAAGACCTTTTTTTTTGTTCTTTATAAAATCAATATTTCCATATGCTCTCATTCTGGAGGGACTTTGTTTAACAATTCTTTAATTTTGTATTGATATTTACCAGAAATAGTTTTCCTGTCTTATTTGGTAAAAGATTACCTTGCGTGTCAGAAGTCAGCCCCCTTTAACTTTTGAACGGATTAAAGTATTAACTTTAAAATTTGAAACACGTTAATAACATAACCCATATTTTTTTATATTATTTAATTGGGTGCACAATGGAGGCAGGGCAAGGGGGATTTTTTTATAGAAAGGGAAGTCGTGTGATACATACTTTTAAAGCTCATCAATATTTCCATTTGACTATACAGAGTGATTCAGAAATAAGTTACATTTTAAGAGGTGATTCTAGGTCCAAAAATATGAAAAAAGTTCTTATAAAGGTTGGTCCGGAAATGATCCCTAAGGGAGCTAAGACCCTCCTAAGGGTACATCTGAGAAGTAGTTTTTATTTAATATCTCTGGAACCCTATGAACCACAGTAACGAATTTTTGCACAAGCCTTAACATTGATAAAGGCTATCCTTTTATGTAATTTTTATTTGGTAATTTTAACCAGGGACGTACAAAAAGGGGGGCGATGTCACCTTTTTATGATTAATTTTATAATATAAAAACGTAAATTATACTTTTAAACTAATTTTAAATGCAAATTTTAGAAAAATCTAAAAAAAAAATCGCATTTTTTGGAAAAAGAATTAAAAAATAGCACCTTAAAAAATAGAATTATAAAATATTAAAAATTATATAGTCAAAAAGAAAATTTAATAAGCTTTAAAATATAGTATCATACGACCACCTTTCAATTAAAAAAAATCTTCCCTCTTGTCCCCTGTCTACAAAGTGCCCCTTAAAACCATCAAATATTTACCAAAATATAAGTGTTCATATCTTAAATAGTTTAAAAGGGGGGAGGCGGACTTTAGACACGCACTGTATATCAAAAACGTATGATTAAAAACAAAGTAATGCTTTCGCCTTCGCCAAAATTGTAAATTGGGAGTATTTTAGCTTTTGAGCTTAAAGTAACCTTAAAACTTTCAAGCTTATGAACTTTCATATTTTAGTTAAAACATGTTTATTGCAATAACTGTTTTTTTTTTAATATTTAGCAATATATATATATATTTTTTTCTTAGAGTTTGAGGTTAAAGCTAGCTTAAAACTTTTAAGGTTAAGAACTTTTATATCTTAGTCAAAAAATGTTTATTGCAATAAAAAGCCATCTTTTTTATTATGTAGCAATAGATTTTGTTGTTTTTTTAGATTTTGGGTTTAAAGCTAGCTTAAAACTTTCAAGCTTAAGAACTGCCACATTTTAGTTAAAAGATTTACTGCAATAAAAATTTAATCTTTTTTAGAAATATTTTTGTTTTGTCTTTTTTTTTAGATTTTGAGCTTAAAGCTTAAGAACTTTCATAACTTAGTTAAAACATGTTTATTTGAATAAAAATGCAATCTTTTTTTATTATTTAGCAATATTTTTTTTAGTTTTTTTTTTTTAGATTTTGAGCTTAAAGCTAGGTTAAAACTTAAAAACTTAAAACTTTTAATCACACTTTCATATCTTGGTAAAATAGTTATTTATAATACAAGGGCGAAAAGTTAAGTTTTTCGATTGAGTAGGTTTTTAGAAGCCGAGGGCCGGTTCGCGTCGTCCGTAAATTCTACAGACTAGTAAAAAAAGCTTCACGTTTCCTCTTAGTAAAACAATATACTATTATTGCAATAAAAATTTAATCTTTTTTTATTATTTAACGATATATTTTTTTTATACTCTGCTCTCTGATATCAATTAATGTATGTAATTATGAAGGCAAAATATAATCGTCTATGTCTGTTTAACCAAATTAACTATTAAGCTTTAATTGGCAAAGTATGACCGAGAATGCCGGAATGTGGGCATTAATTTTTTAGCCGCTCATTTCTTAATGATGAAATTAAAATTTTAAATGTTTGTCTGCCGACTGTGATTTAATTTTCAAAACAAACGGGCAATTTGGGAACTGCATGCAAAGTTTTATTAAAATAGAGAATTTTAACGAAAACTAAACAAGTTGTTTAGTTAGTCACTAGTTATGACTAATTTTATACACGAAATTAATATAGAGTAGCTTAATTCGTTTTTGTTACGGGTCTCCTGTTGGCAGTACGAAAAAAACAGTTGATTGCAGCAACCAAAAAAATTGTTGTGTGCCATATTCAACTATTTTTTTATTTATTCAAATCCACAGACATGTATCGGATATGGTCAATGACCATAGCCAGTTTGAATAGGCCTATTTAAATATTTTCATATTTCTTTCTAGTCAACACAATATAATTCATTAAAGAAAATAATTATGGGCCTATAGATATTATCTTAATAACTGGTTTCTATTCACATTTCCATGTAATTTTTTATATTAATTACAAACTAACATTTATTTTTTATTTTGATATAGCTTACACAAATCGTAGCCATAGCCCAGTCGTATTATATTTAAAAATTAAAATACAGTAAAGCAAAAAACAACTTTAAAAAAATGTCCAAAATATGTATTATGTCTAAGGTAAAAAAATTGACTTCAGGGTACAATTAAAAGCGCAGGCAATAAGGATTAAATTTACATTAATTTTGAGCCGGTGAACGTTCATAATTCTTTTATTATTATTTCACAGTCTTTTAATTAAGTAAGTGACTGTAAAATAAGAATTGAAAAAAATCAAGTTTTTATTGGTGCTAAATTTATATTTTGATAACATGTATAAATAAAAAAATTCTCCGTAACCGACGTAACGAATTTTAACATAACTTTTTGCATGCAGTTTAGATAACATAAATTTCTGCGAATATCTGCGAATATATATTTTAAAAAATCTAATAGGGTTAAATTAGATGTTATCTCCTATCATGGCCAAAGCTAATCTAAAACAGAGCCATGTGTTAGGGAAAAGTATTACGTAACGCAAATTTTGATCATTTTGGACCCCCACCCCCCCCTGCAACGCTATTTTCCTATACCATTAACATGAGCGTAACACTCCAAAATGACGCCCCCCCCCCAGGAGCGTTACGTAATATTTGAACGTTCCCTTCAGAAACACATAAACATACGTAACACCACGAGTGTGGTTTTGGCGCTAAAAAAACTTTAAAATCTTATTTATTATTCTATATTTAAAGGTATATTTTTTAACAGAAATAAACGGATTATTTAAAAAAATAAATATATTATTTACTTTATAGCTTTAAGCTGTACATCATATAACGCAGTAGCGGCCATGCTTATTTTTAAATAAAAACAGTTGCAAATAAAATAGTATTCAGGTCTCCGGGAAAATGGTACTTTTCCTCGACCTATAAATAGTCTCAGAACTTCGTGCCTCGCCCATTAATAAGGTCTCGAAAAAGTAATGTTTTCCGAGTCGACATGTATTCTACTATTCCTTGCTGAAAATGGTTTTTGTACAAGTCGCCTGGGCTATAATAAGTAATTACCATGATTGACGGGCTGCTAGAGATATTTCTAATAGTATGCGTTTATAAAACAATTAATCTTACCGCTACTGCGGTATACCGTCATGTTTTATGCGTGAATTGTTAGCTTAATAATTATGGGATAGATGTACTTTGGCTGTTTCAGTCACGACCCAAAACTAACTTACACACAATGGTTAGTTACAATAACAAGAATAGTTAAATGCAACCATTATACCATTATATTTGTAACTAGCTGGATAATGTACAGGGTATTTCACTTAAAATTCTTCACGCAGACTTCTTAGAGATATTTAGGAAAATTATAGGAAATATATACAGATTATTCATCCGTTAAATATCCACTAAAGTAGAATTTGTATCCTCTTATGTCGAGCTGCCATGGCATGCCAGTCGTGACGCGTAATTCAGTTGATTAAAAGTATAAAAGGGTTCATAGAGGGTAAAAATTACACTTTTAAGTGTATACTAAATCTATGGAATATCTATATAATAATGTTTGTATATATTTTGACAAAAACTAGATCTGGCGACGCCTCGCAGTAGAGGTATCGCGAGTGGCGACTCTATAAAAAAACATTCCGATACCTGGAATGTTACATAAAATACAATAATTTCAAAGCATTTTTTGTCATAGACTGAAATTTTGATATCTAGTTGTTCCGAGATATTTGACATTTTAAGGATAATACAGTAGAATATAGTGAATCCTATATTTTATCTTTTATTTGAAGGAACAGTAATTTTGACATAAAGAAAAGGTAAGGCTCATGTGTTAGGGGCTTATTACATTACATTATAACACTATCATTGCTTGTTATACAGAGCGGTCCAAAAGTCACCCCCCCCCCTCTTAACTTTTTGAACCAGTTTAGATATCGACTTCAAATTTAAAACTCTTAAATAAGACAACTTAAACTATCTTTAAGCATATATTTGATACTTTTAGCTCTTAAAATGTGGGCAGGGGGGCATGGGACAACATTTTTTTAAATGGAAAGGTGGGTCGTGTGATACATCATTTTAAAGCTTATAAACTTTTCCATTTAACTGTATATTTTTTATTTTTTTTGAACATTTTTTTTTGGGTTTAAAATAGGGTTGAAAATGGGTATTTTTGTCAAAATTTCTCTAAAAAATCCAAACAATTTTTTAAAAATGCCTAATTTCATAATGAAAAAAAGTAAATTATACTTTTCAACTAATTTTAGTTGACATAAATAAAAATTAACAAAAAAAAACTCAAAAATTTATTTTTTTAGCACAAAAAACTGAAAAATCAAAACCTTAAAAACACAAAAATTTTAAAATGTATGGTTATATAGAGAATTTTAAAGGCTTTAAAATGATGTATCACACGACCCCCCTTTCTATTTAAAAAAATTTCCCCCCATGCCCCCCTGTCCACATTTTAAGAGATAAAATAATCAAATATATGCTTAAAGATAGTTTAAGTTGTCTTATTTAAGAATTCTAAATTTGAAATCGATATCTCAATTCGTTCAAAAGTTAAGAGGGGGGGGGGGTGACTTTTGGACCGCACTGTATGTTAAGTTAACTTATCATTGATAAGCTACATTATTCGTGGTTATGCCATTTATTAATAATCGACTTTGCCTATTACAAAAACTAATGAAATTTACTGATGATAACTACATGCAAATAATTTATTACTAGAAGTAGAAATTAACTTATATTTGGAGTAGTATCAGAGTGATTGAAGCAGAGGACCGATTAAAGTTCGATAGAAGTTTCTCTCTCAGGATTCCGACAAAGGAAGAATGGGAAAAGAAAGAAATACAATTTGTGCCAAACGCTTTGGTGTGCTATACAGACGGCTCGCGTATGGAAGGCATCCAAAGCTCTGGGGCAGGACTCTTCGTGGAGGACCTGGACTTGCAAAAGAGTTTTCCACTTGGACGCTTTTCCACTGTCTTCCAAGCTGAGGTCTATGCCATACAGGAAGCGGCAAATTGCAGGGAAATAAGGCAGCACCGGGGGCACGATATATACATCTGCTCGGACAGTCAAGCCGCTCTAAAGGCATTGTGCAATCCCAGCACTAGGTCACCCCTAGTCAGGGAGCCTTGGAAGACCTAGCAAGGACCAAAAACGTTCAACTGGTATGGGTACCGGGTCATAGTGGAATTCCCGGAAACGAGAAGGCAGATGAACTTGCAAGACTCGGATCAGGGATGGCATGCACGGGGCCGGAACCTATATTGGGTGTTACAAGGAAGCAGGTAAAGACCGCTCTCGATGAGTGGGCTTATACCAAGCTAAAGGAGCAATGAAGAGCGGTCGACGGTTGCCGGCAAGCTAGGGACTTCCTGGCTGGCCCAAGCAAATCAAAGACCGACTGGTTGCTGGAAAAAGGAAGAACTGCACTCAGACAACTTGTAGGAGTCCTCACGGTCCACTGCAGGCTAAGGAAGCACCTGGCAACAATGCGGATTCTAGAGAGTCCACTATGCCCAGAGTGCGAAGAGGATGAAACATCCTCTCATTACTTAGCCGAGTGTGTCAGATACGAGAGGATCAGGTTGCAAGTCTTTGAAACTCAAAGACTCAACCAAGAGGAACTAAGAGATCTCCCTTGGGCCAATATCCTGACCTTTATTGAAAGGACGGGCAGGTTCAAGGAGGACTCAAATTAGTAAATGGCTGGGATTGCCTGGGGTGACAAAAAGGGCCAGAAATGGCCTAGTTGTCCGGCTTTGGCCAACCCAAAAAAAAATTTACTACTACTACTAACTTATATTTGGACTATTAAAAAACCGCTGTCCTTCTTAATTGTGCCGCGCATAGTACAATAACTTTTAAGGTGACTTTATGAATGTTGATTATAAATTAATAAGTTGAGCGCACCTTTTTGTGTTTGTCAGTGCTTAACTAATAGAAATAACTTAAGAATAAACAAATTAGCTTACTTAAACAGAACTACTCGTATATTTATTTCTAGAAATTCATTATGCTCATTTGCTGGTATGTAAATGTGTTTAGTCTTCTGTTTCCTACAAACTATTTAATTAGTCTTCTATTTAATTCAATGGAAAATAAATAAGCGAACCCATTTGCATGGATGTATTTAACTTACAACCTCATGTAAGAACGTATTTTTCGCTAGTTTTAAAGTTTATAGCGGACATTGAAGACGTTTTACAAATTATTGGTCTACCATTTGTCGGTTGTAAAACATTTTACAATGACTTAATAGATACGACAAATTCTGTTAATGGTTCTATTAAATTACTTTAAAAATTTACTTTCTTTATAAAGAAAGTATTGTGCACATGTGATTTTTTTGCTAAATCATCTTATTTTTTCTAAAATTTCGAGAAAAATAAAAATAAGGAAACAAACAATGATGTCTCTGTATACAAGGTGATTCAGAAATAAGTTACAAAATTTTAAGGGGCGATTCTAGGTACAAAAAAATGAAAAAAAGTTCCTATAAAGGTTGGTCCGGAGATGAGCCCTAAGGGGGCTTCGACCATCCTAAGGGTACATCTGAAAAGTAGTTTTTATTTAATATCTCTGGAACCCTATAAATCACAGTAGCGAATTTTTGCACATGCCTTTCACAAAGATTATCATTTTATGTAATTTTTGTTTGGCAATTTTAAACAGGGGGGTGCAAAATGGGGGAGGGGGGTATGTCAATTTGTTGCCCCAAACTTTTTTATATGTTAATTTTCTGACATATACTTAATAACATATTAATCTTTAATTAAAAATACATAAAAAGGTACTCAGAACATAAAATAACAAGTATTCTTCGAGAAAAAAAGTTTATATGCTTTGAAGAGGTCCATGCAGTTGACAATCTTGGTTCAAATCGATTTTCGGATATAATTGCTTTTCATCCATCTATAAATAAAGCATTTATAATAGATCCTACAGTAAGATATGAAACAAATGATACCGATCAAGATCAAAAAATCAAAAATGAGAAAAAAGCTATTTATAAAGCATGCATTAAATATTATGAGAATCAATTTTTGGAGAGATTTGGAAAACGAGAATGGGAAGTATTTGGTTTATGGTTTGGTTCAAGGGGTTCATTAGGAGAAAGCTGTTTGGATTTTTTTAGTTTATTAAACTTAGATAAAAAAAATTTGATTGAAATTTCGGAACAAATTTTAATTGACACAATTAATATAATTCATACCCATATTTATTGTTAAATTCTTAATTTTTAATAGATTATTATGTATTTAAGCAACCTGCAGTAGGCAGACTTATTATTAATAAAGTTCATTCTCTTCTCTAACACCGTAGGGCCAACCGTTTTCGAGAAAATTGCAATTAAGGAGGCAATTACACATACTAAGCATCAAAAAAAGGAACTAAAAAATGAACGAATAAAAATTTTAATACTTCAGTGCGATTCTACATCAAAAACTATAAAAAAAGTTCCCATACACAAATAACTACAAATCGCTTTTAAGGGAGCTACGGTCCCTTAAAAAGTGTAAGGCCGTAGTAAACTTAAAACTGATTTTCGAAATCACGCAGCAGTATTGAAATTTTTATTGCTGCATTTTTTAGTTCTGATTTTTGATGCTCAGAACGTGAAATTGCCTCTTTAATTGCAATTTTCTTGAAAACGGCTGGCCCTACGGTGACACACAAAGAGTACCTTTTTGTGTATTATCAGAGATTAATATTATTGAAAAAATATAAAATAAACCTACAGATAAAAAAGTTTGGGGCAAAAAGGTGACATCGCCCCCCCCCCCCCCCCCCCCATTTTTCACCGCCCTGGTTAAAATTACCAAATGAAAATTTCATAAAATTATAGCCTTTATCAATGTTAAGGCATGTGCAAAAATTTGTTACTGTGGTTTTGAGGGTTCCAGAGATATTAAATAAAAACTACTTTTTAGATATACCCTTAGGAGGGTCGTGGCTCCCTTAGGGCTCATTTCCGGACCAACCTTTATAGGAACTTTTTTTTATATTTTTGGACCTAAAATCGCCCCTTAAAATTTCTGAATATTATCTTGGACAAGTTCGTATTTGAGCAAAATCGGTTGGGGAGCAGGGGGGTAATAATACAAAAAATGTTTACTCATTTTTTTTCCATAATAATAGATACTTAAAATAGTACCATTACTTTAAACTAAAAGAAAATAAAAGTAAAGAAACGAAAGAAAAATCTTTTAATCTTGTAAAACATCCTAATGAAACTAATCAAACTTAAGATATCATTAAACTAAATTAGATCAGGTAATAGTTTCTATTGGAACCTACATCTAGATTATCTGTAATTCTTAGGAATTACAGGAGAAATCGATATGAGTTCCCGTGAGGGAGTTTAAATAAATGAAGTTTAAACAAGCCGTGAAAATATGTAATGCAACGCATTCCATCATATACTATTTACAGTAAATGGTGGGTATATTGCATTTCCCCCAAAAAAAAATAATAATATCATAAAAAAAATAAAATAAAAAAAATAAAAAAATAAGTTTTTTTTCTCAAAAAAATCTCTTTTCGAAAAACCAAAAAAAAAATTGTTTTCAAAAAATATATAAAAAGAAATGTCAAAAAAAAAATATGAAATAAATTTTGTTTTACAAAAAAATAAAAACATATATAGAATTTTTTTTGAAAATGTTAGTTTTTTCAATTTTAAAAAAAGTTTATCCCCCCATAACTTTTTTGTTTTTGGGGGGATTACTTTCAAACACAATAGAGATCTTTCCCTCATAGAACTTGATTTTTCCTAAACATTTCGAGTCGATCGGATTATTCGCTCTTGAGTTATTGTGTCCACGAGAAACGTGACATCGGACGGAAGGACAGACGGACAGATATTTTCAATTTTTCTTATTTTTTCATGAAACATTTTTATATAAAATTTTTTTGTCTAGGACGTTTTTTGGCGATTTTGGGAAATTCGAAACTACCGTATAATACTATTCTAGCGCTACGCGCTGTGAATAGTGTTATAAAGGAGTTATACGGGTGCTCATTCATCGTCATCTTATCGGATCGCGCGAGAGCGAGAAATTTTTGTCGGTCAATCGACAAGTCAGCTATAGCTGGGTCGCGTTACCGCAAAGTGCGTGACAATGCGTTATTTCGAGCTCTTCTACAACTTGAAAAAAGGCGGTATAAGCAATATTTTCTAACTTAGCTTCAGGTTCACTGATCAGTATTGTATTGTATTGTATTGTATCGGTATTTGGTGTAAATATCTTCTCGCCCTTTATTCAAGTTTCTTTAAAACCCAAAACAAGAAATTTTATTATAAACCAAATGCTATTACTTGATTAAAGTTTTAATCGGTTAGTAATATATGTATTCAAGTTCGATCAAACAAGCATTTTAATTCAAGTACTTGACATACTTGTGAATAATACGTACTTGTTTTTAGTAATTATTTCTCCGTGTGTACTTAGCTTAAATAGTAATCGTACTGGCAAGATTAAGTTCATTTGAGCAATGAAATAAAAAGTACTTACTATACTAAGTATACTTAAGCAAAGAAATCAATATAGTACTTCCTACTTAGGCAAAACTTACTATAGATTCAAAAGTCCAGTGTTAAATTTACCATTTAGACTCTGAATTTTAGAGTGTTGGGCACTAAATCTGTTACAATAACACATTTTCAGAGTTTGCTCCAGCGAGAAACGACGCCTAACATATCAAAGCAACTTGCTTTGCGAAACTGATGTTAAACCTGTTGCAGGTCTCTCCTCAATGCGGTGGAGGCAAAAAACTAGGGGCATCTTTTGCTTGAACACAGAGTGCAAAATTTACACCCAGGATATTATTTTTACCATTATTTTATGGTAAGCTATGGGTGTGAATACAAGTGGAAACATCATTTACACGAGTGTATAAATTAACAGTCGGTTTATTTACTACTCGTGAAATATATCATTTTTTACTGTGCATTACATTTTTCAGTTCTTAATTTAGATGTTAACTCTTAGGTTTAAATCATGAATAACTTCATCCAATGGGTGAATCACCCATACTGTCTTTAAACTTATACCAGTCGTCTTATCAAAGCTTCCCGAAAGCCTTTCGCACAAATGGCCGGGTGTAATCAACTGTACATGACAAATGTAGCGCATTAAACTGAGACCCATTCAACTTGGACAAACGTGACCACCGAAACCTACTAGTTTGTCGCATTCTCACCATTAAACTTCCATTATTGAACTTCCATAGTCCAGTCGTCAATAAAAAAAAAACTGATTGAAAAATTAACACTTATCGCACTGAAATCTGGAGAAATTAAAAATCTGTTGATCATTTTTGATTAATAAAAACTGACGTAAAGGAAGGTATATAATGCAGACGAAGAAGAAGAAGAAGAAGAAGAAGAAGAAGAAGAAGAAGAAGAAGAAGAAGAAGAAGAAGAAGAAGAAGAAGAAGAAGAAGAAGAAGAAGAAGAAGAAGAAGAAGAAGAAGAAGAAGAAGAAGAAGAAGAAGAAGAAGAAGAAGAAGAAGAAGAAGAAGAAGAAGAAGAAGAAGAAGAAGAAGAAGAAGAAGAAAAAGAAGAAGAAGAAATAGAAGAAGAAGAAGAAGAATAAAAAGAAGAAGAAGAAGAAGAAAAATAAGAATTCCATTCCAATAAAATGAAGAAAAGGAAAAAAAGAAGAAAATTAAATTTAAATACTTAAATATCTTATCCAAATACTTAGGTATCTTATCCAATAAGTTCAAACTGGAATTATGTAAAAGTGCTTGGTTTGAATAACAATATTTCTTGTATTGAGTTATAAATTAGACATTTGTTTAAAATACTAAAAATAATACTTATTCTGATTTCTTCGAAACAAGTAAAAATTGAACTTGAAACTAATTTTTTAAAATTAGTTAAATATGTTTTATTAAGTATATATATATGTGCCTGTAACAAGTATTTAACACATACTTAAAACAAATTTTTTCTTTATTATTCTATGATTCTATGAGGATTGGACAATTTCAGCTAATTTTACTAAATCAAACAAACGGCCAACTGTCATAAATAATTGCATTTTAAAGCTTAAACGTGGTCTTCTATTTACCTCTCCATTACACACACCACAACTGACAGTTATCCTAATAGATACCATATATTGACTCATTGATCATTTCGGTAGATTTCACCAAGCCAATAGGGAATTCTTCTTTAAGTAAGTTTATTTGTCAAAGTATCTGGAGCATTTACTCCACAATTTTAATCATACATGGAAAAAAATTGTATGAATTCCTACTTATTCCTATTTAAGAACAAAACATGAAATGAATCTATTTTGTATAAGCTTTGTGCCACCAAACGGGGATAATCTGTACCCCAAACGTACCAAATCGCTATATTTTTGATATTTTTATTTTGTAGCTTTATTCCTATTAAGTAAACTCTTTTTTGAACTTTTCTGTGACATATAATATCATGACCATTAAACATATACTACTTGTCTACTTTTGGCGCATGGAAATATATAAAACCCGCTTGGCAGGAAATGCAGTTGCTTTTTCTAATAACATATTCTTACTTTTTTATTGTTGGGCGTAACTAGATTATTTAAGGTGAAAACAAATTGGTACATATGTACATATGTACCCCGCTTGGGGAAGTAAGTACGTTAAAAAGCTTAGCTATCTAAAGGATAATCTGAGTTTTATTTACACAAATAAGTAGTGTCTTCAAACTGATATTACCAATGCATATGACACTGTATTTTCAAAATATTTAAAAGTTGTAATTTTAATAATCCACTGAAAATAGCTGAGTTAATTCGCGTTTCCAACTAAAATGTCTTTAATTTGATTTTAAGAAAGGGTGTGACACTGTATGTCCAAATATTTAAATCGCAGAGCCAAAAATTTATAATTTTAAAAAATGATTAACTAAAATGCTTATACACTTGCACGGAAAAAAAAATTATAGCTAGGAGCGCTATAACACACATACCAAGCAAATTATAATTGCTTATTATATAAATACAAGGCTTTCTCTTACAATTATGGCAGTCAGTGTAAAAATTTATATGAAATACTTTAATTGTTTAGTGAATAATAAAATATAACAAATAGTATGGCATTTATAGCTTAAATAGATTTAATTATTGTCCGTGCTAATAATTTTTATAATATAATAAAATTTCTGTAAATTTATAATAGTGCCTGTAATAAATATAATCGTGTCTGTAATATATATAATCGTTTCCAATTTATTTTTAACATTATTAGTTATTGTGTCCCTTATAATCTATAGCTTAAATCACTATAATTTGCCACTGTTACCAAATATCTTATAATGTATAGCGCAGAGCCCACTAATTTCTTTTCATGTGGGATAGTTTTAATCGTTTTAAAATGAATATAACTGTGAACAAAGTTCTATTGAAACTAATTTAATTCCATGAAAACCAATTTATAAGTAGTATAAAACGAGTTTATTTTAAATATATTTAAGAGTGTTCTTCTAAAATATTAACCTATTTATTTTGTAATTACCTATATAAATGATATTTAAAATAAAACAACAATTTAAAGCTGCTTTTGACATAAAAAAAAGGAGAAAAAAGGTTAATTGAAAAATCCTTTGAAGATAAAGCTACAAAGAATAATATAATTAATAAAATAAAAAATAATAATGGAAAATAATTTCTTTAAAGAGTAATAAATATTTTATCCTTTAAATTATTAAGTTTTTTAGAGTAATAATTGAGTGGAGTAAATTTCTTCTTACTTTATTTACTAGTACAGTAAATAGCTTTTATTCACAACTGTATGTAATACATAAATACGTTACATGTACATTTTGTTAATACATATTAATAAAACTTGGGAACTACATAAATTCTTGTCCCACTGTTTTCTACGCATGAACCGACAATGTAATGAGAAAACAGACCAGTAACCTATATATTACTGGCCACTATTTAATTCCTTGATATTCGCTAGATGTCGCCAAGTGTCAATGTGATATTCAAAGGCTAAAATCATAATAATAAATTTCATTAAATAAACACACCCATTCTTAACCATTATGGTTTTAAAACCCTAACGTGAATATTATCATATTTTTTCAAATGTTTTTTTTTTGTTTTTTCTTTTTTTTTCGGTTAGGTTTAATGAAAGTCCAATTTTATATGTGCTTTTATCAGTAAAATACAGGAAAATGGTTTGTGGTAAACATGAATAGAACTAAAAAGAACGTATTTCAGTAATGTTTTCTCCATTTGAATTCAAACACCCACATTAAAAAAAAAATAGTAAGGTTATTTAAATAAAAACAGTTGCGAATAAAATAGTATACAAATCCACCAGAAAACGGTACTTTTTGCCCCCCCCCTCCAGCGAGATATATTATCATAGAAATACCTTAAAAATTATATTTTTGGTGAATGCGCAATGTTTTTCCTTATGGATGCCCCCCCCCCATTAAAATGAAATAATTCCGCCCCCGGATATTAGCATACAATTAAGAAAAAGCTACGTTTTAACAAAAATAGCAGGTGTTGGTACATAGTCATGGAGAGTCCCAAATAAGCGTTTAGCTTGTGGTAGGGGCTCTCCATTAATTTTGATATAAATACGAAGTTATAAACAGTAGTTACAAAATGCAGTAATTGTTTAGTTCCAAATTCTTTAACCTCTTCAGGACGATTTGTTTGTTGAATTTAATTTAGTAGCAAAAGTTAAAAATGCTTTTTATTGTCAAAACAACTAAACAAGTGAAGATGTGCGAATCTTGGTCATTGGATGTCGCTTGTGATTGGAAACAAAGCAAATGGCAACAGCTATAGCTACTGAGCAATAAGAAATTCGGTAAAATTAGTTTTGCGAAATTTATTTTTAAACGTACACATATGGGCCTATATCCCTGAAGAGGTTAAAAAAAATACTGCATATATTATTAATATGAGATATTTTTCTTCTATGTGTAACCCAACCAGATAAAGGTGATTGGACGTAGTTTAATATTAATTTTATGGACCAAAACGGCTTAAAACTATCTCTGTATTTAGCTAGTTTACAGAGTAATACTATTAATACATATTGGATAATAACTATCCATGGATATAGAACCATGTCTAATTAAGTTCTATATTAATGGACAATTTCCTGGAGATTACATCATCTTACTTGTC
This sequence comes from Brachypterus glaber, assembly GCA_958510825.1. NCBI lineage: Eukaryota > Metazoa > Arthropoda > Insecta > Coleoptera > Kateretidae > Brachypterus > Brachypterus glaber. The sequence continues at coordinate 14,348,558 of OY294047.1, read as the reverse complement.
CAAATATACCAAGTTTTGACCACATTATAGCCTCTGAGCGCTGATACACCCGTTAAATAAAATATTTGTTTACTTGTGCCAGAAATTGCCTTGTTTATTGGTTTTCAGTAACTTATAGAACCTATTCTTGGGCATATTCCTAAAATTTTAAAAGACTACGATTGGAAAAAATTAATTAGGGATTAATTTTTATTATTGACAATAATTTTTTATTTCCGTAACTAGTGTGTAAGGTGGTATAAAAAGTACAATTTACTAGTATACTCAATAGTATACTTGAGTATACTCAAGGGTTAAAAAGTTCCGATTTAGGAGTCTCGATGACGTGACTCCTGTATTATCTTGAGTTTTTAAATGTCACTCTTGTCTTGATTTTTTTTTCGAAATCTGGATTCTCGTGAAACCCTAGGCTCGGCTTGGCACAGCTTTTAAAACAAATACAAATTTTAAAGTAAAACAAACGGTACAAGGTCCAATTTAGGATATTTCGGCGTTAATACACAAACATACCAACTTTCAAACACATTATATCCGGTAAGCTACCCCTTAAATAAAATATTTTCATTAAAGTTAGCCCAGAACTCCGGAAAGCTAAGGTATTCATGAGAGAAGTAAAAGTGACACTCCATCACATAAGTTATAATCAAGGATGCAGAGAGGTAATCTCCCTAGACGCTCAGTTTACTAGATCATGCGTTATTATCGAATTACGGATGTACGCGTGAGATTAGGCAAAACGCAGCAATATTTGGCGCAATAAAGCTACAAATGTGGTAGTAAAAGTAGCGAGAGAATCAAGCTTTACGGTCTATTATATTTCAGGCACCTACAAGTCCAAAGATACTAGAACATAAATAGTATATAAAAACAGCTTTATAAAGTAAACAAGTTTTTTATAATGTCAAAAAGTGCTTCTGAATTGTAGGAATTCCTAAGTTTACTTTATTCTTTTTTAAGTTTTAACAGGGCACAAACAGTTGAAACAATATGTAAATCTTTCAAATAAGCCTTGATATTGAATTGTTAATATATTTTGACATATTTTACCAAACTCAAACAAACTAAATCAAACCTAAAAATTATAAAAAAAAATCCGTCTGCTAGTCTGCGGTGGTAACTTTTGAGTCTTTTAACCTAATGGGTTCAAACTTTTACCAGGGCTTGTTGGTATGTAGATTTTTACAGGGATTCTATATGAATTTTATAAAGGGATTTATGAGTTTATAAAGCGTAATTTACAGGTATTTTTAGTCGAAAAAGCCGTATCTGGTGGTTTTTAGAATTGATTTTTATTTTTTATATTATTATTTATTTTTATCATAAAAAAACAAAATTAACTTTTCAAAAAAAATTCTACATTTCTCTCGCTTAACCGAGACAGATATTTTTAAAATTGTTACTTATAACCAGATCCCGGGAAGTTGTCATTGTAGAAGTCTTGCGGTCGCTTCTAATCAATGTTGAATTTATACTACGCTCATGAACAAAAGAACAGCTCGCTTATCCTCGAAGTATGCTTATAAGCTTTGGCTTGTAGGTACCTTTATATTTGGTATAAAGAATATTAGGTTTACTTACCTCGCACGTTGATTGGTTGATATTGCTTAAATTTAGTCGGTAAACACGATCCCTGTAACAAAATAAAATTTTAATGCATATTTATGGAAAACAGCGTAGGTACATTGTATAAATTTGTAAAATAATGTGTAAAATATTTAACCTAATTTATGAAAGATAATAAAAAATTAATGAAATATTTATGGCATTTTTTTAAATTTTGTAATAAATTATAAAAACTGATTTTAAACTGTTTTTCTGTTGTTGAAGAAAAGCGTGCTAATATATTTCACCAATGCAAAATTGTTTATTTACAACAACACCTTAAATTATAACCTCAATATAACCAACATTACAAAAAACTATAAAACACGTTCCTTGTGTGCAGAGAAGTGCGAATAAGCTTTTTTAGACTACATTTATACTTGTGTTTTTTTTCAATACAGTTTTGTCCATGAGGTTTTGTCTCAGAAATGAGATACATTGTTTCTATATTGTCTCCGACACAAACATTTGTGTCGGGGACAACAAAACCGCAACGATAAACTCGTAACGACAGAATCGGAAATATAACTGTAACCTGAATCTGTAGTGGTTTATAATTAATAGTATTTTATATAACGTGTACAGAAAGTGAATTAATTCTCATTAGCCAATGTCTAGCATGAGCTGCGCAGCGGCGAGTGCGGAAACGTCGCGAAGGCAAGAAAGATACTTTCCGAAAAGTTATGTACACTATTTTTTCTACGAACCCAACAAAAATATAATTTTATTTTATAAATATTTAAAATAAATATTATTATCTGTAAATAAAGATAAATAAAATTATCATTGTTTTAAATTATAAGGTTGATTAAAATTAAGCAACTATTAAAAAACCCCAGCACAGAAAAATAAATAATGTAATTGAAGTTTTTCTAAAAATCCCGAATTTGTATGCGTCAGCCTTGATAAATCAATTCAAGTTTACCTTGGTCTCTTTTATTTGTTTATTTAGATTAGACTTTGACAGTTAAAATTAGTTAGGTTTTGTTAATTTGAAATGTTTTTATCTCATCAAAATTAAAATGATTTATAATTCTGAATTATACTAACTAATCACATCTATGATATTATTTCGCACTCTCTAAATCGTGTGAAATTTATTGTTTTCATAGGTGGTAGTAGGAAAAATAAGTTTTACAAGTAGATCATTTATTATAAAGAACTTTCCCTTTTGGTTTTAGACCGTGTCAATGGATTTTCATTTTCCGACGTTTCGTCTCATACTGCTAGATACATCTTCAGGGATTAATCTGAAACTGATTTATTTCCATTAAAAAATATTCACTTTTTGGTCCAATGTAAGTCCTATTTTACATATTAAATGTACGGTTTTGGTTGGAAAACTTCAATGGGCATTAATAGATAGACAACATAAAAGTATACTCTGTTTCGTAAATGATTAAATTCCAAAAGCCTCGTTTTATACAGCGAATTGGACTCAAAAAATAACTTTTATCAAAGCTCACTTTGTGCACATAATATCGCAATTTTTTTACAATATATGTTATGTTTATAATGCTTATAATTTAAAAGGTTTTTTATAATCTCTGATATATTTTCGATATATCTAAAAGATATGTTTATTTCTTGTTTTTCTTGGGTATTAGGCACATAAAGACATAAGTTTCTTTAGTAGTTAATTACTTTAATTCTAACGTTTCGCTCAACTTGAGCTTCTTCAGAGAACATGGACTATAACAATTAAAATACACGATAAGAGTTTTATAAATACACTAATGATTAAAACAATTTTGCTGAGATAAGCACAATTTAAACAAAAAATTAAAAATGAGAACAATCTAAGAAAAACTTACCATCACAAGGACAGGAGGACCACTTCATACAGAGATTTTTTTCACAGAATGCATATTTTGAAAAACTGCATTGGTTAAAGCATAATACTTGTATTTATAAATACTTTTACAAGTTTAAAATAATTTTGCCGGATTTTGCACATGGCCAAATTTTTAGGTTATAATTCTAGGGAGTTAATTTCTTTCACAAAACAGTTGGTACAAAAACCGCGAAATTTAAATCTACAATTTTTTGGTAATTATTTTTATTTATTTTTACTGGAATTGAAATTCATACCTGAAAAACATTTATAATTATCGATCAAGGTCCGAAAAGATGTAAAACAACAACAAGGGAACAAAAAAAAAAAACATCTTTTCGGACCTTGATCGATAATTATAAATGTTTTTCAGGTATGAATTTCAATTCCAGTAAAAATAAATAAAAATAATTACCAAAAAATTGTAGATTTAAATTTCGCGGTTTTTGTACCAACTGTTTTGTGAAAGAAATTAACTCCCTAGAATTATAACCTAAAAATTTGGCCATGTGCAAAATCCGGCAAAATTATTTTAAACTTGTAAAAGTATTTATAAATACAAGTATTATGCTTTAACCAATGCAGTTTTTCAAAATATGCATTCAGTGAAAAAAATCTCTGTATGAAGTGGTCCTCCTGTCCTTGTGATGGTAAGTTTTTCTTAGATTGTTCTCATTTTTAATTTTTTGTTTAAATTGTGCTTATCTCAGCAAAATTGTTTTAATCATTAGTGTATTTATAAAACTCTTATCGTGTATTTTAATTGTTATAGTCCATGTTCTCTGAAGAAGCTCAAGTTGAGCGAAACGTTAGAATTAAAGTAATTAACTACTAAAGAAACTTATGTCTTTATGTGCCTAATACCCAAGAAAAACAAGAAATAAATAAATAAAAAAAAGCACAAGAAATACCAAAATATCTAAAAGATATGAATACTATGTAAATTGTATCTATAGTATAAAAAAAAGGTTAGTATAAATGACCGTCGTATGTGAAAATTTTGTACTTGTTTGTGTGTTTAGTGAGCTTTTTTATGTATTCTTTAATAATTTTGCATATAATGCACATTTTTTATTGCATTGTGATAAACAGTAGTCAGTAGTCGGCGTCAACTCAGTTATGACTCATCAACGTTGTAAATAAATTCAGAAACATAGGTGAAATGTAAAACATGATGTTTTTTTTTTGGCATTCTTTTGTGATAACGTCCCTCCGAATATATGTGATTTTAGTCTAAATCAGTTCTCTCCGTGTAGGCTTGATCCTGATTTAACACAACTGTCGTAAATTTAGAAAACAATTTCTTAAATGTCAGCAATATGGGGATTTATGCACATAGTTTCCGAGTTTAACGTGGCTTTGTGAGAATTTTAGCCCAATTTTTCTTTCCAAGTTTGGGGACATATTTACACTTTTAACCTTGTAAGGGTTAACCTTGTCGCATAATTTAAATCGATTTTATCCTACATTTTGAATCTGTACGGAAATAGCGATTCTGGAATGTTTGATTTTAATGAAACTGACTACAAGCAGCAAGAATCTTAACCTCGAAAATATTTATTGAATAACTAACATGCAAAATTTAATCTTAACAATCCATTTCTTTAAATGATTACTAAAACCAAGTACGTAATATTCAAATCAAGCGGTTCTTAACTTTGTATATCCGCAAGTACTTAAATTAAACGTTTGCTATATTTAATACGTATCTTACCAAGAGGTTAAAACCTAAATCAAGTAAAAGTGGTTGGTTTGTATGACAATTTTTTTTGCGTTGAATTAAAAAAAAAACTTAAATTAAAGATGACAAGATATTTGTACTAAGTATAATAGAATATTACGCACCGAGTACGCGATCCTAGTTTTTAGTGCACGAGAGTGCGTTTTTTTAGTCTGATGACCTAGTAAAAAAAGCACTCGATGTGCACTGAAATAGTTTGCGTCGAGGTGCGTATACCATTTTTCCTACGACCTAACGCCTACACATCAAAAAAACGCAAAAATTATCTTAAAATTAGTTTGTCAATTTGAGGTTATGTGTTTGACTTTTACTAATTTTCTGACAGCAGATATGTAAAATCAGCTGATTGTCACTTCCCAACCGTTGTCATAGGCAACGGATGGGAAATACGCACTAAATACTAACTAGGTCGTAGGAAAGATACTTAAAATAATGAAACACAGTACTAATAAATTTCCTGAAAGTAAGTACTAATTAAACTTGGAACATATTATTAAATTAAGTAAGCTAGATGAATTATGACGTTATAATTTCTGAAACTGAAAAACAGGAGATTATGAAAAATCTATGAGAAGCCTTGTATAAGTTTCATTTAAATCGATTAAGAGATAAGATATTATACAAATTTAATCTTATTATAAGATTATTTTATTATCTACATGCTAAGATATGCAGAATTCTAAAATAACATTTTAAATTTTTCAAGTAGGTTTGTTACCATATATGGTGACATATCTATCCCCCGAGTTTAAAAAAAAAAGTTTGAAGACAAAATTAACTAAAATATATAGCATTTTTAATGAACAAACTGGAATATTAATTGAATGGTAACTTTCGAAAAGGGCCCATCTCGGTTTTTTTTTCAAAATTGACTTTTTTGTTCTTTTTTCATGTAGACTCATATAGACCGATCATGTAGACTCATGTAGACTCATGTAGACTCATGTAGACTCATATAGACCGATATTCTATGAGCGAGAACGGCTCATATCCTTTTATCATAGTGGTGAAAGTCACGTGACTTTCTGAAATACATGTCGAAAATTTCTCATTTTAATGTCTTAAAAAGAAACGACCTACAAAAGTTAAGACAATACATACTGGGGAAATTTAAAAACTTCTATTAAGGAATTCTGCAGTGGTCGACAGAAGCATCATCACAGCTGCACGTCGAAGAAGACTTTTAATAAAAACATTATTTTTGTATTTTTAATAGTATTTTTGTTATTTTCAATAAAATGCGTTCTTTACTAATGTCGTTTTACTACTAACACCACCTTAATCCTCAGGTGAAGTTCGAAAAGGACTCATCTCGGGAAACTGTAACGATAATTTTCTCCATCAAATTTTTCTTCAGTAATACTATTTTGCTTTGACATAACGTACACAGCGGTCGGTAATTTTAGAAAACTGCTCAAATAAGTAAAATGGTTCAACAAAAATTCAGTTTCTTGTGTCTCCTGAAAAATTTTAATTTTTGGAGATGAGCCCTTTTCGAAATTTACAATTTATTTACAAGTGGGTACTTATACAAGTAGATGTTAATATGGAATTGTTTGAACTACATTATTTGTCAATTAGTGTTTGAAACCCGAGTTGGAATTGTGCTAGTAAGCGTTATAATAATAATGAAACAAGCCGTGAAGATATACAATGCTACGCATTCTATTATATATTATTCATAGTGGATGGTATATTGCATTTTCTCAAATAACGAAGTTAAAACTGTTTAAAATGCAAAAAATATTGCTTTCAACGAAATAATACATTCCCTGTTACAGTAGGCGGTCTATTTCAGTAAAAAAAACAAGCTAAAAATCTTTGTTCGAAAGACGAAAGCATTTTGGAAATTCTTTAATAAAAAAAAAAAACATTTCAAAGATTTTTTTTTTGCAAAACGACAAGTTGTTAAAAAAAAGTTTGCAAAAAAATATTTTAAGGGACTTTAATAACATTTTTTTAAAATCTTTTTTTGAAAATTGATTGCAGTTTTTGAAAAGAATAAAAAAAATAAATCACTCATAGAACTTAATTTTTTCTGAAAATTTCAAGTAGATCGAATTATTCGTTCTTAAGTAATCCTGTCCACAAAAATCGTGGCATCGGACAGAAGACGGACAGACAGACAGACAGACGGAAGGACATTTTCAAAGTTCTTTTATTTTTTCATGAAACACATTTGTATCGAAGAATTTTTGTCTATGACGATTTTTTGCGATTTTGGGAAATTCGAAACTATCGTATAATACTATTTTAGCGCTACGCGCTGTGAATAGTAAAATAATCTCAATAGAATTAATGTATAAAGTGACAATGTAACTACGAGTATAATTATTTGACGTAACCCCATTTTGCTACCGAAACGTCTTGGATTGGTTCTAATGTGACGAAGTTATGTGATGCACGGCATTTAATAGTATAGTCATCGTTTTTCCCAAAAATTTGAAACAAAACCATTTTTTCAAAGATCTAATAGAAAAGTTAACATTTTTATAAAAACAAATGAAGTTTTCACAACGCAAAATAACCTACAGCTTGTCAAACGTAGGAAGAGACGTGGAAAATTGACGGACTGCGTACAAGAAAGAGATAGTACTCGGAGGAAGAAAGATAGGCGGTACGCGTACCTCTAAAAAATGGTGAATTCAGCCGCGTTGTTTGGGGGGCGTGTCCATATTTAAAAACACACTTCTCTTCCTACGTTTGGCGAGATGTATTTCTTAGAATTTTACTTTTCTGCTTCAAGCAAAATGCCAATACCAAAACCAAATTATCACAATTTAAGTTACACTAAAAAGGATAAGGATATAAGGATATTATTTTAGTAATGTGGATTAAAAATTTTGCCTTTTCCCGTTCTACTCATTTACACAAGTTTCTTTTGGTAGGGATTGATGCAGATAGATCAATGTTTAAGAATTGAACCATTTTCTAGTTATTATGTCATAAAGTTGATTAGAATTTGTTTTAAAAAATTAAAGAAACAAAATTAGGTTTTTTTTTCTATGAAAAGAATGAATTATAGAAATATAAAGCTTTAGGACTGTGGAGAGTACACAAGCAACTGCATCCAATTGCATTACTATGTTCCCCTTTAAATGGATTTTAGTTTTGCGGCTATGGCGACGATAATTTTACAGCGAACACTAGACTGGTCCAAAAAAAGTTTTTTTTTTTTAATTTTCTATTGGCAATTTCCAGAAAATTTGCAGTTTTATATCACAAAATGAATAAAATTCGGTGTTTTTTCACATTGATGTTCTCATCAATGAGGTTCTTTACATTGGGAATCACTTCCGAATTAGCATGTTTTTTTTTTAATTTAAAACCAAAACTGTGTTTTTAAAATATTTGAAATTTTGAAAGATTGATTCGATAAAAAATAACGAGAATTTGAGGATTAAATTTGTAATTTTCCTCTAACATATCACACTAATTTGATTTTTTTTAAACACCACCATTCTCAGTTTAAAAGTTATGGGCCAAAGAAGCCTATCGTTTTAATACGGAAATTTTGGGCTAAATAACAAAAAATATTTTTGTTTAAAAAATTCAAAATTATGAAAATAAATGATAAAAAATTGATTGATGATTTATACGTTTTGTTTGTTAATATTGTCAAAAAAATAAAAACTCTTCAACATTTACTATATTATCACAAATTTGGCAACAATGCATCACATAAAACACACGCGAGCGCGATTTTTAATTTACCAATAAAGTTTATTCTTTCTCAATCTTTTACTTGCGATGTTGCCATATTAATATTTTTCTATGTAAGAATTAGCATTTGAAAAAGTACTTTTAGCCCAAAATCCGATACACTCCTCTAAAAAATCAAACTGCAGGAATTGTAGTTTTGTGATTTTTTCAGACTACCAGTTTAGAAAAAAAACGTTGTTATCCGGCCAGACTAATCGACACCTTCATCTTGAAGTCAAAAGAGAAGATTCTCCCTAGCACTATTTGACTTGGAATGTTTATAATTGATCTCACAAAGCAATCCATTAGTAAAATCAATTATAACTACGAACACTACCTGGGGTTTAATTCCTTACTTGATAGGCACTTATTTGATTTGAGTGTGACAACTGGCAAGAAGGAAATCGTAGGAGATGTTATCTCAAATGTCTAATGAGACATTTTCAGATCGTATAGATTCAAATGATTTGAATTTGTTTTATATTAGGTAAAAAAACAATTTAACAATTTAAATACAGTGATCCTAAAGTTTTTAGTAATGTGGTCGATAGTAACAGCGCTTGCACTGCCGCGTAACCCTTTTAAAAAATTGGGATTATTTATAAGGGATAACTTTTACTTTTCCTCCCAGCATAATAATGCACTATTAATGGTCCTATACTGTTTTTTGCTGCAGTTAGAATGAAAATTTTCTAGGATTTTAAGTATATACGATATAATTTTGCCTTGTATTGCAATAGTTTCTGATATTTTGAATACGGACATAATAAATATTAGGAAAAGTCCAACCCAGTTTGGTTTGGACAAATAGTTTAACATATTTTTTGGAGGTCACCATGGGTACTGCAGTAAAGCACATAGTATGTATAATACTTTAATATAATCAAATGCAAAAATATAATTTTAGCAGTACTAAAATCACGTACATCGTATGTATTGTTTATAATAATATAAATTTATATACGCCTTAAATAAATTATTATTTTATTTAAAGTTTTGAAGTTATAACGAGATTTCAGAGGACTGACAGACAGGTGAATTAATACACTCTTTTGGTCCTGGGAAAATTGCTCTAGTCCCGGGAATTCCCGGTCCCTGGTCATGGGACTACTGCCCAGAAACGTATATAACTTCAATCAAGCAAAAAAATTCATTTAAATTATTTTGAGCAACTTGATATTACGTACTTGTTTTAGGTAATCATTTCTCTGTGTTTAACAAAATAGCCATAATTTTCCTGTTTTTCCTGTACTTTCCGGAACAAATGTTGGCACGAGATTTAACCGCGAGAAAATATGCGGAACATTGTACAAGTTAAACAGTTGCTTATTTATGGACCAAGAAGTTATATTTAGTTTAATTGTGTTTTTACTCTTCTTTGAAAATTAATCTGTTATAAATAAGACTAAATGTACTCATCTGACATTCACATATAAAACTTAAATTCCTTTTTTTTAGTAATAATAATTATTACTTACTAAAGAAACAAAACGCTAAAGGATGGAATGAAAACTGTAAACGAAACGCAAAGGAGGAAAAAAACACATGTTTTACACTTGAACGGGTAGAAAAGTTTCAGGATTAACTTAGTAATATAAGTACTAACTAAAAACTGAATAACTCTTATTTAGGGACAGATATCCCTTATTTAAGTAGTTCAAAACACACATATTAAGTTCGGAAATATACAGGGCTATTCACGGAAGTGGCCTATTAAAAGTTTATAGAGAACCAATAATATAAAAAATCTGATATTTTGCGCCTTGGGGTTTTTAAATATGGCCAATCGATTAAAAATATTTTTATGCTTGTGACTGTACCGGAAGTGGCACTCAACTTTGATTTTTTAAATGGAACACCCCATATATTTTTTAGTTTTTAAAATTCGCATTAAATTTGCTTGATTTTTATGTGTAACACTTTATGTCTATCTTCGGTAGTTTTTGAGTTATTAAAGTTTTTAGCTAAAAATTAGTTATATGGAGAAAAAAGAAAATCTCCTATGCAATTTATATATTGTCAGTTTTGATTAGCCAATAAATATATTTGCAATAAATTTAAAATGTGTTACATATTATATATTCCCTTTATTTAAATAATATAGGTACCTATCAGTGATAGGCTATCACATTTTAAGATTTTCTGTCTAAGGGATGAAAGGGTGTGATTGTAAATTGGAAAATTTTCTCTTACATTTTATTTTAACGTCGGCAGATAGAAGTGTCTCGCGGGAATTTACGGGAAGATGCACAAGGAATAAAATACACAGTTCGTATATTCGTAATGTATTGTTATGTTGCTTTTTGAAAAGGTAAAAGATTGTGTATTTTGTGGTGATCCGCACAATGCTGTCCTTGATAATAAAAACCTCGTATTTAGTTAAAAAAAAACAAATAAAACATTCTACGATTTTGAAAGTTTTTAGGTAGAAGAAATCAAGATATGTCAAGATAATATGTTTTATAATCTAGATTATTTATCAACATAAAAGAATATTAGTCCTTGGAAATAACATAAAAAATATTTCTGCAGAAATAAGTTAATTTTAGCAGCTGTCAGAACATTTGTTGCGGTTGACCCCAATTGACAATATTAACAATAGAAGGCTTGTCCCATCTGGCATAACAAAAAAAAAACAAAATGAAAAGAACCATTTTTATTCTATTAGATGCATGTTGATTGAAAAAACACATGCCGAACATTAAAAACGTGTAATTCTCTTGTAAATAAAAATTAGTTTAGTTAATTAGTTTTAGGAAATTTAGCGGGAAAAATTTGAATAATTATTTTTAGTTATTTTTCTGGCTAAAAAGTTGGTAACACAGTAGTTAAAAATTAGATTTGAAGAGCATCAGACGACATTGTTTGTGTCTTTAGAAATTATCGGTCTATCGTGCCAAAAAGAACATTTAGTAGCTTTAAGGTGCCAAACTCTTATGAATAAGTGTTAATCCTACCAAATATCCTTCAGAGATCTACCCAGGGCCTCGTAGCAAGAAACCACCGCTAGCGGTAAGATTAAGGGGTTTGCCCCCACTTATTTAAAAAAAGAATACCTTTTATTATAAAAATAGTGAAAAAATCGAATACCTAGGAAATTACAAAAGATCAATAACTATGTTCTATAATGAACTAAAAAATAGATAATATGGCTGCAAATTTTATAAATATTTATTTTTGAATTCTAAGTATGCTCAAAAGTAGCATGTCGATTCTTTTGTTATTTATATTATACCTACCTATACAAAAAAATAAAATACTTGGGGCTGAGAGTATTAAAGACATTTTAGAATTAGTCGTATGTCACATTTGATGGTTTTAGTACATTATTTGTTCCTTCTTGACTTAATAGCGTTAATTTAACATATAAATAAAATACGGGTCTCTTGCTTATAAGGGCAGGCTCATATTCAAGAAAGAGAAAGGTGTTGATGCTAAAAGGATTCCTTAGGGAAACTACAGACACTGGATATCAAGAAATGTATCCCATTTGCATCCTAGTAGTAGCCTGCCGGCTCCTGTAAAATATATATGACTATTTTGGCTGTATTCGATAAGCGGGTAGTCGCTGCTTTCAAAGAACACATCCTAGTGGAAATAATGTTTTCAAAATGCCTCATCTATCTCTCTTGTGAGCGTTTAAATTCCGCTATCTTATGCTCGCTTTACGCTTTGTACCCTTGCTGTGGCCATGGTTTGTTGTTATTCTCTTCTCAGTCATAAAGCTAGAAAAGTGTTTTACGATGATGTTTTTACTATTTCTAAAATCATCAAGTTATACACGGTGTTTGCAGTCTTATGTCTATAGGAACATAGGTCCGGAAACAAGCCAAAGTTACGACCCTTTAAACCCAAAGTTACGACCCTTTAAAATCAAAATATTTTTTCTCAAAAACGTTTAATCCTACAGTATACCAAGTACCTTTTTAATGTATTTTCTCCCCAGGATTCATGTTCCAATAATAAAATTACAAAAGAAACACACAGAAAAACGTTTGATGCAAAAAACTGATAAGGCCACCCGTTTCGCACGCCCCTGGTTAAAGTAAGTACATGAAAATAACATAGGAAGATGGGCCTTATTAAGGTTAGTTCACATGCAAAACCTTGTCGTTATATCTCAAAGGGTACCAGAGTTATTAATTATAAACCTTATTTTTATTACAACTTTAAAGGGTAGTAACTCCCTTGGGGTTCATTTCCGGACCTATGTTCATCATCTTCTTTAATATGTGACATAAGACCGCAAACACCGTGTATATTTTCACAGCTCTGAATACTCCGATGAATCCTGTGTTCATCTCCGCCGACCGTTTATCAATTTCCAGCACACCGTAACATCTTCGTAAGCATTGATATCCCTCAATTTTTCACCTGCACATCTAGATATCTGGCTTCCCAACAAAGCGGTTCCAACCGGCAAATGGAAAATTCACGGTCCCATACGTTTTGTTCAGTGAGTTATTTCTAAATTTGTAAACCATTTCCTTTACGTGACATTGCAGCCACAAAGATAAACCAACTTAAAGCCTCTATTTATTGGAAGAATGTTTTTGTGAGAATCTGTGTTAAAAATTTATTTGAATTTTTAAGGATCGATATAATAGAAACTCATTGTTTCCGTACACACACAGAATAGTATACTTTCTACGACGGGTTTAGAATGTAGGCAAAAACACACACACACACACACACACACACACACACACCTTTCATGCATAGAATGAATCAATTCTAGTTCTAGATACGGTATGACTATACTCATCTAAAAAAATTATCAAATATATATATATTTATATGTGTGTGTCTTTTTGCATTTACAATGCCCAGTGATAAGGAATATTGTCTTCAACGTTCTCGACAGTTTAAAGGGGTACAATGTTTAATGTTTGCAGTCGAAGAAAAAGTAAAGCCTATAACATGTATTAAGTAGTCATTCTGCGCTCTCAGAAATGTCATGACGGTCATACTCGCCTAACGACTTGTATGACAAGCCTTCCGCTCACAAGGAATATTGTCTTTTCCATACTAGTATTAAAATTTATTTGAATTTTTAAGGATCAAAATAGTAGACACCCATTGTTTCATTACACACATGTTTTTAAGTTTGCTGAAAGTGAATCTGATAATAAAAAATCAATTTCACTTGCCCAGGTGAAAAATGGGAAAACTCTTTTACTGGGCAGTGTAATTTAATACTTGCAACCTAAGTATCACAATAGTACATTATGCACCTAGTATGCGAAAAAGTCTTTAGTGTTCGAGACTGAAGTTTTTTTGATGAGACGGAGTCGAGGCAAAAAATCAGTCCAGAACACTTAAGACAGTTCGCATACGTGATGAATATACTATTTTTTCTACTACCTAAAGCTAGTAGCTTTTGACATAGCTGTTGGTTTGACAAATAAGTTGAAAACCGTTAGTAGTTGTTTCAAAAAAATTTTATTATTGACTGTCATCAATAAACAATGCTTAACAACGGTCAATAATAAATGAGTTCACAGATTTTATTGTTTGTCAAGGTAAACAAGCCTTGACAACGGTAGATAATATGTAAGCTAGCACTCAATTAGGTATTAGAATAGTAATTATATACCAAGGTAGAGAAGACATTTTTATATATAAAAGTCTTCTCTACCGTAGTTTATGTAGTATTTTTTTTACTACTAGCACTATTTAACTATTTTTATTTAAATAATAAAATAAATTATAAACAAAAATGATATTGATTATCTTCTTCTTCTTCTTCTTGATCAATCAATGACATTTGCTCAAATAAATACTTTGAAATGATGTTAAAATTTAGTTTTTTTTTTAATTGCTTTCATAACATTTAGCTAATTATTGATTGTATTCATTGTTAATAATTATAATTAATTATATTTAATAAATAAAAAGTAATTTTATTATATTATATATTTAAACTGTTTCGAAAGTCAGTATAAGTCGGTGGTTTCCTCTACTACTAGTAGAATAGTACGAGGTTAAACAAACATGTAATGTAATTTAAAGCTATTTTATTGGGTTTAATTAGTAAAAATTTCACAAGAACTGAAGCATTTAAAGACAGAAATCAATTATTTATAAAATTTACTCCTACTAGGAGAGAAAAAATTATTATTGCTATAGGTGAAGAAAATTGATTTCAGAGTCTAAAAACATAATAATGCTATGTTCTAAAGCTAATGGTGAAAAAAAATATATATGTTTGATCAATATTACATTTTGATGTTTACAGATGTCCTTTAAAAAATGCATAGGTGAGATAAAAATTACACCTAAGGTTATAAGAAATCTAAAAACATTTAAATTTTATATTTAATATAACTGACCTAGAAGCCATTTTAGGACATCATGTCTACACATTTTTTATATTTTTTTAATATAAAATCACCCCCTATATTCCGAAACCAACCTATATTTTACTATATATCTATAGGTAAATTGAACTTTTCAATTCTTTAGTGTCAATTAATATTAAACGGGTATCTACGAAAATGACATTTTACGAAGTAAACCAGTGATAGCGATGTCTGAAATTCCTTCCTTATTTCCGGGGACCAGACTACAGGTTTTGACGTATTCCTCGAAAAATGATTTAATAATAAATAGAGCCCTTTTCAAAAGTGGCGTATCAGTTTTAGTCGAGGAAGCTCGTGATATAACAATCTGTTAAATTCGTGCCAATCAAATGTCACGTTGGATAGAGAACAGACAGATATTCCTTGACACAGGGCAATATAATATTAAAATGGAACCTTATATTTCTAGACTGTCTTGATTTGTTGTATTGGCCATCATAAGCCTAAAAACCTTAATGCCTTATTACAAATAAAAGTATAGGATCTATTCCATTCTGTGCCCATTTCTGTTGCAACAAATTCTATTTATAAGTGCTTAGAAGTTGTCAAACTATGGGATTTTCACTAGGGTAATCATTTGACAACACTGTAATGTAAAAGACTTGCTTTTAGTCATTCAGTATTTATGAGAAAAAAATTCCAAACGCAAAAGTGGACACAAAAATGAACATGGAAATGTATCTAGATTCTGGACTTTAAACTTTAAAAAGTATGTATTATTATTATTGACGAAAAATAAGTTGATTTAAGTAATAATCATAGACTTTCTAAAAGCATTTGATCATTACATTATTTTACAAATACTTAAAAATTTTGGGTTCCATTGGAGTTATTGTTTATTATAATTTATTATTTATTATACATGCAAAGGTAATTAATTATCTATTTTTTAATTATTTGTTGAATTTTAAAATATTACATTTATAATGCTTATTATTGTTTTTATTTCGACATGAGGTAATCCACAGGGCTCCAATTTTGGACCACTGTTTTTTCTTTTTTTTTTAAATGACTTACATGCGGGTTTTAAAATACATATTGTCCCGTGCTTCCTCGTAAACCTTTAAAAACGAAATTATTGCCAAAATATGATTTCTCTGAGCCCGTGAAGCGCGCCCTTTAATTTTTAAGGTGTATAAAATATAACGTTCCGACAATTTTTTTTTAATTGGTATATCTAACTTCATAGTTGAAAATATGTGTTCCTGGAGTAAAAGTATGCAGTTAGGGTTTTTAAGCTTATTACGGCAAACATTGTTTCGAAATGAATTTTTTATCTCTCGTCTATCGTGACATGCTGCGGAAATTAAAGTAATGAGATTTTTCACGTTTTTAATTTTTGTTTACTTATATTAAAAAATAATGCAGTAATAGTATACAAATAATAGTAAAAAGTTCTTTAAGAGAACCGGATTTTTTTAATTTTAATCTATTTTTCAATCATCGTACAGAGTGATATTTGTAAACTGCGCGGTTTCGGGCTGCTGGCCCTCATCAGTAATAAGAGTCAACTCTGTACGCTGACTGGCAAAACATATTCAGACATTAATTCAGAAATAAAGTAATTAGATTGTTGTATATTTGACAATAGTTATTTATGGTACTAGTGGGTAAAGTAAGATATTGCCCATGAGAAAATTAACCTGCGAGGCGTCAGCCAAGCAGGTTAATTTTCGAGAGGCAATATCGGTTTACCCATGACTGCCATACAAGGTTTTATCCAATAAATAGCTTAGGAATTCATATTTTTATTAAAAATTTTAATGACATTTACAAGAAAATATGTTGACAAGTGACAGTTGAGTGGGTAAAATAAATAATTATCCACTCAATAAAGTAAAAGTCACGCGGGAGTTATTATTGAGTTTATCTATTTAAAATAAAGCTGGTAATTGTCTCATTATCTGTATGTATTGGATAAATATTATTTGTGCGTCATCTATCTCTAGACCTAGCCAACAACTCATACTTCTCCTAATCTAGAGAATTTGAATGGCAGCAAGTTGAAGACTCTTATGTGTAAAGTAAATAACTTTACATTAGTGGTACTATTTATGAAATATTTAAGTTATTCGAGACAAGGAAATAACTATTTTTTAGAAATAAAAGAGCTAGCTGTAAAACTACAGCTACATTTCATTTATTTTCAGAAGTGGCCGTAGAATAAATACATTAATGCACTTATTACGAACGTTTCTATCATTTTAATACAAGAATAACTAACTAAGGTGCTTGGCTCTATGAAAATTTAATTTTACAAGTTATCCCAACTCAACCTACTTTCGCACTAGCTTATTTTACATAACTAATTTCTAAATTTGCTTTTAAAATATAAATTTTGAATAAAAATAAATTTCTGTGTTAAAATTTCCTTTAACTTTCGACGGTCGCCGACACACAATTTCCATAGAGTCACTCTTTGTAGTGGCGATTTTAGCAACGCGTCAACAAGCAAAAAACAACAGTTGCGTCCATCCATAAAGATTTTTTAAACCACTAGAAAAATTGATAATAATTTGACTAGCAATTAAAATTCTTATTCCGTATTTCTTAAAATGTTCTTTTTAATTTTATAATTTTTTTAAGCATATACCTGCGGATTATGGATCTTTGTACTATTGCTTTTATACTTTGACACACGGATCTGTGGCTACGGAAAATATGTAAAGAATGTGAAGTGAGAGGCCCGTGGCAGGCACGCACGCCTTATAACGCTTTTGACGGAAAGAAGGGAGCGCGCATGATACCTCCCCCTTTCGTCGGAGACTTTGTGTCATGTGGATAACTATAACTATGTTTTCTTCTGTACATACTCTTACGCCTCCGAGTGTTTGTAGCTTCTTGGCGTTTTTTTTTTCACTTTATGAAAGTAAAAAAAGGAAGAAAAGGTAAATTCAAAGAACATTTTTACATTTTTAAATTTATAGTATATTACGCACCGAGTGCGCAAACCTAGTCTATGGTGCACGAGAGTGCACTGAATTGGTTGGCGTCGATGTGTGTATACTAGTTTTCCTACGACCTAACACCTGAACGTCCAAAAAACGCAAAACTATCTTAAAATTATTGTGTTAATTTGAGGTTATGTGTTTGACGTTTACTAATTTTCTGACAGCAGATATGTAAAATCATCTGATTGTCATTCCCAACCGTTGTCATAGGCAGCGGGTGGAAAATATGCACTAACTACTAACTAGGTCGAAGGAAAAATTAAAATCATTTGTGGCCAATTTAAAAATTGTGAATTTTCTTTCTGCTGCATTAGTATTGCTGCCAAAACATGCGAAGTTTTGATATTGAAATTATTGGTAGTGGGGATAACTGCTGTTGCGATACAGCTCTATGTAAATATAGGGTAACAACGCGTCAGTCTTTGGGACAACTAACGCCTCCAGATAGAGTGACTCTAATTTTCTAGAGTTTAAAAACGAATTAAAATAGTTTAAAATTTAATTTTGCTTAAAATTAATTGCATTTAATTTCAGTTGCTGTAAATATTGAATTAAAATCTTCAATCCGAAGTGGAAAAAGCATCTTTAAATTTCAATAAAATTATCCCTTTCAAGATTAATTTTATTTATCTAACTATCTAATTTAAGTTAGTTAATAATATAATTTACTTGATAAAAATTATTTAAAAACGTATTTTTAGTTTATAAATGAATTAAAAATAGAATAATCTTCACTAAGGATATTAAATTTAATAGAAGGTTTATCCAGTCGTTAATAATAAACTTTTTTAGAAAATTGACATATGAAATGTTATAATTATTTGAAATATTTTATTTCATTGGTATAAGGTCGATTCAGGCATAATTATCACTAACTTTAACTAAGCCATTTTGGCCTTTTGATTGGCCAGGTGAGAAGCCATCTTTCTTTTTGGCCAATCAAAAGGCCTGAATGGCTTAGTTTAGTTACTGATAATTATGCCTGAATCGACCTTAAAGTCTTAAATTAATTATTGTTAATGATTGTGTAAATCAACCTTAGTTAAATAAAGTGTTATATTTAACTAAAAGTCAATATTTTTTATTGATTACATTTGGAGATTAAAGATTCCGCCTTAAAATCAATTATATCCAGTTTAGTAAAAATAGTTATTTATGTTACCAAAGAGAAAACTAGGATATTACCCATGACAAAATTAACCCACGAGGCTGGAGGATGAGTGGGTTAATTTTAGAGATGGCAATATTACTTTACTCACGAGTAACATCCAATAAAAAGCTTAGAAATTCATATTTTTATTAAAAATTTTAATGACATTTACAAGAAAATAATTTGACAAGTGACAGTTGAGTGGGTAAAATAAATAATTGTTCAATCTATAAAGTAAAAGCCACGTGTGGGTTCTTATTGAGTTTCTTTATTTAAAATAAAGCTAGTAATTGTCTTATTATCTGTATGTATTGGATAAAATGTATTTTTAATTCATTTTGTAATTAAGGAAAGCACATTAATAAAAGGTTAGATTTTTAATCTATTTACTAAAAACTGATATTGTTGTAGAGAGTAGTCTTAAAGTCACTTATAAAATATGCATAGTAATATAAAAGTGCTTTAATGTTTTCAAAATATTAATTTCTTTTTAATCTATTTTACTGAAGACGTAAAAGGAATCGTTTATTTTCCTTAAATTATGTTTAATTTTTCGACCTAGGCCGAAAAGTAAAATAGTCGACGAGGATTGATATTGAAACTGTTGACATTTAAATTCTAACCTTAAAGGGGTCAAAAATAGAAATGTATTTATTACAATCGGTTAAAACATCGTGTTATTGTTTCATTGTTGTCAAATTTAAACGAAATTAAGCATCAGCCATTTTGATTTTTAAATTTTTAATAATGGATTTGGTTTCAGCAAATTCAAAACCCCCTAAATGCTATTTTTTATCAAAATTTATTAAAATTTATGACATTTTCACATCATACTAGATCCGCCATTTTTGATTTTGAATTTTTAATGGAGGTTGGGTTTCAGAAACCTCAAAAACCCTTAAATACTGGTTTTCGCGAAAATATTACTAAAAAGGAAATTTCGCCCCTACTTCCATAGTTCGGTATACCGTGTACGATATACCGCTATATACCGCGGTACCCCGCGGAAGTTTGTGGTAAAAGAAAACTTAAAAGGTGGTTTAGGAATTATTATTACGCATTTATATAAGATTCCTAGCGAATTACAAAAAGTTTTCAAAAATTCGCAGGCCAGTTTAATTTGTAATAAATTCAAGAATACTTTGAGATAAAGACTTGAAACTTGAAACCAATCGGTGTTGGATAAAAGGTCAACACTCTTATTTTAGCTGCATTATTTTCTCTTTAACGATTTTGAAAATAAAGAAGGAAAATCATAAAAATTTGCACAAAAAGTTAATTTTCATTTGATTTCATTGTACAATGTACATGCAATAGCACCGTAAAAATAAAAACCTTAAGTGCATACTTGGCTACTCTATCGATTTAATAGGTATCGAAAGCCGTTTAGTTTAAGTGTATTATACAGAGCGGTCCAAAAGTCACCCCCCCCCCCTCTTAACTTTTGAACGAGATATCGATTTCAAATTTAGTTAAATAAGACTACTTAAACTATCTTTTAGCATATATTTGATATTTTCTTAAAATGTGGGCAGGGGGGCATGGGGGGACATTTTTTTAAATGGAAAGGGGGGTCGTGTGATACATCATTTTAAAGCTTATAAAATTCTCTATTTAAACTAACATTTTTATTTTTTTTTTAAATGTTTTTAAGGTTTTGATTTTTCAATTTTTTGTGCTAAAACATTTTTTAAGTTTTTTTTTATAAATTTTGATTTATGTCAACTAAAATTAGTTTAAAAGTATAATTAACATTTTTTTATGATGAAATTAGGCATTTTAAAAAAACTATTTGTTTTTTTAGAGGAATTTTGACCTTAATACCCATTTTCAACCCCATTTTAAACCCAATTTTTTTTAAATTTTAAAATATGGAGTTAAATGGAGAATTTTTTAAGCTTTAAAATGATGTATTACATGACCCCCATTTCCATTTAAAAAAATGTGCCCCCATGCCCCACTGCCCACATTTTAAGAGCTGAAAGTATCAAAATATATGCTTAAAGATAGTTTGTTGTCTTATTTAAAAGTTCCAAATTTGAAGTCGATATCCCAACTGGTTCAAAAGTTAAGAGGGAGGGGGTGACTTTTGAATCGCTCTGTAGTTTAATCATTGGGGAAATGATAATTGTAATTGTTTGAATATGCAAATTGGCACACGACTTATGCAGAATTCGCAGGTAGAAAATGCAGATTTTCTTCAAGCGTACTAAAATGTTCATATTTTATAACTGAACACACTAGTTAGAAGTGATCTATTTTTTACAGTAAAAAAATTAGTTCATTGTTGTACGCCGTAAAAAAAAGTTAGTTAGCAAAACCACCACTGGTGGCAGCACTCTTTCACTTTGATGACAGCCATACTTCTAACTTGTTTGTTTATTATGTAAAAAGGTAGTTGACTCGAGATTCTGTGCAAAAACCTTGTGTAAAATTAATTAAAAATGATTAAAGAAGAATATATGGTTTATACACCTACAAATCTCTCCGAAATTGCAAATGCTACAGGAGACAAGTTACCATCGAAATCGCGAAAAGTGTACGATTTAGCCTACGAAAAAAATTTAAAATGAGCTAAGGAAAGTTCAATTTTATTTCGAAAGGGTTTTATTGGCCTATTTGAATAAAAAAAAACATACTTTATTACTGAATAAATTAAATTCAAAAATTAATATGTAAAAAAAATATATATATATATATATATATATATATATATATATATATATATATATATATATATATATATATATAGGATGCTTGAAGAAAAAATAGTATGTTTCACTCAGAGGAAAAGTGCTTTTTTTACTCGTCTTTAGTTTCCGGACTCCGCTTGGCGTCGTCCGTAAATTCTACAGACTAGTAAAATAAAGCTTCACTTTTCCTCTTAGTAAAACAATATTCTATTTTTAAGGAAATGTACTAAGAGTGCCAAAAACTACATAATTCGTAAATGATTCAACACTTTCGCTGCGTTTTTTCAGATTGTTGGTCACCCATCAACCTAACTGTTTTGTTCGAAAATATTGCCGCCATTTTACTGTCTTAATAATGCAGCGAATCGGAAACGGCAAGAAAAATTCTGTCCCGGAGCCTACGCCACACGCTGACACATGCGCATTTACCTACTTTAAATACTGCTTTGAAACTGATGCATATAATTAACAAAAAGTCGACTGGCTGACAAAAAGCACATATTTATTTTCTGATATCAGCAAGTTACTTTTTTACATCGGCACTTATTGCTACTAAGAGTGCCGATGTATTGAAATCTTCGCCGAAAAGTCAAAATCTTTGACCATGTTTTTGTCACATTTCTAGACGTTTTAGACCTTTCTGAGTCGAAATCAGTAAAAAACAACTTTTCGTCGGTCTGTCTGTCTGTCTGTCTGTAAACTCGATAACTCTATTTCTAAATAAGATATCGAAAAGCGGATTTTTGCATATTGTTTCTTTTCGTATTTCGTTTGGATTTTGGGGGTAAACGATTGGGGTTAAGGGGGTAAGACTCCTTATTTAGCGTTTTTGGTTATAATTAAGGCAATTATTATTTTATTTTATTAATTTAGCACTTATATGAAAGATAATTTTAAATTGGTCAAAAAAAGTTAGAAACTATTTTTTCTTAAAATGAATCGTTTTCGAGATATTGGCTTTTAAAGCAGTAAAAAGTTTTTTTTTAGTATCTATATCTCACTTATTTATAACCCGATTTCAAAAAATTATATTTTAAATGAAAGCTGTTTTTAAGCCCTATAAAAAATGTTATATACAGTTTTTTGCTAGGATACGTTTTGGAAATACAGGCTTTCAAACTTTAATATATTAATTTATTAATAAATTATGCAGGTGTATTAATGGGTGCCTATTCAAGTGATCACACAACTTTCTTTTTCATAACGTTTTGAATTGGTGCCTAGTACCGATATTTTGACAAGGTGCTTGCAACCGTTCAGTTGGTTGTATGTAGAATTCAAAGCTTTAGAAAAGAAAATTTAAGCCATGATTTGGATTATTTGGACCGATTTCTTCGAGCAGATTGGGTCATTTCTACTTTGAGCCAAATCTTAAACGCCGATAAAAAGGATTTCTATTTCCATACAATCTGCTTGTTTCAAATATTTTTAAACAAGCAAAATAAAGGGAAACAATTTAAAATAAAATACTAGTTTTTTATTTAAAAACAAGCCTTGAAGATATGTTATGCTGAAAAAGTTACGTTAGTCGATTTTTTTTCAGCTTTTATCGATTTTTTTAAAAGTTTAACCCCACCTTACTTTTTTGTTTTTTGAGGGGATTACTTTCCCCTCGCAGAACCTGATTTTTCCTGAAAATTTCAAGTCGATCGGATTATTCTTTCTCCAGTTATCGTGTAAACAAAAACGTCACATCAGACGGACAGACAGACAGATGGACAGGCGGTCATTTGAAAAAAAAGTTGAGTATTTTTTCAAGAAGCAAATTTATATCCAAGAATTTTTTGTCTAGGACGATTTTTGATTTTTTTTTGAACATTCGAAACTACCGTATATTATTCTAGCGCAGGCACTGTCAATAATATAATAACTGATAACAATTTAAAAAATAATAAAGGATGAAAAATAACAATAAAATATACAATGCAAATATTACGAGTTTTTAATCCTAATAAATATTAATTTTCATAAAAAAATAACTAATAAAATAAACAGAAAAATAAATGAGAAAAGTTATTACAAACATTAAAAATATATAAGCCAAAATAAAATGGAATTGTGGTGAGCATTATTGCTCTCCACTTTTCCATGCATTTATACCTAAATACGTGAAAGAAGTACCCTATTGAATTTTGCGCTTAAAAAGTTGAAGTCTGCAACATTCTCATTGAATAAAAAAAACTACTTTATGACGTATAGACGAAATAAATCAAAATTAAATTACAGTGAAAGTAATATATTTTTATTAATATCTGGCGACTGTACAGATCCTTCTATAGATTAAATATTAAAGCACTATTAAAGTTTGATTGTTTCTAGTATTGCAATATATATTGGAAACGTATAAAATTGAAACAAGAGTGAGCCAAGTATCTTGGAGTGCATTAAAGTGAGATTGTCATCTAGGGAGCTCAAAACAGATTACAAGACGATTTTTCCAAAATATACAGGGCGGGCCATCTATGACGTACAGGGCGTTTTTTGGAGTTATTTCTAAAGCTGCCAATTTAAAATTGATACTATTGATTATAGACCCAATAAGCTATAAATCTGACTAAACAAAATTTTTTAACTAGCTTTGGTTTTGGAGTTACGGTCATATGAAACTGAATTTAATTGGTAAACTTTAGTTAAAACTTCTAAAATCTGAAAAACTGTTGCATTTTCTTTAACGTTCCATACTTTTCATAACTAATAACGTTAGTTTTAAGACAAAAAACTGAAATTAAAAAATAGTTATTTTTAAAAATTTTTAACAGTGTATGAGTTGAACACAAGTATATAAAGCTTGCTGTGACACTTTACTAAATCTTGTAAAATGACAATTCACTTGTCAGTGGTTTGAATAATTTTGAAAATGTTAGTTTTTTATTTATGAACAAGAAAAGTACTTAATAATTATAATAAATAAATAGATATTTAGAAAAATAAAATAATAGCATGTATTAGGAAGTTACAGTTTGTAAACCATGGTTTGGCGAAAAATTATTATTCAGTGAGAAGTTTTAAAATTATAACTTGGAAGTGATAAAAGATTATAAATAAGCAAGAAAAGCCTGGTGCATGTTTATTTTTCATAAAAATGGTGCAGTTTTACCTCGAGTTTTACTTAAATTTGGGTTTTACTTGTCTCGGAAGCCAAGAGATACAAGAGCTAATACAATGAACTAAATTATACTTCTAATTGCTTAATTTAAATAAAAATTCAAATACGTATCTATTTAGTTTTTTTTTATTTGTTTTTAGTTATAAATTTATTGTAGACCTTATTTTTAAGTTCTTAAAACGTTCAAAAACTACATGTATTCAAATTATGCTGGTTGGTGATAAAATTCAGAAGCACTTTTAACTGATTCCTATTTTTTAATCCATTTTTCACTAATTTATCAAAAAAATAAGTTTATTTTTTAATTTCGGACATAGTTATTGCGAAAGAAAAAGTCAGTTGACATCATAGGTAAAATAAATTGACATTTATGAAAGATTCACGATTAGAAAAATTTTATCACAGCAAACTAAATAAAATCATTTTATTTAAATACACTGTAAGAAAATTTAGATTTTTTGTTTAAAAAATTGAGTTACTAGTTACTAAAAGTATTGAACGTTAAAGAAAAAGCAAATATTTTTAGATTTTCAAGTTTTTAACTAAACTTTATCATTGAAATTCAGTTTCATATGGCCGCAACTCCAAAATAAAAGCTAGTTAAAAAGTTTTGTTTGGTCAGACTAATAGCTTATTGGGTCTATAATCAATAGTTTTAATTTTAAATTGATAGCTTTACAAATAACGCCAAAAAATTCCCTATACGTCTTAGATGGCCCGCCCTGTATACACAGTGTATTTGAAATAGGGTCCTAAATTTTAAGGGTTGATTCTACATCAAAAAATATGACAAAAAGTTCCTATAAACATATGTCTAAAAATGCGTTGTAAGGGAGCTACACCCTTTGAAAGTGGCTAAAAAAATCGGTTTTTATTTAATAACTCACGAATCCTTTAAGATATAGCAACGAGGTTTTGTACGTGAACTAATCTTAATATGTTATTTTCATGTACTTGTTTTAAGCAGGGGCGTGCGAAAAGGGGGGGCCTTATCAGTTTTTTGTTCCAAACTTTTTTCTGTGTAACTTTTTGTAATTTTATTTTTGGTATATGATTCCTCAGGTTAAAATACATAGAAAAGGTACTTTTGTTGTAACACTGTAGACTAACCGTTTTCGAGAAAAATTTATTTGAAGGTGTAATTTCACAGCACGGCATTTTTAGACATATATTTATAGGAACTTTTTCTCATATTTTCTGATGTAGAATCACCTCTTAAAATTCCAAATACACCGTTTATATTGGAAACGTATAAAATTGAAACAAGAGTGAGCCAAGTATCTTGGAGTGCATTAAAGTGAGATTGTCATCTAGGGAGCTCAAAACAATTAGATTACAAGACGATTTTTCTAAAATATATATATCAAGCTCTGTGGATTAAAACTTTTATTATTCGATTTGATCTGATTTGGAATCAGCATAAAAAAAATCTATAAAACATATTTAACAATTAATGTTATTCCTATTCATGAAGTCTGCAGAGGATCATCAAAAAGGGCTTCGCTGTCAACAGTTTTTTAATGTGAAGGCCTTTATTACAGACCCTTCAAACCTATCTGCGCAGCGTGTTTATTTCAGTTTCATGTATTTTAAGATAACAATAATTTAATAATACTAAGTATTGATGTGTATTTTAATAGTATAACTATACTGCCCTACTACGCTAGAAAGCAGTAACTCCATTTGTCGCATAGCAACGTTTTTACGTCAACTCTGATGTAATATTTTAACAACTCTGCTATGCGACAAATGGAGTTACTGCTTTCTAGCGTAGAGGGCAGTATAGTTAAATATTATGTATATTTTACTTTTATAACATTTACTTAAAAAAATGTATTGGCGACTTATAACCCAATGGTTACGACCAAACCACCATTCAGCTTCGTAAAATATGAAATAGGAACTGTTAGTTCGAAGTGATACTTAGAAAAAGCTTTACCCTTCAGATGGTAAATTATTAGTAGGAATTCTTCATTACTTTTTAATCACGCGTTTCAAACAAATTATACTTCAATACTATTTTAGGTTTACCGAAAATATTGACAAAAAGAATCATAATTACTATTATTGTATTTCTTTACCTCATTTGTAAATAATTAAAATATTTCGTGTATACGTAATAAATACCGTCGACGAAACTCTTTTTTAGTCGTTTTATAATTTAGGGAAAACTACTTTATATTAAGAAATCAATATTTTAAGTTTCATTAGTTCGCTTACTAGAAAAATGGTAAAGGTCGATTTTCTGTAAAAGTATATCGAGAGTCTCTAGCTAAAGGCAAATACCATAACGCGTAAACGGTTAAGCGGTTAAGCTTCAGATACGCGATTTTTTTCAATTTTACTAACTTAGCAGGAAATGAATATTTTCTGAATCATAAAGTTTATTTTGTCCATGTAAAAGTGACTGGAACATAATTATGTTTTGAGAAGAAGAAGAGTCATTTTTATTCTGAGCTAAATAAGTTTTATCTATTTGTCTATCTCTTAAGTCTACTAAAGCAAATTGTTACATAAAACATATCAAGAAGATATTGGTCAATGGCTTTTATTAACTCTTTAGGTGATTCCCTAATATTTTTACTTAATAGTTTTCACATATTGTTTAGAAGAATCTGTGCTTGCAGCCTTAAAAAAATACATGAGAAATTATAGGTTTAAACCTCAAAGGAGTTTTTATTTAAAGATGTTAAAAAATATTCTCTTTAAAAAAAGATGAAGCAATTTGTTACAAACAATATGTGTACATAGATGTATTTCAATAAACTCGAAGTAACCCAATATCCAGTAGGTTGTGAATTATGTATGGAGAAGCATCTTTTCTGCGGATATTTGATTACACTTTGAATAACTGCATTTTCAATTTGTTCTCCGCGCAAAAATACTAACAATATTCAGATAGAGGGTGACTCCACTCAGCCATACCCCTTGCAGAGAAAAATTAATCATATTGAAATAATGTTATAAGAGTATTACGTTTTAATGTTTTCCCGACAATAATAATTTAGAAGAATTGTTAATTTTATTCTTGTTAATTTCAAACCATTATACAGGGTGTCCGGAAAAAACATTTGGAAACTTCGGAAGCCAATTCCTTGGACGAAAATAAGAAAAAAAGTTTCTATGGACATGGGTCCGAAAATGCTTATTGACGGAGCTACAGCCCTCCAATTTTGGGGCCCTAAATAAGGTTTTTATTTATTATCTCAGGAACCCTTTGAGATATAGCAACGAGGTTTTGCACGTTAACTAATCTTAATAAGACCCATTTTCTTATGATATTTTCATGTACTTATTTTAAACAGGGGTGTGCGAAACGGGGGGCGTTATCAGTTTTTTGTACCAAACTTTTTTCTGTGTAACTTTTTTGCAATTTTATTTTTGAAACATGATAAATGTAATACCTGTAACCTTTCTATGTAATTTTTTAATTATAGAATTTCTTTTTTAATATCCGGTTCTTGTAGAGTTAAAGTTGATGGTTTAAAAAAAATTAAAATGACGCCATTTTTATAAAAACAAAAGAAAATCAGTTTCACATAAACAGTAAATTCTTAGCCTAATACTAAAAGATTTGAAATGTCAAGTTTCAGAAATATTCCAATGTGGAAATGATAGTACCGCCATGTTGTTTTAATGAAAAACGGCTCCTGTGGCGCCATCTTTAATTCAAATATCGACTTGTGATATATCAATAAAAAAAAGAATTTAAATGCGAATCCAAAAATGTAAACAAATATATAGGGTTCCATTTAAAAATCAAAAGTTGGTATCACTTCCACTTAGATCGGAAGTGATATTTTTTTATAATGACCATGTCAAAATGGGGGTATTTATGGTTCATGCAAGCTATTTAAATTTTAAATAGTTATCTTTTATAGTTACGGATATAATTCGTAGGCAATACTTCTTTTATATATAAAAAATATAGAAATATATATTTTTATAAATGACCTATAGGGGTGACCGGGGCTAGTTGTCGCAGGGGTAAGTTGTCGAAGTGCTTGTATCTCAAAAAGTTAAATAGCTTTCTGCACCAAACCGAGATTAACCTCCGCGTTACAAAAGTGACATTTATCATTTGTAAACTTAAAAGCAATAAGTTAAAAGAGCAGCAATTTAATCTAAAAAATGTCAAAATTAAAGGGTCCAGTAATTTTTTTGTGGTAAATATTTTTTCTTATTGTGAGGGATTTAAAATATTAAGATAAGAAAATTATATGTATATTAATAGTTTAAGGTGTATATTATTTGTTGATATTGTCATTTAGGAGTGTTTATTCGTTAATTAGACAGTACTTGATACATAAGGTAAAATTGACCACTGGGGCTAGTTGTCGCATTTGGTTTGGGGCTAGTTGTCGCTTGATCTGGAGATATGTTGATGGTATAACATTTCCTTTTTCGCATTTTTATTATTCAAAACTGTGTTTAAAAGTGAAACTTAATAGGATAGCAAATAAAATCGTTTATTAAATTAAATTTAAAAAAAAAAATAGAAAAAATATTATTTCATTATAAAGTTGACAATTTTGGTACAAGAGTAAAAAGTTAGATAACAATCGGCTTTTGGGAAGGCAGATGTCTTATTAGTTATATAAATTTTTTTTAAATACCTTTATATTTCTTCAAAAAAATATACTTGCCCCGTGACGGGGCACGTTGTCGCATTTGTCGAGACTTCATAAAAAAAATCATAACTCTAATACCCTGTAAATTTTTCCATGTTTTATCTTATAATAATATTACTGAAACATGCAGCTAAAATTACCATTTGGTCAATTAAAAAAAAAACTAAAATAAAGGAAAAAACTGACTTTGAATGAAAAGTGCGACAATTAGCCCCGGTCACCCCTACTGTCCTACGCATAAATATATAAATGACATATTAATGTCATTTACATATCTCGAGTAAACCATCGCAACCCGCCACACACTTGTTAACTTTACTCTATCTTTTTCTGTAATGTGCCACTCATACCAAATGATTTGAATTACAGAAAAATATAAAGGCTAACTGATGAATCAGTGAGATGGAGAGATAGTACTCTTTATACTGAAAAAAAAAAACACCTGTAAAGTTTGCACGTGTAATTCTGTTGGTTGGTTTACTTTTGGTTTACTCGGGATAGGTTCAATGTCTCACCCATAACTTTGGAATCTCCCGAGAGCGAAATGCGATAGTTTGAAATGCGATGTCATCGATATGATCGCGGAGAAGTGTAAATAAATTCACTTTACGAGAATGTTCATTTCGAATCGGGTTTTTAGATTGCAGAGAACAACTGAAGCGGTATTTTTGGGAAAATGCATTTTTAGCATGAAATAAATGTATACAGGTAATCTATTGATTTTGTATACACTTAAAAGTAGAATTCATATCCCATGCAAACCCCCGAAAAGTCCAAAATGATCAAAATTTGTGTTACGTAATACTTGAACGTTCCTGTGGTAGTTTGGCTCGGATTGCAGAATTATTTTTTTTCCGATTCAATGTTTTTTTTCTCATTTTGACCTTGACTTGACCTTGATCCTGACCTGGTGTGGCCAAACCGACCTCAGATTCAGATTCAGCGAACCCAAAAATATCTGAGAGTAGAAGTTTTCCCCGATCCAATGTTTTTTTCTCATTTTGACCTTGACTTGACCTTGATCCTGACCTGATGGGGTCAAACTGATCCCAGATTCGGATTCAGCGACCTCAAAAACGTATAGGTATGGTGGTTTAGCTCGGGTAGCAGAATTTTTTTTGTGGGTTGTGTAATTGGAACTACATGTATGGTGTTATATTTTCTATTGGTTATTAACATTTTTTTAGTTGATAAAGTATAGGGATAAAGAGGGTGCGTATTTCTTTACCGTGGCAATAAAAATGGGATGATTTTTTCTAATAACAATGTGTGGTATAATCCTTTTTGCTTGTTTAAAGCAAAGTCTATGCATAACTATGCTTATGGTTAAAAAACAACACGAAATGTAGCTTTAAAATAACTGTTTTACGCTATATAAACTTATATTTACATAACCGTTTCTATATACATTTAAACGTGTCCTGGTGACAAGGATTCTACGTCTTTTTTCGAAAACAGGATCGCGATCAAATTTTGGCGTTTCGGCACGTATGATGCATAAGATAGGCACATTTCAAAGTATAAACTTCCAACTTCCTCTGCTAACAACTACACAACGCTGCCTTAGCATAAAACAAGCCGTGAAGATATGTAATTATACACATTCCATTATACAGGGTGATACAGAAATAAGGTATAAAATTTTAAGGGGTCCGAAAATATGAAAAAAATTCCTATAAAGGTTAGTCTGGAAATGATCTCTAAGGGAGCTACGACCCTCCTAAGGGTACATCTGGAAAATAGTTCTTATTTAGTATCTATAAAACCCTATGAACTACAGTAACGACTTTTTAATCATGCCTTAACATTGATAAAGGCTGTTTTTTTAGTAATTATTTTTATTTGGCTATTTTAACTAGGGACGTGAAAGAGGGGGGGGGGCAACCGTTTTCAGTTGTAATTACATGTTTGTTTAATCTCGTACTATTCTACTTAATTAAGTATCACCTAAGTCCAGGACTTGTGTGGGCTAGTACTAGAGGGAACCACCGGCTTATACTGACTTTCGAACCAGTTTTTATAGGGAGTGTTAGCTTATTATTAATTAACTGAAAAAGGAAAATCTGTGCCCGTGAGAATCGAACTCACACTATAGCGCGCTAGTTGGCTAGTAGACTTCTCATGTACAGACGCGGTAGACCACTACACCAATCCTCCCTATCATCCCAATTAAAGAGGTAATTTCAGGTTCTAAGCCTCAAAAATAGGAACTAAAAAATGAACCAATATAAATTTTAATACTGCAGAGCAATTCTACATTAAAAACTGTGAAAAAAAGTTTACAACTAGTTTCGAAAATCAGTTCTAAGAGTACTACGGCTTTTAAAGGCACCATAACTCATTAAAAGCGATTTGTGGATATTTGTGTACGGGAACTTTTTTCATAGTTTTTAATGTAGAATTTTCTTGCAGTATTGATATTTTAATTATCGCAGTTTTTATTCATTCACTATTGTATCCAAGATTTTTTTTGTCTAGGACGTTTTTTGGCGATTTCGGGAACTTCAAAACTACCGTATAATACTATTCCAGCGCTAGGCGCTATGAATAGTGTAATAATATCAAAATCGCATTATATCCAGTGTGGCCCTTATAATTTTCCTTTTTTTTGTACCTAATTTAGTTTATTTTAATGTAGAAATATATAAAAATGTATAAGATTAAAATCTAACGGTAAATGGATGGATGTGTAGCCTTAAAAGGATAACCTAGCTGTAATAATAGGAAAAGGAAAATAAAATATATTAGGACCAGCCTAATCATTATGTTTGTTTCAATAGTCTATGTTGCGATTCTTGTTCCAAAAGATACATTTTAAGCCACAATGACCATATTCCTAGCACGTTCCCTTGTTCATTTCATTTCACTTCAATAATAAACACGTACCCACATTATACTTTATTTTTTAGCTAGATAGCATATAAAATGTACGACAAATTTTCAAAGTTCTCATGAGAATCAGAAAAATATAATTTATAGATTATATAGTTTTATTGGTTTAACGTTTAAAGATTGTAAGAGCGTAAACGTTTTTGGCTGACTAGTAAGAGAACTTATACCAACATTTATATACAGGATGTAACAAAAAAGTGGGCTGGCTATACATAGCCATATTTTACTCACCGAAACAATAAAAAAAGATCATATACACATATTTTCTAAAATGATTCTTATCTGAGTTATGGCCACTTTAAGTTTTTAGTCGAGATACGTCTTTATTGCACTCTTGGTATAGTTAGCTTTATCAAGCAGGCCAAGATTATTTTTGCCCTTGATGTTATGATGACAGTTAAATATCCGACTTATGTATAATATATTTTCTTTATTTTAGTCTCTGAAATGGAAAATTATTCCTGAAGACAATAATTTGTTTTTCATTTTAAAATACAGAATTTTAAGAAAATAAGACAGATATTTAACTGTCAACATGACATCAAGGGCAAAAATATTCTTGGCCTACTTGATAAAGATGTGTTACTAAACCAAGAGTATATTAAAGTAGTATCTCAACTAAAAATTTAAATTGGCCATACATCAGGGATGAAGCATTTTAAACAATATGTATAGGTGTGTATATATGTGTATGAACTTTTTCCATTGTTTCGGTAAGAACAATATGGTTATGTATAGCCAGCCCACCTTTTTTGCTTACCCTCTATATATTTTTTAAATTACGGCCAACATGTTTAAATCTTTTGACATCCAGTATTTAGCGATCACAAATATCTTTCATTGTAAAGTTTTATCAAAATATTTACTTTTCTATAGCGTTTATTCCATTTTAATAATCAACAACCTAATTTGTACCTTAATGTTTTTTTTTATTGTTTTTAAGTTAGTTATGTTCTTCCTGAAAAATTGATTTACTGGCGTTTACTCTCTTATGAAAGCCTTCTTTTATAACAATAATAATTCTATGAGAAACAGTTTTAAGTTTGGCAATTTTGTGTAGTAGAGGAAGGATAGCAAATGTGGGCTAGGTCTTGTAATATGGGCTAGGTGGGTTTCTCAGCTATCCGATGCAGTTCTCTGCATCCGACTATCGCAAATCGTAAATGGCGAAGTTAAACTTCCACAGTAAAGATTCATTAATTAATTCATACATTCGTTGACGTTTGAGAATTTATTTTTATTTTCCGTCCTTTTCAGCAAGCCACAAAACTTTTTTAGGTAAGTTTATAAATTCCGTTACCTGATAGATAACAACGTTTTCAAAACCATTTCTGCAACAAATTAAAGCCACATAATCGGGCTTTGATGTGTGCTTATTAGTTTTCTTCTAATTACTGAGTTTTAGACATAACCTCTTTTGTTGTATACACCGAGTATTTTTGCAATATGGGCCATCCCTGTGTTTCTATTATGGGCTATATAGAACTATGTATTTAAGCCTAGAATTTTTCTAGGAGGCCAAGAAAAGATCAGCAACAACCAAGAATAGAAGAAAATGGAACGAGGGCGATATGGAACGCGCTATAATAGCGATAAGGCAGTACGAGATGGGTACCTTCAAAGCTTTAAAAATGTTAAATATACCACGTTCTATATTAGGAGTTATTTGATTTATTATTTCATTTTAGATATAACTTTTATACTTTTAACTTATTGCGACCAATAAGATTGATTGCCACTTCAAATCTAATATTTATTACACAATTTTGGGGGCAGCCCATATTTAGGGCCAATTTCAAATCGACACAAAAGTGCACCTTCTCACTATTTACGAAATAATGAATTTATTATTTGTTTTAATCAATATGAATTTATAACAGGTTGTGACTAATTAATATAGCTATCGTTGGGTACGTTTGGTATTGGAACTAAACTTTTATTTATTTTTTTACAAGAAAAAATAAAATGGGTAGCCCATATTTGCTTCCTTTCCTCTAGTAAAAAGAAGCATGTATATAATTCTTTATCAAAAGAAGTACATTTATAGATAAATAGGTTAACAGATGACTAAAAAAAACTTTATTTGCCAATAAATTCTGCAAAATTATCTGTATTTTAGCAAAAATATCGATAGCTTAATGAGCATTTTCAATTGTCTATTGGTACTGAGCCAGCAAAAAGTAGAAAAATAAAAGACCGAGTCTCGTAATAGTACTTATAAGGAGGTGATTTAGTAAATCTGTAATAGAGTAACAACTTTTATCCAGTAGTTAAATAGTTACTGTAAATAACCGTAATTTACTTTTGGAGACTCAAAGCTTAGTCAATCTATCTAGCGGTGTAAGACATCGGAAGAATATGTGTACATGTTTTTGTTTTTTTTTTAACCTCGTACGTGTTCTACTTAATTAAGCATCCCCTAAATCCAGGACTTGTGTGGGCTAGGGAGTACGCCTTCGCCAAGGCAATCGGCGCCAGTGAGGTTTGAACTCACGATCATTGGCTCAGTGTCAATGCTATATCGATGCCTTAAACCGCTGAGCTAATTCTCTCGTGTTTATATATGAACAGAAAAAAAGTAGAAAGCTACATAACGTGAAGGATTGCGAATGTAAATATTTTAATACGGAAAACAATGAAAATTTTAATTGCAAACCAATAAAATGATAAATGTGAAAAAAAAGTCAAAAAATAAAGCTTATAAACTATAAGTTTTAAAATAGACTGAAAAACAACAAGGGACTTTGCGCAGAAAATAGACTCACTTTAAACGCTTGGGAACGCGATAAAACGTAAGCACCTAAGGTTTTGCTTTATTTTCGCAAATGGAGGGCTTAAAACGATTCAAGCCTTATTTTGGAAGCAGCTTTTAAACTTGTTTTCTTTTTGTTTATGCTTACAACTGCTTTTGCTTTTGCGCAGAAAATAGACTCACTTTAAACGCTTCGGAACGCGATAAAACGTGAGCACCTAAGGTTTTGCTTTATTTTCGCAAATGGAGGGCTTAAAACGATTCAAGCCTTATTTTGGAAGCAGCTTTTAAACTTGTTTTCTTTTTGTTTATGCTTACAACTGCTTTTGCTTTTGCGCAGAAAATAGACTCACTTTAAACGCTTGGGAACGCGATAAAACGTGAGCACCTAAGGTTTTGTTTTATTTTCGCAAATGGAGAGCTCAAAACGTTTCAAGCTTTATTTTGGAAGCAGCTTTTAAAGTTATTTTTTTTGTTTATGCTCTTACAACTGCTTAAACCGCCGCTAAACAGAGTGACTCTATCAAAGTTGGCTTGGTGGTGCATTTTACACCAGAAAACAGCTGAATCGCGACTATTTGCAGAAAGAAAAACATAAAAATTTCCATCGGGAAATTGACCGGCAAACTTAAACTACTTTTCAATATTTACCAAATATCAGCCACTTAGATTCGTTCCACATATTGGCTACATATTTTATGTACTTACTTCGTTCCAAGTTTCAAAAATAATTCAGGATAAACCGTGCGTAAAATTTTATTTTATAAAACCTCTAACTAATAAAAAAAACTTTTAAGTAATAATCACTAAGTGTGGTCAAGTTCTTTTTAACTAAATCTGGTATTCCTAGACAGATTTTTTCTAAGGTACTTCACATTAATACAATATATTATATTGCCAAACCACTCTATAAATGACCAAATAAAAATAGCTTTTGTATAAAACTGCATTTTTTCATGAAATTGCCCAAAGCATATTTCTTGCAAAGATAAATTACTAAAATTAA
This sequence comes from Brachypterus glaber, assembly GCA_958510825.1. Lineage (NCBI taxonomy): Eukaryota > Metazoa > Arthropoda > Insecta > Coleoptera > Kateretidae > Brachypterus > Brachypterus glaber. Next base: position 14,312,136 of record OY294047.1, on the reverse strand, counting down.
CAGCAAACGACTTCCCGTTATTCTCAATTATTTCAATACAAACACAATACTTTAAGAAAGGGTTAAAACCTCATTCAAGTCTTATGAACTATAGAACATTTCTATGAATTGCGTGTTGATAATATATTAATAAGAGTTATACCTTTCACCCCTTCTGTTTGCCTTCCATAATTATGAACTTTTATCATCATATTGTATTCTGAAGCACTGTTCCTGTCAGTACCATACATCACTACTCTATAAAACATTAATTCAATTTTTGAAATAAACTTTTTGTCTAAAATTCAAATTTTATTTCATTTATTTTTTCTTTGTGATATATTATTTTTTATTTAATTTAATTATGTTTTAGTATTAAATGTCATATACTTCTTCTGATCATATAATATACATTCTTAATATTATTATAAAAATCCGAATTATTTTTATTTGTTTTATTTATTTCTGGAGATCGGAGGTAAAGGACAACATGTCCATTTTTTGTGAAATAGAGTTATCACTATGTCCTTAATGTGCATTTTTCGCTTTATATAGAGGTAAAGAGCATTATGTCCAGTTACTATAAATAACGGAAATAATACAATGGATAACAAAACCATGCCCATGCATTTAATGTTAAAAAAGAATGGAAAACTTGCTCTCCTGAAAAATTAGGTTTTTGTGACATAGTGTCGTTTACCTCCAGATTATTATATTATTGTAATTTTTATCTTCATTAAATCTTATAATACTTAGTATTTGACAAAAAAAAGATTAACCTGTAAGTAAAATGGAAGGTAAGGTTAGTTCGCGTCCATAGTGCCCTCTGGATAACGCCGCATGAACTAGCAAAACTAGCTACCAGACAATTCTTGAATCTCCTGGTCAGTAAAGGTTACCATTGCCATACGCTAAACAGATAGCATAAAATTTGTTCTGCTTTATTTCAATTTTATAATACAAGAATAATGTTTTATAATATTTTTATATAAAAGAAATTGCATTTAGCGTTTTATACATGCATTCCATACATTTAAAGTTTATTATATTATATGCATGAACATATTGGAATATGGGTATTCCATTTATTTTCCATTGGAAAAGTGGAAACTGACATACTTTTCAATAAAACGAATGTCAGTAAACATAAATCTATCAGCGAGATTTTTATTTCCAGGGTCGTAAATTCAAATTCTGATACATCATAATTTTATGCTTTTATATATTGGTTTTGCAGATAGAGGTGTGGTTTGAAAATGCGATTTAGACATCCATTACTTTTTTCAATGTTTCATTAACAGGTTGTAAGTTTCTTTACTTAAATTCGTTTATTGTGTTTTAATTTTTTTATCTATTCTCGTGCCTCATTCGAAATTAGTTATACTACAAGACCAAGTTTAGTAACTGTAACAACAAGTGAATGTTAACTAAACTCTCGTGGGGGTTCCATATAAGCAAAAACGTTTAGTATTTACCAAATTAACGAGCTCTCAGTGTTTGAAAGAGTGAAGCTTATAGATTAAGATAGGCAATATTGGAAATATTTATAAATAAAAATGTCCCATAATAAGGAAAACATAGGGAAACGATTGCCACTATATTTTATCCAATAAAACTGAATAATAGAAACAATATAACGCATGCCAATACTAAGAAAATGAAAAAACTTAAGTGAACCTTAATCGTTAATAACTTTCTCAAGTTATGACATTGAATTTACATTTTTTGTAATAAAATATAGAATAAACAAAGATTATAGTTTTAAACTCTATTAGTATAATATAATAAATATTATAAAAATATAATAATATAATAATAATATGAAAAGGTATAGTGTGTCACCCTTTTGGCCTTCCCTCGTCGAATGTCATTTTCATACATGGGCAAGTTTGGAGGTATAGCGTGCACATAAAAGGGATTTACAATCGTATGTCACTTTTCACTGTTAATTCTATATTTTATATTTTAATTGAATTTGCAGGTTTAAATTGACAAAGCAATCTGTGAATAAATGTTAATATTTGTTTTAAACATTAAAGTCTAGCAATGGAATTATCGTCCATTGTCCCCTGTTTACTATTTCCCGAACCAAATTGTTATATTTTCAACAGCCATTGATTGACACTGATCAAAAACTCTCCAATGGCCATAAAACAACTGCAAATTTGATTTTGGATTGTGCAGAAACGTAATTGTCACAAATAAAGTCATAAATTTTCCGGTTTGAATTAACATAAAACAAATATTATGGTTTATCGCAACCAAAATTAATCCATTTAGTACAAATATATTTTTCCACGTGTCAGGGTTATCAGGACCCACCACTAAACGCTAAATTACATTGTTTATTTATATCAGGTAATTTTGAAATGTAGGAGACCCCATTTTGCTTTGATTAGGGTCAGATTAAAAATTCTGGCTCTGCAGATCAGTCAAGGGGTATTCCTTAACAGAATTTTAGGGAAAAAGTTCTGAGAATTAGAAAAACTAGTTGCTGGGTTAGTTAGATAATTACAGAAATTAATATCCTCATTTCATCCAAAATCGGGAAAGGATTACTAAAAAAATTAGTTGAGGAATAATATATTTATCCAATACATACAGATAATGAGACAATTACCAGCTTTATTTTAAATAGATAAACTCAATAATAACCCCCGCGTGGCTTTTACTTTATTGAGTGGATAATTATTTATTTTACCCACTCAACTGTCACTTGTTAAATTATTTTCTTGTAAATGTCATTAAAATTTTTAATAAAAATATGAATTTCTAAGCTATTTATTGGATAAAACCTTGGTGGCATTCATGGGTAAACCGATATTGCCCTCAATTTTCTCATGGGCAATATCTTACTTTACCCACTAGTACCATAAATAACTATTTTTTCCGCAAATAATCTTTTAACAACTATGCTGATTAATTCTGAAAATTGTGATCCATTTGAAGCAAGACAAGTCTAGCAAAGTAGTTTCCTGAGAACCGCAACACTCGGCCCTATTCTTGGCTAAGATCACAACAAAGATTTTTTTGAACGGCCGGGACTAAAACGCTATTCTACTCCCCCTTTTGCGGGACTAAACCTACTGTTTTTCCCCCGGCACTATGTCATGTTATCCACGATAGTTTTACACTTTTAAATATAGATGGCGCAAGAAATGCTTTTTTATATTTTCGACTCTAAAGCAGATTCCAAAGACTTAGAGGCAGATTCCTTGATAATTACAATTAGTTTTCAAATTTGCAAAGTATTTTCTGGATTTTTAACAAACAGAATACTGTATTTAAGTAAATAAGAAATTCTAACCTCACTTTTGTCTTTTTCTGTAAATTTTGTAAACATTAATATTCTGACCATATTGCGGATGCCTTAAACTTTTTATTCAATTTGTCTAAATATGGTAGAACGTTTTCTCCACATTCTTTTATATTTTTGGACTACACCACACTATAAATGTATCATAAGCTTTTTCATAAAGTTTTCTTGTTTCTCAATAACCATCATGGGTTCACTTTCAATAGGCTGCAGAATTGTTTCATTAAAATCCATATTTCATGATTCATGGCTATCTTGATTTAATTTTAAAACAAATCGTAAATATGGATTAGTTGGTTTTGATTCAACTGTTGAATACATGTTTTAATTTTAATTCATGTAAATATAGTTGTCGGTCGTGCAAAAAATATTGTATATGCCTCAGCAGTTTACCCTTGATATATAAATAACTATTTTTGTCTTGTTTATCTCATTATTTATGCATGTAGCGAAAAGAATAATCAAGACCAAGACACAAGACATGTTATTTTTTCTTGTATTATCGCAAAAAGAAAAAAGCATATTTATTTTTTGGTCTTGAAGACCAAATTGGTCTTGAGAGAGTTATGTAGACTTTTTAAGATTAAAATGTCACTTTATTTACTTTTGTATGTGGTCGTAGGAAAAATAGTTTCATAACAACATAAAAGTCAGAAATAATTATTAGCTTCTTTTGCGCTGTAAATAGCGTAATGTTAAGGGGTTCAACGGTATCTACGACCATCTATCGCAGCGCACCGACTCGCAACACATATTCCAGACGAATTCTTCCAGATTGTTTCCAGGCGCCGGAAAAGTTTGCGCCAACTAGCTAATAGGATTAGATTTTTATGGACAGTGTCATATGCTCCTTTTTCTGTTTACAACGCCAATTTCACTTCTGGAAAGTAAATAAGTGTGTCTCTGTCATATGAAACATATTTTTCGCTGTTATTTTATTGTTTTATCTTTGCCGATGTTATTTTTATACTCTTCGTTGATTTACAGCTCCCTTTAAATTGTGTGAAATTATCATTTGAGCTTTTTAAGCAATCCCTATCCTTGCCAGGTATCTGAAATGAGGCTGTTGACAAGAAAGATATATTCACAGCTTCTTTACCTACTATGTTAAAAGATTAGTTCAATTTTCTTGCTTCTACATAAAAAATACATCAATTCTAACAAATTTTAAGGCAATTTTAAATAATTTTAAAAAAAAAATACATAATTTTAGATTTTTTTTCTAGAAATTGCGGTTTTTTGTTTCTTTATTTTGTAAAAGAAATTATTTTATTATTTAGTATATATTTGTTTCAAAAGTTGTAGGGTACTGGGGCCCCCAAATAAGCCTACGTTTGTGCTGGGGGTTCTCCATTAATTTACCATAAGGCAAACAAAATAAAAAAATGGTTAATCTTCATTAGTTTCTTAAAGAATTTAATATTTTCTTTAGTAAGTCTATATTTGAAGTCAAGTTTTTAACAAATCTTCGCTGTAAATTAGTAAATGCGAAGCAATTGCACAATTTTTCAGCTTGTTATTTTTTTCTCTCGAATTTATATCTATGTTTTACTTCGGTGTGTAATATTTGTATCATCGTAAATTTCTTTTGTGACATCGTAAAAAAATGCTAATTCTATTTATCTTCTTTCATATCAGACAGAATAATTGTTATTTTTAATATTTGGGAATTTGGGAAAGTCAAATCTAATAAAGCTACTTTTATTGTATGTTTTATAGTTATTACATTTATCAAAAAGTTAATATTTTAGAAATGCTTTTATTGTGACCATACCTATTTAAGTAAGAAGTTAACTTGTGCCATGTCTTCGGCAATAATTTTTAGTATAAAAATAATTTAAAACATAATTTATAATTGTTTTTTTTTACAGGTTGATTTGGTAAAAAGATTATTAATATCATAAAATATAAAAAAAATCGATATAAAAAAGCTATGTTTGGACCCAGGTTTCTTGGATTTTTTTTATATTTATTTTTTTATATTTTCCCAGCCCTATTTCTCAATTACCCTTTATAACTTTATAATTAGTAGGAGTAGTAGTTTGTACTAATAAAATTCGTATAAACTTTATTTGTCTCATATAAATTCTAAATGAGTATTAATTATTGTTTTTATTTCTATTTAAATACTCGTTAAGTTGAATTCGTTACTTAGAAGAATCGCCTGCTAATGCGATTTTAATAACCGCAAACTTTTTAACCGTTTTTATGAGCAACTCTAGTTTGCGAAATTATTTCACATTCTCACTTTATTTTTATTTAATGTTTACAGAAATAATGTAGTAGCTAAGAGATAATGTGATTTAATTGATAAAAAATACGCATATAACATCAAAGAAGATTCAACTCCAAAATTAATGGTACCAATAAAATAAATAAATTCTTCTAAGCTTCTTTAGAATTTAGCTCGTTCGAATTTAATTTAAGAATCTTCATTTTAGTTTTTATGAATTTTAAGAATTCACCATTTAAGTTTAAGTTTTTAAGGAATTCATTAATCAGATATATAATTTTAATTTTTAAGAGTCACAAACATTTTTAAGATTTGTAGGTTAAAACTAAACAGAGAGAAAATACACAACTAAACGTTGAAAGCGAACCTACCTACATTAAGTCATGTAAAAATTAAAGCACAAAACGTGTAATATGTTTTAGAAAATACTTTTACATTATGATCAATTTAATAATAAATACACGACCGATTCCTATATTTTTTTGAATTCATAACCAATCAGTGTATTTTTTACATAGTTGATACTGAAAAGTTACACGGACTTTTTACTATGTGTTAAAAATGTTATACATCTATACATGACATGTATACATGCATGTCATGCATATCTTGCAATAAGTTGTGAAATTTTACTAACAAGATATGTAAACTATTTTATTTAATTATCTAAAAATAATGCCTTTTTTCTTAGTTACTTAAGCAACATTTTTTAAAATTATTTCCTGCATTCCACAAAACTTAGATATAAATAGTTCTACTACAGCAGGTATTAAAGAATTTTCTCCATTTGTTATTATAGGTTATTTTACTTTGATTTATGCAATATCACCACACATAATTTACTGTGCGGTGTTTTCCTAATATGTATTTTTCCCGTTCCATTTTTTCCTTTTTCACCGCCATTAAATTGAATATTCTGGCGCATAATATAAATGAAATGCATCCTTTTTTGGATATTATCCAAACATGCAATCTGATTTACGAGCCAAATGCCATTTTTCAGTTTATTTAAGGTAATTTTCTCGTAAAATACGTGTAATTAATTTGGTAAAAATACGACATTTTATACTAATTACATAATTATGTATGTTTCTAAAATAAAATTTCTTGTAATAATAATATTTGTCCATGAAAATAAAGTTTTATTTTTTATAATCGTAAAAAAATGTAGGATGATTAGGATACTTTACTCTATAAAAGCTGCATATAATTGTGTTACTTTCCAAACCTCGTATCGTTAAACAATCGATTTTTGGTTCCTTGCACTAATAAAGTCTGTACAAACTCCAATTTATTATTTCAATACAACGTAACTTATAAACTAATTAAAATAATTAATTGAAGTTTGTATATTTGGATTTAATTAGTGCAAGGAACTGAAAATCGATTTTTTGGAGATATGAGGTTGAAAAAGTAACACGACGATAATGTGTAAGTTTAAAATCGAACAAAATATTAGATCCAAAAAACGCCAATGGTTACTGGTACTCTCTATATCTATATCTATATTTAGGCCTATAGGCAGAAATGGTTTTCGAATACCAAAAGGCAAAATAAAGGGCATATTATCTACATACCATAAAAAACTTAACATTCTTTAATATAAACTTATTTTTAAAATCCATGATTTAATAGCATTTTTATGCAATTAAAAAAAAATCAAACTTATTGATACTAAAATAGTTATTTGTATCTCAAGGCCGAAAAGAACATTTATGCTGGACGAGTCTTATTTGAAACTTGCTAATTGCAAGTAGACGAAATGTATTGTATATATTGCCTGCCAATACATGCTCCGAAAGTGTTTTTTTCAGTACAGAGTGGTCTTTTGTTTTACTTTCGGTACATGTTTATGAAATTGACTTCTTTCTCTAAAAATTTTATAAAAATATATTGTTGAAATTCTCAATAAAAATATTTTTAAAGAAGACGATCAACAATGCACTCCAGAATCTTTTGTATGTGGATGGGTTCTCTATAATTTCCCGGATGTTTGGACTTTTTTAGGTGTCCACAAGTATATTAAAAAAGGTGATATGTGTCTGTATTACTGCAAGAACATACGTACTCACGCCAAAATAGGTGTTTGTTTGAAGAAACCTTCTCAACTTGAAGAAACTGTTTTTTAATAAATGACAGAGAAGATGACTAACTCTTCAATACCTGCCTTAAAAAAACATACAAATTGATAAGTTTAGTTAGTTATTAATTTATAAATAATTTCTCTTTAAGAAATTCTTTGTTAAATTGAAAAATTGTAAATGGAATGTTGGATGTAAATTTACAGTGCAAAGTCTCTTTTACAAAAGAATGCATTGGTGGTTAGTTGTTTTAACCATTAATGACCGTAATTCGTCTTTTTCGTTTGTATTTTAATTCTGCTTGTATTTTGTTTAAATTTTATTGACAATGCATCACTTTTGTAATCGTTACCTATTATTTTTAGTTAAATAAAAAACAATTATTTATTGCATTTGATAATAATTATTAAAATAAAATGGAACTAGGATACATGGATAAAAATATTTTTTTGTTTCAAGATTATCGATTTGATTGCGTGTATATAAAACAAGTTCTTAAATTAAGTTTATATTCTTAATTGTATATTAAATACATTTACAAATTTTGTACTCATCTGGGCTCAACTCTTTTAACTTGTTTTAAACGTTTCTATTCCAGAATGTGTTCATATTATGTATGCCTACAAATAATGCAATGTCTTTTGCTGGCGAGAATAATAATAATATGTGGTTTGGGGTGGTGGTGTATGAATGCGGTCTGCAAAGAATGACAAAAGCAAACTTTATCGAAAGAAAAAGCGCTAGCACAGGAGGGCTTGACAGAAAGATAAATACCTTCTTTAAAAGCGTTAAATGTATATACTTGAAGATATTTACTTCCCAGAAAGGAATTCATTACTTTTTTATAAGTTATTTATAGATTCATAAGGCGTGAAAGCATATTTTCAAATTGCAATTTTCTCGCTTATGGCCCAAGCATGCATGAGGACCTTTTCTTCAAAATACACCTAAAATAATAAATTTAATTCATGACCTATACACATAGTTTCCCAGGAAAATTTAGATGAACAAAATTGACGAAAGAAACGGACGATGGATCCTTGCAGCGGACGGTCTGAACATTATGGAACCACTCACAGTGAAATTTCAAAGGTTCATATTTGAGAGATAATGGCTTAACATTTCTTTAGGATGAACCAGACTTAAACCAATCGCTGATCCTCCACAATTAAATATTGACTTTAATACTGTCTTTCACCTAGATTTCAAATCCGTTTGTAAAATTGAGCCATTTAAATTATGAAGAAAAACACATTTTTATGAAATTATTACAGATGCCGAATTTTATTTTGTTGGGTGTTTTTGGTAAGACGTCAAATTTTTGATTATTTTTAATTATTTTTGTATTAAATTATTATTTAATACTTATAAATATTAAATATCACAACTTTAGATGCTTCTTATAACTTTTTAAGGAGCGCTGTTTATTTAATTTTTTATTTAAGTTAATTTGACAGATCAATTGGCCAATAAACTAAAATTCTAGTTTGTATAAAAAAAATCGTAAATTATTAAAGGTTCTTAAGAACTGATATTAAGTGTTTTGTGTTTTGCTTTTCAATATTTTAAAAGTGGTAGAATATAAATATATTTTGCGCCATTTTAAGTCATAATAAGATCTATAACATTTCCACTGCAGCGACATAAAAAAACTATTTAGGCTTTAAAACGTTTTTTGCAGTTTATAAAAGTGTGTTTTTCATCGTAAAACAAACAGATAGCTCAATTTTACAAATGGATTTGAAATCTAGGTGAAATATAGTAATAAAATCAATATTTATAAACGGTCTGGTTCATCCTAAAGAAATGTTAAGTCGTTATCTTCCAAATATGAACCTTTGAGATTTTACTGTGAAAGGTTATATAGTGTCCAAACCGTCCGCTACAAGTATCCATCTTTAGTCAATTTTCTTCATCTAATTTTTCTTGGAGAACTATGTGTAAAAGCATGAATTATGGTTAGTCCAATTATAAGTATCTAAGTCCTTTTGCAGTAAAAAGGTGTACCACACACACCGTAAGTAAAAACAATTTATATGGACGTTTTTAAATATTTTTGGGAATTTTTCAGCATGATTTTAATTTCGGTAAATTTTTGGACCCGAGAAGACAAAAGTGTCTTTTTAAGTATTTTTGCACGATAAATTTAAATCCGTAGCTCGTTTCCCGCCATCAGGTCAGATTTTTTTGATTTTTTATGTTTATGTATTGCGGTCTCGCAACCACTAACAGCAGATCGCGTCCATACCGTGCTTGTTTCAATCTTATTCGAGACGTATTTTTATGGTCCTAAATCGGAAAGTAATTGGTAATTATTTTTCCAAATAAAGTACCTAATGATTTTTGGTTAAAAATTGCGAAAAAGAGCTCATTCATTCAATCTAAAACACCTGACCTGATAGCAAAAAACGGACTGCGTATACCTAGTAATCAGTTTTTTCTAAGCTAATCACGTTACTATCATTATGATTATAAACGGAAAAGTAGAAAGGATATATGATCACGTGACACACTTGGTTGCTTGCAACACGTATATGGTTTATTATTTTTAATTTAAAAGGAAAGTAATACTGTTCCTTTTAAGTAATTTTTTAGGGTTATGTTTTGTGTCAGATATATTCACAATGTGGTAACCGCGCTTGACCGTTAAATTTAAATACAGTGTCTTCAAAAGAACCTGGAGATATAATTCTTCTATATATTCTCAGTTTTCTGAATATGTTATTTATTTTCTCTAAAATTACCTCAGACTGTATTTTGAACGAGTAGACCTCACATATTTTTCCGACTCCTTTTTGAACAACTTTATTAATGTTCGCTTAAAAAAAAACTACGTTTTATTAAATATGGCTCACGGATATTAAGAATATTTCCTACAGGTTTATTAACTTCCACTCAGAAGTTAATATAAGTTATTAATATTTAAAGCTTATTACGATATTAAGCGAATTTTTCAGTAACGTTTTGCAGCTTTTATCAAGGAAATTTGTTAAATTCAAATGTACACAAAAACCAGTTTCTTTAGATGGTGAATATTTCTTCAAATGAGAATTTTTCACATTCAATCCGACAAAAGTTTTTTCCTAACTTAAATTTTATGAATTATAAACACATACTATATGAGGTGTTTACCAGTATTATAGAGGTGTAATACGTCTGTTATGTCTAAAAATTTTAATTGGATAATATTTAAATTTATGTTTGTTGAGTAGAGTAAATTTTAATGTTCGCGCAGGTGCACGTATATTTCGTATACGCTAGTTTTCAACAATGCCACACACCTATGCTCGGCTAGTTATTAGATTAACTAAAAGGTAAAAAAACTGTCCATGGATCTTTGTAGTGCAGGGTCCGGACATTATAGAATCATTTGCAGTTAAATCTCATCAGCTCGTATTTCGTAGATAATGTCAAAAGTTCATCTGCAGACTTCCTTAACATCATGAACCAATTTTCTAATTAACCAAAAGGGGATTCCTATAGTATATTTTACAAGGATTCTAAATCCGTTTGAAAATATTGACTATTTCTTTCTGTTTTTGAGAAAAAAGCAAAAACCCGAACGTCAAAATTCGTTTTAGGGTAACTTTGGACATGCGTAAAAAATATGTTAAATATCACACCATCTTCTATGCAGTATTAAAGACGCCTAGAAGACCTAAACTTCCGTAATTTATAATACACATTGATAACGGTCCAATATTCTACTTTAAAGTATATTATGTTTCCCATAGTTTATTAAATTTAAATGAAGTAATTTTATTTTGTAAACAAGTGTATTTTTCTATTAAAACAATAGTTCTTAAAAGGTTTAATTTTTAATTTTTATTATAAACTTTTTAGGTTTAGATTTACCAATAACAATTTTTCTTAAGAGTTTATTTTGGTCCAAAATGATCAAAATTTCAAATCAAGTAAACATTTTAAAAAGTAAATCTAAAAATCAAACAATAATTTAGTTACTTTTATTGTGTACATAAAAACTTGTGACTAACTTAAAGAAGTTGGTATGAAGTATTTGCCCTCTTTATGAATTTTAAGTTAGTTGTAGAAATTTTCTGATGATATTAAATGGAAGGGTGCCTATAAAAAAAATTATTTGTTTTTATAAGAACACTTTATAAAATAAACCTAATTTAGTCATAATACACAAAGCTTTGAGGTTTCTTAACCGATTAAGAGTCTTGTCAAAAATAGAAAAGTGTGGATGTATTCTTTTTTTTACAAAATCAATCGAAAGAAATGAAATAAATTGCAGATTTTTTAAGTATATTATATATGAATGCATGGATCTTCTCTTTTTACAGAAGAATAGTATTTTATGACTAGTACGGTCCTGCGAGCGCAAAATAAATATTTGATAAGTGTTATAGACTATACTTTTTCTTCGACTGCAAATACACTGGATGGCTTTAAACTGCGAACAAGGTTGAAGACACTTGCAATATTTCAACGCTCTATAACTTTTTTTCTGATCGTTTAAACAAAAAAAGTCAATGACATAAATTGTATAGAATTCAATAAGGAACAAATATCATGTTCATTTTTTGTTGAGCGACGAGCCGGAGCCGAGTTATAGAGCAAAAACAAAACAAATGCGTTTGGATAGCACAAGGGTACAAATTTTGATTTAAGCTTTCCAAACGAACCCCTTTTGATTCCAAAAAAAAACAGAGAGTGTGCACATCACCGCAAGGTGAGGCCCTTTCACACGACCGTTCGACTGATTTAAAAGGAAATCTTCTGAAAACGGTTAAACATCATTTTAAAATCTGGAGCGACGTAAATTTTGTGTCGTTTTTTTCCATTTTAATCTACCCGAGTAAATATTTACAAAATGTTAAACTACCCAAACTTTATAATTAAACAAAATTACTTTTACTATTAAAACTCTTGAAGGTTTTCAGGATTTAATCCGTTTACTCTTAATTAATTTGTCTGGAATATATATCTGGGTATTTCCATAGTTACAGATGACACGGCATCCGTCTCGAATGAGCAAGAGTACTTTTTAAATTACACTCTAAATTTGTCCGTCAATCTTTCAGTATTATTAACTGTAATAATTAAAGCAAATTCACCATGTCAGAATTTGAATTTACAATGTTTAATTAATTAACCTCAATATTACTCGGTTTAGTAAAATCTCAGCTCATTCGGTTAACATAAGGCGTAAAAACGTAATAGACATATCTCGATATTACACCGCATTTTTTAAGCGATCTTTTCTGTACAACCTTGTAGACTTTTGCAATGGAACTGATTTTGATTTGAGATTTATACCGTTTATGAAATTTAAAAATCAACAAAAACTGTCTTTACTTTTAGAAGACTAATTTAATAAAATGAGTGGTCGAGAGGAGTACCCACATAATATGTTATATCTAATTATTTTTGTCAAAATATTTTTTTTGCTGCTGTTTATATTTTTCTATATATTTTTTTATCTTTTTGTATTATTGTAAGTTTCCGGATTGGCGGAAGACCAGACTTTTTGGAGGTTGGAGGATAGAAAACTATTAATAAAACAACCTAAGTTGTGTAACTTAATGGTAATATACATATAATTCAATATTTCTCCTTCCTCCGGAAAGAGCTGAGCGATATCCCTTTTTACTATTGGCATAAATAAACGTCTTTATTATTATTATTATTATTATTATTATTATTATTATTATTATTATTATTATTATTATTATTTCCTGCCTGTACAATAATTTTGCATTAAAATTCATGCTTGTGGTCCAAAAACCCGGCACTTTTACAGACAGTCCTGAAAATTACCATAATTATAGCTTACGTTTTACAAAAGATAGCAGTAAAATTACCAAAATAAAAATTCACAATTTTACAGATAACAGTGCATTTACAGTTCTAATTTAAATTTACAACTTTCTTTGCTGGTAACATATGACCTACTTTATTTGCTGTGAAATTACCATATTTTCATTTACATTGTAATCATTGATTAATATTATTTTTAATGTTTGTGATTTTATTTTCTATGGATATCGGTGTAAACAATTTTTTACATTTTGGGGCCCCTCCCCCAACCAGTCACGAAAAAAAATGATAATACATTTTTTTGCTTGGTTTTGTATTTACATTTTGTTTTTATTTTTTAAGGAAAACTACTTTTTTAAACGTTTTGTAAAATATATTTTTTAGTTTTTCTTAAAAAATAAAGACCTATACCCACCAAAACAAAAACTTAAAATAGTTTAAAGGTCACTAAACCAAATTTATCATTTTTATTTACGTTTTAGGTGGTTTTTAAATCTTTGTCCTATTGTGAGTAGTAAAAAAGTTAAGGCCAAAACCAAAATTTAACCGACCCTTTACCCAATTTTGCTCAAATACGAAATTGTCCAAGACAATATAAAAATACATCTGCATAGCGTTATTAAGTTATCGTGAATATAAACAGACAGACCAAGAGACATAATTTTTTTGTTTATTTTAAATTTTCTCGACGTTTCAGAAAAACAAAATTCACATTACTTCAGAAGAAATTAAAAATGGTAAAACTGTAATAAACGTGATTTTACTTTCCCCAAGGAAAGTCTTGGGTTAGTAAAAGAAAATATTGCTTTTTTTTTAAGTTTCTGGACGTTCTATATCCAAAACATATGATTTCCGTAAAAAAAATCATATTTTTTGGATATAAAACGTCCAGAAACGTAAAAAAGCATTAAACATTTCTCGATTTTTTTTACTAACTCAAGACTTTCCTTGGGAAAAGTAATACAAATATTATCTTTCACGGTTATTTTTCCTCTATAAGGGGTAACTTTCCGTGGACACACCCATCTGCAACTTAATTTTTTCTTCGTTTTCGTCTCATACTTCTTTCGACTTATTTAACAGATATTTAAGTGAAAAACTTTCAGAATTAAATGTCTTCAGCATTTCTTTAATAAACGAAATTTTCAAGCAAGAAAACACTAACAAAACAAATTTTTTTTTTTAAATTTATTTTTAGTTTAAAAAATTTAATTTTGAAAATAATCAAAAAACAATGCTGCTAACCAAACAATACCAAAGTCCAAACCAATGTTTAATGTAACAAAAAAAAAGTTATTTCTTAAAACATTACCAAAAGTATTATTACAGCGAAATGAAGAAATTTGTTAACTTATATAATCTACAGTGAGGCCCAAAAGCCCCCATCCCCCTCCTTACTTTTGAACGAGTTGAGATATCGACTTAAAATTTAAAACATCCAAATAAAACAACCTAAACTATCTTTTGATATGTATTTAATCTTGTTAGCAGATGATTTTTTTTTAATGAAAAGGGGGTCGTGTGATATATCGTTATAGAGCATCCAATCATGCAATTTTTTAATATTTTTTGGCAATTTTTTTTATACCATTAAAATTAGTTTAAAATTATAATTTAAGTAAGAAATTTTTACAAAAATTAACATTTTAAACCCCATTTTAAACTCCAAAAAATTGTCTAAAAAAAAATAAAAAAATATGTGGCCAAATAGAGAATTTTATGAGCTTTAAAATGGTGTCCACATTTTAAAAGTTACTGATATCAGATACAACCAGAATGACAGTTGTCTTACTTAACTGTTCTAAATTTAAAGTCGATATCTCATAGAGAAGAAAAGAGGACTAAAAGTTCAGCCTGCGCAAGATTATTTTGTGACAGAACGGGGCAGCGAAAAGACGTAACGCAATTTATCTGACCTTGTGCAGTACGCATCTCTGTTAGCTGTGAAATACTGCCGGTCGTAAAAAAATTCGCCACCCCAGTATCCATTTGTCGTATCTCCAAAAATCCCCCAGTAAAAATCTCAAAATGTCCGAAAATAGAGATATGGCAAACTAATACTGGGGTAAAGAATTATTAGTATGTTTATACTGTCAGATCGTCGTTTGTTTCTGTTCATTTTTCGACTTCTACTGTGTAAATTGTTTTTTTGTTTGCTGCATTTGTTTATAACTTTAAACATGACCTGTATTGTTGCTTTATCAAGAGCAAAGTGGTGTACTCAAAGTAGGTGTACAAAATCCCGAAATTCAAACACACTTCGAAAAATTTCTTATAAAATAATAAAAAAAAACTATTTCGACGTTTCTTCGTAGATATCTATTGTCTTTTGTTGCATTTTTTACAATTTTTATTTGACACATAAAACTTAGGTTAAAAAATACTTCAAAAACAACAATAATAGTGCGCATGTGCAAAGTTATCGCAGATACGCACATCACACTTTTCCGCAACGGCTTTGGAGGTCTTTCCTTGTCTATGCGATATCTCCACTCGTTCAAAAGTTAAAAGGGGGGTTACTAATGGATCGCTCGGTATATGATCAGTTGTCTTCAGAAACCAGTGAATAAGCCTTTATTCATCATAAGATTATATTGTATGCATAATATTATAATCTAATCGGACTAGGTAATTATATCATGAGACGCAATTACAGTGTGATTAATATCATAATCACTGATTATATAATTAACATAATATAATAAAACGTAAGATAATTAATGGTTAAACATTGTTTAACGATGAGTTATGTTACAATTTAGTGGGTATTATAGCGGAAGTATCAAATAATAAGTAACATCTTATTATAGTATGTTAATTTATTTTTTCTTCAAGCGTACTAAAATGCTGAACACACTAGTAAGAAGTGATCTACTTTTTTACAGTAAAGAAATGAGTTCATTGTTGTACGCCGTAAAAAAGTGTTAGTTAGCAAAACCACCACTGGCGGCAGCACTCTTTGACTTTGATGACAGCCATACTTCAAACTTGTTTGTTTATTATGTAAACAGGTGGTTGACTCGAGATTCTGTGCAAAAACTTTGTGTGAAATTGATTAAAAATGATTGAAGAAGAATATATGGTTTATACCCCTACAAATCTCTCCGAAATTGGAAAAATAGGCGAGTGACCTAATCACCCGAATGCGGTCCAAAAGTCACCCTCCCCCCTCTTAACTTTTGAACGAGTTGTGATATCGATTTCAAATTTAGAACTCTTAAATAAGACAACTTAAACTATCTTTAAGCATATATTTGATACTTTTATCTCTTAAAATGTGAGCAGGGGGGCATGGGGGGAAATTTTTTTAAATAGAAAGGGGGGTCGTGAGATACATCATTTTAAAGCCTTTAAAATTCTCTATATAACCATATTTTTTAAAAATTTTAAACATGTTTTTTAAGGTTTTGATTTTTCAGTTTTTTGTGCTAAAAAAATTAATTTACAAGTTTTTGTTTTGTTAATTTTTATTTATGTCAACTAAAATTAGTTTAAAAGTATAATTTACTTTTTTTCATTATGAAATTAGGCATTTTTAAAAAATTGTTTGGACTTTTGAGAGAAATTTTGACGAAAATACCCATTTTCAACCCTATTTTAAACCCAAAAAAAAAATGTTTTAAAAAAATAAAAAATATACAGTTAAATGGAGAATTTTATAAGCTTTAAAATGATGTATCACACGACCCACCTTTCCATTTAAAAAAATGTCGCCCTATGCCCCCCTGCCCACATTTTAAGAGCTAAAAGTATCAAATATATGCTTAAAGATAGTTTAGGTTGTCTTATTTAACAGTTCCAAATTTGAAGTCGATATCTAAACTCGTTCAAAAGTTAAGAGGTGGGGTGACTTTTGGACCGCTCTGTACACGAGTAGAATACTATACTTTATCCAAGGCTGTTTTGTTTAAACAGTTAATTTTTACAGACCCGTGATTAATAGGCCGTGGATAAAAATTATTATATGCTACAATACAAACCATCTTTAGTGGCCTTGACTGATTTTTTTCTTTTTATTCAACTAGATTTATTTAGGTACCTTTTTGTGGAGACATTTGATATTCTGACAGTTCTGTCACCACAAAACTGGCGGAATTTAAAGAATCTCTACTTTGTTGTACATTTTGATTTGTTTTAACCCTTTCGTTTATTCTATAAGTTTAAAAGCTTATAGAAGTTTTTTAGCTTTTTATGCTTAATAATTATTATATTAATAATTATAATTGATGACAGTTACAATAATTAAATGCAATATAATATATTTTTTTCACTACTAGCTTTAGAACATACCATTATTTATCATGTGTTCAGACCGTGAAATCAATTTTCTTCACCTATAGCAATAATAATTTTTTCTCTCCTAGTAGGAGTAAATTTTATAAACAATTGATATCTGTCACTTTAGATGTTTCAGTTCTTTGTGCAATTTTTACTAATTAAGCCCAAAAATAAGGCTTTAAATAACTTTTTTTAATTAATATAATTAATTATAATTATTACCAATTAATCAATAATTAGCTAAATATTATGAAAAAAATTAAAAAAAAAACTTAATTTTTAAACGTCAGTTCAAAGTATTTATTTAAGCAAATGTCATTGATCAAGGCTACTTGATTTTTATGAAAATTTCAAGAAATATAATTTTATTTTATTATTTGAATAAAAATAGTTAAATAGTGCTAGTAGTGAAAAAACTAATATATAAACTACGGTAGAGAAGACTATTATAGCCTCGCACTCTTAAATGCTACGCAGCTCGGGATTTAATACGCTCGGCTATAAAAAATGTCTTCTCTACCTTGGTATATAATTACTATTAATGAAGTTTCCATATTAAGTGTTGGTTAATTTAGAACAAGACATTGCCGCGTAGCGTACTTTCTACCGCCCACGAAAGGTACGACTCATCAATTTAGAAGTACATTTTTAATTAAATGTACATACCTAAAATTTAAAATAATTTAAAATTTCTCGTTTATGTAAAATTTCCAATGCAGATTTTACCGTGTACACCTGATAATAAATTAATATTCACAGCGTAAGCAAAGCTTATCAAATTAGTTGGGTTGAAATCCTGCAAATTTATGTTTCGTCATATAATATTTACTGTCGTGCGTTTAAGGGACTTTATGCGTTGGAATTTGCTCGTGATTCTCACTGAATTTACAAAATTTAACCCTGTTTCTGCCGGTAGGGGAACTTAGCCTATATCGTACCGGTCTGCAAATCGTACTTTTTTAATTTCCCTAAATTCGAAAAGAATTTGGAGACAGCTTATGACTTTCAATAATAGCTAGCTTGGAGATAAACCCTTGATCGTTGTAAATTAACCTCAAGGTATAGATAAGGTCGGTCAAAAAAAATTGCTTAAACTGATGTATGTATCTGCAAGTTTTTCTAAGGATATTTCTCTTCAGTGAGTACAGTTACCAAATTGTTTTATGTGTAATTACATTAATTAATATTAGTAGATTTAGCATATAAACAAAACATATACATATTTTTTAGTTTATACATTATATTTTTTATTTTTATGCAAAATAGGGAAGATTCATAAATCGTACCGGTATTATTTTTTTTTCAATCGCCCATGGTTTAATTCCCGTAGGATATGATTAAAGTTGTTTTTCTTTTTTTCGATAGCATTGTGATAAAAAATCATAGAAACTTGTAATTTGTAATTTGAATAATTTATTTTAGTTATTGACAATTAAAAATAAATACTAATAATTACTACCCGTGAAGTCCGTTAAATTCATGGGTAATACTCATAATTATATAAATTCTAATGAGTAAATGGGAAAGCCTTTTTATCTTGGCATTATTTTTTTAATTTAAACCAACAATAAATAATTACCGTAAGTTTATTAAGAAGGTACGATTAAGGCAACCAGGTTCCCAAATCGTACCGTTTGCAGACCTTAACAAAACTTGTAAAAAATTGATTATAAATGTTATGAAGTTTAGTAAAATTTTTTTTTTTATGTTCAAAAATAATTATACTTTAACCTAAAATAAAGAGCAAAGTCTAAAATGTAACCAATTACGAAAAATATAAAAAAAATATCTTAGGTGGTACGATTATAGCGAGCTTACCCTATTATTATTTTTTTTTATAAAAAGTATTTGTATTTATTTTCCTTTAAGGACCGTTAAAAAAGGAAGTTGCCTAATACCCAAGAAATATATCACGGTGGATTTTTAGGGTCATTTTTTTGGATCATCTGGCAATCACGATTTTCTTTTATTAATTGATAATATGGGTCGTGTGGACAATTTCTACAAAAAATTAAAAAAATCTATAATCACAGTTCGTCTAAAAAATTTTAACCAAAATTTTCGTTTCCAACAATTTGTATAAATTTATATTTAGTGATCAATTTTGAGTAAACATATCCAAAAAAAATAAACTGTGGGAGAATTTTGAAAAAATCGATTTTCTTTTGTTTTTCTTGAACAAGTGTTTGCTTTTATTAAGATTCCGGCTTAAGGAAGCAAAACGTATAATTAACAAAGATGTTTCATTTTAAATAAGCTTTTATTTGGTTTTTAAATTATTTAAATCGCTTTTTAAATAAAAAAGTTATATTTGAATTTATATTTTTTTTTTTTGGTTTTTTCTAAACAAATATTTGTTTTTTTTATTCTGGCATAAATATTATATATTTTTTAAAGTATATTTTTTTTAAGTTGCTGTATTCAAAACAAGCTTTTACTTGTTTTACGAATCACTTAAATTGATTTATAAATAAAAAAGTTATATGCCTTTAAATTTGAAAGTATTTTTGTTTTGTGTTTCTTTTGGAAAAAAAAATGGTTTTTGTATTAAAACTGAAAAAACTGTCTAAAATGTTAAAAATCTCGTATTATTTTAGTGTAGCAAAAAAATGAGCCCATGAAATTTTTTTTATGACAGAATCGTGTGTAGCATCCCAAAATACATAAGAATAGGTGGGCCTCAAACCCAGGACAGATAACTTTTTTTTATTTTTGAGCCTTATAAAGACCCTAAATACTGAAAAAACTGCCTAAAATTGTGAAAATCTCATCTGCAATTTTATAGTAGCAAAAAAATGAATCCATGAAGTGCCTTCTTTATGACAGATTGGTGTTCAGCATCCCAAAATACATAAGAATAGGTGGGTCTTAACCCCAGCACAAACAGTTTTTTGTGAGCCTGTGTTATAACAAGATATTGATTGATTTTTTAAGGCCTAAAAGCAAAAAATAATGTATTAGGTACTATAAAAAAAATATTAACTATCAATCAACTACTCTTTGTTGAAGGATTTCAAATATAAAAATAACTCCATACGTATGTACCTAAATTAGTATTTCTATTGTTACACAAGTCAATATCTTGTCTAACTAGTAACGTATTGTGTTATAGAGATTACAAAAATTTTCAATAGGTAGAACATTAATTACTTTTATGTTTTGCATGTTGCGCTCTCCCCTATACTGCCGTCAGTAGTTAAAGAACGACAAATGAGTCAGTTGAACTGCAGTTCATGTCATGACATTTTTAGCAATTTGAGTCTCGTACTATGCCCAAAAATTATTATTATTATTATTATTATTAAAAAACATTTGTAGGTTTGTAGCTATTTTTAATCGATATAGCGATATACATATAGTAGTAGTAGTAAATTTTTGGGTTGGCCAAAGCCGGACAACTAGGCCATTTCTGGCCCTTTTTGTCACCCCAGGCAATCCCAGCCCTTTACTAATTTGAGTTCTTCTTGACCCTGCCCGGCCTTTCAATAAGGATATTGGCCCAAGGGAGATCTCTTAGTTTCTCTTGGTTGATTCTTTGAGTTTCAAAGACTTGCAACCTAATCCTGTCGTATCTGACACACTCGGCTAAGTAATGAGAGGATGTTTCATCCTCTCCGCACTCTGGGCATAGCGGACTCTTTAGAATCTGCATTATTGCCAGGTGCTTTCTTAGCTTGCAGTGGCCCGTGAGGACCCCTACAAGTTGTCTGAGTGCAGTTCTTCCTTTTTCCAGGAACCAGTCGGTTTTTGATTTGGCTGGGCCAGCCAGGAAGTCCTTAGCTTGCCGGCAACCGTCGACCACCCTCCATTGCTCCTTTAGCTTGGTATAAGCCCACTCATCGAAAGCGGTCTTTACCTGCTTCCTTGTAACACTCAATATAGGTTCCGGCCCCGTGCAGGCCATCCCTGATCAGAGTCTTGCAAGTTCATCTGCCTTCTCGTTTCCGGGAATTCCACTATGACTCGGTACCCATACCAGTTGAACGTTTTTGGTCCTTGCTAACTCTTCCAAGAATACGGGGATATACATATAAAAGATTGCTACAAGCATTTATATCGCTAGAATTAAATAATTTTAGACTAGCCTAAATACGGTAGTCGTATTTTGTTGTCTTCTTAAGTTACACTCCGTGGTATAAAACAACTTATAGGTTCCTAACGAGTGCAAATAAATAAATAAATATAGTTTTGTGAGTTAGCGTTTCCAACTACTGACAGCAGTATACCAGTAAATAAATTTTTATTTTGGATAATTAAACATGAAGTATTGTATGGTGTCCTTGAAGATAATCAGCAGTATATTGTCGAAGAACAAGACAATTGCATGCGTGGTACCATTCTACTGTTAGGAAGACTCATAATTTGGCTTTATACTGTATGTTTGACTTTAAAGAACCTTCTGGATGTTGAAAATATTTTAGCATACTACAACCTACATACTTAAGGTAAGGTAATCATAATTTATACTTTATCCTGGATCAATTTAATTGAAATTTGGGTACGGTCTCTCCCAATTAACACATATTTGACTGTTTATATTACAACGCCATGATTCTTAATTTGAAAAAATACTTCAGCTCTAATTAGAAATATTTCTCTTATTACTAAACAATGTATACAGGGTGTCCGGAAATTTGCGTTACGCAATACTTGAACCTTCCCTTAGCAAACTGAGCAGGTAAGTATAATTATCGAAAAAAACTGAACCACCCTGATGAAGCATATGCAAGAAAAACATCTGACTTATAAGACCAGTCTAGTATCTTTCGTTGTATGGGCGTAGATAGCTTTATCCTGAACAATGGTGATTTATTGGTTGTAAAATATTGCTTAATTAAAACGTAGATATATCATGTTAAAAGGAACGAAACAAGAATAAAAATAAAATACTAAAATTTATTAGGCTTTATATCAATGAATAAAGTTATACATACATTTTGACTGAGGATCAGTTTTACTAAATTTCTTTTCTCTTTAGATATTTTATACAAAACGCATATACGCATATATAACGTGTTTTTATCTACGTTCTACTTGGTATTAACCACTCATTTGGGTTTATTAATGTTCACATTACAATACTTGTGCTTTTTGAAGATATTATAAAACCCGAATTCTTTTGTTTTTTTTTTAATTTTGACAGTACTTTTTTCTATTGCCAAATAAAGGTGACTGTAATCAGCTTTAATATTTGCGGTATTTTGTAGGTTTGGAGCTTTGTAGAACGTAGATAAAATAGTATATAAAGTCGTCTTATTTTGGAAATTAACGAAGTAGGCATGTGAATGGTCGTGATTATATTGAATATCATGGGTAGTACCTATGCTATGGGGTATGTCATAGAAAAAACTTCTTATTGCGATGTCAGGAAAAACTTGAAGAAGAAGAATGACATTATTTAAAAACGGCTTCGTGAGCGTTACAATTTTTGTCAAAAACTGTTTAGAAATGTCCCAAAAACAACCTAAAATTGAAAAAAAATCCGGGGTGGTTTGACTTTCCACATAAAATATTTAAGGCACACCGTGTTATCAACATGACAAATTTTATTTGAAAAATTGTCTTCTTTTGCTCTCGAGATAATACTAAGATATATTTACATTGTAAAGGCATTAGTCTGTCACAAAAAAATAGATAAACTACACTGCTTTATATCTTGTTTATCTTAAGTATATGGAGGTACTGAAGCTATTACTTTAGTAAAATATTCTGCATTTAAAGGAAGAATGAATCTTCCATTATGAGAAACAAAAAGTAAAGACAACAACTGTACCACCCACCAGAGAGATTAGTGATATACATAAAAAGAGGATTTATTTCTAAAAAGATGCTATAAAAATCCATGTGGACAGTTGCATCCGTGCATTTATTTATTTATCGTCGGTGAAACTTTAATACGTGTCATACAAAAAACGTTTGCTGTTTGCTATTAGAGCACTGAATTGACAGGCAAGGCAAGGTGGACTTAGTTGTAATTTTGTAAATGTTTTCTAAATATTTTTTTAAAAACAATTTAATATAGAAACTTTATTAGTAAAATTTTAAATTATTTCCGATAGATTGTTTTGAAGAAGACACTCATATCTACAGTTAAACAGATACACTTTTTTGTACAGATTTTAAATAAGAGAAGTTAAAAGCTTCGAGGAAAGTGAAAGGACTAGATAGTTTTTTTTTTCACCTATTGATCATGATGACAACACTTCTGCACTTTTTGTGTTAAACTTATTAAGTTGAAATAAAGTTTATTCTTCATGGTATAGTAAACTCAGTATTTATAATGATGGTTAGTACCATTAAATTTAAAAATTGCATTTAATTTAATTAATAGTATTATAATGAGTCCATCCTTTAGGTAGATGGCATCTGCTAGTTGCATGCAAAAATATAGTTACTGTTTAAAATAAAAAATACAATAACAAAAACGCTACTTATTAAGTAAAAACATGGAGAAATTAAGTTTTTTGGACAAGCCGAATTGAAAATTACATTCGAAATAAAGACTTTTTGCATAAGAGTAACAAACACGATCTTTTCTACAGCCAGAATCCTGGATCCATGGAAAAATGAAGTATATAAAAATATATAATATATAAAAATAAATTAAAATTATATTCATAAAAACGCTATGGTTATCCAAAGCCTTTGTGAATGAAATAACACCCCTTTCATTCTGGTGACAGAAAAAAAACCTAATATGAAGTACAGTTAATACTGATATGAGACTAATGATGCATTTTTTGGAATTTTTCCGATAACCAATGATGGATGAGAGGGTGTGGCGCAAAAAATGTGTGACAGAACAAAATAACAGCTTTCTTTTCAGGAATTTAATAAACTGTTTATAAGACTATGCATTCCTTGTCGAAGTTTACACACTTATTGATATACTCCTAAAGTTAGATTTATCTTATTTAGTTTTTGGATGACATTTTATATTGAAGGGAGGAGGATTTCTATTGAAGTTTTTCTGACAGATTTTTTTAAAACAAAATTAATGAATCTGAAGGGTTTAATTTCAAAAAATCGGGATTTTATTTTTAATGTCGGACATCTTGACTACAAAACGTCAATAATAGATGGATTACTTATTTAATTAAACTGTGCTTTTAAAAAAAGGCAAATAAAAAAATCAGTCTTTGCAATAAAATCATAAAAATCGACAGAGCATTTCTGTGAACGAATTCGAATTCTAATGACAAAATTTTACTAAAATTGTTATATAAATTCCTATATTATACCTTAAATTATAAAGAAATGGTCATCACTAAGAACTTATAACAGTATCGTCCCAAAATGACATGCTGCCATTTGCTGTTAATGCTTATGAATACCCTAAAGCTCATTCTGCCAATACCTCTTTGCTTTGACCATTCTTTGAAACATACTGGATTCAGGACTAACTGGAACTATTAGCTATGGTCATATTAAAGTCGCAAGCGATTTGCAATATAACTTTACACTATGATATTTTAAGAAGACTTTGACATAGAGATTTGAAATTATAAACACTTTTACCATAGTAAAAAAAATTGTTTAAGTCTCTATGTCAAAGGCTTCTTAAAATATCTAACTATAGGTAAAAAATCTTTATTCCAAATGTGTCAAAGCGTTCTTGAAATATCGTAGTGTAAAGTGGTTTTACAAGTCGCTTGCAACATTAGTATATACAGGTGAAAGAATGGAAAATCCCATGATTTTGTATTTCCCATTAATTAATATACACCCTTCATAAGCATTTAATGTCTCTACCTGTCCAATTTTATGATATTTTAATTATCATATTTTGTCAAGCGCTACTCTGTTCTATTATAAAATTAATTTAGAGTGTAAAAAGTGTCAAATCCTAAATGGATTATTTAACTAATTAATACTATAATGGCGGTTTTGACTAAATACATTATCTGCAACATTATTACACTGTATGATGATGATAACCTGGTTAATTGAGTAATTGACATTTGAAGAGTAGAAGTTTCATAAGGGAATAAAATACATTTTTGGCGATATTAGGTTTTAGCATAACGAAATCGGTAGAATACCTTGATGTTAAAATGCTGATATATTAAAAGAACGACAATATAGATGTTAGAAATTATATAGGGTGGCCTAATTATATTTTTACTCCAAATTCTATGAGATTTTATATCTTGCGAACTGCTACGTAGCTACGCGTGGGCCGATTAAAAAAAAAGGTAAGGACCATTTGAAAACATATTTGAATAAGTTTTTTTCTGTGTTTAAATTATCTATACAATTATTAATTAGAATTGTTATATTTCTTTTAAATGATGGCGGTCATGTTGAATCCGCCATTTAAAATTTTATAATATTAGTTACCCAAAACCCCCCGGTAATATTTTTGGTAAAAATAGTTTCAATCTTTAAAATTAAAAATTTATATTTTATATGGAAATAAATAAATAAATAAATAAATAAATAAATATATAAATAAATAAATAAATAAATAAACAAACAAACAAATAAATAAATAAATAAATAAATAAATAAATAAATAAATAAATAAATAAATAAATAAATAAATAAATAAATAAATAAATAAATAAATAAATAAATAAATAAATAAATAAATAAATAAATAAATAAATAAATAAATAAATAAATAAATAAATAAATAAATAAATAAATAAATAAATAAATAAATAAATAAATAAATAAATAAATAAATAAATAAATAAATAAATAAATAAATAAATAAATAAATAAATAAATAAATAAATAAATAAATAAATAAATAAATAAATAAATAAATAAATAAATAAATAAATAAATAAATAAATAAATAAATAAATAAATAAATAAATAAATAAATAAATAAATAAATGTCTCTAGGAACCTTCTTAAATCTGTTAATTATAATTATTGTAGAACCCATATAGTTGTTTATTGTTTCAGAATGACATTATGCCAAACCTTAATTTTAAAAAATGACAGTTTGTCTAACCCTGTATTTTAAAAGACTTTAGTATTCCGCAAGGATCTTCGCTGCAGCGAAATTTAATGGCCGTGATGGTACCATATTTATATTAAAAGCAAAATGTTTTATCTTTGATTAATAGTTCTGCAGAAAGGAGTTTTTTGCTGCTTATACACGGTGTATTTGAAATAGCATCGGAAATTTTAACAGATTCTACATCATAACATATGACAAAAAGTTCCTATAAACATATGTCTAAAAATGCGTAATAAGGGAGCTAGCCACCTTTGAAAGTGGCTAAAAAAAAATTGGTTTTTATTCAATAACTCAGGAACCCTTTGAGATATATCACCGAGGTTTTACAAGTCAACTAATCCTACCAAGGCCCGTTTTTGTGTGTTATTTTTATGTACGTATTTCAACCAGGGATGTGCGAAATAAAAATGTTGATTTTCGACATTTTATTATTCAATTTTTCGTCCTCGAACCGTGAAATTTCACCTTCAAATGAATTTTACTCGAAAATGGTTAATCCTACAGTATTACAACAAGAGTACCTTTTTTATGTATTTTGACCTGAGAAATCATATTTCAAAAATAAAATTGGAAAAAAGTTACACAGAAAAAAGTTTGGGACAAAAAACTGAGAAGGCCCCCCCGTTTCGCACACCCCTGGTTTAAATAAGTACGTGAAAATGACACAAACATGGGCCTTATTAGGATTAATTGATGTGCAAAACCTGGTTAATATATCTCAAAGGGTTCCTGAGTTATTAAATAAAAACCGATTTTTTTAGCCAATTTCAAAGGGCGTAGCTCCCTTATCACGCATTTTTAGACATATGTTTATAGGAACTTTTTGTCATATTTTATCATGTAGAATCACCTGTTAAAATTTCCGATACTATTTCAAATACACATAGGATAATCTGATAAATTTAAAATATCCAGTGCTGATTAATTTATTTGTTTTTAGTAACTCAAACCAATCAAAAGCGTTTATTAATCGACATATTCACTGAATATATCCGAAGATAAACCACCAGGGAGTAAACTATGCGCTAAGGATAATTGAAATCCAGTTATCCGAATAATAATTTGCAGTAGCTAATTAACAATATCGCAATTAATTCGACAGTCCACGATGATATTACAACAAAGATTGTTATCAATCTGGAGTAATCACATGATATTTGGTCTGCCGGATCCAAGATAATAATATAACCCGATCTAATTTAAACGGTAGTTCACAATCAGTCCTTAGGCGGGCTATGAGAGATATGCAAATTTGAATCTGAGGGCCAAAAACCAATTTTTCCTCTCAATCAAATCTGACCGCATGTATGCACTATTTTTTTTTAAATTACGATACTAAATCTCTTGCAGGTTTTTCTTTATTCTTGTATTCTTCAGTTAAAATTAATGATACTAGTGAATCAAATCTATGCGATATGAAAGAGATCTTAAATTACAATTCAATAAACTTTAAACTAAAGAGAATTCTAGCGCATGGCGTCGTTGGTTGACAAATTTAAAACTTTATATTTTTGTTATTTCTTGATTGTATTTAAAAGATGAAATATAGCCTTTCAATAGCAATATATCTAGGTTAAAATATGAAAATATATCTTAACGTAAGGTTTGATAAGGTTAAGCCGTGGTTACATTGTTTAGTATCGGTTCTAATACCTACTTTTCTAATCTATTTTTAGTTTGCCTGAAGATATATGTGTAAACATTCGAAATTGCAATCGAAAATATAAAAAGAATAAAAGTAATGCAGAGTTGTTAAAAGTGTATTATTTTATCTATTATATCTACTTTACTGCAAGCAAAGAATTTGTTAAAAGTGGAAAACTTTCAAATTTGGGTTAAAATATGAAAGATTCAAAAATGTTAAATATTAAAAAAAAAATCAATTTTGTCCTCATTTGACCATAAATTAACTGTAAGCTACCACTGTGTCTACTGCCTAAATTATATGTATATTAATTACAACATTGTAACAAAGATTGTTATCAATCTGATGTAATCACATGATATTCGGTCTGTTGAATGCAAGATAATAACATAACCCTATCTAATTTACCCATTGGATGCCAAGGAGGCCCTGGGCAGCCAATCAAAGACGCACATTTCAATGTATTTCAGTCCAATGACACTAATATAATATCTATCTTAAAATAAAAAATATTCTACTTATTTAAACATCGCCAAGTCCAAGACTTGTGTGGGCTAGTAGTAGAGGGAACCACCGGCTTATTCCGACTTTCGAACCAGTTTTTAAGGAGTGTCCGTTTTACATATCGCCTTCGCCAAATTTCAATTATTTATTAACTAAAAAAGGCAAATCGGCGCCAGTGAGAATCGAACTCACGCTAGTTGGATTGCTAATTACACGCGCTAGCCAACTACCATGTACCTCCCATGTAATAAATATTAAGCCATTATTGTTTTTGTCATTCTTTATTTTTAAATAAAGTTATTACCATTTTCTTTGTCTAAAACATTTAGACAAAAATTATAATGTAGACCTAATAGATTACAAGATTGTGTTTGGTCTTTTACAGTTTTACACTGTTTTTTTAAGTCTGTATACTATACTCTTTTGATAACAGTTGGAATACAACCGAAACTTTGAAGGATTTAATAACTTAAACAATAACAGTTCAAGTAAAATTTATTAACTTTTGTAAATTTAACTCAATAATTAATTGGATATTCCTATTTAAAGTTCTTTTGGCCATGTTGCCAAACCTTGTATGGAGTTTTCTAAAATTGATTCAGTGGGGTGGAATGAAATGGCTCTCGGCCAATTAATATAGCCATTAGGGCATTTTAACCCGTACACAATAACAGTTCGGCCATGAAATTTTTAAATTTAGCAGCAACGATAACGATAAAGGAAAAATTAAAGCGAAATATTTTTTTTCTGTATAATAAAATTGGCTGAAAAAGAGTAGTGGCCGGCCAATCAATCCAATCACCCTCTCTTCATAATTTTTTAAACCTTACTGTTTTTCCAGACGTTATAATTCAAATAGTCAAATTTATTTAATCTGGGAAATGCTCCATGGTAAAAGAACCAGATCTGATCCAGATCTAAGACATCTAAAATTGTTAAAGTTTAATAAAACTGTTATGATTCTTTTTCAAATTAACCCTGGTGTCTTCACACCATGAATCTAATTCAGATCTGAAAGAAATATGATTTTGATCTAGAAATATTAACCGTTTTGGAGGAGTATCTTTAGAAAGCAATATGAAAAATGCAAAAGAACAACATCCAAAATTCACCTTTTTGAACAAAATTGGAAGATGCTCGAAACCAGTAGTAACAAAAATAAACATTGTTGCAGTTTTCTCAGGTTTAGTATTCCATAGTGCGGAGTGACATCTAGTCGACGTTGCATAATATGAAGTGCATAGCCTACTATCTAGCAGGGCTATCATCGCGCTATTAATTATACTATCTGCACAAACTTCATTCGGTTGTAATGGTGATTTATCGTTGAGGGGTGCACTTCTAACCTAATTTTATTCGTCGAATTTTATTTATACGGTGGACTAAAGGTCCTTTAATTTTGCATACAATTTTATATGAAACAAAATTTTTATTTTTAAATACAAAACTCACCAAATCCAAATAGTTTAGTCGTGTCTTACATTTGTTTAAAGCTTATAAAATTATCTATTTTAATTTTTTCAAAATTATTTTCAAGCTTTTGATTTTTCATTTTTGTTTTTCACTAAGATATTTTTTGTAAATTTTGATTTATACAATTTGACCTCCAATTGTTCAAAAGTTAAAAGACGGAAGTTCTTCAGTAACGACTAACTGGAACCGAACAAGATCATGAACACCCCTATGAAACCGTACCTGGAATTTATAAAAGAAACAGGGATGGCATGAGGAAGTCCTTGTGGATAACACAAAAGTTTCCAGGAACCAAGTGTTAAGGGCTATATAATCCGTACTGTAATAACTTAACTAAACTACATGTAATTTTGGTTTATTTCACTTACTACAAATTTGTATATCACTAAAATTGCATAATATAAGCTGTTTTTAAGTTTAAATCATATTTTCCTTTACCTACACGTATAACTTAAATTAATTATTTTGCCCACCACATTCCTAAGTATTTAGCGTTCCGTTAAAATATGACAGCAAAGTGACAGCCACTCAAGAGATACTGCGTGAGCCACATGCTTATCACCGTAGAATTTTCGCTTTGACTGCAATTTTCTCGATAACAGTTGGCCCTATGGTGTTACATAAAGTATCTTTTATATGTATTTTTAATTAAAGTATTAAATTTTATTGTTAAAATGTCAAAATATCTACAGATAAAAAAGTTATGGGAAAAAAATGATGTTGGCCCCCTTTTTCGTACGTCCCTGGTTAAAATTGCTAAATAAAAATTACATAAAATGATAGCCTTTATCAATGTTAAGGCATGTGCAAAAATTTCGTTACTGTAGTTCATGTGGTTCCAGAGATATTAAATAAAAACTACTTTTCAGATGTACCTTTAGGAGGGTCGTAGCTTCCCTAAGGCTCATTTCCGGACCAACCTTTATAGGACCTATTTTTTATATTTTTTTAATATAAAATCGCCCCTTTAAATTCTCTTATTTTTAAATAACCCTGTATATTTCTGGGGAATATTGTGTTCAAATATTTTGCTCACCCTATTCCCAAGTCTTTAGCGTTGCCGTTAAGATATGACAGCAAAGTGACAACCACTGAAGAGACACTGCGTGAGCCACATGCTTATCGCCGCTAATTTAATAAAATCTAGTTAACAGAGTTCGTGATACGCACGTGGATTTTCAATTGTTTCGTCTTTGTTTGTTTTATTGTTTTGCTTTTTGCAAGGAACTTAAAGTCGTACGTGGCTTTGCTTGATTAAATATGTACTTACGCCAGAAAAAAACCTTATTTATTGGTGCAGATTTATCTAGTAAATTATTACTCTATTTTAATGTGCGATAAAACACAAAAAAGGACCAGAAAAAAAGTTTTATAAAACCTTTTTATTGTATTTAGAGGGCTTATAACGAAAAAGGAGGCCTGTAGCGCCTAAGATTAAGATTAGGCAAAAAGTTGTAAATAGCAAAGAGTTATTCAATATAATATCGACCGGAGCC
Organism: Brachypterus glaber; assembly: GCA_958510825.1. Taxonomy (NCBI): domain Eukaryota; kingdom Metazoa; phylum Arthropoda; class Insecta; order Coleoptera; family Kateretidae; genus Brachypterus; species Brachypterus glaber. Next base: position 14,280,373 of record OY294047.1, on the reverse strand, counting down.
GTTCCATATGAATTCGCCTTAGGATTGTAGACAAATACATTCAATGGAAACTCATGCTTTAATGTAATATCTTTAAAAAAATCACGGTTAAAGTGTGTTTCTAATTGGAGTTGAATGGAGTTTTTGGTTTCAAAATATTAATTTTAGAATAATTAGCGTCTACAAATTGAACAAACCTTTGCTAAACTATCGTAAAAGAAAAATGGCGAATGTTTGTCCCTGATTTAAAAAATCTAACTTGTATCCCCTAAACTGCAAACATGGTCTTTTTTAACGTGAGTAATAAGAAAAAATGCGGTTTTTCTCGGAATGATTGATAGGTACATTGAGATTAAGATGTTCGATTGAAATTTAAGACATGGACTAACTAATGAAATTCTTAGTTAAGTAAACAACCCTATTTTTCTTAATAGCATAGTTTTGTTTTTATTTAAAAGTTGGTTCACTAAAGTAACGTAAGTTTGCGAAATATAATTTACTGCAATTGTCAAATAGATTTTTTTCTATCTTTAAAATTGGACGAATACCACATTATGTATATACATACATGAAGAGTGCAACTAACATAAGGACCTAACCCTCATTTTTTTTTGAAATATGGTTTTTGCTTGAAACGGGTAATATTTAATGTACTTATCGCTCTAGTTAATAAAAATTCCTAATATGTTACTAGAAATGGCATAAAATTCATTGGAAAATAAGGTTAGGGGTTTAAATTTTAATAATTTGTTTATTTTTGCCTCAACCAAATATTTACCGTTAACTATAACAGAAAAATTCTTAATTAAAAAAGGTTATGAACCTACTTAAAACTAGAAAAGACAAGATTTTGTAAAAAAAAACAATCTTATAATAAACATGTGGGTAAGGCTTTTTTAATACTTTGCTTTTTTACCTCACCCAAGTATATACCATTAACCATTCTTGATTAAAAAAGGCTTATGAACCTATTTAATACTTGCAAAGAGAATATTTTATGCAAAAACACCTTATAAGAAATGTGTGGGTTAGGCCCTTTTGATAATTAAGGGTATTTTTTAGGCCCTTATTTCAAGTATCAATCAAACACTACTAAAATATAATTAATAATATTAACTAAATTATGATATTAAACCCACCAGATCAAATTTGTTATTAATAAAACCATTAAATGGTATAAAAATTATAACAAGTATCAGGTACATTACCATGTTAGATGAACTCTCAACTTACCTAAAAAAAAAAAAAAAACATTATTAGTAAAATAAATTTTACTCTATAAGATGCACGGTAGGTGTCTGGTCGAGTTTTGTCGACTTCGGATATAGTCACTTTTTTTGCATATTCTACTTATTTACATTAAAACTAACAATTTAAGGCCAAAAATTTAAAAATCTATCGGGCTTAACGTTTTTTATTTAACTATATATGTCATAAGAGGCATTTCGCGCCTAGCGTGCCACCTTTTTGCACATATATCACGGATTTTTACGAAACTTGGAATAGATGTAGTACTAGTAGGTACAATGTACTATGGCATCAGATTTTTCAAATCCATCCATCTGTTTAATATATACAGGGTGTTCAAATTGACCACATACATATGATGTAAGTGTTATTAAATTATTAAAATTATAGGTTTTGTTTTTAATTTATCATCTAAATTTTGTTACAACATATAAAAGGAATGACTTTGTTTTAAAACACAGCGGTGAACCGTCAACATTTTATATTTACAAGAACAAAATTTTATTGTCTAACCATAAAAGCTTATACAATTTCAAATATGTTTGTCGACCCCTAATAACACAGGCCCACAAAAACAAAAAGGTATACAGTCATGGTGTAGCGACCTATCCGATCTTATGTATGAGGTGCTGAATAAATCTAATGTCAAACTGGACATCTACCGGCTGGTTTTCCAACTAGACTTAAAAAATGATATGAATTTGTAGATTTCTTTCTCATTATTTGAGTTTAGTTGAAAAACCAGCCAGTAGATGTGTAATTTGACATTAGATTTAAATTCAGCGCCTCAAAATACATAAAAGAACTAGTAAATCTCCACCCCAGGATAATAAACTTTTTTTATTTTGTGAAACCACAAAAAAATCTTGAATATAAGTATATTTTTAAATCTGCTTTACTTCGAAACAAAAGTTAATGTCCTGGGGTTGAGACCCATCTATTCATAAGTATTTTTAGGTGCTGAATTCGGATCTACCAACAGAATAGACTTTTTTGAATTATTGTTTTTTTGAATTAGACTTAAAAAAATTTTTGGTTATTTTCACCCATTTTTTGAGTCTTGTTAAAAAAGCCGGTAGATGTTTAATTTGACATTAGATTTGAATTCAGCGCCTGAAAATACATAAGACTAGATGGATCTCCACTCCAGGACAATATAGTTTTTTATTTTGTGGGCCGGTGTAATTTTACGCATACGTGCTTAAATTTAAATCTCCGATAAATCTGCCATACGATATGCACTCTAAAGGTGCAACTGAGTGATAAGTATTTACATTAAAGACTGTGCACATATATTTCAAAGTACATGCACCCTTTCAGACAATTATTCCACTAGTCGGACGTAAAAATCACGTCCAAATTTAACTATTTATTTATTGTACAATTTATCGTTTTCTGCAGCATGCTGAACTTTGTATAAGAAGGGTACTTTTAATTGTAAAATTTTAAAAGGTACTTCTGCCAAATGCAAAAAACACAAAGTTTAAATTGATTTTTATCGAAAACGGTGCATCATAGCGATTTAAAACCAGAGCACATTAACTGTTAAAAAAAACAAGTAAACAAGTAGAGACCAGTAGAAAACGAATCGAAATCTACACTGTAAAAAATAAATATGTAATTATACATGATTCTGCACGTAAATGTGATTCAATGCAAATACATGTAAAATTTACTAGATTTTACATGTAATATTATAATTTTACATGTAATTTTAAAATTTTACATGTAAGTTTACAATTTTACATGTAATTTTATAATTTTATATGCAAATTATATGTTAAAGTAAATTTTACAGAGCTCACTGTAAAAAATAAATATGTAAATTTACATGCAGAATTATAGGTAATGTTTTGCCATGCAGAGACAAGTAAAACCAAACGAGATTTTACATATAATTTTTACATGTAATATTTATATAAAATTTTAAATTACGATTTTATATGAATATTAAATCTAACTTACATGTAATATTCATATAAAATTGTAAAATTACATATAAAATCTGGTAAATTTTACTTTTACCTACATGGCAACACATTACCTATGATTCTATTTATTTTTTACAGTGTTGTTATAAAAATCATAAGGTTTAAAAAATTTATATCAAAGATGTTAACAATAAAAAAGAATAGTTCAAAATATCTGTTGGTCCTCCAAAATGAGACACTTGTGATTCCAATAGAGAAAAGGTATTTCTAGAGGTCGATTTATCACTAAAAGCTTTGTCACTGTGCCAAGTTTGAAATTTTTAAATATATTTGAAATATAAAAAATTGACATGGGCGCCATCTTCAAATAGTTCTTACTTCCTTAGATAGAGATTTTGGATTAAGATTAAACAAAAAATCACGTCTGGTATGTGTGGTTTCCATTTGACAAAAGTATTTTTGGACAACCTGTATTATACGACATACAAAATTACAGATACGCATGTAAAGGTTATTATTGGACGTGCCTTCGTTACTTTTACCAATTGAACCGGAAAAATTAATGCAGAAAGGGGTGTCTCCATTATTGCATAAGTTGAATAGATTAACAGGGGACATTAACAGGGGCATTAACGGCGCTTAAATATAGCGATAAGCACGTTATAGTTCAGTGCAAAATATTTGCTATTCGATTAAACAGTTATAACTCGATATATGACTGAGCAGGATTTAAAATTAAAATATTTTAGAACCCATCTATTCAAAGCGTTTTTCTCAAAAGAGTAAATGTATGGTTTCCATTGACAGAAGTGTTTTTGGACAACCTGTACAATACGACATACAAAATTACAGACACACGTGTAAAAGTTATTATCGGAAATGCTTTTATTACTTTTACTAATTGAACTGGAACAATTAATGCAGTAAAAGGTGTCTCCATTATTGCATAAGGTGAACAGATTAACAGGGGACATTAACAGGGGCATTAACGGCGCTTAAATATAGAGATAAGCAAGTTATAGCTCAGTGCAAACTACAAATTAAAGTAGTTAGCTTTTATCACTGAAAAAAGTGGTATCCTACCAATTGAGAAAAAAAAAATAGATTTAGTACTCAAAGAGAAATATTATAATAAAAGTTTCTTGGAAAAAACAGCTCTTTCGTTAACTTAAAACCTTATCTAAAGGACTATAAAATATGTCCAAGCAGCTAGCCTTTTATAGATATTTTAATATGCCTTGTTCTAGTTCTTCACAAAATGCATCGGGAGTGTTTTTGGACAACCCCTTATTATATAATTAATAAATCTGATTTATATAAAAGACATTTCAATAAAGGGGTCAATTAATTTTAATACAATCGTCTTGTTAGAAACTTCCCCCGAAAATCTTGTAATGTACAACAATTTGTATGTCGAAAATAAAATTAAATTAGCCGAAATTTGCACTAACGATATTACCAAGAATGGAGATAATTACTAAGACATCCAATTATATGTTGTATGAATCAAACAACATTTGGGAAGACAATGGAATTTAATTAGAGGGCCAGAAGTGTTAATTTAATAACAAGACACACCCTTTGATTATACATAACACTCCACCGTGTTAGTAAACTAAATATTGTTTTTCTACAACCGAATTAATGTATTATTGTATTGTATTATATTATACTATTACGAGAAAGTTATTATTAGCAATTCTTTTACGTAGCTAATAATTTAATTAATGAAAACATAAATATAGTGATTTAATCAAATTCTGGGTAAAATATCCTACTCGCGTATAATACCTATTAATCATTAGGTCACTCGCCTTTCGGCTCGTTTCCCAAAATTCACCCTCATTGATTAATAGCAATTATTATACGCTCATTGAATAATATATATCCATGGTCGTTTTAAATTTTACATGATTTATTTTTACAGACCCGTGATTAATAGGCCTATTAATCACGGCCGTGGTTAATAGTATATTATTCAACGAGCGTATAATAATTTCTATTAATCAATGAGGGTGAATTTTGGGACACGAGCCGATATGCGAGTGGCCTAATCACCAGAATCATTAATAGCTATTATACGCGAGTAGAATACTATACTTTATCCACGGCGGTTTGGGTTTTAAAAGGTTTATTTTTACAGACCCGTGAATTATGGGCCTATTAATCACGGCCGTGGATAAAATAAGTTATTCAATAATGTTTGGGATACTAATACAAGTATTACTTCTCAGGATTCAATTGGTAAAGTATAATGGACTAAATTATTATAAATAAAAATAACTGTATCAAAAATGAATTCTAGTAGAAAGGACATCTTGCGTGCAGATTTAAAACACGATTTTGAGAATAATGTTGCATTAAAAGATAAAAAAATATAAAATGTAGATGTTTGTATGAACTGGATAATTAACGTCCCAAAATACAGTAATTATTTTTGCCTGGTTTAAAGGACGTTTAATTTGTATCTGCTAATTACAACCAACAAAGAATAATGTAATATTCGGAGAGCTGCAGCTAGCTGGTAAACATTTTTAACAAGTTATTTTAAACCGGCTGAAAATACGTACCGGGTGAGTTTTATTTATGTCCACCCCTAAAATTAAGATTAATCTGATAAAATTTGATAAAAACGAAACTTTTTGGTGATTGGTGATTTATATAATTTTACATTGGCTTAACTTCCAGTTTCGCCGGAAGTGGATTAATATGTTTTTTTTTAGTGGAACACCCTATAATTTTTTACATTTTTGAATTTAGCCGAAAATTCTATTCATAAAAAACTGATTGTTTTTTTTTACTTTTAGTTTTTAAATATTGGAAAAATACAAATAAAGCATAAATGGGCATAAAAATGGAGTTTTGGACTAATTCGCTGCCACTGATCAAATTTTTATTTTAATATTAGTTTCATATTTTTTAAGCTTAAGTATGCAAAAACCAGGTTATTTTTGGGTATCTCGTTTTTATAAGATAAAAACAAAAACGAAAAAAAAAGTTAAAAAAACAGTTTTTTATACATAGAATTTTCAGCTAAATTCAAAAATGTAAAATATTACAGGGTGTTTCATTTAAAAATTGTGATTACATTTTATAAAAAAACAAAAGTCAGTTAATAAGAAACGTTCTACTGTAAAACCGTGATAACATTAATATGTTTTAAGCCTCCAGTTACGAGACTCGGTTTTCTTTACTTGCATATTTCTTAATTTTATAAGCGTCACATAAATTTAAAGTTCTCGGCTGGGATCGTTACATAATTTTGGGACACTTTTGGGTCACATAATTTTGGGACACATTTGCGTCACATAACAATAATGCTCTCAGCCGAGAACTCAATGATCCCAGCCGAGAACTTTGTTGATATCGTAAGCGTCACATATTAATGTTATCACGGTTTTGCTTTACTTGTACAGTAGAACGTATATAACAATAATCCCAGCCGAGAACTTTAAATTTATGTGATGCTTACGATATCAACAATGATCCCAGCCGTGAACTCAATGCGAGCCTTACATAAATTTAAAGTTGACATTGGAAATGTCTTATGGCTCGAAACCCATGAATTTTTGTGACAATTTTCACGATTTTTGTTGGGATTTTCCTCACGATTTTCTCACAATTGTCACGATTTTTGTTGGAATTTTCCTTACGATTTCTCCCGATTTTATCACAATTATTACGATTTTTGTTGGGATTTTCCTCACGATTTCTCACGATTTTGTCACAATTGTCACGATTTTTATTGGGATTTTCCTCACTATTTCTAGATCCCAGCCGAGAACTCAATGCGAGCATTACATATTTTGGGAAATTAATTGGGATATTAATTAATTTTCAAAATTTGGCATTTTCAGTTAAAGTTATGTTTAAAATTTAGATAAGTATAATTGCAGCTCAAAAACAAAAGCTGGTGGAAAACTTTTGTTTAGGCAAACTTGTAGCTTGTTGGCTCTATATTCACTGGTATAATTTTTTTTGATAGCTTTACCAATAACGCTACAAATCGTTGTATAAAATTTAGCCAGGAGAAAATAACAAGTTGAGAATATTCACCAGTTCTTTGACTATAATATTTTATATAATTAAGTAATAATAGTAGGGAAACTCATTTTATTTTAGTTTATTTTTTTGATTCTCGACGAGATTCCATAATAAAATCTCCATTATCTTTATAATTAAGTAAAATTTAAGTAATGTTTTTTTACTAAAAATTACCTACATCATTTTAAAATTTCACATGGATATTTAGTCCAGTTCTCACAAAAGAAAAAACATGCAATAACAATAATTATTTAAGGAAGGTTATTTAAAAAACTTAAACGATCGTATCCGAAGACATTATTATTAAACTTTTTACTAAGTAATAGCGAGTAGGTACGTATACTATTATACTCATTAAAAGTTTTTTTAGTACGCACATAAGTCCATTGTTTCGTCATGCGTCGTTATGCTCACGCAGAAATATACGACTAAGACTAAGGAGCCGTGCAAAAAATACTAATACATTTTTTAAGATTTGTTGACTCTAAAATATAATATAATATAAGATAAGATAAGATAAGATAAGATAAGATAAATTTATTTAAGGATCTCGAGAATTTTCATTCTATATAATAATAATACATACATTAAATAATATTAAAAATTAATTAGATGTATACATAAAAATATATACACACACATATATATATATATATATATATATATATATATATATATATATATATATATATACATAAATATAAATTATAAAAAAGTAGTTAATTAATAAAAACAAAATAATAAAATTAAAAGATTTTAAAAAATTATTTAAATTTTAAATATAAGATTGCTCCCTCCACCGAATCTCCGGTAGCCGGGGTCGTTCAAAGATACAGACAGGATCCGGACAGACAAACACCGCACCAGAACTTCTCTTATCTATTAACTAGATCCATCGTAGGGATTAAAACAAAAGTCCTATTTCCCTATATTTATTTATTGCTTTTCCAACCTAGGTTTCAATCTTTTCTAACTAAGATCATCATCAGGGTATACCAAAAAAATTATAGGAGGGGCTTAACATTTTACCTAACCTTACTCTCAATTAAAAATATAAAAATTATACAGAGCGGTCTAAAAGTTAACCCCCCCCCTTAACTTTTGAACAAGTTGAGATATCGACTTCCAATTTGGAACTTTTAAATAAGACAACTTAAACTATCTTTTAGCATATATTTAATACTTTCAGCTCTTAAAATGTGGGCAGGGGGGCATGGGGGCACTTTTTTTTTAAACGGAAAGGGGGGTCGTGTAATACATCATTTTAAAGCTTATAAAATTCTCCATTTAACTCCATATTTTTAATTTAAAAAAAAATGGGTTTAAAATGGGGTTAAAAATGGGTATTAATGTCAAAATTCCTCTAAAAAAAAAACAAATAATTTTTTAAAAATGCCTAATTTCATCATAAAAAAATGTTAATTATACTTTTAAACTAATTTTAGTTGACATAAATAAAAATTTATAAAAAAAACTTAAAAAATCGAATGTTTTAGCACAAAAAACTGAAAAATCAAAACCTTAAAAAACAGTTTTAAAAAATTTAAAAATGTTAGTTAAAATAGAGAATTTTATAAGCTTTAAAATGATGTACCACACGACCCCCCTTTCCATTAAAAAAAATGTCCACCCATGCCCCCCTGCACACATTTTAAGAGCTGAAAATATCAAATATATACTAAAGGATAGTTTAAGTTGTCTTATTTAAGAGTTCTAAATTTGAAGTCGATATCTCAACTCGTTCAAAAGTTAAAAGGGGGGGGGGTGACTTTTGGACCGCACTGTATAAAAAAAATTACGTTACAATAATAAATAAATCCGAGTGGCCTCGTCAATTTTGCTAAGAAGCATTATTACATTTTTAAAAATCTAAATGTTATAATTTTAATTTTTAAATGTATAATGCTTCTTAGCAAAATTGACGAGGCAACTCGGATTTATTTATTATTGTAACGTAAGTTTTTTTTATATAATTTTTATATTTTTGATTTGAGAGTAAGGTTAGGTAAAATGTTAAACCCCTCCTGTAATTTTTTAGGTATACCCTGATGATGATCTTAGTTAGAAAAGATTGAAACCGAGGTTGGAAAAGCAATAAATAAATATAGGGAAATTATGTTTGTTATTATGTTTGTTTTTAACCTCGTACTATTCTACTTAATTAAGCATCCCCTAAGTCCAGGACTTGTGTGGGCTAGTAGTAGAGGGAACCACCGGCTTTAATTGACTTTCGAACCAATATATCTAGGGAGTACGCCTTTGCCAAATTTCAATTATTAATTAACTGAAAAAGGCAATCGGCGCCAGTGAGGTTTGAACTCACGATCATTAGATCAGTGTCAGGCTATATCGATGCCATTGACCGCTGAGCTAAATCTCCCAATAGTACTTTTGTTTTAATCAATAATATCATTTTAATAATAGTACCTACCAGTATTATAGGGAACGAGTAATGACGCCTTGCGAGATAGTAGGTAGGTACTAGCCAATACTATGCCTTAACCGCAATTATTATTTTAAGGTTTCGACAAATAGGAGTACCTAAAAACCGCAAACGTAAATGCAACCAATAAAATATCTACATTTCCTAAATCAACCAATGAAACCTCGTCATTTTACAATTCTTAATTACAATTGAATATATCTAAGTCAACGTTATAATTAAAAAAAAAATAGGTTAACTTGTCTTACAAGTAGATACACTGTCAACATTGAGATACCACTAGATCATCATATATTTATTTGAGGTTATTTAATTTAATGGCAAATTTAAAAAAATGCAAAAAATCTATTACATACTAACACGATACTAATCATATACTAAAAAAAGAGATCTAGTTGGGACAACCAAATCAATAGTTGAATACAGAACAAGTATTTTTCTAGTTTCTGCAACCAGAAATCTGGCAACACAACTTTTTGTGGTTACCGGAAAAAAATCTTTAATTTTACGGTTCTGGTAAGAACAAAAATTTGTTTTGTTGTCCTTACCTGATTTTTGGTTGCAACAACCAGAAAAATAGTTGTCCTGTATTTAACTATTGATATGGTTGACCCAATCTAATATATTTGTCAGCGTAATATAAGGTCTGGTCAATCTAACCCTAAAATTAACTCTTTATTGAACATAATAAGCTTTTATCTATTTTAAGCTTTAAATATTATTTGGTTAACATAGTAATTATTTTAAATCACAAAATTTAACAGGAGATTATTTACAATTACAATTTAATCCCCACTCTTAGCATTATCTAAATCTGTTCCTCTAGGTTATATGAGCTGACCCGCCACTTTATACTTATTCTGTGCCTCGAAAAATAGTCACAATCAACACTTTTATTTAAAATGCTTTAAATCTTATCAGAATTTTCACCTAGATTTATATCTGATTTCAATATTTTTTTTAGTGAAAGAAAAACTACAGGAATATTTGACTGTCACAAACATATATACGATTTGTTGGTCCAAAAAAATTAGTTATTTAGTTTTTTTTAGCTAAAACTAATGTAAAGAAATGTTTACCTTATAACTAATAATTTAACTTATTTTTTCAGCTTAGCCAATAAAAAGCGTTTTTCTGAATATTCTTTTAATATCAATGCTTATAAATAAATAGCAAACTACTGATCATAATTAGCCTTTTCCATAAGATGCGCTTTCGCCCATTTCTATACACGTTGTATTTGAAATAGCGTAGGAAATTATAACAGGTGATTCTACATGATAAAATATGAAAAAAAGTTCCTATAAATATATGTCTAAAAATGCGTCATAAGGGAGCTACGCCCCTTTGAAAGGGGCTAAGAAAATCGGTTTTTATTTAATAACTCAGGAACCCTTTGAGATATATCAACGAGGCATTGCACGTCATGTACTTATTTCAACCAGGGGTGTGCGAAACGGAAGCCCCCTCCGTTTCGCACAACCCTGGTTGAAATAAGTATGTGAAAATGACATACAAAGATGGGGCTTATTAGGATTCATTCACGTGCAAAACCTCGTTAATATATCTCAAATGGTTCCTGAGTTATTAAATAAAAACCAATTTTTTTAGCCAATTTCAAAGGGGCCTAGCTCCCTTATGACGCATTTTTAGACATATGTTTATAGGAACTTTTTGTCATATTTTATCATGTAGAAACACCTGTTAAAATTTTCTATGCTATTTCAAATACACCCTGTATAATATATTATCGTTTTAGCATTTTATCTTTAAAATTTTCTTTTAGATTCCTGTACCTAATATTTACCAATTGGACAAGAGACTGTCAACTTAATTTCTCTTTTCACTTGCTTTTTCCCCTTCAAGGTCATTGAAATACCCTTTTTGAGGTGATATACCTGTATTGCTAATTTCTATGGTGTATTAAATAACGGTTTTGTTTGAAGTTTAATAATTCATTTGTATTTTTAGGTACATTTGTAACTTTCAACAGATATGACTTTAAAACTCAAACTAAGAGTCACCTGTTTTCAATTCTTAACTCACTTGAACTTAAACGCATGTATACCAACTTCAAAACAATAAATATGAATTGAGGTGTCTACTGTCATCTAAATTGTCCAAGTTTTGCAAGCGGAACTCCAGAAAAAGGTTTTTAAGAGCCCTTTTAAAAGATCTAAAATTATCTTTGAAAGGCACTGTAAAATTTTATTTATTTTATTTATCAATACCTGTTTTTCCATATTTACTGATAAAAAAAACTATTATTTGTATAGGTATGTTGCAAAAAAAACAGTTGATTTTACCCAAGGCTACGTTAAAATAACATTTTTAGGTTAGCTTGACAAGCAAATTTTCTGTGAACGCTGATATGCTAGCAGCATCTTCTTATAACCATTTGGGGTCATGTATCTTTTGTATGTCATATCTCATGTCATATATAAAAACAATTGACTTAACCCAAGACCTATGTAATATTTTCTTTGTTATTTACACTGTTTAACATGCAAGTACGATATTTTCTCTTAGCTCCATACGACAGAGTTAGTGTTTCCCAATACTAATCCTTATAATTCCTGTGCTTTAATCATGTTGTAGGCAGCCACTGCTATCGCCACTGGGTCAGTGGATAAAGGGTTTACAAGGCTTAAAGAAAAAACCTACATTAAGTACCTTAATTAAAAAGCACGCGACTATACGCATCAGTGATAATTAGGATTATTTTCTTTTTGAATGAGTTCAAAGATAAGCTTTTTAGTTAATACAAAATACAAACTGCACTTAAGACAGAAAATAGATCTCCCTTTACAGGACTAACAACTTAGACTGGTTTCGTTTGGACTTTTCCAGTCCTGGTCCACGAGTTCTGGATGCAGATCTCTTAGGGCATATCCACAGGCTCGCATAACAAGCATACTACATAAGAATGCGATACCGTGATTAGACGACAAGATACATGACATCAAGCCAATCACGGCATCGCATTCTTATGTACTGTGCTTGTTTTGCGAGCCTGGGTATGCATTTATTTAGAGTTTTTGCAATGAAGAAATAGATTTTTTGAACTAAATGTATGTCATTTACCCAAATGATGCTTTTGATATATCGCCGTATGAGAACAACAAGGTTTTAACTGTATAAATTATAGATTTGATTTATGATCAATCAAAACTTTAAAATCAAGAAACTTACCTTAAATTTCATAATTGAGTGGTATTATGCTGGGATGGGCTTATATTAGGATAAATTAGTACCTATAATACACATTTTGTTGATATTTTAAATATTAGCTAAAATAAATAATCAGTTGGAACTCTGATAACCCAAAAATATATGAAAAGTAGTAGTACAACGTGTTCTAACTGAGAACCGTTTTGCATTAAATTCACATGTTTTTTGGCTGTTTGTTTTAATAATTTGTACATAAATGCAATGTTTTGCATAAATTATTATTAATCATTATTAAAATTGATAATTGATAGTTGTTTCGCACGTATTCCTCATCAACCTCCATAATTTTGGTAAAAATGACAGGCCAAACTATTTATGCATTAGTGACATCTTTACTACTTACTTAAGTTAATTTTTATTAACATAGTACCTGATTTTTAAGTAAGAAATTCAAATTAAACTTTAATATCAGTTAGCACATCGTTGCACTTAAAAAATCTCAACAAATGTAGATAGAACATCGTGGTATTGTAAATAAAATTGGCTATGTGCATAATATTTTTATTTTTTAAGTACAGGCAAAAATGTAGTAAAAAGCTCTATTCAAAAATGCAAAAAAGTCAAAAACCTGAAAAAATATTAGTTGAAACCTTGTTGTTCTGATACGACGATATGTCTAATCAATTGAAGTAATATAACCATTTCTCTGTTAAGGATTTCTCAATTCTTTACATATGTAAGTAATATATCTAAGTAAAAAAAGATGTTTCATGTCGGCAAGAAAATGTAGCAACAAAATAAAAATTTGAATGAAGTGAAAACATGAAATCCACATAAGTATCATAGCTTTAAAAAAATAGAAAAATAATGTTTAGTAATTTGTTATAATAATTTTGGTAACAGATTGATAGATGCATCTTGATCAAAACCCAACAATACATGAGGTTCCCGCAGGGAAGTAAATCTCGTTCCTAAGCTCATTTAATACCAACAACGGGATTTCTAAGTCTAATGAATAATAACCAACAAGGAATAATCCATCAAACACGGGTGGCGGCTAGACTACACGTGTATACAAGTCCGAGAACGAAATCTATAATTGATTATCGAGAATCTCAGCGGCGTTGATTTTAGTCCCGTGCGAACGTGGAACCACAATCGTCGCTCATCCCAGCAGCATATTTTTTTAAGCTTTCAATCTGCTACCCTGTTAAAAAATCCCTAAATGAATTTCAATTAAATGTATCAGATACATATATAAAAACCAAATTTGGTTTGAGATTTAAACCTTATAAAATTCATCACGTCTTCATTTGGAATTTTTAGCACTGTTTAACTAAGATCACTTTTTTAACTGCAAGAAATTCACCAAAATCAAAAATATTAGGGAAGGGAAGGCTTTAAGGTGAAATTTTTCTAGCAAAGGAACAAGTTACTATACATTTGCAATTATTCACTATTTCATGAAATACAATTTTTAACTGACAAGAAACATTGTAGCTTAGATAGATAGGAAACCTTACTCGGTAGGAATAGAAAAAAAAATATTAGTTTTTCAATTCTTTTTGGAAATCATATTTCTGGAAAACAGATTTCCTTGTAGAAAATGTTTCGCAAAAATATAAATGAAATAAAAAAGTCCCTTCAGAACAATAAAGAAAATCAACATTGTTGTCAAATATTTCATTTTGCATACGCTACGACCCTGGATAGAATTCTAAATCTAGTATATTATACCATCTATAGCCTTTAAGCCGATTATACCCAAATGTACGGCCAGGACGACAGAAACAAACCACAACAGCATCTTGAACACGATCTCCAACCGGCCATATCGCACCCTGTCTGCAGCAGGTCTCCACTGAAAAGGTGTACAGTAAAACAGAAGATGTTGCATATTTTGTTTTACAGAATTAACATCTTGTATTACATAAAAGGAGAACTGATCATTTTACAAGGTTTATAAACCTTATATAAATATGTACCTATAATATACATATAAGCAAATAATAAACTGGGCCGTTTTCAGTATATTTGAAGCCAAAAAAATAAATAAAATGGCCCTTGCTGCAGACTACCTGGAGCATGCTAGCACATACAGTTTTCCTCAGTTGTTTAATGTCAAAATACTATCTTTTTTTGTCAAACAGCCAATAGTTTTCTTAATTTAATAATAACTCTAATAGTCGGCAATCTGGTGATAATTTTAATTTCATTATTTTCTTCTTCCTTTATTTTATATACGACTTAAAGTATATTCAAATTGACCTACATACAAAATACCTGCTTTTAGATATAAGTTGATTTTTATTACTCTTAAGATGTGTCCAGTAAACCAATAGAAATTACTTATCGTTACTGATAATAAGTAAAAAAATACGTTCTTTTTGTTCTCATTTTTCTCTACAAAGACAGGTAAGAATACCTAAAAGCCAATCACCTAAAAATAAAACAACCCTTTATTTTGTAAGTAAGTAAAAAGTTCTTTAAAATTGCTACAACAATAAATATCTTGGAAACAAATAAAATATTAAAATATATTAAAGAGGTCAATGTGTTTGGACTTGTCGTCTATATCTAAATTATCCTTTACTCTACAGTAAATTTTAAATCTATAATTATAAATAATACAAAAATATATCTTAAGCAAATGAAATACTAACTTGTCTTAAAGGGGTCAATGCGGTTAGCTGCTTCCTTATACAAATATAAGTGGTTTATTTTATATCCACTTAGTTCAAATATTCCATAAATCAGAAATTCCATTGTTCCTTTTCTAGTAAGTTATAGCAATCCATTATTGCAACAAATATCATAGAGCTCTATGAGTATTTGGCATGAGCACTAGTCTCGCCACTAACATTTGTCAGGAACAAGAGTGTAAGAACATCATAACAAATAAATATTTGGTTATTACCCTATTATGAATAAAATAATAGAGTAAAGAACATTTCTAAGAATATGTAAAGTTCGTTGTTTTAAATTGAAAATTCCTTCTTTTTCTAATCAGAATATTTAATTTATTTATAATTAATCCTTTTTTAGGGATTCATAGTCTCGATAGTCCACGATAAGGCATTAGCATTAATTGTTTAACTTGCATCCTTTTATCCGGAAAAACTAACATAACCTCAATTAATTGTAGGAGGCTACTGCTAGCGTGTCAGCGTTGAATGTAAATCTGCTTATAAACTTTAACTCTAGTCCATGCTGTACTTACTTTATTAGAAACACTTGGATTGTTCCAAAAAAGGATAGCAAGTAAATATTATATGAAGTAAATGTGTTTAGATCTTATATAGAGGTTTGGATAATGAGAAACCACATCGAGTAAGGATACGAGGAGTAACACATAATTAAACAAAGATTAAAATAATCTAAATTCGGTACAATCTAATTAAATAATTGTTAAATCAATTCAGTATAATTACCAGGACATTAACTAGCAATTATTTAAAATTTACGATCGTCCATTAAAGCAAAACCAATAGAAATCACGTCCCACTAGTAAAACAAGACATAAATTTCTAGCAAAACGACAATAGTAGTTGGAACTGGATGACCCAAAGAGGACAATATTTACCCTTGTTAATCGACCATGAAACATATTTTAATGCGTCCTTGTTTCCGGTTTTTCGTAACGACTCCGGGCGGCGCTCCGGGTTACACTAACGGTTAATCGGACAGCTAAGGATAGGAAATCGAAAATGGATTTGACATTTGGTCAAAAGTAGGATGGAATGAAGATATTTATTCAATAAAGACGCATAGTTTTATTAAAATGAAATAAGTTCGTTAAAATCTGGTTATCCTTCTTATTTCCTTTAGCCTAAGTTTCTCTAGACTACTGTTAAAATAAATATATGTAACAACTAAACCAAGCGGTAACTAACTTAAATTAATTATATAAATAGGGCAGTAGACTTTTTACTTCATCTGAGACCACTGAGCTTTTTAGGTCATTTTTAAAAAGACAATTTTTGTAGTGGTATAACTGTGTTGCCAATTTCAACTGTAAGAGCGTTCAGGTTGGAAAATCTTTTTACTCCATTGTTAACTTCATGACAACTGTCATTGTACAATCTTTGATGACAATTTACATGAAGTTAGCAATGGAGTAAAAAGAGTAAAAAGATCGTTCAACCCGTTGTGTATAAAATAAAGATTTTATTTGAACCTTATTAACTAATTTCCATTTTTTTGGGGTTATATACTTATTAACTGCCAACAGACATAACTTCAAAGTTTAAATTAGTAGTAATCTGTTGACAGTTTGGCAGTACTTAAAATAATGTACGCATCAAGATGACTAAAGCCTCCAGATATCTTGGTACGCATATATTACAAACTTCAAATAACAAATGTGAAATGAAAAATAGGTATTATTTGAAGAATTTTTATTTTTAGGTTTAGACCGTGTTAAAGAAACTTTACTATGGCTAGAAAAATTGCTTTATGCCACATATATGTGGCCGTGCTCTAAAATATATATCCGTTTCTTGTCTATGCCCTGCATAGTCTTAAATATTAGACTCCCAAATGAAATATTGAAAACTTTGAATTTTTGAAAAATAAATATTGAAGTATTAATAGTGTTCAATATTTGCCAAATATGAATTTGAGGCAGAAGGAAGATAGTAATTAATCCTATAAATATATGTTTTATTTGTTTTTTTCCGGACATCAAGGATTATACAAAGGACCTCTTCCACTGAAAAAATCCTTGACATTAGCAAAAAAGCCTGTCTGCACGATAGGGAAAATGATTAACGCACTTTTGGATCCCCCCTTGGTGGTATTTTAATGGCGACGAGGCATTGTTCTGTCACCGGACTTTCCTAAATGCTTCTGTTAGTCCGGGCTAGTAAATCATCCTTCAAATGGGCATGTTTTTGCTGTTACGAGATGTTGCATTTAGATAACGTTATAACGGAAAGAAAACATATTATTGTACTATTCGTTTACAGCCAGAAGAGTTCCTATTAAAGTTTTTTCAGTTTCATGAAAATTTTGAAAAAAAAAATATATATATTTTGTAAATTTTAAAATTTTTAAATATTTCGAAAATTTTGAAAATTTTAAAAATTTTAAAAATTTTTATTATTTTTTGAAAATTTTGATAAACTAAAATCTTTATTCGTAATATTTAGAAAAATTTTCTTTTAACTAACTGATAAATTATAAAAATTTTAAAAAAAGGAAAATATAAATGTTTTTCCAAATAAAACAAATTCTTAGAATAACATGTTTAATAGTATTTAAGAGCAATTTGCACATTGTATACGATAGAATGCGAAGCATTACAAATCTTCACAGCATGTCTCGATATAGCAAATATATTTTAAGTGGTTAAAAAAGCATATAACTCATGGGGAAGTAGATCCTTAAAACGAACAAACGAAAGTTTTACAATGATATTGTAAATATTAGAACTTCTTTGAGCTTTTCAGGGATAAATTGTTATATACCACAAGAAAATGTACCTACCCAACTTAAAGTTAGCATCAGTTTATACTGGGTTATGTTTTTAGATAAATAATAATAATAATAATAATAATAATAATAATAATAATAATAATAATAATAATAATAATAAAGGACTTTATTAATTAAAAAACAATATTACACTTGTACAATATTTAAATGCAGGGCGAGATTTAGTTCTTACGCACTTCGGACTACTGCCCATAGCACGTAAGTCTATTCTTACATCCTATAACTTTTTTATTGGAAGTGCTTAACCAAAGTTTTATCTTACCTGTATGTATATACAGGTAAGTATTACATAAACAAAAAGGTAGATACAGCCATAATTCTAAAACTGATGGTTTTATACTTATTTAAAACCAAAGTACGAAATTTACCTTTATATATGAAGTGCAACTAACATAAGGGCCTAACCCAGAAAATTGTTATTTTACAGGAGAAGCAAAAATGTGATTAACTTTTTTTCCAATTATATTGTGCTTGATTGTTTACATCGTTTTATTTAGATTTTAACGAAAAAAACAATGCCCTTAATTATCAAAAGGGCCTAACCTACACATTTCTGATAGGGTTGTTTTTGCAAAACATCTTCTCTTTGCTAGTCTTAAATAGGTTCATAAGCCTTTTTTAATCAAGAATAGTTAACACTAAAAATTTAGCGCAATTTTCAGGCAAATTCAAAACTTGTCAAATTATGAATTTTTGAAAAGTCCTTTTTCAGGGACCTTTTTATTTGTCGATTTCACTTTAAAAAGTGTCTCGAATTTGGTCGATTTTTATGTTATGACGGATGAGTCGTGAGATGATTTTAGTCGTGGAGATTTGGTCAAATAGAAGTGCTTCTCTGAACCGGATAAAAGAAGTGCAGGCACGTTTTTCTTGGTAGTTTTAGATGATAAAAATTGTATATATGGTTAAGATGAGGAGATAATTTTTTTTAGCTACGTGTTAAGATAATAATGCGATTTGCAATAAATAATAAAAGATTTCACAATGGGCACGTTGATATCACAAAAAATATTAATAATGCAATATTATTCGGATGGATTTTATTCTCAATAAAGAGATTACTTTTATTTGAACATTGTTGAATATTGTTCATAGTCAAATTTGACTAAATGTGATGGCAATTAGTTATTAAAATATTATAATTTAAAAAGTCAAATCTGCACTGAGATTTTTTTACCGTTTTAACTGTTCTATACTGGAAATTTAATAAAACCTGCAGTGACTCATACCTTTGCTGCTTTGCGAAGCTTCGACGAAATTACTCGAGTCGTACCCGAACTGGTATAATCGTTTACCACACATTCGCAACTGAGTCACTGCAGGTTTTATTGAATTTCCACTATATACATAACAAAAATCGTAAAACCAGGCTTCAGCTATAGAATAGAAGCTGTTCCAGCAATAATAGGAGAATAAAGTTATGTTTTAGTATAGCAACAATACAGGCTATTCGTCTAGTTTTACCAGATTCTTTCTAAAAAGAAAAACCCACATTTTAGTAACATCGCTAACAGGTAGATACTTAAATTTTAACTACAGTTATTAGACTTGTCAATTAGTATTTTTAACTACTGGGAATGGCCCAAATGGCGCTATCTAGATCCCAACTTAAATGCGTAATCACGTATTTCGTAATATACATGAACGTTATGGTTTTGGAAAGTAAAGGCTGATTCAGGCATAATTATCACTAACTAAACTAAGCCATTCTGTCCTTTTTATTGGTCAGCTGAGAAGCCATCTTTCTTTTTCGGCAATAAAAACGAAAGAACGGCTTAGTCTAGTTAGTGATAATTATGTCTGAATCAGCCTTAAATATTAATAATTCTACAAAATTATAGCCAAATGATTATTATTAAGCATGCACTGTAAAAAATAAATATGTAACTCCAAATAAGTTCAAATGTGATTCAATACATGTATGTAAAATTTACTATACTTTACAAATTTTAAATGTAGCTTTACATTTTTGAATTTAGTTTTACAGTTTTTTATGAACAATGCGTGTAAAATTGTAAAATTACTCGTAAAATCTAGTTAATTTTACATGTATTTAATCGCATTTACATGGAGAATCATGGGCATTTTTTCACAAAATGTCCCAGAAGTAAATAACCTAATCCGTTTAAAAAAATAAGAATGTACTAATTTATTCGTGTTTCATATTTCTTAATTAATTTTTCAAAATTAAAAAAAAAGTATTTAAGGTGATTTTTAAAAAGTACAGAATACAACCAATTTATAATAATTGTGATTTTGCAGGTTTGTATAACTAAATCAGAGCAAGGAAGACAATATTTATCTTAAAATACTTATAAAGTATAAATGTTGCACACTTTTTTTATTGAATTTCCTAAATATATATACATATAGGTATGCATAGAGGTGAGATTATAAGGACATGGTCCAACTCACACCGCAATTTCCAAAGTTGGTAACTACTAGTGACACTGGACAAAACTATGCTATTACCGTACAATTTTAATTTATTATATTGCTTCGTTTATCATAATTTAAAGAAAACTGAACAAACATGTAAATATTTTTGGTGGGTAATTATTAAAAAAAAGACGTGGTATAACTCGTGAAACTGAATGTAAAATAATGTAAAAATGCATTTATTTACATAGTACCTAAGTAAATTTACTATACCGGACTATGCATAATTCATGAATTTGTGTAAAAATGTGTGAAAAGATTGAATTTTATTTTTACCGTGCATAAACATTATTAAAATAGTTATTTAAGATATATCCCCTTCGCACAAAATAAATCACTTTTAACACATATATCATACACTATTTTTTCTACAAACACTATTAAAAGTACAAATCAACGCATTTCTTACGTTATTAAATATCATTTTGAAATCCAATTGTCCATAAAGCTAAGGTAATGAAAGTTCGATCGTTTGTTGACAAAAATGTTAGTGACAAGTTCAATGAAAAAGTGCTTTTGGCATATTTTGAAGAAATGTCCAAAATATGGAAAACGTCAACGCTTTATTCAATTTATTCCATGTAATGATAAACATAAAGAATTAGGACATAAACAAATATTACAAGCGTGTTGCTTTTTTAACGCGTAAGGGCGAAGGCTATTGACCGAAATGTACTTTTAGCACCAGTGCTAAAAACTAAAAATTACTTTTAACACCAGTGCCTTAAAACAATATTTTAGAGACTGACAGCATGCGTTAAAAATTATACTTTTACTGACGTTTGTAGAAAAACTATATTTTAATAAAGGGGTGAAAAAACTCATGCGAAAATATTACTAGAAAGTTATTTGGTAACTAAATATTCATTAGTTAATTAATGATATTTTATTACCACTTGTTATTTTGTAATTTGCAACATTTAGCTTAACTGTCATTTAAAATAATTATAAGAAAATGTTTTTAAAACTTAAAAGATTGTTTAAAATTATGTGTTATTAAAATATTTTATATTACCTGGGATAGCGCTACCTTAAATTATAAATAAAATTATGGGCCAGTATCATTTAACTTGCCTATAAATTTTCTGCCACATCGTTTACTATTAAACTTTTATTGAGGACTGCAATATATTGTTTGATTTTAACCAAATATTTGTAGATTGCTGCTTTAATTTCCGTTTATAGGACATTAAAAGAAATTTTCTGGTTCTTTCTACCATTTTCTTCTGGCTTTTCAAAAATTATTTGAGTTTTTTTTTTAATATTAAAATAATGTTTTTATTGACAATGGATTAAAAATAAAGGTAATTAAATTTATTTTTCCAACCATTGAAAAAGAAAGAAATGAGTATCAACTCAGATAGACTCTACGCGGAGTTTATTTATTGAAATAAACATTGATAGACCTGCTTTTCTATCCATGGGACCAGTAAGAGTGTAATAATATGGTTAATTGATGGATATTTCACAAACTATCCAAACTTGTTCAAATTTCATCGAATATTAACTTTGTTTACATATTAAATTAACGGTGAGCACCACTTCAAAAGGTATAGACACAATAACAATAGAGTCGAGTGAGTGACAGTGAAGAGGTCAGACGTCGCCCAGCAGATTTCCATTGAGTAAGATTATTTTGGTATATAATTATTCTAACTAACATATGCTCACTTGTAAGCTTGCTTGCTAAGTGTTGCAGCCCTTTTCACACTGTGGACTTAAGCCAATTCCCACGAACCGCTGAGGCTGGCGGTTTGGTGTGTTAAAGGTTCCCTGAGACCCCAACCACTAACAATTAGTGCTTAACACTACACCCCCCCCCCCGCCCGGGGCCACCCAGGCCCCCGAGAACACTACTTCTATTTTTTCCCTTCGAAATTCAAAAACCACTATGGCTGAAAATATCGACGCCACCATGGCAAACTTCCCGAACCAACAAATGTCAGACTACTTCCAAGATCAAATCAAGGCCCAGACAGAGCACTATAAAATCCAGGCTGAATCACATAAAAATCAGCTCGTATTCCTTCAGACACAACTAGCCACCGCAAACGAGACCATCAATGGACTCCGCGAGGAAATTTCC
Source organism: Brachypterus glaber (assembly GCA_958510825.1). NCBI lineage: Eukaryota > Metazoa > Arthropoda > Insecta > Coleoptera > Kateretidae > Brachypterus > Brachypterus glaber. The sequence continues at coordinate 14,257,536 of OY294047.1, read as the reverse complement.
CGCCTCTCCTCTCAAATAGGGACACTCTTATCCCAAAAAACCCAAACTCCCACCCAAGAGCTCTCCGATGCCCCCGATCATTTCGAAACGGACATGTCCGTAGTAGAGACTGATTCGGACTCAGTCCGGTCCCCCCTTGCCCCCCCGCGCAAGCGCTTAAACCGGCGCAGAAGGAAACACAAATTAAATTCAGACCTAGAAGAAAAACCCGCTAAGACCCAAAAAACCCCCGGCAAAGCGACTGCCTCCGAAGAAGTCGCTAACCCCTCCGGCTCAGGGCCCCAACCCCCCGTTACGGCCCCTGTAAACCCAAAAACCCAAGCTACTGGCCCAGGAACCCCCCCCGACCAGGAAGCCCACAAAACCCCCAAAATCCCCCCCATCATCATTCGAGCCCCTGAAAAATGGCTAGCCTTGTCCCGCCACTTCAACTCCCAAAAAGTAAACATCCTCCACGCGAAAAATACCTCCGAAGGAGTGCAAATTCGCACCCAGACCAGTGACGACTTCCGCAAAGTCACTAGGCACTTAGACACCGAAAAAATTCCCTATCATAGTTTTACCCTCCCGGAGGACAAGGCAATCCACGCCGTAATCCGGGGAATCCCCACCCAGATAGACGTCGCAGACGTCCAAGCCGCTCTTATCGAGCGTGGCTACCTCCCCACGTCAGTCGCGAGAATGACGCGCACTAAAGACAAGACCCCCATGCCCCTGATCCTAGTCATCCTTCCCAAGGTGACAGGACAACAGCACCCCATATTTAAAGAGACTAGGCTTCTACACCTAGTCATAAAGGTCGAAAGCCAGACCTATAAACCCAAATTCAGGCAATGTCACAAATGCCAACTCTTCGGCCACTCCCAGGCCAATTGCAACGCCCCGGCCAAATGCGTAAAATGCGCACAAGACCACCACACAACAAAGTGTGAAAAACCCCGTCACACGGACGCAAAATGCGCCAACTGCCTGGGCCCCCACACGGCAAACTATCATAAATGCCCCAAACACCCATCAAACATCGCTCCAACCCGTACAAGGGTCATACCCCCAACCCAAAAATTCACCCCGGGCATCTCCTACGCCCAAAAGGCAACCAACGCCGCCACCCCACAACAACCCAAGGCAGCCCCAGGTCCCAGTGCAAATCCCCCCAATATTTTTGATCAATCCCAAATTTCAAAAATCCACACCTTCATGCAAGAATTCGCCAGCTTCATGCAGGCTTTTGGCTCCCTTCAATTACCCAATCTAGGCCCCCAAAATGTCTAGACAAACAAAACCCAGAGCCCTTAAAATAGTCACCTGGAACGCTGATAGCCTCAATTCAAAAAAACCGGAACTCATAGAATTTCTACACGAAAATCAAATAGATATAGCCCTCATCCAAGAGACTGGTCTTAAACCACATCATAGGGGTACCATACCCAACTATTCCTGCTACCGTAACGATAGACTCCAGGACCGCAAAGGAGGCACAGCAATCTATATCAAAAAACACATATCTCACGATCTTCTTCATGCGCCCCCCACACAAAGCGACCAAGTCGAAACTACCTCCATATTCGTCAACATGCACGACAATTCCAAATTCAGGATCGTGTCCCTCTACAAACCCCCAAATAAGGAGGTCAGACCCGCCGACTTCGAAGGCTACTTTAACGACAATCATCCAACAATCCTAGCCGGAGACTTGAATTGCAAACACGCCCTTTGGCACTCTAGAACAACTACGGCCAACGGCCGTAGGCTTTACGAAATATTACAACGTAACCATATAATGGTTACCGCACCCGATTCCCCAACCCACTATGGCCACGGCCTTCCTGATATCCTTGACATCGTTTTGTATAAAAACACGACACTAAACATTAACATCGAACTAAGACACGAACTAAGCTCCGACCACCTTCCAATCATTATCACGGCAGGAGGCATACCAACCGCAAACCACACCAAAAAAACCGTTTACAACTTCTCCTATATATCCGAACTCCTAGAAAGCAACACCAAAATCAATTCAATAAATTCCGTCCAAGAACTAGATATTGCAGTAACCACCCTCACCAATACCATAAAATCCGCAATGGACAGCGCCAAATTAATCAAAAAAGTAGATATCCAAAACCCACAGGACCTCCCCCGAGATCTCAAAGACTTAATCAGAGAGAAAAACCGACTTCTTCGTCGTGCACGCACCCTCCAAGACCCCCATATCAAACGCGAAGCAAACAGACTTACCCAGGAAGTCAAAGACCGACTAAACGTACTAGCAAATTCCCGCTGGGAGGGAAAAATAAAGTCACTCAACCCCCAGGATAGATCACTTTGGAGAATGGCCAAAACCCTATCCCTCGACCACCAACGAGGCATGCCCCCAATTCACGGCGAAAGAGGAGTCGTCTACTCCACCCCCGAAAAAGCCGAAGCATTTGCTGACGCAATGCGGAAACAATTTCAACCAAACCCTCCAATCCCCCCCGACTCCGACTCCGAATCAGAGACCGACTCCGAGCCCGACTCGGACGACGAGAACTACGAGCAACTCATGCATGAAAGAGACATAAACCACATCTATAATAGAGTCACTAACCAAGTTGAAAACGACATTATCACCCCCACATCCCCCGAGGAAATCAAACGCATCATCAAAAATCTCCCAAAAAGGAAAGCCCCCGGTCCCGACCAAATACCGAATAAAATTCTTAAAATACTCCCCCGGAAAACCATTATGGAAATCGTTAACATTGTTAACGCAATGCTCAGACTGCGCCACTTTCCAAAGCCCTGGAAAAACGCAGACGTAATAGTAATCAAAAAACCCGGACAAAATCCAACTTTTGCTGAAAGCTACCGCCCCATAAGCCTCCTTTCCTCCCTAGGCAAAATAGCCGAGAAAGTCATACTAACCAGACTTCAAACTCTAGTTGAAGAACTAAATCTCCTTCCAAATGAGCAATTCGGCTTCCGAAGCAGACACTCCACAGTCCACCAGGTAGCTCGCCTGGTAGACTCTGTAACGGACGGACTAAATAGGCGCGAAGCCGCGGGACTGATCCTCCTGGACATCGCAAAAGCCTTCGATAAGGTTTGGCACAAAGGTCTTGTAGCCAAACTCCACTTTCTCGGCCTCCCCCCAGGCATCACCAAACTCATAGCCTCCTTCCTCAAAGGCAGAGATTTTCAGATAAAAATAGGCGACTGTAAGTCCAACACCCGCCGCATCAGAGCTGGAGTTCCACAAGGTTCCCCACTATCCCCCCTTCTGTACAACCTCTTTACGGCAGATATTCCAAAAACTCAGGGCACTGAACTAGCCCTGTTCGCCGATGACACCGGCATCCTAGCAAAAGCCAGAAACCCCCAGCGCATCCATATCGCCCTCCAGCGCCAAATGGATGCCCTAATCAAATGGTTCTCCAAATGGAAAATCAAAGTAAACGCCAATAAAACCAAAGGCATCCTAATCTCTAGGATTAGAAGAGGCCCACCCCAACCCATTCAGATAAATGGCCACCCCATTAACTGGGAAAACCATGCCAAATACCTCGGCATTACAATCTCCAAAAACTTGACGTGGGATCAGCACGTCAAAAACACCCTCCAAATAGCAAATTGCCGCCTCTCCAAACTCTATCCCTTAATAGGCAGAAAGAGTCCCCTATCCATTAAAAACAAACTTCTTCTCTACAACCAAACCCTAAAGCCGGTACTTCTTTACGGAGCCCCAGCCTGGAATAAAATCACCCTTAACAAAACGCTCTCAGCAAAACTTCAGGCCTTCCAAAACAAGGCACTCAGAATATGCCTCGATGCCCCCTGGTTCATGAGGAACAACCAGATACACAGAGATCTCGAAATGCCCCTCCTAAAAACGGAAATCATCCGCTACAGCACGTCTTTTATACAAGACAATTTAGATCACCCAAACCCCCTCATTTCAAACTTTCTAGATTACGATCATGAAATACACAACACTCACAAAAAGATCAAGAACGTCCTCAACCAGTAATGGTACCCACTAATACAGGACAGATGCATTCCCAGCATCAGTGAGATAGTCTCACTCCTCCCGCACATCCCTCCTCTCCCTATCACATCCCTCCCCATCCCCCTCCCACCCACTCCACAGCGCCAAATTATGACAGATGCAACTCGCATCAGTGAGCAGAGACTCACTCCCCCCAAATTATGACAGATGCAACTCGCATCAGTGAGCATAGACTCACTGCCCCAACTTTCAATTCAGATTAAATATTTTTTTAGATAAATGAGCCATAGGCTGCGCCTGTCTCTTAAAGACCCAAACAAACTATTGATGATGACTTCAAAAGGTATTATCTGTAACTACTATTTTATTTAGTGAAATTTAAAGCGCTTTTGGAATCAGCAATAAATATTTTATTTAATCATATAACTTTTTTTCTGTTTGCATTTCATAATTGTTTTTCCTTTTGTTTCTGTTTAGGTGTTATAATCAGAGTTATTGTAAAACAATTTTAGTGTTTTTTTATTCGTTATAAAACAGTTTTGGGGATTTTTTGTGTTCATTATTTGATAACAAAAGCATATTTTATTTGAAATTTCTACTGGTTTTTGTATCTAAAATCTATAGATCTAAAAAAAGAGGTAAAATTCCTATAAAAGATTAATAAATATGTATATTTTGTATTAATTTGTGCGTGATTTTGGGATTTGTTTGATTTTGTGTCAGTTAAGTAAATACCACTTTTATCGTTCGATGAATAATTTGGCTGAAAAATGGAAAAAACCAATTTGACCTCCGACATGGCTATTTTTGAATTAACTCGATTGTTATAAATATATTAAAAAAATGATCCAAACAAAATTTGTTGGAAATTTCCTCCTCAATAAAATTGGTCATATGCATTTTTATCGTAAGATGTATATTAGGCAACTCACCCCTAAAATTCAAGATAGCGGACACTCCTTACGCAAATCACCCGGTGAAAAACTAACAGAGTGCTCTGTTACCATCCACTACTACCCTTTAAAATATCAGCCCGTGTACATTTATTGCAATCTATATTTATTATTTGACTGGATTAATAGTGTTAAAGATCTTTGGTGCTCGGCTGGCAGGATCAACGCATTTGAGATTGTATTTACATTTTACATTTTTTGTTTAACCTCGTACTATTCTACTTAATTAAGCATCCCCTAAGTCCAGGACTTGTGTGGGCTAGTAGTAGAGGGAACCACCGGCTTTAATTGACTTTCGAACCAATTTATAGGGAGTGTCCGCTTCATTTATGCCTTCTCCAAATTTCAATTATTAATTAATTGAAAAAGGCGAATCGGCGCCGGTGAGAATCGAACTCACGCTATTTTGGGTAGTAAACTCGTCAAGTACGACGCGGTAGTCCACTACACCAATCCTTCCATAGACCTGAGTACATGTTTATTCTTTCTCATCCATTAACTATAAAAATAGACTTAAAACTTGAAAAGTTTTTAACTATTATGAATTAGTAATTTAAAAAAACTCTGCTTAGCGACTTCTTTATAAATAAGAACACGTACGCCAAAATAGTGTCTTATGTAACTTGTCTTTTAATAGACTATTAAATCACGTATTTGCATCTTTTAGGGCCATATTATCTGGAAAACAGAAGGATAAAGTATTTTTTGAAAATGATTGTACCAACTATAATCAGTTATTTCAATGCTAACACTCAGATAATACTAACAGGCACTTTAACAGCATAGTAATGATCCGTGCCTTAGTGACCTTTCTATGAAATGGAGCAGTTTGTTGTCAAGTTTAAAAAAAATAGCAGTTTCTCCAATATTATATACATGAAGCCAAAAAGTTTTCTTGTAGTAACTGCTATATCGCTAAATTACAAAGAATTTTTCTGTTTGTAGTTATAAAATACCTATACAAAATATGTCCAATTTCTATGTCTTGATTTATTTATCAAGTCCGGTTGAACTTTATTCATTAAATTTATCAAATTCATTCATTGAATGCATTTGTTAATTAATCAATAAAGGCCGTCCCTTTGCTTCCCATATGTACGAATTCACATTCGTGGTGGGTCTTATCTCACAATAGCACATTTAAAGAGAGAACATTTTACGAGCATGTACCATTATTTATTTACTATCACTAGAAAAGGTCCAAGCTGGCACTAAAATACTCCCAAATTTAAAGATTTACAGGAAACATAAACTATCCTTTGATTTACAGCTAAATAAATTATTGAATCAATCGTCCAAATATTGGTATTACCAAGTTAGTATGCAAAAGATGCATTTCTTGAATTTTAAAAAGGTTTTGACTTAAACCGATTCAGAAATTAAAACCGCTGAAAAACTTAACAATTAAAGAAAAAATCCAATAGGGAGTTTGTTAAAAAAAATCGCACCTGTATTAAACTCACAATTAATTATTTCTGACGAAAAATATCTTTTTTATAGCGGTTACAGAGATTGCCAGACAAGCTCACGAACCAACCTTAAAAATATTTTTTGTCCATGTATCATACACTATTTTTGATTCGATAAATAAATTTGCAATTTTGATAAACTTTTGACGTTTGAGTTCACATGACTTCAGTTTCAATATCAATTAACCAGTCAACGTCAAAGATTTTAATTTTTGTAGTAGTATGATAAAATCAATTTTTTTGAAAAGATTTATTATACTTAGTACCTACAAAAAGCGGTCGTTTTTAGAAACAATCGAATAAAGTTAATTTATTTCCTTTAAACTCCAAATAATAATATTTCTTCTATTTGTGGAAATTAGATATGGAAAAGTATTGAGATACTAGTAGGTAACCTTGTGGTTTTCCTTCTTTTATGTGAGAAGAAAATAACTTGGGACTATTTCTGGTAAAAGTACATATTTTCCCTGTGCGCAAATAACTTTATATGACTAATGGAATTCTCACATTACGCCCCTGGACTAGAATCACCCTTCGCCAAGTCGTTACGGTCAGTAAAATTTTTCTTCTAATTTTCAAACTTTAGTTTGGAACTGCGGTTTTGACCGTTATCATCATAATGCACTAGTTACTACGGACTAAATATTTCGAGTTGTACACAGTAAAAAAAGGATGTAAAATAATGTAAAAATACCTTAGTTTAATAAGTAATTTTACTCTACTTACTTGACTATGTTTAATTTATGAATTTTTGATAATGTGTGTAAAAAAATTTATAAATAAATAATGTAAAATAGTAGAAAATTTTTGTAAAGCACTGTAAACTAATTTACAATTATACAAAATTACAACATTAATGTAAAATTATTTAAAATTATATAGATTAACGTTGATTTACACCTATTACCAATTTTTTAGTGGTGGAATTTAGAAAAAAAAAAATTGAATGATAAAATACAACTAGTATAGGTTTTTGTGAGTTTCAGATATTTGCAGGTATATTTTTTAGCGCTATTTTAATAGTAGTGTATTGATTACTTTTTGGGAGTTGGGTTCCGAACGCGGAACCGGTAACAAGTCTACGGCGCGATTGGTAATTCATTTAACGGTGTAAAATGTGATTGTTAAGAAAATATCTATACTACGAAACCCTTCTACATATTTAAATTGATTAAATTGAATATTTGATGTTTGTGATGTACTTTTGTGGGTTCACCACGTTTTTTTTTGTGTACATTAACATAACCTGTTAATAAGAAATTATATTTAGTTGAAACGATTAGAGAGACTCGCTTTAAGTCTCTAGTACTTGTACCTGGTTAAAAAGAACGAGAGTTCAAGACCATTAAGTCCTTTTGGGTCACTTTAATTTAGTGTGCAAAAGGACATTTTGAAGAAGAAGAAGAAGATTACTTTTTGTTTATAATTTTGAATGTTTATGTAGCCTAATTCATTTACCAAATACTTATAAAATTAATGTAAAAAATAAAATATGGTAAAAAGCATCAAAGGGACATATAGTTCACAAAAATTTAGCTCGATCTCTTAAAAAGAGTTCGTTATTTTTTTACAGCTAGCTGTAAAGAAGACTAGCTCATCAAAATACCACCTTACAGTATTATCCGCTAACCTCAAAAGGTTGTTAACCCAAAAATTAAAACTAAACTAACTAAGAATTTGACCAATGAATGTCAAATTTAGTCGTCATATTTCATTTCATTAGTTAAATTATTAGTTAGTTTAGAGTTTATTAATTATTTTTTAATTAACACTAAACTAACTAAAAACTTGACCAATGGCATGTCAAATTTAATTGTCACGTTTCATTTCATTGGTTAAATTGTTAGTTAGTTTAGAGTTTATTAATTATTTTTTAATTAAAACTAAACTAACTAAAAACTTGACCAATGGAATGTCAAATTTAATTGTCACGTTTCGTTTACATTAGTTAAATTATTAGTTAATTAATTTATTAATGTTTAATCAACACTAACTATAATTTCACCAATGGATGGTCAAAAATTTTCACATTTCAATTCTCTGGTTAAATTATTATTTAGTTTAGTGTTCAACAACAGCAGCTGAGCAAAAATTCCAAAATACCTGCTATACACTCAGACCAGCTGGCCCATTGTGTTTATTATTGGGTTGACAAACCTTATAAATTTCCTGTAAACGCGCCTTCGCCAAATTTACAAAAAACAATACCTATTTACATATTTATTTTATTTTATTTATTTAGGATTTGGGAACGTTTAAGTATTACGTAACGCTCCTAGGGGGGGTGGGGGTCATCTTGGAGTGTTACGTCCATGTTAATGGCATAGGAAAATAGCGTAACGGGGGGGGGTCCAAAATGATCAAATTTTGGGTTAGGTAATACTGGAACGTTCCCTTTTCACTAAGAAAAATTTAGCTAAAATATTTTTTTTATTATTATGAAATAAATGTGTTATTCAATAATCGTGACTTGTTCAACACGAATTAAAGTAAACTTTTAGTGTATTAAAAATGTTAAAATCCAAAAACTAATTATAAAGTTTCTATAACTAGGTGCATGCAAAAATAATTCAACAATTTTTAATTTATTTCATGGAAATAGTAATCTAGATTTTAAATTTTTACTACTGTGAAATCACGCAGTCACTAATAATAGTAGTAATAGTACTATACCATACGTGTAAGTAAAGGTTGGAAATAGGCCTAACTATGTAAATTAGTTACGTATGCCAGTGCTCGAATAAACGAAGCAAACTGATAAACATGTAGCATTCAGAGCAGGTTAGTAAGAATGTAGACCTGAAGCCTATCCATAAATTACAATTGCGGTATATAGGCCTAATTATTGATAGCAAGCTCACTTTTAAGGAACACATTCTTAAAATAAAATCTGAGTCAACGCGCATGTTGGGTTTTTTGATGAGAAACTGTAAGCAATTTACAAATATTCAATGTTTAAAAACATTATACTTTGCGTTAGTAAGAAGTAAACTTGAGTATGCTAGCATTATATGGAACCCATACTATGACAGATATATCAATGATATTGAGCGGGTGCAGCGTAAATTTCTTAAATTCTTATGCTTTAGGTTGGATGGTGTGTATCCCGCCCAGGGTATTGGAAATAGTTATTTGTGGTCAAGGTTTGACGTTTTAGGCTTAGAATCTAGAAGATTTAGTACCTCTTGCATTTTCTTATTTAAAATACTTCGCAATGAAATAGATTGTAGCTATATTCTTGGCGAACTACCATTTTGTATACCTAGAATCTTCTAGAGGTACGAATTTATTTTATCTGCCAACTGCACGAACAAATGTTAAATATACATCGCCAATTTATAAAATTTGTAATTCATTTAATAAAATACATGCTATATGTGACTATACATTATTAAAATCCTCCAAATTTAAAGAAATTGTCAATAACCACTTAAGGACGGTGTACAATATTTAGTTTTAAGTTTTTCTTTTCTTGTAGACTTGTACTTTGTATTTATATAAGGTTTTTTATAAGATACCCTGTAATTGGTTTTACTGTTGGGTGTTAATTAAATAAATAAATAAATAAATAAATAAATAAATAATGTCAACAAAAAAATATCTTCAAGTTAAAAAAATGCTCCATTTCACGTTTTTAACAATGATCTAGGCCTAAGATACAGATTCGTTGCAAATTTTATTTTACACGGCGTTCACTAAACAAAAAAAGGGGTGGAAAACCATAAACAATACCCGGTTTTCGGTTAACCGGTTGCGGAAATTACCTCAGACCGGTTTTTGGTTAAAACATGAAAACAATAACCGGTTAAAATCCGGTTCAACCCTTTGAGACACAGTGGGACATGTCCGACACCATTTCAACTTACCTCTTGTGCACTGAATGTCCCATTTTAGGTTGTAAAATTATTTAAGAGTTTTTTTAGTTACTTGGAGCGTATTTCTACCAAACTTTATTAACAGTGGTAAAGCTACAACTCAAAAAAGTTGATACAAAAAGAAATAAAAATTGGGTCTCAAATGGTTAAAACTTTTTTACCAAATGTTACAGTATTAATAAACACATGTTGCGTAGGGATCCAAATGTACCAGCACGGTCTCTATGTTAGAATGATAATATCTTGTATACAATACACATATTGCAGTATTTATATCACGGGTAAAGTATTAAATACCAATGGTGGCGATATAAATAAAAGATATGTATTAACAAATAATATTCAGTATTAAAAATACAACGAAATTTTCTGAGTATATTTATTTGTTTTTCAAAATTCCAACCGGTATGTATATTAAAACTAAGAAAGCGATAGTTAAACGCTTACCTTTCTGAAAAATACGATTCTAAAACATCATAAAACCTAATACATTTTATGGACTATTTGAAAATATTTTACGAGATAAAGTAAGATTCATAAAACTATCAGTTTAATTTTAGATTATCAAAATAGGCTGGAATCGAAAGCATTTTTTATAAGTTATAAGGACATTATTTTCTTAAAAACTATAATTTTTTAGGTTTTTTTTTATCCAATGTAAGTTATCTGAGGGCAACACTTTTTTAGTTGATAAAATTAGGTTTGGAAATTTTGAGGCGTACAAATATCGGAGAAACATAGGTCCTAAAATTATCGCAAAGAGCTATCTCACTCCTTGCCCATAAAAGTTAATCCAGGCAACCTTTTAAAAAAAGAACCTACAAATTAAATTGTAATTAACTATATATCCATGGCTTGGTTCTAAAAGGGCCAGTGTCAGTTTGTCAGCAGCAGCGTTTTCAAAATATTACATCAGAGTTGATGTGAAAACGCTGCTATTGACAAAGTGATATTTCGCTTGGTAGCGAGATATATATTTAAGAAAATTTTATTTTTTGCACATACATTTTTTATCAACTTTTTTTGTAATCCTTTAATTTTTTTTTGTTTTATTTTTTTTGCATTTTTTTTTGTCGATTTTTTTGGCCCACTTATTTTTTTGTATTTTTATTTGGGCTCACACTGTTCTAGTATAATAATAAAGAAATACCTTTGCTTTCCCTTTCATTAGATCCTCCAAAGTTATAGTTATGTTCTAGATTCTAGGATTACGGTCACGTGATCTCGTAGTTTATTACAACTGATTTGGCCAGTGTTATTTTTTGTCGTACTTGGAAACTGGCTGGCAACCATTAGGAAAATGAGGAAAATGATTTATCGTGCTATGTGTAAACACATGAAGAGTACACAATTCATAAGAGATCAAACACTTGTCTATAGAAGTCACGAGGAATTAAATTTTTATTTTTTTTTGAGCCAAAATCTTAACACATTAGGTAAATTTGATAGTAGTTTGATTATCAAAATTATATATTTTAGGGGCAGATTTTTTTATGTAAAAATCGTCCAGTGCGCGCAAAAAAAATTAAAATGTGTTTAAATTAGAATTGGTGAACATAATGCGTAAATTTATTAATTAATGCGAAATAAAAACAAATTCAATTCAAAAATAAGATGTATTTTATTAAACAAACAGGTTTAAAATTTGTACCACAGCGCACTTTAACAACGAGAAACTGGCCCAATTATTCCAAACTAAAAGTTAAAAAACAGAAATGCGTACTAAATATATCAGATTTAGTAAATATCTGAATCCAAATCCTAGCTGAAAATGTCTTTATCGTGTTAGGTTTAAAAACAAAAAAATATCATACGCTAATATTCTTATTTTGTCGATTTTAACCATATTTTTACATAAACTATAGTATAATTTTCATTCATGACACTCTTTACCATTTAAGCTTATTCTCTACGTAAAAAGGTATTTTATAATTTAATTTTAATTTAATTAGCTAGTAATCATTTTTAAAATGGTGGTGCACTTTGGCAATTGTGTTGGTGGTACAAAATTCGTACCACTGCCCCTGAAAGAGTTAAGAAAAAGGCAACAAGAAAGGTGCACATTGGGAACGGTTATAATAATAATATAAAGGAGTTTGATAAAACTACACTATGTGGTTTTTAGGTCCGTTAAAATTATAATGTTTAAAATAAAGAAAGCACAGAAAAAAAAATTATTTAAAAATCTGTCAAAGTAGACTTTTTATTTTTTCTTTATTTGATAGGCAAAATGGTTCGCAAGATATAGCCCAAAAATTATGATCTAAACAAAAATGTTAAGCAATATTGTTGTTATTTTGGCGTATTTAGGTCGGAGTCAAACTATGAATTTCATGCAAAAAACGCCTATCGCCAAAAACGGCCTTTAGATCCTTATGAAATTGGTACTCATTTATACAATAAACTGGCTATATAAAGCCCATACAATATTTCACTTTACACGCTTATTCTGGTTAAAAAATAAGGTTGTTTGTTGTTTTATAAAATTTAAACATAGTTTCCAAACTACGATAAGGAATTTGGCATAGTCCAATCAATTTGTGCAAAAAATACTATATCAAAAACCTATTTTATTAATTTTTAACCAATTAACGCTCTTATTGTATTAGTGCTGAAAACACCGTGTATTATAAACGAAATTTTATTAATTCAATGTATTTTACATTAATGTAATAAACTTAAGGCATTAGTATAATGAACTTTTCTTAGATATTGGTATAGCATTAAAACATGCGAAAAAAGTGTTTTCTGTATCTGGTCTACGTTATATGGTATATATATATATATATATATATATATATATATATATATATATATATATAAAAATCTCTAACAATAAAGACTGATATGACTTAAATGGTGCACCCGGTACACACAGGTAAAAAATTCCAAAAAAGCGGAAAAAAATCATGAAGCGTCGAAAGTTGAATATTTATATACCTTATAGTGTCCTCTAAATGATGTATATACAATTTTTTGAAAATGTTTGCGGTCTTGCTTAAAAAATTAAATTTAAGTGGCACTTTGCATATGTCCACACTTAATTTTTTTTAGGGCTGTATTTTTTAATTTTTAAAATATAGTACAAATATGAGGTATTAAATCATAAAAAGGTATTATCTCCATGTCCGGACGCGTCATGAATTCAGATTTAATTTTTTTTTTGTATATATTTAGGTTTAAAACAATGAAATAAACCTAAACAATAGAAAACTACTAAAATATTCGAATTTTTCAGTTTTTTAAATGGAGTTTTTTTTTTATTTTAGTTTTTTTAACAGCCTAATTTAAGGTTGAAAAAAACTTTTTCGGTCAATTTATAATTTTTTATACTGAATTTGAATCTGAATAAAAAACACCTTCATTCCATTTAAAATTTTTAAGTTACCCCTCTCCCGCCTAAGGGTGTGGATGAAAAAAAAATCTTGATAAAAAGGTGTCCCCGTTGATATTGAAGCTTAATACCAAATTTCAAAAACCTATCTTGTACGGTTTCTGATTTTCTTCCGTTTTTTTTGGTATTTTTTACCTGTGTGCGGTGTAAGTAAAATAGAAGAAATGAAATATGTATCAAAAGACTGGACCCTTACGGGAAATTTTCGTGACAGAACACATAACGTGCATATTTAATTTAGTCTGTGAATAACTATTATTATTATTGTACATTGAATAATACCCTTAAAATGAGGTAGGAGGGGCGTGTTAATTTGTGTAATGTGAATATAAATCCTTACACTCGAAATATTAAAATTAAAATGCTTGAAAGATAATTTATCATTCACAGTGGCCGATCCAGAAGTGAGAAAAAATAGAAAACAATTTTTCATTTTTCCAAACGGTTTATACACCCAGAAAAATATTTTTTTGATTTAGGTAAATACCAATTGAGCGTATTAAAAGTAATACAGGTTTGGACTTTTTAGAAACTTAAGTATACTCTGTTAAAAAGAAAGCCCAGTTAAAAAAAAAAAACGCCTTAATGTCGATTTCTCCCGTTAGATTAGACAGGGACAAAAAGGATAGAAGACATACATACACTCCCACTTCCACCCAACCAAACTAATTCTGTATTTGTTCTTTGTTGAACAAATACAATATTTACTTGGCCGGGCGAAAAGTGTAACTATATTATTTTTTATTGAAGAAATTACTGGCGCCATCTAAATTTTAGTAGAATTATCTTATTCTACAGATTCACATTAGCTATGTTCGTTCGTGCCGCTCACTGCTACACTTTCCGGCCAACCAAATAAATACTGTATTTGTTGTATGGAAAACAAATACAGTATTTATTTGGTTGGCTGGAAAGTGTAGCACAAATGAGATAGAGATAGGGTACACGTCTTTTGTTTCATAATTCTAGTTGTAAAGAGCTCCATTGATTCTGGCCAATACAGTGGTTGGTACTTTAATTCTTTTAAATTTTTTAACTTTGAAACGGGTTACTTTTAACGCCTGCCAACAAAATATTTATTGATAATATTAATACATTCCAATGCCAAAAATGATAATTAAATTTGATTTTTCAATTAGTTCCCAGAATTTTTAGTATTTTGATATTTCCACAAACTGCTTCTATTCTTACTAGCAAAGGAGACCTATATTAACCAATTATTATTATTATTATTATTATAGTAAACATTTTACGTTTACTACTGACGTTTTAGAAGTAAGTTTTTGCAAAAAATAAACCAATCGAAAGTGACAATTTGGGGTTATGCATTTTTTTATTCTTTTTTTGGTAAGATAAAAAAATGGCAATAAAAGTTTTATTGATTTTATCCAAGCATTATAATTATCACTAAAATTAATAATTTATTTAATTTAATTAAAAAATCCCCATATAGTGCTTTTTTTAAATAAGTGTTAAGTGTAAATTTAAATTAAAAAAAAAAGTCCAAACACTTTATAAGAAAGTATAACAAGAAGTATGTTACAATTCAAATACAACTATAACCAAAGAAACAACAAAAGTATTATGGCGCCATCTAATCACGTAACTTTTAATTAAGTTTTAAATTATGATTTAATTTAGGAAAATTAGTAGGTGGCGCTATCTAATTTCTAAATAAAAACATACCTTAAACATGTTTATTTAAAATATTATTTTTCTCCTTGAAAAAAAAACGATTTTTTTTATTTTTCCAAACGGTTTATATATTTACACTTGCACTGTGTATAATCCTCTTTAATATTTAAATTAATGTGTCTCCACTCCACAATGGCCGTCAGCCACAGATGTCAAACTTTTCCTCACACACACAACAACAACAACTCGTTTAGGGGAGAAAATTTAAAAATCTAACAGCATAAACCTCACACACGGCTCCCGTTTATTCAATCTCGGACCTAAATGAGGGCTTTCAATGGAGTGAATATTTTTTTCGGATTATAATTTATAGAGGTTTACAAAATCTGTTTGTATAATTAAATGTTATTGATAAGGTATTTAAATGTTATTGATAGGTTATTTAAATAGTTACTAAAGCATTTATTGATCAAAACGTAAAATTCTTGCTATTAGTGTCCAAATACTAGGTTGTTTCCTACACTGTAAAAAGTAAACTGAATATTCAGTTATAAATGGATAGGAAATCGGAAGTTATTATCCTATACAATTGTACTTTAATTTTTGTTAAAAACACGCAACTTTTCATGCCAATCCTTAAATATTAAAGTACGTGACCTTAGAACTGTACACGGAAAAAAAAAATTATAGCTAGGAGCGCTATAACACACATACCAAGCAAATTATAATCGCTTATTATATAAATACAAGGCTTTTTCTTACAATTATGGCAGTCAGTGTAAAAATTTATATGAAATACTTTAATTGTTTAGTGAATAATTAAATATAACAAATAGTATGGCATTTATAGCTTAAATAGATTTAATTATTGTCCGTGCTAATAATTTTTATAATATAATAAAATTTCTGTAAATTTATAATAGTGCCTGTAATAAATATAATCGTGTTTGTAATATATATAATCGTTTCCAATTTATTTTTAACATTATTAGTTATTGTGTCCCTTATAATCTATAGCTTAAATCACTATAATTTGCCACTGTTACCAAATATCTTATAATGTATAGCGCAGAGCCCACTAATTTCTTTCCGTGTAGTGTTTTTAACAAAAGTTAAAGTAGGATCATAACTTCCTATCAATTTGTAACTGTATATTTAGTTAATTTGTTTCTTTTGGTTTAGTAGTCGACAAAATTTAAAATTCTCCACTATTTAACAAAAAGAGTCAAGAATTTGGAAAATTTGAACCATTGTCCGAAAAAATTGTATTTTCCTTTATATTTTACATTTTCTCACAAATGCTACAACCTTTTAAGGTTAAAACGTTATGATGGCGCGCTTTCCAACTTCATATGACAGATGCCCCAGCACTTCAATTCCGTTCAGTCGATCTAAATCAACCGAATAAAAAGTTTGGATGGAATGGGATTTTGGAAGTGAAAACACGGCAAAACTCTTCAAACCATTTAATCCGGTGGCAAAAGTTTCACCGACAAAACGCAACAATTATGACAAGAGAATGTATAATTCATACCAAGATTGATGTTTCTTTGGACGAAGTGCTAAGAATTTTACTAACATAATTTTTTTTACACAAGAAGAAAAATGACAAAAAAATATTTTTTTTTACCCCAAATACAAATCTTTTTAATGATTCAGTTTCTGCATGTTTCATTTAAAAAAAAATCTGAAAGAATCGTAATGAAAAATCAGTGAAACAAAAGAAGAGCACACTCAGCAACGCATACTTTGAAGGTTGCTTAATTGAGATAGGTGTACGCACTGGTTAGTATGTAATTTGAGACCGAGAGAACAAATTACAAAGACAAAAAGGGTACTTTGTACTTTTTGGCATTTACAAACTGAGGGTTAATAAATGAAAACACAGGTCAACTATTATTAAAATTTTGTTTGTTTCGATGTTAGTCATTATTTTGTTATTATTTGGAACCAAATTAAAGCGAATTCTTCTTTTAATCCTAATTTAATCTACCCGGGAATAATAAAGATATCGCCCTGTAAATTTTGAAACATCGTATCTGCAATTACCTCTGTACATGATGACTAGTAACATATGAAAAATGCAACTAACGTAAGGGCCTAACCCTCATTTTTTGCGAAATACGGTTTTTGCTTGAAATTGGTACTACTTAAAGTACTGTATCATTCTAGTTATAAAAATTCCTAATATGTTACTAGAAGTGGCAAAAAAATGCATTCGAAAATAAGGTTAGGGGTGCAAATTTTAATAATTTGTTTTTTTGCCCCACCCAAATATTTACCATTAACTATTCTTACTTAAAAAAAGGTTATGCACCTATTTAAAACTAGAAAAGACAAGATCTTATAAAAAAACACAATCTTATAATAAACGGGTAGGTAAGGCTTTTTCAGAAATTTCCTTTTTTTCCCCACCAAAATATTTACCGTTAACTACTCTTGGTTAAAAAATGCTTATGAACCTATTTAAGACTAGCAAAGAGAAGATTTTATGCAAAAACAACCTTATAAGAAATGTGTGGGTTAGGCCCTTTTGATAATTAAGGGCATTGTTTATTTCAACTTTTTTGTTGTTGGAATCTACATAAAACGATGTAAACAATCAAAAACTGTTAATGTTTTGTGTTAATTATTAGGTGAACCAGCCTTTAATAAAAACATATGTATAATTTAGCAACAGAAAGGTAACTCTTAAGCAATCCTTATCAAAAAAGGAGCGTCTATGGCAGCTCTTTGTACAGCGTTTTGATAAACTGCGCATGCGCACGCGCATGCGCTGACCGTTTTTCAATATGTTATTTTAAATAAAAAACATTTTTTTACAAAAAAAAAAACACCAAACAGACGCCAAACCAACGTTAACGTAAACCAAGGCCCCCTCATTAAAAAAAGACCAAACAAGGAAAAACCAAAACAAACTCCTGCACAGAGAGCTGCAATTAGGCGCTTGTATCAAAAACCTATGTACAGGGTAGTCCATTAATTATGACAATCCTAAATGTTTTAATAACTATAGTATAGTATAGTATAGTATAGTATACTAGATAAATCTAAAAATATTTTAAACAAAAGTTATTGCTTAATGGGAGCACCAATGGTGGAGAGCCCCAAATAAGCTTTTGGCTTGTGTTATTTTATACTTTTTTATTTAAAGTTTATTCCTTTTTAAGATTGTTCTTTCATTAAAAAAAAAAAGTTTCTATGACCTTGACATTTTTTGCGAAATACGGTTTTTGCTTGAAATTGGTACTACTTAAAGTACTGTATCGCTCTAGTTATAAAAATTCCTAATATGTTACTAGAAGTGTGCAAAAAAATGCATTCGAAAATAAGGTTAGGGGTGCAAATTTTAATAATTTGTTTTTTTGCCCCACCCAAATATTTACCATTAACTATTCTTACTTAAAAAAAGGTTATGCACCTATTTAAAACTAGAAAAGACAAGATCTTATAAAAAATCACAATCTTATAATAAACGGGTAGGTAAGGCTTTTTCAGAAATTTCCTTTTTTGCCCCACCAAAATATTTACCGTTAACTACTCTTGGTTAAAAAATGCTTATGAACCTATTTAAGACTAGCAAAGAGAAGATTTTATGCAAAAACAACCTTATAAGAAATGTGTGGGTTAGGCCCTTTTGATAATTAAGGGCATTGTTTAGGCCCTTATTTCAACTTTTTTGTTGTTGGAATCTACATAAAACGATGTAAACAATCAAAAACTGTTAATGTTTTGTGTTAATTATTAGGTGAACCAGCCTTTAATAAAAACATATGTATAATTTAGCAACAGAAAGGTAACTCTTAAGCAATCCTTATCAAAAAAGGAGCGTCTATGGCAGCTCTTTGTACAGCGTTTTGATAAACTGCGCATGCGCTGACCGTTTTTCAATATGTTATTTTAAATAAAAAACATTTTTTTACAAAAAAAAAACACCAAACAGACGCCAAACCAACGTTAACGTAAACCAAGGCCCCCTCATTAAAAAAAAGACCAAACAAGGAAAAACCAAAACAAACTCCTGCACAGAGAGCTGCAATTAGGCGCTTGTATCAAAAACCTATGTACAGGGTAGTCCATTAATCATGACAATCCTAAATGTTTTAATAACTATAGTATAGTATAGTATAGTATAGTATACTAGATAAATGTAAAAATATTTTAAACAAAAGTTATTGCTTAATGGGAGCACCAATGGTGGAGAGCCCCAAATAAGCTTTTGGCTTGTGTTATTTTATACTTTTTTATTTAAAGTTTATTCCTTTTTAAGATTGTTCTTTCATTAAAAAAAAAAAGTTTCTATGACCTTGACGCCATAAGTTTTAAATATATTAATAGCACCATTTTGTGCTCCCATTAAGCTCTTATAACTTTTGTTTTTTACTTTTTTTTTTGATATATCTATCAGGTATTAAAATATTTAGGATTGTCATGATAAATGAATTACCCTGTATGTGTCAACCATTTTTTAGTAATTACTGCTAAACAGTATTCCATGTAAAATATATTTTATTCTATACAGTATAATAGTATGCGATATAACTGAATAAATATTAAATAGGTTTTTAACTAGGGGCAAATAAAATGTAAAGAATTTCAATAAGGCTTAAGGATCATAATATAATTGTCATCTGCTACCTTAAAATGTTTCTGACAACCCCATGAATAATTTTTTCGATAATAGATCGACGATGATTGTGTGTGATTGTTAATCCGTTATAGCACCATTACGCATTTGAACTGGTAAATTTATTGAGTTGTATACATCGGAAAAAGGGGACTGCTCCACCTATGGTGTACTCCTTCGCTACTGAATCAGACCAGATAGTTTCTATTAAATAAGATTATCTACGAAGAATACCGCCTGATTTTGTGCAGGGTCATACAAAACATTTATCGTGAAAACGGGTTTCAGTAATTGATGAATTATTTATTGTAAATACAAAGAAAGATATATATGTTTTTAATAGAAAACATGTGATCCATCATCATTAATGATTTTAAAAACTAAAAATGTATAAAGACATGAATTTTTAAATTTAATAAAAATTATAAAAATATTACTTCAGTATCAAGTACAGGGTTGACTCTTGGTACTAATTAGAGCCAGTATCAACACTCAGTTCGATGTTTAGAAAATAGATTGTTGAAATATTTAATAAAACATGTTTGTTCAATTATAATTACATTATAAATTTTAAACATTTGTTTAAAGGAAAATGTTAACGGGAGTTTGAGTAAATCAGATCTTCTGGAAAGGGATAGTAAGGAGAAGGAATCAAATGGTATACGCTAAAGACTGAGAGCTTGCTTAAAGATATTTTGGAGAGTGATCTGGGAGAGAAGGAAGGGTGTAGAAATTTTAAGGGAATTAAATAATTGGGCGGAATAGGGTGGGATAAAGAGCTGCCTCCCACCAGTCTTGTGATGCATGTCTTTATGATAATGATATTTTGATTTACCCAATAACCTTTCTCTTTAAATGCATCCTTCTCTAAAAGGTTTGGTCCTTCATGTACTGTTACAATTTTGTTGAAAAAATTGGAATGAAAATTAATAATTTAAATATAGGAAAGAATATAATAATAAGCATACTTTTGATAATATTGATTTTTTCTTTTAAATACCATTTTTGTCCCAGATATATTACGGTATATTTACCCTTTTTCTCCATAATTTTGCGTGAGAAGCCAACCAGGCGTTAAGTTAGAAGGGGCGACAATCGCTGGAGCGTACTGCATATTTATACTCCGGTAACAATCAGCTTACCGGAGTACATATACCGAATGTCCCATTTAAAATTAAATATCCGGAATAAATAGGTATATTTATATAAAAAAACAAAGGTCAATGTTTATTTTCGCTAAAAATTCACTTTCTTGTGGATCCTTTGTTTATTCCGTGTAGTATGTACTAATGATCTAGTGTACTAACGACCTAGTATTCTTAGTATTTAGTTTCCAAATAGGATACACGGTCAGAAACCGCGTTAGTAATCTATTTCGCATTTGCAATATTAATCCTTCAAAATATTTAAAAGTGATAAAAAGTTTATCATTTTTTGTCCATGACTTTTTAGTTTAAACAAATGGCCTTTCAATGGATTTAGGGTAAATTGGAGTTATAAACCTTATAGCAACACTTTTTTTTCAAATTGGCTCGAGTTCTTGAGACAACGGATACCAAAACTAGGCTTTTGGAGTTAATCTACGCAAATTTTCCAAAAACTGGGACTAATTTAAAAAAAAAAATAATGAATATCATATTCGTAATCAGCACCAAAAACCTTAAAATTACTTTTATATACCTTGTACAAACATATGAAAAAATACTAAAAAGCAATATATTAGTGAGTAGTACAAACATATCAGGCAATATTATCATCAACCAAACTAAGCCGTTCTGTCCTTTTTATTGATCAGAAAGAAAGATGGCTTTTCAACTGGCCAATTAAAATCACAGAATAACTTAGTTTAGTTAGTGATAATTATGCCTGAATCAGCAATTAAATAAAGTATCTAACTTTGAAGTTATTCAGGTATTTTCTTTTAAAATGGGACACCCGCTATATTCAGTCTAGTAAACTGTGGTCGCGACTTAAACTACCCGCTTTTTTATGCTTGTTAAAGGGGAAATTTTAGGCATATCCTGTCCTGTGGCAAAACGGACAAAGCAAACCCACAGATAATTGCCCATGTCTAAATACCGCCAGGATTTTAAATATTCTGCCTCCCGTGTTCTTTGGTTTGGAAATATCATCACAGGAACTGGTTTATTTGGGTCCATTTTGCAGAACATTCTGCTGGCTGGAAGAATTTATGACTTCCTAATGAAATTTATTAAATGGATGTTTAATTTTCAAAATTTAACAGTTCTGTTACTTCTAAGTTATGGCGAATATATGTCGTTTGATATCTCACATAAATTTGAGACCAAAAGTGCTCTATAATTCAAGAAAACTTTGCAGACTCAAATTTGGGCTATGGCTTTCTATCTTATCTCACTCTTGATTTTAAGAAGGTTTTTAAAAACCTGAATGTATACTTGACAAGAGCTGAGTTATGATTTGAGAAATATGCCTAAAAATACACCTAAAAAGAGCCCTAGTTCCCCTGGACAGGGATTTAGCACAAATGTTCATAATATGAGTTAAAGTCAAGTCTATTTTGTTTTAAATCTCGTGTTATTTTAGTGAAACAAATGAGAATCATTGTTTTGGCTTGCAGCTATGTAGAAGATTTGGTTATTAAAAATTACATCTTTAGTGGTAAAAAATGGGATCTCATCAAATATATATTTTGCTATATATATAAAACTCTCTAAAAATGAACTGTGTGGTATACATCTAGACGTGGATTGTTTTGTTTTAATTGTGGTGGGATAAAGGGGTTAAAGGGAAGCAGAAACTGATATTTTAAAATAAAATTTATTATTATCTTTAACTTTTTGAAAGATTGTCTTAATTTGCACGTCTTGCCTCAGTTCACCGTTAGGAATGGAAAACTCGTACCCGGTTTAAAATAAAATTACGAAAAAAAAAAAACGTATTACACGGAAAAAAAAATTATAGCTAGGAGTGCTATAACACACATACCAAGCAAATTATAATCGCTTATTATATAAATACAAGGCTTTCTCTTACAATTATGGCAGTCAGTGTAAAAATTTATATGAAATACTTTAATTGTTTAGTGAATAATTAAATATAACAAATAGTATGGCATTTATAGCTTAAATAGATTTAATTATTGTCCGTGCTAATAATTTTTATAATATAATAAAATTTCTGTAAATTTATAATAGTGCCTGTAATAAATATAATCGTGTCTGTAATATATATAATCGTTTCCAATTTATTTTTAACATTATTAGTTATTGTGTCCCTTATAATCTATAGCTTAAATCACTATAATTTGCCACTGTTACCAAATATCTTATAATGTATAGCGCAGAGCCCACTAATTTCTTTCCGTGTAGAATCAGAGGTGAGTAGCTCTTTTTTAGACATCAAAATTTTTGCCAGGGGTAAAGCTTTTTTTTTCAGAAAAGCGGTTCCAACCGGTTATTGATTCGTTTTAATCGAAAACCGGTCAGAGGTAATTTCAGCAACCGTTAACCGAAAAACGGGTATTGGTTTTGGTTTTCCACCAATATTCACCGTAAATTTCACCTTTAATAATTAAATTAAAATTGAGATATTGACGTGTCGCTTCATGTCGCAGACACAAAGTATAATTTGTGCGCCCTCGAGTCTGAGGCGTACAATGTACCAAGGGGGTAAAATTACTACTAATTGAATTTGCACGAATCTCAATTCGAAACGATTCATTTAACATACGTGCATGTACAGTAGCACTCATAAAATTCATCCGTTTTCAATTTGAAAATATAATTATTTTTTTTTGTCATGACTTTTTTATTATTGGTCGTACGATGAAAATTCAAACATAGTTAAAAAGAATTTTCAATTTTCTACACAATTATTTTAAATCATTTTTGCCATAGGAATATTAGTTTCCGAGATATAACTATTTAAAGATCTTGCCACTTGACTTTTTTCTGGCTTATGTTTCTATTTTGATTCCAAGGTGGATCATAAACTTAGTATTTATAACCATATTAAATACGAAACGGTTGTGCATTTATGGAAAGCAAATTTAGTAATTGAGTACTAAAAACTACACTGTAAAAAGTAAACTAAATATTCAGTTATAAATGGATAGTAAACTGCAAGTTATTATCCTGTACTTTATTTATTTATTTATTTATTTTAGAACTATAGTGTTTTTAACAAAAATTAAAGTACATTTTTATTGGATCATAACTTCCTATCCATTTGTTACTAAATATTCAAATACAAATGGAAAGGAAGTTATGATCTTATAAAAATATATTTTAATTTTTGTTAATAACACTACATTTCCAAAGTCACGTACATTAATATTTAAGGACGGACATGAAATGTTGCGTGTTTTTAACAAAAATTAAAGTTCAATAATAACTTCCGATTTCCTATCCATTTATCCATTTGTAACTGAATATTCAGTTTACTTTTTTCAGTGTAATAAGTTGTTAAAGTGAAACATAACGTTTTTTAGTTATCGTTACTACGACAACTTGTAAATAAATAAAGTTGCTTGTGGTTCCAAATATAAATAATCTTTCAGTATTTATTACTGTAACAAACTCTTAGTTTAATGACCGTCATTAGATATGACCAAAGAGTTAATTTTTTGAATGTAAATAATTCGTTTCATCCTAAAAGAACACATGCGTGTCCCGACCGAAACAAGATAAAAAGCTATAATGCGCCGTGTGTATTTTAATTAAAAATGTATCCTTTTAATTATGCCGTGCTGTAGCAGTGCATTCATTTCTTGATATATGAACGCGCAAAAGAGGAATAATTTAATAATACATAAACCATTAAAACATAACTAGTGTGGGTTCTTCGCAATCAAAATTTTGCGAAAATACGAATTTTACGCCGAGAAACATAAACAAAGAAAAATATACTATGTATTTAACATTAATCTATTGCCTGTAATAAGATTTTTATTTATAGTAGAACACCTAAATATTTGTAATGAATATAATCAGTTTTCCAACATTATTTAGAATATTATTTAAATATTCCATCAATCTATTTTCTAATCATCGTACAGAGTGATATTGGTAGACTGCAGTTTCGGGCTGCTGGTCCTCTTCAGTACCAAGAGTCAACTCTGCACGCTGATTAAGAAAATATTCTTTGACTTTATTCACTAAATGAATAATGCCATGAGATTGATGTTTACTTGTGCGTCATCTATTGCTAGATGTAGACAACTACTCATACTTCTCCTAGTCTGGAGAATGGTAGCAAGTTGTCCTTATAAATTCTACGCCTAACCACACTATGTGATTAAGTCACACAAGTCTTTAACTTGCTACCCTATGTATATTAAATGTAATTAGTCAATTTAGTTACCCTATTTTGTAATCCTTTTTAATTTTAATAAACAAATAAGTTGTCTATTCGTAACAAATAAAAAAAGTATTTAATAAATTGTACTTATTAATCACAATTAAACATTTATTTACTGGAGATGGAGAGTTTATTTGGTTTTGTCCAAAATATTTAAGGCAAATAGATTGTATATTAAAGGTTATTAGTCAATTTAATTACCACTTTTAAACTTCATTTACAATGCTCACTAGCTCGAGCCATTTAAAATAATATATTAAAAATAGTTTATTTAACACCAATATACACTGATAAAAAAGATAATTTATATTTATTTGGATATGGCCAATTAAATTATTTGGTTGTGAGTAATAAATTTTATTTGAGTCAAATAAATATTTAGTTCATGTAAATAAACATTTTGTTTTCAATATTATTTAATAATGGGAACAAAATAGTTTATTTGACGGAAATAAAATTTATTTGACACAACCAAATCAATACCCCCAAGCAACAAGGCCGTAACTCATATATTGTCATTTTTCACGACAGCTAAATTTCTAAAATATTTTTTTTTTCTTATTTAAGGGTGTGGAAATGATTGAAGTGGAAAAGGAAGCCATGTGATACATCATTTGAAAGCTTATAATATTCTCTATTTAACTCTATAAGTATTTATTGTTTATTTATTGTTTGTTTCTGATAATATTCAAAATGAGAATTTCTTACTATAATGCTTTTGGTAAACTTTTGGTTAAAATGGCCTGTGGAGAAATATGAGTAGTACCATCATGTGTGTCTTTTTTCAAGGCGTTTACCTATGAGTATAACTCAAAATAGATCTAACTTGAGTTACATCCTTGTTGCATGGGAGTGTCGAAATGATTCAATTGGCCATATACAACCAAATATTTTGTACACACAAATAAACTGTTTTATGAGTGTACTGAGTTATTTCTAGAGATTAAACTTAACTCTTTTCCCCTATTTTGTAATCCTTTTTGTGATGATTAAAATTATATTTTCTGCAAATATATTTTTTTTTCGGTGTAATTTAAGAAACATAAATCGATTTTAAGAGCATGCTCTGAAGTTGGCAGTTTTTTTTATGGCGTAATAGATCCAAACTTAAAAATATAGAATGAAGCTCAGTGGGGTTCACCGGTGGAGCTTTATTAACATTAAAAATATGCTATTATTGATAAAATATAGTTGTAATTTTGTTAATCTTTTTTTCAGTGTACTTGCAGAATATATTACCTCGAAATCTGTAATAAACAAGCCAATTTTAAAGTATGTGTTCCTTAATTACACCGCCAAAATAGGTATAACAGTAAAAACGTTTCGTTTTAGAGGAAATTAAAATGTGCAGTTTTAAAATAACCAAGACAAAGAACAAAAAATCCAATTAAAGGGTTAGGGCATTAAACTACCGCTTAACTTGAAAGGTTTTTATAGGACAGGAAAAAATACGAGTTTTCTATCCTTGTTGCTCCTGTACAAATGTCTCTTGGCTTTTCTGTTTTATCTGATAATCCGGTTCACCCAAAAAGATAACACCCTGCAGCTTTTGAGGATGATAATGGAAAGCGATCTTAATTATAGGCAGTTAATTAAATAAAAGAGATAATTTTATTTACACTAGTATATTCTTAATTTGGTTTAATTAAATTAATTTAACATATATAAATAAAAGGACTTTTAAGGTTGTATGCGCCATTTTGGCCATTTCTGAGACTTACATTTTGTATATTTTTAAGATGTTATTCAAATCTACAGAGCCGGCCAGATGGGCTTTCGGCATTAAATATGAGTCATTGATGGACTAGGTGGGTTGTCGGCAGCGAAGGTGTTAACTGAGTAATTTTGATGTTTGAATAATGAAAATGAACATGATTTTTAAGCATAAGAGAGGTAAAACTTACAGCGTTTCCCGAGATTATAAAAAATACTAAATTTTGAAATTAAAAATGACTTTATCCAATACATACAGATAATAAGACGATTACCAGCTTTATTTTAAATAGATAAACTCAATAATAACCCCCGAGTGGCATTTACTTTATTGAGTGGATAATTATTTATTTTACCCACTCAACTGTCACTTGTCAAATTATTTTCTTGTAAATGTCATCAAAGTTTTTAATAAAAATATGAATTCCTTAGCTATTTATTGGATAAAACTTTGTATGGCACTCATGGGTAAACCGATATTGCCCTCTCGAAAATTAACCTGCTTGACTGACACCTCGCAGGTTAATTTTCTCATGTGCAATATCTTACTTTACCCACTAGTACCATAAATAACTATTATTTAAAAACGGCTCGGTAGGCGATTTAAATTTTTGTCAAAACTGTTTGGGAATGTCCCAAAAACAACCTAAAATAAAAAAATCCGGGGTGGTCTGACTTTCCATTTAAAATTTTTAAGGCTAGCCGTGAAGATTCTTATAACAACGATGATAGTTTTTATTCAAAATTAATTTAAATTGATAAATTAGGAACAGCTAGATGCATATACATATTTATTCCTTTGACAAATTAAATGTTCACCTTCAGAATTAATGAGGCTGATATGAATATAGCCTAACGAGTAAACTATCATTTAAATATTAAACATTAACCCGATTTAATCCAGCATTCGTGATGCGTGTTAATTCTAAGATGAATATATCTATGTTGCTCTTTATGTTAGGTCTCGAATTTCGCACTTTCAAGTTATTGTGTTAAATGTGTGGTTTCGGCAGAAAAAGTACCATGTTGTTCGTGTTGTAATTTTTAAGTTTTTGTTCATAAATTAATTATAAAGTAGTAATAATGCAATCGGCATCTCAGACATAGAATTTGGGCTTTACATAAAAAGTTTCTTCCACAATTAAGATTTTAATCTAAGGATTTCTGACTAGTTTTCAAAACTTTATTTTCAAGATAGCTCACTTGGTAGGCTGGTGCTCGGAAGGTATCAGGTTTAAATTATTATTATATTTTTATTTTATACTCTTATGTGAAATATTATTATTTTAAAACAGGTTTAAGGCCAATCCACTCAGAAACCAGAATAAATAAATGTTGTAGGTTTTACTACAAGGTCACCAATTTGTCTGATCGATTAGAATTCAACAAAACTTGTTGAATTTGTACTTAAAATTATAGAATCGATTTCCTCTTTCATTTTAAAAAAGGTCTGTTTCTCCAGACTAGACAAACATTTTTTTTAAGTTTTTGGGGTTGCTGAATCCGAATCTGGGGTTGGTTTGACACGGTCAGGTCGCAATTCGTTGCTAACCTCAAAAAAGTGATGAAAGTTGAAACACAGCACCCAACACACAAAAACGTATAGAAATGTTTGCCTCGTCTTGTGAAATAGACTTTCTTTACTTCGTGTAGGTTCCTGTGCACAGGCACACCAAAGAAAAAGGTCTGGTTCCCCAGACGAGACAATGATGATGAAATGTTTCAACTTTTTTGAGGTTAGCAAAAAATGCGATCTGACCGAGTCAAATAAACCCCAGATTCTGATTCAGCGACACCAAAAACTTATAGAAATATTTGTCTTGTCTGGAGAAACAGACCTTTTTTTGTGTGCCTGTGTAATTATTCCCCACACTCAGAAAAATCTCATCTTGTAAAATCAATAAGAAATTATTTTAATTTAGAAAAATTGCCTTTTAAAATATTAAAAGTAAAAACTTTACATTTTAGTTATAAATAATATTAATTTAAAAGAATAATTTTTACACGTTTTTCACTTTAAAATAAAAGTATTGCCCCTTACTTTCTTATTTTAATGATTTCTTAATAAAATTATAATATTTCCCTTTATATTGTTGAAAAATATCAAAATATTAAAAGAATTCTTTTTAAAATAACCTGTTTCTGTATTCAAATCATTTCTAGTTTACAAATGATTTAAAAAGAAACATTTTTCAAATTACAATGAATATTTTTATTTTTACAATGGCTTATAAAATTAAAAAATAACTTTTTGAATTAACAGAAAACACTGTCGGAGCAAAAACATATTGGTTTTCTTTTAAATCATATGACTTTTGTTTGATTTTACAACGATTTTTCTCTGAGTGCAACTAAAATTCATACAGTCGAAGAACATACATTTAGAGTAAACATTATAAAAATCAATTGCTTAAATTATTCCGAATGTCACCATAGTACTGCACTAATCAATCAAAATAATTCTAAAGAACTGTTATATAGGAAAACAAAAGTGACTTTAATTTTTGTAATGTCACGAAAAAAAAATGTCAATAAATGAAGCATTTCCACTGCAGTGGAAATAAGAAGTTTGTTGACTGGGTACTTTTTTCGTTGGAAGCACATGAATTTTCCTAATTTATTCGTGAAAATTTCCATTTTCCTCGTGAGAGACCGTCAAATGCAAGAAGAGAGGTTAAGAACGTGTAGACACTTTAAGCTTCATATACACTCTTGCCTACTGGGATGATTGGATTTTATCATATATGAAGGCGTGCTTTGGAAATACTGTTAACATTATATTATCACAGAGAAAACATATACTAGATAGATTCCCTAAACTAAATTATAATAACTAAACAAGTTTCTAATGTATTTTATCCAGAGACCTAAGTAAATCTGCATTTTGCTTCATAACTAATATTCTTCTTAAGCAAATAGTATATTACATAACTAGTGTGGAAAGTGACATATTTCACGCGAGTGGGAAGGTTTACAAAGGAGCCGCGAGTGAGGAAACTTCACAAGTGTATGAAATACACTTTCCAACGAGTTATATACACTATTTTTCCTACGATCCCGAAAAAATATGAAGTTTCTTATTTTAAAATTTTCAAATTTTTATTAATTTTTAAGAATAGCAAAGCACAAAATAATTATAAATGGCATACAAATTTATATATGTAGGTATGTCAAACAGTAAATATTATTTTCATTTAGCTTTAGTTTTCTTGGTATTAATTAAAATTAAAGTTAGGGATGACCGGGGCTAGTTGTCGCAGGGGTAAGTTGTCGAAGTGCTTGTATGTCAAAAAGTAGAATAGTTTTCTGCACCAAACCGAGATTGGCCTCTGCGTTACAATAGTGACATTTATCATTTGTAAACTTAAAAGCAATAAGTTAAAAGAGCAGCAATTTAATCTAAAAAATGTCAAAATTAAAGGGTCCAGTATTTTTTTTGTGGTAAATATTTTTTCTTATTGTGAGTGATTTAAAATATTAAGATAAGAAAATTTTATGTATATTAATAGTTTAAGGTGTATATT
This sequence comes from Brachypterus glaber, assembly GCA_958510825.1. NCBI lineage: Eukaryota > Metazoa > Arthropoda > Insecta > Coleoptera > Kateretidae > Brachypterus > Brachypterus glaber. The sequence continues at coordinate 14,227,015 of OY294047.1, read as the reverse complement.
ATTTGTTGATATTGTCATTTAGGAGTGTTTATTCATTAATTAGACAGTACTTGATACATAAGGTAAAGTTGACCACTGGGGCTAGTTGTCGGATTTGGTTTGGGGCTAGTTGTCGCATGATCTGGAGATATGTTCATAGTATAACATTTCCTTTTTCGCATTTTTTTAATTCAAAACTGTGTTAAAAAGTGAAACTTAATAGGATAGCAAATAAAATCGTTTATTAAATTAAATTAAAAGAAAAAAATAGAAAAAATATTATTTCATTATAAAGTTGACAATTTTGGTATAAGAGTAAAAAGTTAGATAACAATCGGTAAGGTACTCCTGTTGTAATACTGTAGGATTAACCGTTTTCGAGAAAAATTCATTTGAAGGTGAAATTCCACGGTTCGAGGACGAAAAATTAAATACTATATGTTGAAAACCAAAATTTTAATGATGCAGGGCGAATATACATTAAAAACTAAGAAAAAAACCTCATATACAGGTACTTCCAAAAATCAATCCTAATGGAGCTATGGTCTCCTAAATATGCACCATTTTTAAAGGGCTATGGCTTTTTTCGACCTACATGTATGGAAACTTTTTTTCTTAGTTTTTGATGTAGAATAACATTGCATCATTAAAATTTTGGTTTTCGAAATTTTAGTATTTAATTGTTCGTCCTCGAACCGTGAAATTTCACCTTCAAATGAACTTTTCTCGAAAACGGTTAATCCTACAGTATTACAACAAGAGTACCTTTTTTATGTATTTTGACCTGAGGAATCATATTTCAAAAATAAAATTGCAAAAAAGTTACACAGAAAAAAGTTTGGGACAAAAAACTGATAAGGCCCCCCCCGTTTCGCACACCCCTGGTTTAAATAAGTACGTGAAAATGACATACATCCTTATTAGGATTAATTCACGTGCAAAACCTCGTTAATATATCCCAAAGGGTTCCTGAGTTATTAAATAAAAACCCATTTTTTTAGCCAATTTCAAAGGGGCGTAGCTCAATTATGACGCATTTTTAGACATATGTTTATAGGAACTTTTTGTCATATTTTATCATGTAGAATCACCTGTTAAAATTTCCTACGCTATTTCAAATACACCCTGTATATAATTCTCCGCATGAAAGAAAGTCTCCGACTTAAGGGTGAGGAATCATTCGCGCTCTCTTCTTTCCATCAAGAGCGTTATAAGGCGTGCGTACTTATACCGGGCCTCCCACTTGCACACACATTCCAAACATATTTCCCGTAGCCACAGATCCGTGCGTCAAACTATAAGACTAATGACTTATTTATTCCGAGGTCTGTATATATTGTAGTATTACCGACGTTATGCTCCTCCATTGTTTCTTCAAACATAAGTGCGATTTAGTATGAGCTACCGGTCACTTGATCAGATCGAAGTCTCTTCCTTGGACGGTAAAAGAGTGTGTGGGTCGCAGTAATGACGCTAATTGTGTTAGCCACGAGAACGATGTAATTGGTAACCCTATACGGTTCTGGCCCGATGCCGCCGCACAATGGACTGAATTAACCTGTACAGCCAAAAAGTCTTTTTTTTTTAACACTATATTGCACCTCGTTTCCATTTGGGAATACTGGGCATTAAGACCCCTAAATTCTTTAATAATTATTGATTATAATGAAAATACTTTATGAGCAGTTTGTTTTCACTTGGGAACAATGGCCTTCAAGTTAGAGTATCTATGGATAGATGACAGTATCTAATAAATATTAAAACAGCTAATCATGCCATGCACTTTTAAGATTAGCTGGAGTCGATTTTTTGATAGTGTTGTTTTTTTTTAACGTGCTTGTGAGTTCCAAAAAAATTCTAAAAATTGTTTTGTTGATTCCGGATGAGTTTAAAAGATATATATTAAAATTTTTGAAACAAAAGAAAAAAAAATGAATATTTTTTATGAATTAGGCAAGTAAAAACACATATCATATATATATTTTTTTTTTTGTTGCAATATAAAATTATGTCCTGGTTATATGGTTATATGGTTATATTTGTAAGAAAGAAGTTAAAATTCCATACTAAATTTTAAATATTTATATGAGTTTTGGAAAAAATACAACAAAGTTCCGTTTTACTCCCAGTTTGTCAAACTTATCCTACTTAGATTTTTAGCAAAATATAACCTTTCGTCCCTTTGCAAAATGCCAGAAAGAAATGGCAGATTTTTTGTAGAATACGACTTACTGCGGTATGGTAAAATAGTTATTTATGGTACTAGTGGGTAAAGTAAGATATTGCCCATGAGAAAATTAACCTGCTTGGCTGACGCCTTGACAAGTGACAGTTGAGTGGGTAAAATAAATAATTATCCACTCAATAAAGTAAAAGCCACGCGGGGGTTATTATTGAGTTTATCTATTTAAAATAAAGCTGGTAATTGTGTTGTTAGCTGTATGTATTGGATAAAAACATTTTTAACCCATCAAGCATATGACGAGCAACTTTTCAAAACGCATTTTGTCCAATTTGGACAAAATTGAGTTTGAAGCGGATTTGAAAATATTTTTTTGTGCTCTACAGTCCTGTATAAACGAAACGTTTCAAACAGCATATGCCCCTGTGTAATTTAGGCGCAAAGTATAAGGTTCACATCAAAATGCTTTTTGTCCATAAATATAGTCGAATCAAAACGCATTATGTTATTTAGCCGCTAAGAGGCGACAATTTCGAACAAAACAGATGATATGAAAGTGTTAATTTTCTTTATTATAACGTGCAATTCAGCATTATGTCTAATTTTAACCGAAACAAAACGAATTTTATACATTGTGACGAAAAAAAACGCATTAAGCCCAAACATTTTTTAAATTTCTCCAGTTTTTCTGATAAATCTTGATTAAAATGAGATAACTTATCACATCTAGATTTTAGTTTCTATCAAAAAACCTCACTGACCTAAAAATATATGACAGGATTTAAGAGAAAATCGTTTTTCGTTAATATCAAAAAAATTATTTTTTGGACAAAATGCGATTTGAAAAGTTGCTCCTTATATTCTATAATTTTAGAAACGTAAGGGAAGTATATGAGATTAGAGCCCCAGAGAAGTTAATATATTTCTGTAGTATCTTGTACTAAAAATAACATTCTAATGCTAATAATTTGCAAAATATACCATCAAACAATAAAATACGATACGATTTTTTCAACTTTGACTAAAGAGCACAGCAAAGACTACTTTCAGAGAAACATTTTTCTAAGAAAATATTTGCACTTGTTTTTCCGTAAATTAAGTCCATTTTACTAAAACTAAATACTGTAATAGTCAGCTTTGCTATTTTATAGCACACTGTGCACCATCAGACTCATCTCGTTCGCGCTGCGGGCCTTCCACAAGACGTGATCAAAAAACTAATTCGCCATGGTAATTAATTCAATGCCCACTAATTGCTTCAGGTGGTTTTCGAAAGCCGAAGGTTTTTTGTTTTTGTTTGGTCAGGCAATAGCTATCAGAAAAACAACTTAATTTCTCATGTATTGGGTATTAGCAAACTGGTATTAAGGGGTAAACCGTTCTTAAAATAATTTACACCAAAGCAAACTAAAGTAGCTTAAAGGTCAATCCTGTTTTATAGCATACGTTTAGATGTATAGATTATCCATCCGTTTAGTATACACTTTAAAATAGAATTTGTATCATTTTGTCTGCCCCATAAAACTATTGTATACTCTTGGATTAATAGGGATAAATCGATCGACGTTTAGGACGGCATGGCATGCCAGTACTTAAATGTAATTCAGTTTGTGTATGCATCGGTGTGCAGAGGATAACAATTATACTTTCAAATGTATACTAAATCCACGGATTACCTGTATATGTGTGCCGTGGTTTTTAGGCAACAGCACACAAGGACACAAATTGTGAATGCTTTAGAGAATCTTTAGTTTATGTTGGACCAAAGCGTAAAACAATCATCTATTGTAGATATTATCTTCATAAGTATAGTTTGACGGACGGATCTGTGGCTACGGGAAAAATGTTTGGAATTTGTGTGCAAGTGGGAGGTCCGGTGTAGGCACGCACCCTTATAACGCTCTTGACGGAAAGAAGAGAGCGCGAATGATTCATCTCCCTTTCGTCGGAGACTTTCTTTCATGCGGAGAACTATACATCATAATTAATTAAATCTAATGAATTGTGGTCAAGGAAAATCTAAATATTTAATTTCTCATAAAAGTTTTTTAGCTAATACCAGTTAATTACAGGTAGTAATAATAGTTAATATGCGGATTCATCTAAAATAATGTCGTGTCATGTATCGGTTTTCTTTAAGAAAGTAATAAAATGCATAATAATAATAATTATGCATTAGTAAATTTAGTATTAAAGACATTTTAACGACCACTTAATTGGAAAGTATCAGTTTCCATCAATGAAATTAAGAAAATAGAAATAACGTGAAACCTAACCTAACTTCCACAAAGGAAAAAGAAAAAGGAATGTAAGGGAAGCTTTTTGTTACACGGTGGGCCGGAAAAAAACTTTTAGTTCAGCTTCTTGACAGCTCTGATTTTTTTCGTAGGCTTTGTTTATGATGTATCTATCAATTTAAATAAAAAAATAAAAAAATCGTTTGGTTCAGTTTGGTTTAGTTTGGTGCAAATTTGGGTAAAATTGCCAAAAAATATATTAATATAAAAATTTCGATACTAGATTTCATCAAAAAATGGGACAAAAAATTTTATAAACTTTTTTACTAAACTTTTAATGAAACGTATCATAACTAAGGAATAGTTTAACTGTAAGTAGTATAACAAATAAGAACAAACAAATATAAACATTTAACATTTTATTAAAATTAACTTTTTGAGCAGGGACTTAGTAATTGTGTTAATATATTTGTAAATACCTGGTTAGCTATTACTTTCCCCAAGGAAAGTCTTGCGTTAGTAAAAAAAAATTCGAAAATTTTTTGATTTTCGTCAAAAAAAAATTTTGTCTGTCGGTCTGTGTGTCCGGGAAATTTGTGACCACAATAACTCAAGAACGCTTCGGGCTAAAGACTTCAAATTTGGACCACAGGATAATTATCCAAAGTTCTAGGCTGGATTTTTTTTTGGTAAAAATCGGATTGGGGTAAAAGGGTAGAATGGGGTAGAAACAATTTTGTTCAAAAACAATTTTTTTTTTCAATTTATTTTTCGTTTTACGTAAAACGAATTTTTTTTTGGGAATTTTTTTTTTTGAAAAACTGAAATTTGTTTTTTTAATTTTTTTTAAATTTTTTTTGTTTTTGATTTTAATGAAAAAATATTATTAATTAGTTCCATACCACAGAAAAAACTTCATGTCATAAATTAAACCATTCCAAATTTGTAAACTGAGAAATATTCAAAAAACGCCTCTTAAAAGGACGCCAGCTTTCTTAGAAAGTAATTTAGTACAGAAGTTTTTGGACTTTTTACAAAATTGAACCGAACGATTTGTTTGTCTAGTTTTATATAAATAAAACAAATATGAGAAAAAATAGAGTTAGCATGAAAATAAAATAAAAGGCCCACCGTGATTGTCAAAATTGTCTACCCATTACCATCAAAAAATATAATACTTCTCTTATTACGAGTTTATTAAATCTCGAAGATTCTATCGTATTACGTTTTTTAAATTATGGCAATATTGCCTTTTGCTGCTTTTACCGACAACGGTACTCATTTTGCGTAAATAAAATTACTTCAGCAAAAAAAATGGCGAAATACTGCATTAATGCATGCTCCATGTTTGGGGTCAATTAAGTCGAAATTTATAATAAAAATTTCGTCCGTCTGTCTGCCTATTTATCTATGGATCTGTCTATATGTTTGTCTGTCTGTTTATCTCTCTGCCTTTCTAGATCAATATCTCTATTTCAATAATAGTATATAACTTTTTTTAACGATGTTGTAATTTCTAAAAGCGGCCTAGATACTTTACAGATATTTCATGAATTAATATCAAGACATCCGGATTCCGGACTCTTTAGACTTTTACATAAATTAAAATTAATAAACACAAATGTTGTCTGGCCGATTGGCAAACATATGGATGGAGGCCATTGTTATCCGCAAGGGTTGACATTTTTCACACTAGATGGTGCGTTACAAACGCCATATGATATTTAGCTTTCCCATTTACTGAAGGAAGTAAACAGTATTACCAGGAATAACTCTTAAGATAAAATTCCCTACAAGTTACTAAATCTGCTACCTAATATCAAAAATTTGAACTACTGCAGGAAGTAAACAGTATCACCACAAAGCAGTCGCAAGACAAAATTCCCTATTAAGTACCAAAACAAAAAAAGTGTGAAAAAATTGTCCCTCGCGGATAACATGTATTGTAATGTAATGTAATGTAATTTTACTAAAAAGACAGAAATATTAATTTTTATGAAATTTTAAGTCGGTGGGGCAGGTACATGTTACTCTTCATCTATTAACAAAATTAAATTTTCATAATTTTGTAAAGGAGTACAATTTCTTCGTGTTGGATCTCACTCACACCGAGGAGACTTTAATTTAAAGGTGTATTATTAGACTTTTAATATTGTCAAATTCGGTGCAATTTTAAATTAAGCTGTAAACTGTTTAGTGTACTCACGCTAGAGGGGCCTTATTTGTTAATTACATTTTAATGAATTGCTAAAACAGCAAAATATATTTCAATAGGACTCGTTTAGTTATATGTATTCAAGACGTCATTATTGAAAGTTAAAGTTGCAAGGATCGTTTCTGTAAGTATACATACACTCATAATGCCGCTAAAAACGGATTTGTGTCTGTACTTGGTTTATGGTAAGGATTTGAGGAATAATAAAGGGTGATTAACAGTATATCATACACTGAGATTTATAGACTTAGGTAGGAAACGCATAGGGATATAATAGGCGATATAATGGTAGGTACGTATATATTAATTTTTTTTGATAACTAGCTCTATTTCTGGATTTTTAATAAGAAAGGTAAATAAATATAATAATGGTAAACATGATTTCCAGGATGTAAATTATGCACTGAATTGTAAATTTTATACTAAAACTTGTTAAAAAGATTTGGATGTATGGTAAGTTTATCATGTTTTTTCAACACCAGCTGCGGAAATGATATTAACACTCTTGTGAGTGTGGTAAATACGTACCAGAGTATTAAATTCCGCTTAATTTTTTAGTGTGTAATAATAAAAGAAGAAAGTTAAAAGCTTTCTTGAAATATTTGCGTTAATTAGGAATTATTTACGACAAAAAATCAGTTAACCAATGAAAGCTCCGTCAAGTTAACTAAAATACGAAAATTATTTAACTACTTGGAATTTCATTAGAGTTGTTTTGCCACTAATGCATTTTAATAATTTCGCTGAACTGCTATCATTGGCAAAGTCCAAATCGAAATAAGTTTTGTTGTTTTCATAGCCATTGTTGACACATTAACTAAATAATTCTAATTAATTAATATAACTCCTGAAAGATCTATAGACCTATGATTCGAGCAATATTTTTTCTTATAACTTTAAATGAATAAAGAGAGAGAGAGAGAGAGACATTGCACCTTATGGTGAAAACTGACTAAGAAAAAGTCGCATTTTTAACGTTACCTGTGATTCAGATGTATGTTACCAAACTATCACAGAACTCCACTCATATGGCTTATACAGGGTGATCATTTGAAAACTAGCCACCCTAAATAACTAAGCATAATTTGAAAAATTTAAAAAACAGGTAAATTTGATTTTAAGAGGGGGAACTTAAGTATGGAGCTTTTGAGGGTTGTATCTCTCACCTTCTAACCCCCAGCTACCCCAACATTGAAATCTAAATAGGGAACCACCATTTTCTGATACGTCATTTGAAAGAGCTTAAAAAATGCCATCTTTTGGTTAAAAAATAAATAAATTCACCAACCCTTAGCGTAGGGGTAGATGATTTAATTTTAAAATAATTGGAACAAAATATTCACAAAAATAGCTTAAAGTTTACCCATTAGAAAAAATAATAAATAAAAATATATTTGGTATAAAACTAATTTATTTCTTTGGTTTCGTTCTAAAAGGGCCAATGTCAATTTGTCAATAGCATTGTTTTCAAAATATTACATCAAACTTGACATGAAAACGTTGCTATTGACAAATTGACATTGGCCCTTTTAGAACCAAGCCACATATGTATTTTAAATTAAGTATTAAGCTATTTTTGCGAGTATTTTGTTTCAATTATTTTAAAATTGAATTATTAACCCTGAAGTTAAGGGTTGGTGCATTTAACTTTTTTTTTAACCAAAAGGTAGTATTTTCTGAGCTCTTTCAAATGACTATCATAAGATAGGGGTTCCCTATTTAGATTTCAATGTTGGGGTAGCTGGGGGTTAGGGGGCGAGAGATAGAACCCCCAAAACTATATATCTAAGTTTCCCCCTCGAAAAATCAAATAGATCTATTTTTTAGATGTTTCATATTGTCCTTAGTTTGCGAGATATTTTGTGTGGCTCCTTTTCAAATGATCACCCTGTATAATCTGGACGAAGTATAATTCATCGATACTAGCTAATTGCTCTAACAAAAAAAAGACAAAGAATAATAACAAAATAATCCTCAGTAACGTACTGTAGTATCTTATGTATTGCCTTTACTGAATTTTAGTAATATTATAAACAACTTCTCTGTTTAACTGAAATTTCATTAGAGTTTATTTTGCCACTAATGCATTTATGTAATTTCGCTGATCTACTAGTATTAGCAAAGTTGCCCAAATCGCAATTAGTCTTGTTGTCTCCGGAGCCATTGTTGCTTACCGGAGTGAACCGTGACCCGACTGGCCGATTCGAGACGTTGACTCGACGGACGTGCCTAGACACTCTTTGACACCTCTTTGAAGTTTCTGCACCGACCGGCTTAATTTAACGTCGTTAACTGTTTTAAAATTGCTCCGGAGAAGTTTTGGCTCCGGGGCAAGAAATGAAGTCGAAAGGGAAAAGTTCTAAATGCACAATGGCTAGAAATTTTTAAAACTAAAAACAATTCATTACATAAAACACTAATGAGCGCATTCACACCTTAGTTGATAATAGTTTAAAAAAATTACAAGAGACGAAAGGAAAATCAACTTTGTTGAAAGTCATTCATTATTAAAACTGATGAAAAATGACGAGAAAGTAGCTTTTTCTTTTAAATCCCTATACCACCTTATCTTTCACTAAAATTTCTACAAAATTGGTGGTACATTCTAGGCCTGCTTGCCTTTCTTTTAACTCTCGCTCTAGAATATCTTTAAGTAAGCTTCCATGTCTTAGTTTGTGACCCATCCTTGATCCCACCCAACCAGCACTTTCTACAAGATACCCTTATCTTTATTTCTCTGCAATATTCTGTAGTCTTTTACTAGAACCTTATCTTTCACTAAAATTTCTACAAAATTGGTACGTTCTAGGCCTGCTTGCCTTTCTTTTAACTCTCGCTCTAGAATATCTTTAAGTAAGCTTCCATGTCTTAGTTTGTGACCCATCCTTGATCCCACCCAACCAGCACTTTCTACAAGTTACCCTTATCTTCATTTCTCTGGAATATGCTGTAGTTTGTTACTATATAACCATTTTAAGGTTCCTGTGCATAATTTATTACTTTTGCCTAGATTGTTTATATAAATGAGCCAGAGTGCGATAAAAGAATAGGGAAAACTTTTCTCTGAGGTCTCGCCTGTACGTCTGAAGAGTTTGCTCTTGTAAAGATTTCATAAATGCAATAGAAGAGAATATAATATAAAACTTACAAGATAAAAGACAGCTTTTTTAACTAAATTTGTATGGATGAAACTTTAGATGTAGGTACAAGGTAAAATGTATTATTAGGTTAGAATACGGCTGTATTCAAATTTAAATTTAAATGAAAACTATGAACATTTTTATTACGGACCTTTCGTGAAATGAATATTTAAATAAATAAATGCTTTTTAATACTCTATGTACATTTTTATCATGAATGTTGCAAGGTTGATAATTTATGTTTAATTAATTATATCTTTCGCGTAATTTATTGCTATAATTCCAAAAAACTAAAACATATACAAGAGTACGAAACTTGTGGTGAGTAAATTTACTTAAGCTTCTTCTTCTTCTTCAAAATGACCTTTTGGACACTAAATTAAAGTGACCCAAAAGGACTTAATGGTCTTGAACTCTCGTTCTTATTGACCAGGTACAAGTATTAGCGAGTCTCTCTAATTTTTTCAACTAAATATAATTTCTTATTAACATAACCTTACAAAAAAAACGTGGTTAACCCACAAAAGTACATCACAAACATCTAATATTCAATTTAAATCAATTTAAATATATAGAACGGTTTCATAGTATAGATATTTTCTTGACAAACACATTTTCACATAAAATACTTGTTGCGTAAAATAAACGTTGTTACCGGTTTACAAATTCTAGCCGAAAGTATACATGTTGCCGGTTTCACGGGTGGAACGCAACTCCATTTACTTAAGCAGTTTATTGTTTACTTCTTTATTGTCTATCTAGGTTAAGTTTAAACTTACTACTATGGTACATCATGATTTCTTGAAGATTTAAATGTCAACTTACCTGGAAAGAAAAAAAAAAAGATGTTAGTACTAGTAAACAAACATATGAAATTGGTTATTAAAATATAATAGGAAGTCAAAAATCATTTGAAAGAACTAAAAGATTTTTTACTGGTAATTACTGTAAACAATTGAATAATCGTGAAAGACAGAATGAACCACACGGAGAATTTATTATCGTACCAAGTACAATTTTAGTTATAGAATAGAACTTTTTTTAGTTATTGAATACAGCTTTTTTTTAGTTATTAAATAATTCAATTTGAATACATGTATAATTATTGATTACAGGTTTTTACAGTTAAAAAAAAACGCTGCTATTTTTACTATTACAAATTTAAAGTTGTGATGGGTTCCAAATATACAAAATCGAATTCCCAGTGAATTAAATTTTACGGTGGAATAAGGTAAAAATTTACAAAAATCTAGTAATTTGTTACAGAAATAACGGTATAACATCCCTATAAAATCAAATCCTACATTTACTGTAAATTGTTGATAACTTTTACTGTTGAGAATTTTTTTTCCATAATATCATATCAATTTTTGCTTTTTCATTTTCCAACTTGCTTTAAATAAAATATAAGAAAAGGCATTATTAATTTGGGCCATTTTAAACTTGTAAAACACAATTTATTTAAGGATAATTCACTCGATTAAAGAAAGGTGTCTAGACGTATTATACTTGAAATCACGTAAAACAATCACCATTTAAAGAATTTAATGAAACACAAAAGTTTTCGTTAAATTGTTGTATGACAATAAAATAGCCGAAAAGAACGTCGAGTAGAGAATAATGAAACTCATTAAGTAAGGAATCAAAATAGATTAATTTTATTTATCAAAGTACTAGATTATCAGCCAAGGGCGTTTCCAGATTTTTTTTTTCGGGGAAGGGGCACAACACATTTTTTCCTAAATCTGGAAAATAATTAAAATTGCGCTGCAGGCGAAAATTTTTGCATATTTTTTTTATGTAATTAAAATATCCAATTAGGCGAAATTATACAAAAATTTTCTTAAATTAGTGAACACATCGAAAATCTTGCGCCGCGGCGTGGGAGAAAAAATAATACTTTTTTTTTAAATAAATTATACAAAAGAATAATTGTATAGAAAATAATTAGATATTATATTTATAATAGAAATAACAAAAAAGTAACGACTAAAAAAATCATCGTCAGCCCTTGATTAACTTAGAGCCGCAGGCGATATTTTTTACGAATTCTGTTAATTTCTGACGTTTTTTATCTAATGTTGTAAACTCATGTTTTAAAAACATAAATTTTAAATAAAACTTAAGAAAGCCGTAGCAGGCAGGCAATTTCTTTTACAATTGTAATGGTCTAAAATTTTAAAACACTGGTATAATTTTAAATTTCATACAAATGCAAGAAAGTTCTAGCGCAGCAGGCGACTTTTTTTTTTAATTTCAAAGTTTATTTTAATTATAAAAGTGTTACAATTAAAAGTTCCACTTAAATGCAAGCTTTAGCGCCGAACGCGAAGATTTTTAAAATTTTTATGTTTCAGTTTTATAACCTTATAATAAGAAAGCCCCAGCGCCGCAGGCGAAAAATTTAGGAATTTAAAGTTCTATAGTTTATATGGTCTACTTGAAAAAGGGCCGGCATATTTGCTGGTCCCGGGGAAGCTTAAATAAAAAAAAGAAAGCCCTAGCGCCGCAGATTTTTTTTAAGAACATATATGTTCCACGAAAAAGGGCCTGCATATTTGCTTGTTTTGGCGCCCTTATCGTTCTAAGGGAGTATAAAATTTTTAGATTTTCTTATAGGATTTTAGGATTTCGGGGGAGGGGGGGAGGGCGTGCATCTCGTATTTATCGGTCAATATTTCGCACAACAGGGGACCAAAATAAGCCAAATAAGTAAAAATACTGAAAATATCACATTCGCGCACTATTTTGCCGTGCTGTCCGAAATTAAAAAAAATAGAATCACGTAAATAGGATAAGTGATAATTTTTGCGGGTATAGCCATTATAGAAAAATTCTACAAACGCGTTAGCGCGTAAAAATTTTAGCCTAGGCTACCATTCATATGTACAATTGCGGCAATTGAATTGAATTTTATAGTGCCCTGAGTCCGCCTGTCAGTAGTAGATTTTTTGTGAGTTTATAAGTATGGCCTCCGTTGAAGATTAATTTATCTAAAAGAATGAGATATAGTCATATAGCCACCAAAAAAGATACAAACAAAAAATTAATTTCAATTATATTTATATTTTTTTAAATTTATCCTGACACATGGAACTTTTTGTAAGTACTTAGCAAAATTACTATTCAACTAAACAGGACGTGTAAGTTGTTTTCTTTTTATAATTGAAATGATATTTCAAGAATATTATGCTGTAAGCGAGAAACATTGTTTCATTTTTCACGTTTAAATTTCTATTTTTCGTACTTAAACCAGCGAAGGACCTTGCTTTTCAGTTATAGTTCTAGAATATTTGAGCGGTTTTCATGGTGAAAATTAATTGGTAATTGTTTTTGAGGATCTTAACATGTTGTGGTTAACAACAACATTTATTTAAATAATTATTTTTGTAGCACACTATAAAACAACTATTATGACATACGGCGGTATTAGTTCGACAAAATTCAGCTTTAAAAAAGTCCAAATGATTTTGGTGAAATAACTGGATATACTTTAGCTTAAAGTTTAATAGTTTAGTTAATAATAATGTTTCTTTGACGAACTAAAATCTATTTTCTTTTAATGTTTTATATTCTTAATAGAAAATACACCAAATAAATGGCAAATAAATACCTATATTATGTTAAAAAAACAAATTGTCTTATTTTAAAAATTAACATGATTTCAAATTCTTTCAAAATGGATACATGTTTAAAAATTAAGTATTGAATATAATTATTTTAATGGAACAAAATATGCCCAAATAAATCATTTATGTTGGATTAATATTTTATTTTTATATGTGTAGCATAGATAAAATTAAGAATTTTTTTTTTGTATTTAAATTTAAAATCTTCCTGAAGTTACTGTGAAATAATACAATTATGGTTATACCTACTTGTCTTATTTCGATCTGAACTACACTGTAACAAGGATAGATGTAAAACTATACACTAGTTGAGACGTTTCGGACCCATAAAGTGTTTTGTAAATTTTCTCGTGCGATGAAAATATTGTGTAATATTTTATTATATCTAATGGGATAATGTAACTAGCGTAATATTTTTATAAATATATTGTAAAATTCCATTTGATACGAAAAAAAGACTTAATAATATGGTAAAATTACTTCAAAAATGTATATTTACTTTAAAACAACGGAAGAACTACTTATTTTGTATAAAATTAAAAATTACCTTCTAAAATACTGTAATATCACCAACGAACTAACAACTCTTTTCTCTAGAATACGCATACCGTTAATATAAAGTATCGCCAACATCTCGGTTTGTTTGTAAACAAATAGTAGGTATATTCAGGCCTGAACAATAATAATTACCAGTAACTGTTATTGTTGTCTCTGTTAGAACAAAGCTGTGTGAGTAAGACAGACAAATGTATATGTTGGCTACGTTTTTGTCCGTAGTTTTTAAAAATGAAATGCCTATTCTAGAGAGAAGAGTTATTAGTTCGTTGAATATCACATTATAAATAATGTGAATCAATATATTCTTGTTGCAGTGTAGTATTAAAGTTTAAAATTTTAATTAATTTATATAACACTGGCGAAAATAATTTAAAATAAATAAATAAATATATAAAGTTTGCACGCGAACAACGTATTTATTATCAAGGTTGTCCAAAATAAAATGTGAATATTTTAAACTTTAACCAGTTTTAAAAGTTTAGAAATGTGTTTCTGTAAATAACAATGCTCTTTTTCCGGCGCAAGTTCACAAATTAGTTTCTATTTTTTGCACTTGTCCCAGACTATGAATGTGTTTTGTGAATATGTCCGCCATTGCTTTCCTATTAAATTTAGTGTCAGACAATGAAAAATACCACTCTAAATAATGCTGAATGTGTCTTTTAGTTTAATCATTTTTACAATCCTTGCGAATTTATATAGCAGATAATAATAATACACACAAAGAAACAATATTTTAATTTAAAAAAATATTTAAAGTGAAAGAATATCGTTTTAATAGAAAATTTTGGGCTTAATAACCAAAATATATTTTACCCAATGGTGAAAATCAAAAACATTGAGATTCATATATATTTTTGTTTAACAAAATCCAAAATGATAAAAATAAATTGATTTCTATGTTTTATTTATTAATAAATATTAAACAAATAAAAAAAAGTCCATTATTTTATCGAAAATTTGGCAATAATGCATTAAATTTACCAATGAGTTTTATTCTTTTGTACTCTCCTACTTGCGATGTTGCCATTTTCTGCATTCTCTGTGTAAAAATTCGCAATTAAAAAACTTTTATCCAACACCTTCACCGAAACACTTGTTTTGAGCACTATTTTAAATGTCAAAAGTGAGTTTTTTCCACTAGTGACTAAAAAATTTTTTTACCCACTCATTTACGTACAGCTTTTGATCTCACCCAAAATTAGTTACATACCCTATTAATTAAGTATTATAACTATTCTATAAATAGAAGCACGTTAACTAAACCATAAAAATTAAAGAAAACCCCAAATTATTCTTTAGTTTTTGAATAAAATTCTGTTTTTATTAAAAATTCTGTCATCACCGCGTCCATTTTGACGTTTGTAAGAAATGTAAAACTAGCAATTGTTTATTTTTAATAGGCAACTTAGGCCATGGCTACCTATTATTTTAGTATTAAGAAAACTTAATCTTGATATTTTTGACATAATTTTTCGCAAAATTATAGATTTTTATTTAAAAATAAAAGGTGTTGGATAAAATTAAATTCTCAACTCGTGTATTAAGTGATTTTATCCGCTCAAGAATATTTGCGTGGATAAAATGCTACTTAATACACTAGTTAAGAAAATAACTATTAAAAACATTTCCGGGAAACTTTAAAAGCTGACATATTGGGAAAGTAACTATTTTTTATATATCTAGTGCGAAAAATCTTATTATTTTGCATGATTAACCCAAAATTTCATACACATCTTAATGGAGAGCTGTGTATCCTACAATAAATAAATAAATACGTTTATTCGCTGACATTTTCCTAACTTACAAAAACTTCTGCTTTAACTCTAAAGGTAATGTGTGGTTTATTTAAGGCGATAAAATATTGTTAAATATAACTTAGAAACATATATACTTGTTTTAAAATATTCCTTTTCTGTGTTAAGTTTAATAATTTTTACAATTCTTGCGAATTTATATGACAGACATATAAACGAAAAATGTATTTTTGTAGGAAAAATATTCTTTAATTCAATTAAACTGTAAAAACAGAATGTGACACAAATTTCAATCTAGCTAAAACAAACGTGTTATTTTAAATTAGGCACTAAGAACGCACAGAAAATGATAAAATTTATTTTTCTAGGCGGCTGTACTCGAAAATTCTCAAGAAGATAATTTTATTCGCATGTACCGAAAGTAAAACAAAAGATAACTGCGTATTAAAAAAATACTTTTGGTTTATGCATTGATAGGCAACTTCATGTACACAGGGGTGACGCGAGGGACTTTTTGTTTTTGGAGAAGCAGCATACAAAGTTTACCGCTGATGGAAAATTTTGATAACTAATTTGATAATTTTGACATGGTCTTGGCTAAGAAAAATTGTTGGTAATGTCCGTTTAACAGAGCTGTGCGAGTTTTACCAAAGGTAATGGCTCACATAACTTAAAAAATATACAATTTTTTTTATTCTCAATTTTGCTGGACTCGCCATAGTTATTTGTAAGCCTAGGCCCGAAAGAACGAAAGAACTTGCCGAACAAGTCTTGCGAGAAGGAGGTATGAGCCTTGCAGAAAAACAGTTTCAGATTAGTGACAAAACATTGGCGAAAAATCCAAAATTACTTCGTTCTTAGTAAGTTTTTTAAAATGGAAATATTTGTTTTATGCTATTTGCATTAAGTCATTTAAATTTTCACGGTTTTTTCATTCGTAAGAGTCACATTATACAAAAATGAAGCTTTTTTTAAAGTCATTTGTAATATGTTAGGATAAAATAAAAGGCTTTCCTAAAAATATAAACACATATATTTAAATATATAACGTAAATCGAACTCCATTTTCTATTTAACTTTTTATCACATTGTTTATATTTACACATTATAGTATCCTAAAAAACTAATTTCATAAGACACTATTTAACACACTAGTCCAAGTTAAAAAACCAAGTACGTAGCGCGAGTTTTTTAAACTTTAAATATGTAGAAAGTAGATCTAGGCCTTAAGTAAGAGATAGAAGTTAGATCTAGTATCCCTTTTCAAATGTGATAAACAATAACAAATTATTGTTCAAACTATTTTTTTACTTGCACATCTTTTATGTGTAAAGTAAAAAAAAATCTTTATTAAAGATGTGGGGAATTTTGTATGTAGTTGGCAAAACATGTCAAATTAATAAATAAATAAATTTGAAGGCTTACGTCAACTATATCAGTATAAAAATAATTGAAAGTTAGGTATAGTTAAGATACTATCAGTCTCGTTATAAATTACGATTTTGTACTGTTTTTATGGCCAACGGAAGTTAACTTTTAGTTAAAAATTAACTATTGATTAATACACTAAGCTTTGGTGCTAGGTCTATTACTCAAATGTCAAACCTTGACACAATGAATATGAATGAGTTATCCTAGAGGCCAGTTTAAATACATAAAAACTACTTTAATTCAGTTTTCCTTCCGCTCTTATAATTCACGCGTTATCAGATTTCCGGACATTCTCGTACATTTGTTGAGTAAACTCATGCAAAAAGGGAATATGTCCGATTTTATTTCAGTGCTAAAATTGATCAACTCCAAAACGAGAAAAAGAGAAAAGGTTACAAAGAACCATAAACATTGCTTCTGGTAAACCCTGTTAATTTTTTGGGCCTCCTTTATTTTAGTTTGGACTTTTTCCAAACTCTTTCAATTAAATTTTCATTTGACATATATAGGTTAAATGACAAAAGGCATACAGGGAGATTAATTTTCAGCACAAAACTGGAAACAGTTTAGTATTTCGTAAAATGTGTTTCAAAGTCAGTTTAATTTTTCTTTTTCAAGTTTTGTCAAATAATCTTTTTTGTTGTGTGATTTAATTCTGAGCCGTTGTATATTTAATAAATATATACATACAACTGCGAGAAAAGACTAGACATCTTTGTTACGTGTATGCCTAAATTAAAAAACGATCAGACCCAATCAACAGAATTTGTTTATCGCAAGAAAAATCATTTGAAAATTTGGGATAAAAGGCACTGATTGACAGCTCTCACTTATTTTTTTGAAGGTTAACCTAATATGGAGTTGGCCTATTTTAGCACTAAAGTAAACATAGACATGCCCCCTTTAAAAGCTTACTAAACATTTGACGTAGTTATTTTAGATTTTTGGATAAGGATAAATTTTGGAGACACTATAGGGATAGGGACTTTTAGACCTTAGGGGCACCGGCTTTCTTATTTTGATAGCGTGTCAGTCACTGTAAATTTATGTCTAAAGCTGTATGAGATTAAAACGATCGTTATTGTAATTTATTTAGTTATTTTTCAAAAAAAAAACAAATATTGAAACTTGTATTATACTGAATGTATAAAAAAGTTAGATTATTCCAGATATTTTAATGCAACATTTCAAAATGTCAACATCTACATATTTTATCCATAAAATTTGTTTTAACAACTTAATTTTGGGTGAGTAATTGCTCTTTATCATAAAAAAAGTATGTTTAATTAAATATAAAATCATATACGTAGATAACAGACGTGTTTTTTTTTTATAAAACAATAGGGTGTGCAATTTTGCCCGAAATACGGGTGACTGCACCCATGCTCTGGGGTCCGTGTCTCATAGAGCGAAATTTTGAGTCACGCTATCTAGCTGCGCTATCGCAAGAGTATGGATAAAAAAATATCAGTCAAAACCGATGTAAAAAACACGTTAAAATGTTTAAACAAACCACAAATAATTGAGCTTGATTTTTTAGTAAAGTAGTAAATACTGAACGTTTTTGCTTATATGGAATGAATTTTAATAGTTACTATGTTAATATACGTGTACGCAAAAAAAAACGGACCACCTAAAAAATTGTCCTTTTTAAAAATCAAATATTTAGAAAACTGATTAATGGATTTGACTGATCCTTTTTTGTTTTGAAGCCTAAACTTTCTATACTTTTGTCTTTATTTAGAATAATTAAAAAAATAATTTTTGCATCAACAGCAACAAAAAATGTACAACCACATTTTTTGCCCCATCTTTTAGCAATTGTATGGTACACTGCAACTTTTTATCAAATTTCTAGTCTCTCTTGTTGCTGCAGTAATTATGAATATTTTCATATATAATTACATAAGAGGCGAGAATTATGCGAAAAAAATTCACTGTGCCCTGCAGGGCAATGCCCTTGGAGTAATTATTTCTTTTGACAGCAAATATGAATGAAAACTTTTTTTTTCCGATAGTTTGAAGAATCGTGTGTAACTCGGAAGATTATTTTTTAACGATTAATATTATGTTAAACCAACTTTTATATTTTTTTTTCATCGCAAAATTATATAAATTGTTCAATTACTTATCTTTTTACAGGCATATTCTTTATTTTGGTTAATTTAATTACATTCTCAATTGCTAAACTAAAACGTTTTTTGTCCATTTTTAAATTACAGTTCTGTCAATAATTCATGACTGCAGTCACAATGACTAGCGCGGTACTGCGCTAGGCTTGTTCAACCTAGAAAAACATTACATTTGAAAAAAACAATATTTTGTGGTATCTTTTGGTAAATAATATAGTAGTAACAATAATTATAAATAGTAATATATTCATATTTAATTATTAATTAGTTTTAGGTATGAAATTTTGTTGTTATAAAGAGAAATAATGAAAAACAAAATACCACAGCGATTCTCACTAGAATTTTCTACAGTAGAAAATTCCCGATTAACTGTAATATGATTGGACAGAAATAAACACGTGGTCAGAAATAATGTTAAATGATTGGTTGATAAAAACGTTAAAAAATAATCTATTTAATTTTTTTATTTCGAGTTTAGATTTCAGGTTTTACCTTAAAATCGTAATTCTCTCAATTAAGTCAAAACCTCTACAGGTATACAAAAATGTGATTGTTGCTGTACTTTACTATTGAAGCTTAACTGTATTAACAAATCTCTTGCGACGAAACCGCCGCTAAATGGAGTACCTCACATGTCTCATAGAGCGAAATTATCATAAATAGCTCCAAATTGACAATAACATTACATGATTATCCGCACGCAAACGTTAATAATCAAATTAAAATAATGACAGTCGTATCAACAAAGAGAATTAACATAAACTATAAAAGTTTTTATTCCATTTTTGACACACGTCAAATTATTTATTCAGTGCCTAAAATTATACTTCATAAGGGCCATATCAAATATGGTTAAAAAAAAATAAAAAATATAAAGTTAAGTTTTGGGATTTTATTGCTTTTATGAAATAGTAAAAAAAGCATTCTTAAACTAATATGTATTTAAACAAACGAACTAACAACCCTTCTCTCTAGAATACGCATACCGTTAATATTAAGTATCGCCAACATCTCGGTTTGTTTGTAAACAAATAGTAGGTATATTTAGGTCTGAACAATAACAATTACCAGTAACTGTTATTGTTGTCTCTGTTAGAACAAAGCTGTGCGAGTAAGACAGACAAATGTATATGTTGGCTACGTTTTTTTCAGTTTTTACAAATAAAATGCCTATTCTAGAGAGAAGAGTTATTAGTTCGTTGATTTAAACCCTTTAGCAAACCGCAGCATAAACAAAAAGGTAACAAAATATTGTAGAAAATATAAAAAAACATGATAAAGGAGAACACGATTTATGTTTGACCAATGCGATTTTCTAGTGTGTAATATAATCTTACTCACCTTTAAATTTTAAGACACTCACTGCTCAACGATCAGTTTGCAAATAGAGTCTTCCAAATCAGTTTGCCATATAATTGCAAATCAAGCGCTCTATGTTTTGTTATTTTTAACTATATTCATATTTGATCACGAAGTAAATGAAAAATGTTGTGACATCCTTTCTAGTGATAATTAAACACATTTGCATTTATATGGCAAACTAATCTGGAAGACTCTAGTTGCAAAATTTAGAGGTGAATGAAATTTTATCATTCACTAGAAAATCGCATTGGTAAAACATAAATCGTGGTTGAGTTAAAAAACTCTGGATTTAAAAATTTGTTGGAATATTTCAGAAAAAAATATTTATTTATTTGTAGTACAAACAGTTTCTGAAATAGAAAATGAACACAGTTTTTTGATAAGCCATTGCTGTATTAAAAGTTTGTTTGAAGGTTCAAACATTGTTGTACTTGCTGAAATATTTTTTTTAATTTTTATGCACACTTTGTTCACTATTTCTGCATCACCCTGTATACACTTGAATTATTTTTCTCTTGTTGGTTCAATTAAAAGAAGTTTGAGATTACCTACTATTATCTTTTTTTCGACTATTTTCATTGTGTTTTGCTGTTGGTTTTTCCAAAAAGCTCTTTATTCTGGCCGTATTCGTTGTTTATCTAGGGATTATTATCTGATGAATTGAATTGGGAACTTCCCATTGGGAAGTTGGGTCCAAGACGAAAACTTGAGATTTATTTCAGTTGTTTTCAGAGAAAGCTTATTGAGTTACACTTGTTCTTCGGAAACTGAAAGGGAAAGTGTAGATCCAAGACTGCTTTGAAATGATAAAACATCTTTAAGTTGATATATTACTAACTATTTGTCAGATATAGTGATTATTTAATGCTACTTTATTATAGTGTTTTCATATTATTTGGTAACGCTGTAATTCCCTCAGTTATTAGTTTCTTCGCAAAGTTATAGCAAAAGAGTGAATAAACTATTATAAATATAAATTAGTTGTTATCATACGTAAGTATATATTACAAAGCTACATTCAGAAAATTTCGTTGTATTATTAATACTGAATGTTATTTGTCAATACATATTTTTTATTTATATCGCCACCATTGGTATTTAATACTTTACTTGTGATATTAAATACTGCAATGTGTGTATTGTATACAAAATGTTGTCATTCTATTATAGAGACTGTGCTGGTACATTTAAATCCCCACGCAACATGTGTTTATTAATACCATCATGTTATACTAAAAATTACTGTAACATTTGGTAAAGCATATCACACTTATAGTATAGTATACTTTGAGTTGTTGTTAAGTTGTATTACTGATCTAGTTTAAAGTATGTTACAGTATTCAGAAAAATTAACAATCGGTAAATAATACTAAAATTTTAATTAGTAATAACATAAAGATTTCAATCACACAATTACACACTGAGAAAATAATCGATCCTTTTTTTACTTTTCTCTGTATTATTACTAATCAAAATTTTGGTATTATTTACCGGTTGTTATTTTACTAAATACTGTAACATACTTTAAACTAGATCAATAACACAACAATTACAACTTAAAGTATACCAAACTATAACTATGATATAATTTACCAAATGTTACAGTATTAATAACACATGTTGCGTGGGGATCCAAATGTACCAGCACGGTTTCTATGTTAGTATGACAACATTTTGTAAACAATACACACGTTGCAGTATTTAATATCACAAGTAAAGTATTAAATACCAATGGTGGCGATATAAAGAAAAGATATTCAGTATTAAAAATACAACGAAATTTTCTGAGTATAAGTAAATAATAACTAAAAATAGTTATTTATATACCTCAGGACTAAACTGGCTGTTTTAGTCCCGCTGCATTAGTGTTTCCTGAGCGAGCGTAGCGAGCGAGGGAAACAGAAATGCAAGGGACTAAAACAGCCAAGTTTAGTCCTGAGGTATATACACTATTTTTTGCAGGACCAAACATAAAATTAAAATTAAAAACCACGCGTCTAAAATCGCTTGTTTTATTTTCGTAATTTAATCAAGATGCCTGTAAATTGCGAAAAGTCAGTTTCATGG
Source organism: Brachypterus glaber (assembly GCA_958510825.1). Taxonomy (NCBI): domain Eukaryota; kingdom Metazoa; phylum Arthropoda; class Insecta; order Coleoptera; family Kateretidae; genus Brachypterus; species Brachypterus glaber. Next base: position 14,204,326 of record OY294047.1, on the reverse strand, counting down.
CTATCGCGATTTCAATTGTTTTTTAATATGGTTGACACAAACGTCAAAAAAATGGACGAAGATGATAAATTTTAAGTTATGTATAAATTGTTATAACAATGTTATTTTTAAAGGTTTTCTTTGTTAAAATCAAATAAATTTGCTTGAATCGCTAATTTATTACAAAACACCACCAAACCTAATTTTTGAACCAGCAAAGCACATAGTAAGTATAATACTTTAATATTATCAAGGTTGCCGTGATTTTTATTCCCTAGGGAGAAAAACGGCAAGTTTAGTCCCGAAAATGAAAGCGTAAAATTAGGTTTTAGTCTTGGTTAATCATTAAGTCTAATGAACTATGAACTAACCAATTAAATGAAATGTGTTTGGACTTCAAATTCTTAGAATAGTGTTTTTCTACGACTGCTTTAGAATGTAAGCAAATACAGACACTCTTTATACACAAAATGAATTCATTCTAGCTCAAGATACGGTATAAATATTCCGTATCAAGTGTTAGAATGAGCACATGTAGTGCCATCTCTTGTTTATAAATGTAGAGAAAACTGTAGCAACATTAGCAAAAAAAAATATATATATATATATATATATATATATATATATATTACCATGAAATATTGAATAATTTAATGTAATTTAAAGTTTTGCGTTAAAATTACACTAAGTTTATTGGTTTTTCTTAATATTTGACCAAATTTTTATCAATTTAGTTCAAAAAATTAAAACTGCTCTATCTATTGTTTAATATTTAAACCTGATATCTGTCACAACAATCTGACATAACCTTTAATTTTTGCATTATAATTTGTAAATATGTTCTAAAATTAAATAAAAATGTTTTTTAAGTACTGATTTGAAAAAATTATTAAATAACATTAATTGCTATATTTAAAAATATGTGTTTTGTTGCATTTACAATGTCCAGTCACAAAAAACATTGTTTTTAACCTTTTCCGCAGTTTAAAACCATACAGTGTTTCATATTTGCAGTCGAAGAAAAAGTATAGTCTACAAAACGTATGGAATAGTCATTCCGCGCTCGTGGGACCGTCATACTCGCCTGCCGGCTCGTATGACAAACTTTTCGCTCGCGCGGAATATTGTCTATTCCATACTAGTTATAGAATATACTATTAGGGTAAACCATCCAATATTTCCTTAAAATCAAAAAGAAGTTAGTTTTAACAGGGAATTTTGGACTCAATGACAAGCATATGTATGAAGCTGATTTTTAGGTTTAATTTATTAATATTGAAAAAATAAATATAAATTCGTCAAAAGTAATGGGGACATTACAAATTTGACATTGACATTATCGGCGAGATTTTTAAATTGGACAATTAGGATTATTCTTTCTTACTCTTACTCGAGTTACTACTATTTCCTGAACTTCCCTAAGAATTCGCAATTATAAAACGTACGCTTACAGCTATTTTAAGAGCTGAAATTTTGGTAAAATATTTTTTTATTCGATTGTGTCTAAAAGCCCCACTTTTTTTATAATAAACCTGTACGAAAAGTTTGTTTCTTCGAGCGATTCCCCTAAATCTCCTAAAAACAGTTTTTTTCGTCCTTGTATCACAAACTACTATTATATATCTGTAAGTGTGCAAAAGCTTGTTTTTTTTTGCCCTTTGGTGTGGCTCATAAAGCTCTAGAGAAAAGTTAAAAAAAAAAACGTGGTCAAAAATTTATGGGTAGTATTTTGCTTTTTCGTCTGTGGATTTTCTCATTGGTCAAACTATACTACAGTTACATTTCGCATAACATACCTCCAAACTATTCACTTAAAACTTTTAAGCAAAACCCCAATCATGTATTGTACCAAACGAAGAGATTATTCCTGATCCTATCTAAAAAACGTTTTTTCAATTTACAATTTTAAATCCTGCAATAAGGATGATCGAAAAGTTTTATACCGAGTATTAAATTGCTTAACTTTAATCGAATCATGTTGTTTTTTTACTTGTAATATTATACAGGCCTGCGATGGCTTTTACGATTTTTTTTGTTTTTTTTTTATTACATAGAAATTGTCCTTTTACTTTTATTATTAATGAAAAAGTCCTTGGTTAGTCGAAAAATAAAAACATGCGTTTTTTAGGTTCCAAGACTTTTTAAAATATCATATCATGATAAGTATTTTGCGATAGGTAAAATGAATGTACCCAAGTTTGTTTTAAATTTTAATTTTTAAAGGCATTCAGCAATAAAGTATCAGGTTTTAAGAATCTACCAATCGCTAGGTTTGGACGTATTTTTAAACATATAAACTGACGTCTGTTAAAAATTATTTAAATATTCCTTAAAAAAGAAAACCGTGTTATGAATTCCTAAAAATTAAAACATAATGTAATGCTAGACAACCATCGAATTAATTAAAAAACGATTGTATAAATTACAATTTCACGCGTGTTGTGTACAATATTCTTTCTACAAACCTTATAAAATGCATAAAATGGTATAGACTTGAAATAAACTATTCATTTACGCTTTCATATTTTGATATTTGCGCACTGAAAATGTAAAAGTAAATGAAAAAATAAAAAAGTCAGTGGAAAGCTAGACCACAGCGTTTGCAAAGGAAGTTCTGACTCGCAGGCCTGCGTTTTCCCACGATGGATTTTCCTGACTTTCCTGACGAAAATGAAAGTTGCTCGAATGTAAATACCTTACGCGTCTTTATCAATCGTCTGTAGTCTTTCAATTTCGTTTTATTGCCAGTCTGGATGAATGGATCCTCTTTGCACGAATTTTCCGTGTATAAACAGGTTTTCCTCACGAACTTTCCGCGATAAAGTAACATTTTCCGGCAACGTTAACTGTGTACTTGAGCATAAAAGCGCCTGTTTTACCGTGTTTTGTATAAAAACTAGCATAACATTATGTAATTCTTGAGAAATTCGAATTTGTAGCAAAACATTTTGTTTTGCTTTATACTGGGATATCATCAAAACTCAGTAAATTAAGCTTAAAGCACCTAGGTTCCTGCAAATACAAATACATAAAAGTTACATTTCCAACTTGAGAGATGCTATTTGGCCAAATAAGCATCAAACAAATGTTTGGTTATGTTGCTCTCAATGACAGTCCTAGCGCGCCGTCTAACCTAATCTGGTTAGAAAAGATAACTTTTTAAAAAACAGATAAGATTAATATACTTTGCAACTTTTTATAATGCACAAAAAGACATTTTACTGTATGTATTGGGTATAACCATCAAAAAATGACACTAAATTATTTGGCCATATCCAACCAAATATTTTGTTCACACAAATAAACTGTTTTATCAATGTATGTAATATACGCTAAAGAAAAAAAAATTATACGCTGAGGATTTTTTTTTACACAGTCCACCGTGTAGACCTGAATTGACACGGAATCGTGTTAAATTGTGTAAAAATATGTAATACTAACAGTTTTTCCTAAAATTTACACAATTTTACACAATTTAACACGTTTCCGTGTCAACTTGGGTCTACACGGTCCAGTTTAATTTTTTTATCAGTGTAGGAACTCTAGGAACTTTAGATTCTATTTTGGACCCGATTTAAATCGAATAACAAGGTGTTTTGATACAAGTACACTCCAAACTTTTACCTTTCGTTTACTTTTACTCGAGAAAGAATCCTTTGCCATTCGTCGCAAAAAAACAATTTATCTTTTTGAATTTACCCTGTATTTAGCAAGATATTCGTAGTTGAAATTGACGAATTATAAGGTCTATGTAATACGCTGATAAAAAAATACACAGTACACGTGTAGACCTAAACTGACACGGAATCGTGTTAAATTGTGTAAAAATATGTAATACTTACACAGTTTTTCTTAAAATTTACATAATTTTGCACAATTTAACACGTTTTCGGATCCACACGGTCGACTCTGTAAAAAAATATCAGTGTACGAGCTCTAGGAACCTGAGATCCTTTTTGGACCCGATTTGAATAGAATAACAAGGTTTACTTTTACTCGAAAAAGGATCTTTTACGTAAATGCTATTCGTCGCAAAACAATTAATTTCTCTTTTTGAATTTACCCTGTATTTAGCGAGATATTGGTAGCTGAAATTGACGAATTAAAAGAAAATTTAGGTTTATGTATTTGGATATGGCCAATTAAATTATTTGGCCATATCCAACCAAATATTTTATTCACACAAATAAACTGTTTAATCAGTGTATGTAATATACGCTAAAGAAAAAAAAAATTACACAGTCAACCGTGTAGCCCTGAATTGACACGGAATCGTGTTAAATTGTGTAAAAATATGTAATACCAACAGTTTTTCTTAAAATTTACACAATTTAACATGTTTCCGTGTCAATTCGGGTCTAAACGGTCGAGTTAATTTTTTTTATCAGTGTAGGAGCTCTAGGAACTTTAGATCCTTTTTGGACCCGATTTGAATCGAATAACAAGGTCTTTTGACATAAGTACACTCCAAACTTTTACCTTTCGTTTACTTTTACTCGAGCAGGGATCCTTTACGTAAAAACCAATCAATTGTTTCTGCAAATCCAAGTTATATTTAACTTTGTACTTTATCATTTAAATAAAATCCTCACACGAGTTTTGTGTGCCTTTCGTGTTATTAAATTTCACTTTAAATTTTATACGATTGATTACCCTATTTTCAGAATAGGGTACAACATTTTGGAGAAGTTCTACATAAAGAGATAAAACAAAAACTTTCTAGAAGGATCTACAGGACAAAAAAGTGGCACCTAAGGAAGGATTGTTAAGCTTTTCTTACACCTTGCAATTATAGTGATAAGTTTATAGCAAGAAGAAATTACCAATCAAATGATCTGAAAATAAAAGTCGAAGATTTGCTTGGTTAATTTCATCTTTCAACAACTTAAGGTTGATTTAACTAGTAAAATAATTAGGAATTTAATCATTTAAAGGTTGATTCAGGTTGATCACGAACTAAACCAAGCAATTCTGTTCTTTTTATTGGCCAGATGAGAAACCAATAAAAAGGCTATTTTAGTTAGTGATAATTATGCCTGAATCAGCCTTATATGAATTTTGACAAATAATTTTAACTAATTGGTGAAATTCTCAATTAGCTTAGTGTTTATGATTGGGTAAACCATCCATTACACGTCGTTCCTGACAAAGTTTCAAATAAAAAATGAGGAAAAACTAAAAGAATATCTTATTTTCGGATTATATTAAATCAAATTAATTATAAGGAATCATCAGGTATATAGAGAAATTGGAACCAAATAGTTTCTAAAATATTATACAAACATTGTAGCTTAATTGGGAGCTCTTTTCGGGCCTACGTTTTTCATAGATTCGTTTATATTTTTTGGTGTATGATCAGTAAAAGTGTTTATCCAATACATACAGATAATAAGACAATTACCAGCTTTATTTTAAATAGATAACCCCCGCGTGGCTTTTACTTTATTGAGTGGATAATTATTTATTTTACCCACTCAACTATCAATTGTCAAATTATTTTCTTGTAAATGTCATTAAAATTTTTAATAAAAATATGAATTCCTAAGCTATTTATTGGATAAAACCTTGTATGGCACTCATGGGTAAACCGATATTGCCCTCTCGAAAATTAACCTGCTTGGCTGACGCCTCGCAGGTTAATTTTCTCATAGGTAATATCTTACTTTACCCACTAGTACCATAAATAACTATTATCCTATTTAGAAATTCAAAACCAAGCGTTTAAATATGAAGTATTTTTCAAAAATGAGAGGGAGTGAATAGGGTCACTAGATCAGTTGTTACTTTGTTACTAATGGTTAACTGTTTAGGTTTCTGGTAGTTTTCGCCTGATAAAAACCAAACCAACCATCCACCAAAGCACACTAATACACAAATTAGACAAAGCAACAACTGATCCAGTGACCCTGGGATTGAAAGAGTTTTGGCTCGAAGACCAACGATTAAAAAAAAATATGTAAGGAATTTTTATTAAAAAGGCCGGGTTAAAAGCACTAAAATTATTTATAACAGTATAAATTTAATATTCACTTAAAAACACCGGATTTTTAAATATTCCGGGTAAAAGTCAATTAAAATCGTGACAAGATTCGATGACAGCGATTAGTCATTTATGCGAAAAGGAGTCACTCTTTCTAGCGGCGGTTTTAGTGTCATCTAAATAGCACAAACAGAAAAAAAACTGTTGAATGAAAGCTACGTACAAAATACATAATGCGTTCTATTCCAGAGCTTTAAATTTTTTGAAACCCTCTAGAAAAGTTCAATCTAATCCAACCTATAAAATTATGCAAAATGTTGTACTATTATGAATTTTACTCCATGTACATATTACTTAACATTAATGTGTAACGAGCACAATCTTTTGATATATCTTTCACAATTATACTCGCAATTATCATAAATAAACAGAAAAAAACTGTTGAATGAAAGCTACGTACAAAATACATAATGCGTTCTATTCCAGAGCTTAAAATTTGTTGAAACCCTCTAGAAAAGTTCAATCTAATCCAACCTATAAAATTATGCAAAATATTGTACTATTGTGAATTGTACTCCATGTACATATTACTTAACATTAATGTGTAACGAGCACAATATTTTGATATATCTTTCACAATTATACTCGCAATTATCATAAATAAACAGAAAAAAACTGTTGAATGAAAGCTACGTACAAAATCCATAATGCGTACTATTCCAGAGCTTAAAATTTTTTGAAACCCTCTAGAAAAGTTCAATCTAATCCAACCTATAAAATTATGCAAAATGTTGTACTATTATGAATTTTACTCCATGTACATATTACTTAACATTAATGTGTAACGAGCACAATCTTTTGATATATCTTTCACAATTATACTCGCAATTATCATAAATAAACAGAAAAAAACTGTTGAATGAAAGCTACGTACAAAATACATAATGCGTTCTATTCCAGAGCTTAAAATTTGTTGAAACCCTCTAGAAAAGTTCAATCTAATCCAACCTATAAAATTATGCAAAATATTGTACTATTGTGAATTGTACTCCATGTATATATTACTTAACATTAATGTGTTACGAGCACAATATTTTGATATATCTTTCACAATTATACTCGCAATTATCATAAATAAACAGAAAAAAACTGTTGAATGAAAGCTACGTACAAAATCCATAATGCTCTGGAATAGAGCTTAAAATTTTTTGAAACCCTCTAGAAAAGTTCAATCTAATCCAACCTATAAAATTATGCAAAATATTGTACTATTGTGAATTTTGCTCCATGTACATATTACATATTACATATTACATGTACATATTACTTAACATTAATGTGACAATTATCCTCACAATTACCCCTTTATGATTTCACTGCTTTGTAATTAAATATTTCGTTTTGTACATTGGTTGAATATTAAAATTAAAATAAATATTCATATATTTTTGTTTTATACTGTTTTAACGTCGTTTTTCGCTGCTATGGCCTAATTGACGGGACCGCCATCTTTACGTGCCCTCCGAAGCACGGTCCTCAACAGAACTCGCATCCACCCTGAAACGTGTTTACAGTTTCACCTGCAACCCACATTACAGTTGGTCATCGTAGTTCCATGTACCGACTATTTACACCACTATACATCCATGCTCTATGTGGGGCTCGAACCCACAACCCCGGGATCCGTAATCAAACGCACTAACCATTGCGCCACCGGGGTCGGCTATTCATATATTATGTTTTCTTAATTTTATAATTTCTATGCGTGAAAAATGACATTGCTTTTCATTACGACAGGACCGCAGCTAGATAGAGTGACTAGTAAAAAGTGCTCACAGATAAGTAATATTAAAAAGGAAGGCGTAAAAAAGGATTTCAGCGCATATTTTCCATTAATTAATGGAAGGTCCTTTTAATTATTCAATAATCAATTTATGGTTTTTAATTTCAGCTCAAACAAAAACGTGATTTGATTTTAATTAGAAAACAGGCGTTAAATTAAGAAATAGCTCACTAATGCACAATAAAATTTATGCGAAAAAATGTGAATACTAATTAGACGTTTAATTTATAATTATGCGAAAATTAAGAAGTGCAAAAACTAGATCGTTAACCTAAAACCTCACCTAAAACATATGTATACTAAGGCCAGAAAAGGGTGTTTCATTGTCACTGTGGAGTTGCATAATGTATATACAAGGTGTTTGCAGTATTTTGGCTGAAAATAAGGGGATGATTCGAGATTCTATTAAAATTCTACTGCCAAATCATTTGATAATTAACCTTTATTTAGCATTTAGGTACAAATGGGTAGGAAGTTATGAACCTATACAAATGTACTTTAACTTTTCTTAAATACACTATAGTTCTAAGGCCACATACTTTAATATTTAAGGACGGACATGAAATGCGTGTTTTCAACAAAATTTAAAATACAATTGGTAAGAATAATAACTTCCGATTCTCTATCCATTTGTAACTGAATATTCAGTTTACTTTTTACAGTGTTTAGAATTCATTTTCTTGGTACTAATTAAACATTTAATAGTTGTCCAGATCAAAAATTTATTTAATATTGCATGTAACGCAGTTTGGTACATTTTTTTTTGAATTTGAACAAAAAAAATATGTTCCGAAGTAAACGTATAATGCTCCTCTGCTGTCAAGCTGTGAGGAGGATAATAATAATAAATAACAATTTAATTTAAATATGACAGACTCGGAAAATAACAAAAAAATAATGTTCGAAACAAAAGCAAACTTTTTTTTCTTCTAGTTTATCTCTTACTTCCTAAATGGCTTCCTAATTTTTTTACATGGATCATTTTCCAATCTTTTCTAAAATGCCTCAAAATCTGTACACTCAGAAAATGTCATTGTAATTTTAAAACTATTTTTTTTTTGTAAATACATATTTGTTATTTATATCGCCACCATTGGTATTTAATACTTTACTTGTGATATTAAATTCTGCAATGTTTGTATGGTATACAAAATGTTGTATACCATTTGCTAAAGCATGTCACACTTATAGTATGTCATACTTTGGGTTGTTGTTAAGTTGTATTACTGATCTAGTTTAAAGTATGTTACAGTATTCAGAAAAATTTACAATCGGTAAATATTACCAAAATTTTGATTAGTAATAATATAAAGATTGCAACCACACATCATTACACACTGACAAAATAATCGATCCTTTTTTTACTTTCCTCTGTATTATTACGAATCAAAATATTGGTATTATTTAACTATTGTTATTTTACTAAATACTGTAACATACTTTAAACTAGATCAAAAACACAACAACTGCAACTTAAAGTATACCAAACTATAACTGTGATATAATTTACAAAATGTTACAGTATTAATAAACACATGTTGCGCGGGGATCCAAATGTACCAGCACGCTCTCTATTTTAGTATGGCAACATATTATATACAATACACACATTGTATTATTTAATATCACAAGTAAAGTATTAAATACCAATAGTGGCAATATAAATAAAAAATATGAATTAACAAATAACATTCAGTATTAAAAATACAAAGAAGTGTACCCAAAGCACATTAATTGTATACAATTTGTTCATGACTATTAGATAGCGTGCATTTACCAATTAAACAGTAAACTATCTTAGTGTCCGATAGGTGGAGGAGACAGTAAATCTTACCAAACCCTAATTATATTAATTTCTTATCAAAGAAAATCTACTCAACTGATGGGATTTCCGTTTTCGCTCCCGGGGAGCATTATCGAAAGTGTTTATTAGTCCGAAAACCATTTGCAAAGTCGGGAAATTAACAAACGCAGTAAATAGTTGAATTATACATAGTATGATTCATGGAATTTTTGTGTAAGAACTTATAGAGAATTTCTGGTGTATACCAGACATTCCAGCCCAGAACATTTAAAATTGATTTGAAGTTTTCTACATCCACATTTCATTTGTATCATTTTTAATACATTTGAATAATTTTAAAACATTTGACTCTCTTCAGTATAGACTAGCCGTCAACCCCGTTCTTCGCAAGGATTATTTAAAAACTAAAATTTATTAACCCTTTTTAATAATTTCCTTCCAATATTTTTTTAGATTTTTTTTTGTTATCTTTTTTTTTTGGGGGGGGGTTAGGGGATAGGTTAAGTTTCGGATTTTTCCTGGGGCTGTTGAAGAATTTTTTATTACATATGACAATTTAAGTTTCTAAGGTTAGGAGGTCAAATGTCGATACATATATGACATTTCAAGTTTCTAGCTTTTATAGAAGTGTGTTTAATAATATTTTTCCTGGGGCGCGCCCAGGCGTGGGGAGTACTTCATGTACATATATTTTGATGATATTTTGTGCCACAATTTGAACTGAGGCCTATTAAAAGTTCCAGGGTATCTCAGTTGGTTAGGCCGTCTATCTGTGTGGGTTAGGAAAAAGTTTAAATTCTAATAACAAAAAAAATAAATTTTTATAAATACTTTGGCTAATGCTGAATTAGTGATATTCTAAATGTATACCTAAATGATTTATTTTTGACCTGAGAAATTATTAAACAAGGTATATAAAAACCGAGAATGTATAGTCCATTCAAATAAGGAGAAATTCCTATGTTAAATTGCAATAAATTTACAAAGGCAGATATTTTAAAGGGTAGTAGTGGATAGTAACAGAAAACTCATGTTAGTTTTTCACAGGGTGATATGCGTAAGGGGTGTCGCTATCTTAAATTTTTGGGTTATCTCATCTTACGATAAAAATGCATATTACCAATTTTTTTAAGGAGAAAACTTGCAACAATTTTTGTTTTGATAATTTTTTTTAATATATTAATAACAATCGAGTTATACTCAAAAATGTTGGGGGTGAAGTTGGTTTTTTCAATTTTTCAGCCAAATTATTCATCGGAGTTATAAGCAAACTTGTAGTTCTCAAAATTCTCTATAAGTTTTATTTACTATGCATTTACATAAGTATCTTGTTACGGTCACAGTAGACGCTGAAAGTAGAGTTGCGCCCTCTTCAACTGTACCAAAGTACCCATGAACATTTATAATATATGAAACTAATGGAGAATTTCAAGAGCTAAAAGTTAGCTCATAACCACTTTGATCGTCCGATGGATAATTTGGCTGAAAAATTAAAAAAAAAACAATTTCACCTCAAACATGGCTATTTTTAAATTAACTCGATTGTTATTAATATATTAAAAAAATTATCCAAACAAAAATTGTTGGAAATTTCCTCCTTAATTAAATTGGATATATGCATTTTTATAGTAAGATGCATATTAACCAACTCTTCCCCTAAAATTAGCGGATACCCCTTACGCAAATCACCCGGTGAAAAACTAACAGGAGTGTTCTGTTACCATCCACTACTACCCTTTAAAATATCAGACCGTGTACATTTATTGCAATTTATATTTATTATTTGACTGGGCTAGTACTGTTCAAGGAACAAAAATTTAATCGTGTTGGCATAATAAATAAAAATAAAAAATAGGGTCATTGGAAAATTATGTACGTAGCAAGGGACCGATTCTTCGAGTATCACGAACAGAGCTCCCCACCGAGGGGGTTATAATTCTTCATATCATGTTCCTCTTCAGTGCAAATAAAAGGGGTAAACAATGCATCGAGGGTAAAAACAATGAGTGCATCGTTGTAGACAGAAAGAGAGCGCCGTAGTTTTCACACCTCGGTATTTCAACAATGAGTATTGAATAATAGATATTTAAAGTGAACAATCCACTCGGCTACATAGTCCAGTTAACAAGTAGTTTTACTTAGGGATATGTAGACTTTTTTTTTAATGGATTGTAAAAATAGAAAAGATTTACCCTATGAAACGCTATTCAAAAACACGCAAAGACGGTTTATTTTTTTTTCTTTCAAAATTAGGTCTATTTTTTAACCGACTTCCAAAAAGGAGGAGGTTATCAATTCGACGTTTGACTTTATTTTTTTTATGTTTGTTTCCGCATAACTTTGGAACGAATGAACGGAATTTGATAAAACTTTTTGCCACTTTAAGAGGGCATTCATGAGGCGTTTTAATTTGACGCTCAGATAATGCCGGGTAAGCCGGATAAATAAGATAAATCTAATCATTTTAACGCAATTTCACTTAAAAACGGCTTAATTTGGTTCTACTACCAGCCAAATTTTTAGAGAAATACTGGATAATTCGGATAAGCCGGATAACTTGATTAAGGGGTCACTAAAATATTACGGCACACTGAAAATCTTTTAAATGCCGCTAAACTTGATTCTCTGGACCTATAATATTAAAATACCAAGAGAAAATGATAAATGTTGTGATTTTACCAAAAGGCGTTGTTTGATTATTACTTAACGCTTAAAGTTTAACAAGATTTTCTTTAGTATTTCGTTTAAAATAAGGTTGGTTGGACTCTTGGGCGCTGAAATAAAAATTAAATTTATTTTTTAGAAATTTATCTTTAAGATAATGACGTCACAACGCACTAAAAGTGCATTGTGACGTCAGCAGCTTGCCGAGATGGAAGGACAACTATAATTTAGCTTAAATGACGTTAGAAATCTACAAGTTCTGTGTCACTAAAAAGTAAAGAATAAAAACTTTTCGCAAAAAGAAAATGAACCGACTTCTACGTCTCTAAACAGTAAAAAATAAAAAAATACTTAAGTCGGTGTCTATTTCACAGCAAACAATAATAAAATAATAAAAAAATAATTGTTAGTAATTAATTTAGGGAATGGTGAAATTGGCACCGACTTAGAAGTCGTTCATTTTTTTTTTGCGAAAAGTTTTTTTTTATTTATGAAATCAATGTTTAGAAAAAAAATTAAAAACCTTTCAGCTTATTAAAATATTTTCTTAGTGTATTATTTTTTGTATCATCACGATTTCTCTCCCTATTTTCCCAACGCGTCTATCGGTCTTTCAGACCTCTGATGCAGCTTGCATTCCAAATTTTTCATTATCTAAGTAACGGGCCAGTCATCTCCATTAATTAAACGGGAAGCTGCTGAAAAGCCAACCTAACGCTTTCCATCAGCTTTTTTCTCACATATTATTAACATTTTTAAATCAAGCTTATTTTTTAACGTTTAATCTATTTATTTTACTTAAGTGGTTTTAATTCATTTACATAGTTTAACAATTTCTCAGATTAAAAATACATTGTTTGTGTAAATTTAGTTCAAAATATTAGTGATTTCTATTATCTAGAGATAGAAATTATGCAGCATTAATTAATATTTATACAAAAATCAATCATTTGAATTTGATTCATTTGCTAACCTAGACATGCATATATCTCTTGCACCGACGTTGCCAACTGTAAAAAATAATGTAATTTTACAATTTTACGCGTAATGTTTATATAAAACTGTAAAATAACATGTAAAATTTTAAAACTACATGTAAAATCTGGTAAATGTATCCGAAATAAATCACATTTACATACCTTAAAAAATAAACTGAATATTCAGTTACAAATAGATAGGAAATCGAAAGTTATATCCTATATTATATTAATTAATTAATAATTATTAATAATTATAATAATTGTACTTTTATTTTTCTTAAAAACACACAACATTTCATGTCCGTCCTTACATAAATATTAAAGTACGTGACTTTAGAACTATAGTGTTTTAATCAAAAAATATAGTATATTTTCATAGGATCATAACTTTTTATCCATTTATAACTAAATATTCGGTTACAAATGGATATTTATAACTCAATATTCAGTTACAAATGGATAGGAAGTTATGATATTATAACTTCTTTTATTCATTAAAAGTTAATACAAATGATACATCACATCATTATAATGCCAAATTGTTTATGACTTTTAAATCAACAAGATTCTAGCAAAGTGATCCTTAAAAATTGATTAAAATTGTCAATATTTTAGGAATATTCAACATTAATGTCAATATTTTGTATTTGTACCAAAGGGTATGTCCAAAAAAAAAACAAATTATATTAGCTTGGCTCACAAGCTGTCTCTCTCAACGGTGAGATATCTCAGAAAGCTCCTAAAATTATTTGAGGTTATGCGACCTTTTCAGATTGTAAACACAAGTAATTGTCACTAAGCTTATGCAACACACAAAAGGCCGAGTCAGCAAGTCACCTAGGCATTAAATTTTTCAATATTTTATGTTTTTCGTTATATCTATCAACCTACCTATAAAAGTTTAAAAAGCACCCTGTATATAAAACTGGGAAAAATCACGATATTATAACTAACTTAGTATTCTTTTATACAAACCAGCTCAAGGTTGGCCCAAGGGGGTTAATTTTAACAGAGGGTGGCCGTCTAGATATAAAATTTAAGGGTGATAATTATTTATGATTTTCAATATTGTGTACCCATATATTTACGGGAAATAATTTACCGCTCCAGATAAGGGTTAAAACGTTGTGACAATGACATGTGACGCCGGTTTGGTAGATAAAGAATAGAGATTTTGGTGCTTTAGATTTTTAACCCCAGCACAATAGGTGTTTTTTTTTCGCAGAGAGATTAACACAACGAGAAGAAAATAAAGGGAGAACGAAAATTATTATGTCAAATTTTGGACATTATATAACTGTATAAAGGGATCAGAAATTTAAAATTCGAAACTAGAAAATAATCATCTTGCTCAAATATTGGTCGTATCGTTTGATATTTTTCTTTATTCTTAATTTTCGTTTGGTTTTATATTTAATAGAATGCGTAGCTGTTTAATGGGTTGCCTATTCCTAAATAGATGCAAACTTGTTTGCTTATTAAATTAGATTTCTTTGGTTATGCTGCCATATAAGACAGTAAAATTGTACTGTTTTACATTTCATAAGAAAAATACTGTGTATTTTGATGTTTTTTATGTAATGTAAGGTAACTAAATAAAAAAATTAAGTATTTTTTATAAGATCTAGACCAGACAGTAATGGTCAAAATAGTAACGTTATAACTAGAGTTTCTATTTTTGATATGAAAAACACAAATATTTGGATTAAAACACTTAAAAGATATAAAAGGCTATGGTAAAAGGTGGAAAATGGTTTATAAAACAAGGTGAATAAAATTCGTAGAATCTACGAGGTAAATATCTAAATAAAATTAGGCAAACCGCCATACATTAGTTCCGGCTAAGCATAGTACAGCCAGGTTTGAAAAGGGACTATTTTACACAAGTAGTGAACTTTTTAATAAATTACCAGACACATATAAAATATTAATAGGTACAAACAAATTTAAAAAAACTATTAAAAGGTTTTTATTGGACAATCCATTCTATACAGTAGATGAATTCTACAACTTCAATTTTAATGTAATCAATGTTTAATTATGTTCACTCTATTTATTTGACGTTTCCTATACTCTATAACCAGCAGTCCTTGGAAATAAAGATTATTTATTTATTTTATTTACATGAATATCACACGTGTGATATAAAAATTGTCAAACTAGTGCGATATGAGGCGTTTTCTAAAGAACAAAAGAGTGTGCTAAATGTCATTTTCATAGAGGGTCGTAGGAAAAAACGTATTATTAAACAATATCAATCGGTGGAAAAAATACTAAATTATTTATGCTTCTTTTACTGTTCGTAATAGAACACCATGTAGTATCCTCAAACTATTAACAGTGTACACAATTTAGTAACTAAACTATATCAGATTTTTTGGACATATAAACAGACAGAATCCCTGCAAAACCTTAATTTATTTAAATATATATGCAACATAAAACATATTTCCGACTAAAAAGTAATTTTATAATAGATATACGATAAAAACGTATCTACACTACTACCTACACTGTATTCAAGTACTGAAAGTCAGTTGTTTTTTGCATCTGACATGCTTGGATTCAGGATTGACGTAAATCTAGATAAGAACGCCTTAACGGAATCAATGCAAGGGTATGAATATCAAAATGGCGTGTTATCACAAATCTAGGGTGGCTGGGGCAACTTCAATTGTTCAACCCCGAATGTTTATTTGATAAGTCGTATATTTATTTTCAGGCACGTTTGATATTTTTTTGATCGCTGATACGGGGGCGTTTAACACGCGATTATACATGACATTATTATGAGATTTTGATTAGACATTGATTTCACAATATTGAAAAAAGAAATAAACAAGGGTGTACCGATAAACATCGGATATTTACCCCATGATTGGATTTTTTGTTGTGTGTGTTTTTTTTTAACACAATCATATTATATTTACCATAAATTTAATTCAAGATATTTATTTGTGTAGTATCCATTAAAATGTTTTACACATGTCATTTTTAAAAATATATAAATAAACATAGAAGAGGGATATTCATCTGTATCCGGTGAAAAGAATTAGTCCCACACCAAAAAAATTTGAAGAAGAAGAAGATAAGTACCTACTGGGTTATTCCGTCGTTAAGTACGTTACTTAATTTAGATCTCCGAAAAATACTCGATAGTTCATTAATTAACCGACTTCCAAAAAGGAGGTTATCAATTCGACGTGTGACTTTTTGTTTTTTTTTATGTTTGTTCCCGCAAAACTTTGGAACGAATGAACGGAATTTGATGCAACTTTTTAAAAGTTAAAGAGGGCATTCCTGAGGTGGTCCCGTTTCAATTTGACGCTCGCATAATGCCGGATAAGCCGGATAATTAAGATAAATCTAATAATGTTAATGCAATTTCACTTAAAAACGGCTTAATTTGGTTTTAATACCAATGGAATGGTGAAATTGACACCGACTTAAGTATTTTTTATTTTTTTCTTTTTAGAGGCATATGTCGATTAATTTTTTTTTTGAGAGAAAAGTTTGGACTTTTTTCTGTTTTAGAATCATCAAAAATTCTGTTCGTCAAAGATTTCTATATAATTCAGAATAATATATTATTAATATATTATATTTTAGTATAACTATTTAATGATAAATGGTCATTTTGAAAGTTGGGTTACTTCTGGCCGTTATTAATAGCGAATCATTTACAAAACGTTTCACCTAATTACGAAACTTTTAGAAAGAAATTTTTCAAAAAGAAAAGGAAAATTTTCAGCCGCCAACACGAAAAAAAATAATTACCATAATTCATCGTTTTTTTTTACCCTAGTCGCAGGTACGTTATCTGCAACTTTTTTTATTAATTACCCTCATAACAGAGTTTTTCTTGTTAACAATTTAATTACTTATTCTTACAGTTACCTTAATGTCCTTTTCGACAAAAATTAATTATATTTATAATTAAAATTTTACAAAAAATTACAAAAAAAAATATCAACAAATATTTTTGTTTCGTTTGGACTTTTTTGGATAAAGTTTTATATCTTATGAGATTGTTACATAATAGCCCAGTCAAACGGTAGTTTGACTTTGCGGTGTTATACACACTGTGTTTTTTTTTGTAATTATATTATTTGAAAAGCTTAAATCCAAATTTGCGTATTTGTTTTGTTTTTGCTCTGTTACTCGGCTTTGGCTCGTCGCTAAACAAAAAATAAACAAGATATTTATTCGTTAATAAATTCTCTACAATTTGTATAATAACTTTTTTTGTTTAAACAATCAGAAAAAAAGTTACGGAGCGTTAAAGTTGATGAAATAGGCATCATATTCAAAAAATGAATAGTTTTCCAGTTATTTTCGAAAAACCGAACAATGATTGCTAATTTTGCAAATTTCAACGTTCTGTAACTTTTTTTCTGATTATTTAAACAAAAAACAACAAATATAATGTTCAGTTTTTGTTGAGCGAAGAGCAACAACAAAACAAATGCTTTTTTGCACATAACTGTGTAAAAAAAATCGCACAGGGGTGCAAATTTGGATTTAAGCTTTCCAAACAAACTCCTTTCAATTAAAAAAAAAACAGAGAGTGTCCATATCGCCGCAAGGTGAGGCCCTTCCACACGACCTTTCGATTGAACTATAATACTTAACAATAAAAAAGTTTAAGTTATTATAAAAAAATGTAAGTTTTAATAAAGTTGTTATAACGTTTTTATAAATATTTTATATAGTTTTTTATAAATATTTTATCAAGTTTTATAAAGTTTTATTCCACTCTGAATTCACGGAAAGAAATTAGTGGGCTCTGCGCTATACATTATAAGATATTTGGTAACAGTGGCAAATTATAGTGATTTAAGCTATAGATTATAAGGGACACAATAACTAATAATGTTAAAAATAAATTGGAAACGATTATATATATTACAGACACGATTATATTTATTTCAGGCACTATTATAAATTTACAGAAATTTTATTATATTATAAAAATTATTAGCACGGACAATAATTAAATCTATTTAAGCTATAATTGCCATACTATTTGTTATATTTTATTGTTCACTAAACAATTAAAGTATTTCATATAAATGTTTACACTGACTGCCATAATTGTAAGAGAAAGCCTTGTATTTATATAATAAGCGATTATAATTTGCTTGGTATGTGTGTTATAGCGCTCCTAGCTATATTTTTTTTTCCGTGTTCAGTTATTTTAAATATAATCAAAAAAGTAAAACGCCATAAAAACTTTTATGTTTTGTTAATGTTTACAATGGAGATCTCTACAACTAGAATTATGAAACAAAAGACTTCTACCCTATCTCTATCTCATTTGTGCTACACTTTCCAGCCAACCAAATAAATACTGTATTTGTTTTTCATACAACAAATACAGTATTTATTTGGTTGGCCGGAAAGTACGAACGAACATAGCTAATGTGAATCTGTAGAATAAGATAATTCTACTAAAATTTAGATGGCGCCAGTAATTTCTTTAATAAAAATTAAATTGTTACACTTTTCGCTCGGCCAAATAAATATTGTATTTGTTCAACAAAGAACAAATACAGAATTTGTTTGGTTGGGTGGAAGTGGGAGTGTATGTATGTCTTCTATCCTTTTTGGGTAGAACTTTTGTCCCTGTCTAATCTAACGGGAGAAATCGCCATTATCAGTGCTCGAGTGACATGAAGTGGTTAAGACCTTTTATAGCGGATTTGTACAAATATCAAAAATATAATTAATTAATAAAAACACTGTTTTATAAAAAGTAATTTTCTTTTGTTTTGTCGATTTTTTGGGCATACAAAAAATAATAATAATCTGTCTATATTTTAATCAAGACTTCTACCAAATTTAAAGGTCTAGGCGTTTAAAAGTTAATACAAAAACTTAAAAAAAAATAATATTTAATCACTCAAAAATCTGTCACATGAATATTTTTTTTCAAAATAATACAATATTGATATGGAAAGAAGAGCAATCGGCATAAAAGAATATAAAATTTAAATTTTTTAATTTTCGCCACATTTCCAAAACTCTTCTTTTAAAAACCTCGTTTTTGTAAATTGGTATAAATGTCTTGTTTTATACTTTTTAGTTATATGTGATATGTGATTAATAGAAGGGTTTTAAGTTTAAAAACTTGTTTTTTATATTATATTATTTTCAAGTTTTTTAGTTATCCTTTAATATAATAAGGAATCCTTATTGGGAGTAAACCAGATATTTAAGTTACAACCATGCGTGCCAAATTTCAGTTTTTTAAGTTGGTAAAACAGAAAGAAGGTTAATTTAGTAGCATGAGCTATGTTGGGGTAAATTTTATATAAAACTGTATTGTCAACCGAGTTAAGCATGGGTACAAAATTGCAGCTCTCTAGATATATTCTGAGTGGGTAAAAAAGCCTTTGGTACATTTGAGGACAAATATATTTTTTATATACAGTGCGGTCCAAAAGTCACCCCCCCCCCGTTTAACTTTTGAACGAGTTGAGATATCGACTTCAAATTTAGAACTCTTAAATAAGACATATTAAACTATCTTTTAGCATATATTTGATATTTTCAGTTAAAATGTGGGCAGGGGGCATGGGGGGACATTTTTTTTAATGGAAAGAGGGGTCGTGTGATACATCATTTTAAAGCTTATAAAATTCTCTATTTAAACTAACATTTTTTAATTTTTAAAAAATGTTTTTTAAGGTTTTGTTTTTCAATTTATACCCATTTTCAACCCCATTTTAATGCCAATTTTTTTTTAATTTAAAAATATGGAGTTAAATGGAGAATTTTATAAGCTTTAAAATGATGTATTAGACGACCCCTCTTTCCATTTAAAAAAATGTGCCCCCATACCCCCCTGCCCACATTTTAAGAGCTGAAAGTATTAAATATATGCTAAAAGATAGTTTAAGTTGTCCTATTTAAAAGTTCCAAATTTGAAGTCGATATCTCAACTGGTTCAAAAGTTAAGAGGGGGGGGGTGACCTTTGGACCGCTCTGTATATATAAAGTGAAGTGAATAAAAAGGTTTTAATAAAAAAAAAAAAATGTGCATATTTGTAAGTCTTTATAAAGTTAGTTTTTAATATTATAAGATATTTCGGCTTTATCTCACAAAGTCACATCAAACCCTTTTGGCGTAAATTTGTAATAGCGTTATTAAATGTAATTGTTTCCTTTTTTAACGATTCATTTTAGTCAGGTTGTAAAAATAAAAGTAAATTTTGAACCGGTTTAAGTTTTAAAAGATTTTAAGATTTTATGACTTTTTTAACAGTTTAGTTAAGGTTAAAAATATAAAATAAATGTTACTTCTTAAATATTTTTATTAAAACAAAGGAGATAAAAGATTTTTTTTACTTTTATTAATGCAAATGTACACTGTAAAAAACATTTCCTGCAATTTAATTGCCGGCTATTGTTACTAGAATTTTAAGGAATTGTAAAGTATTGCTAAATTTTATACCGTAATTTAAAAATAATACCGTAAATTTAAAACTTTATTTTAGGATATTACGTCGTCCTTGTAAATTTAAAGAATTACCTTAATTTCCTTTAAAGCATTAAATAAATAACATAAATTTTATAAATTAAACTTAATATTACTCTATAATTTTACCCCCATTTTTTATAGTGTAATCTTAGCTTTAAAAAATAAAATAATTAATTTTTCAGAAAAAAATAAAATAAGGCAGTAAGCAGTACAAAATTTGAATGGACTAAGTTATTTTATTAGTATGCAATAGATATCCCCCTCACCAATTTAATATCACAATCAAAAAATTAAATTTAAAACCTTAATTTACTCAACAATTATCATAATAACTGACGCTTCGAATTATTAAACAGTATACTACAAAATGTTCTAGAGAGGAAACTAAAGTTTTATGTACCAAGTGTAATACACAATATTTTTTCTACGACAATAAAATGCACAGTTACAAAAGTAAAACGCTTAGGCAAAATTTATAGCTTTACTTTTTTTTCGCTACTAGCTTTGGAGCGTACCACTTGTACCACTTATTATCATGTTTTTAATCCAAGAAATTCATTCTCAGCACCTATGGAACGTTCAAGTATTACGTATCGCAAATTTTGATCATTTTGGACTTTTTCTATACCATTAACATAGGCGTAACACTCCAAAATGACCCCCCCCCTAGTAGCGTTACGTAATACTTGAACGTTCCCCTAGGGCAATAATCACTTTTTCTCTCCTAGTAGGAAATAATTTTATAAACAACTAAAAACTGTCACTTGAGTTTCCTTGAATTGTAAAGACGTGACATTGCCTTTAATTTCTGTTAGACAAAATTCAACAATATTTTGCCAATGGATAAATAATTAACATGGTAAACGTTATAAATTAACTAATTATATTAGATACTTACCCATATATTTGCCCACAGTTTAAAAATATAAAAAACGCCAAGTAGAGTACTAGTACTAGTACTGTCAACTTTTGCAGGCATTTTAGTTTATTATTGATATAAGAATGTTTAAATAATAAAAATAAATGTGTTGGTAGTGAAAAAAATTATACATTAACCACGGTAGAAAAGACTATTATATATAGCCTCGCACTCTTATATCCCATGATGCTACGCATCTCGGGATATAAAAGCTCGACTATAAAAAATATCTTATTTCACCACCAGCCTAAAACCACATCTTTATTACTGTTCTTTTCATTTGTAGAAATATTATTTCTCTACCTATGACGTCAGAGGTTCTAAAAATAATAAAATTGCACCATGGTTAATAATGAATTTTTATTCAGTTGTTTTGACATATGACGATTTACTTAATTATTAAATCACATTGCTATTTACAAGTGTCTTTAGGCACCAAATTTATTTATTGCATGATAAATTAAAAAATATTAACTAACTTAGTACCTATAAAACATGTTTTACAAAAAACACTTTGAAAAGTGAAAATCATTGGTCCATCATATTCAACCATAAAGTATATAACCCATATATTACCGTAAGGATCATATATTACTAGAGGTACAACCCCCCATATATTTTATTTTGAGGCAATAGATTCTCACAGTTTTCGCCTGTCCCCTTATTTCTGGGGGAGTACCAGAAGCATCACTTTGCATTTCACTTTCCATTTTTATATATTTTATCACACTTAACACGGAAACACTCTAACTTAATAATTTCAGCAGATCACCAGAAAATTTCTGCCAGAAATGTCAAGGTATTCATTTGTTTTTTTAATGGCCGCGAACGGTCAGCGTGATGTTTTATATGTATAAGCTTTTTCATATAATTTTAGTAAAATAAATAAATAAATAGCTAATTAATTGTACTGGTAGTGAAAAAAATACTATATTTTCCACGTGAGTGAAGATTTACCATTTTAGACCGCGTCTTGCGGGCTTCGCGCTAGCGCGCTCATCCCGCAATTTGACGCAGGTCAAAAATGTTAAACTTCTCTCACTTGGTAAATAATATACTATTTCTACCTAGGTATATAATAATTATAATATATTTTAACGCGATATGGAAAACCTGATAATTGTAATTTATCATCGAGTGTTGACGTAAAATAGGCTACTTTTGGAAATAAATTCAAAATTGAAAGACAGCAGTGTTTAGAACAACAAAAAATTTAACCATAAAATAGGTTCTGAACAAAAGGTGAAGGGACAATGTTTAATTAATTACCGAAAGACATGAATGGCTAAAATTATGACTTGTTGTTTCACTCTTCACGGGGCTAGCTGGAACAGTATTGTACGATGGAGCGAGTATAGGGGAAAGGGGGGAATACCGCGCAGCGGTTAATTTCGTGCATTTGTATATTTAAAATATTAAAAGTTATTTTAAAAACAAACTGCGCCATAACGTAATACAACTATGAACAACCGTCCGCCGTTTAATGGAGGTTGCAACTTGTGTTGGATTGTAGTTCGCTTTTTTTTAAATCACTGTGCATTGATCTAATTGATCTAAAAAAAGCTGTAACTTGATTAGTTCTAAACTTTTTGGTTGACATTTTGCATCTATTTTTTCTTTTTATGTAGATTAGTATTTTTATATGTTTTAATTATCATTATATTTTCATTTGGTGTATTTTTGTAATTGTGTTGTGTTTTGTTTTTCTAAGGAATGCCGTGCGTGAAGACGTAAACTGCCAAGATGATGAATTAGACAATATTGGTCTCAACATTTGTTTATTGTATAGAGAATTGGAAGAAACAATAAAAGTTGTGAGTACTATTTAAAATAATTCATTTTATGCTTTACAAATAGTTAACTTTAGTTTTTTACATGCTTAACGCTATTTAATTTATGCAATTATACTTCATAAAGAACCTACTTATTAAAATTTAATAAGTTTGAGTATTTTTACTACATAGTTGTTAAGCCTTATACAATATAAAAATGACTGATGTAAATTTACAATACAAGTATAACATTTCGGACCCATATACCTAGTGTATGGTAAATTTTCTCGTGCGATGTGAATATTGTCTAATATTTTATTATATTTAATGTGATACTACCATACGGCTAATGTAATAATGTAAAATTACCATATTAATAATGTAATATTTTATACAAATTGTAAAATTACCAAGTAGCTTTTTATCAAAACTATTGTAATTTTAGAATATTTTTGATAAAAAGTTACATTATTCTTATGGTAATTTGTATAAAATATTAAATTATAAATATGGTAATTTTACATTATTACATTAAATTGGTATTATCATATTAGATATAAAAAATGTTACACAATATTTACATCGCACGAGAAAATTTACCATAAACTACATGGGTCCGAAACGTCCCAGCTATAGGCCTGGTGTTTTGTTAGAGTGCAGTACACCTGGTTTTAGATCTTTAGTACACGTTGAAGTGAGAAATTGGGTTTATGAAAGAATATAATTTTTACCAGATTTAGCGCAATATTATTTACATTGTAAAAAGTATACTCTGGAATGCGAAGCATTACATATCTTCACGGTTTGTTATGTTTCTGCAAAGCCTTTTTGTAATAAACATTTTGGACAAAGTTCATAATTAATGTGTGCATAATTTATGTGTTTTGACCGCTTGCAACTTTAGTTTAATAGATACTGACGCGTTGATAAATAAAAACTTAATTCTGAATGAAGTTTGAAATAAAAAATAAAATGCGTACAATTGCACTTTATTTCATTTCATTTTAATTGATATTCACATTATTTAAAATTGTTTGGCATTGAATTGAATTGAATTTGGAAGTTGTTGTATTTTTTTTAAGATATTCTACTTACATTGCTCCTACGTATAAGGAATCCCTTTTGATGTCGATATGGAAGGTTCTGTAGTACATCATTCCACAGGAAAACTCTCGAACATGGTCTGAAACAAAAAAAAAATACAATTAAAATCTACAATTTTTCCTTGCTTTGATAAATACTTTAAGTAGCTCTACAAATGGGGGTAGAATTAAAGACTTTTTAAGATTAAATTATAAAGTTTATATAATTTAAACCGAATTTGTTACTGTTTTATAAAAAGTTTAACTAAATCTTTAAAGGACCCCGCACAGTTAGTGAGAAAAATGTCTTTCGGCGGATTTCGCTAAAAATTTGGTATGTTGCAAAACTTTGTTCAATCAATACTCAAAAAACGCCGAGAAAAGTGAAAAAACCGTAATCGAACATTTTAATCCGCCATGCCCGGGTATTCCACAGTATTCCCTGCTAGTTGTTTCCCAGATACAGTCAATTAATTTTCAGCGAAATCCGCGGAAAGACATTTTCCTTACTGAATGTACGGGGTCCTTTAAGATGACGATGTAATGTTATAAAATCAAGTTTTAAAATAAAAATATTATTTTAAAATTAGGCAGAATGTTATAATTTCATATGAAAATTCTATTGCCGATAGCCGGTAATTAAATCGCAGGAAATATTTTGTACAGTGCAATTAGAATGTAATAACAAACCATTGCTCTAGACTTAATATCAGGGACAAAATCAGGTCCGTTATCAAAAAATATTGGTTTAAGATATCATCAGAAATTAAATCACGACCTAAAATTATATTAAATTATGTTAGTATTTAATTTCTTAAGAAATAATAATAAAGATGCTTTCTTTAATGGTATTGAAACTGCGATTGAGGTTTAATACATTAATTGTATATTTTAAGATGTAGTAAAAACACTATTTAGTTAAGCATTCCAGAAAAAGGGGTTAATTGTTGACTTAGCAAAACAGAAAATAGTTTAATGCAAAATTCAGCCTTAATCTTTCTGTATTATACACTACAGTATATAATTAGGTTTTATTAATCATAAACAATCTAAACTCGAATATTTTTCTGAAGAAAAAGCCATAAAATTTAAAAATATATCGCTCGATGTCAATAAAACATAACGTGCGACAAGAAATCTACGTAGTGAGCAGTTAAACGAGACCGCCACTTGCATGTTTTTACTATCTCGGGAATTTTAAGAACATGTTTCGCCTGTAATAAGTGTACGTAATGGAGTTATGGAAATATTTGTATACTTGTGTATCTAAGCCCAAAAGGGCCTTTTTTAAGAATAAATAAAGGGGTCTTCGACGAACGATTTTTTACAGATTTAAAATTTAAATTAAAATTGAAAAAGATTATTCGCGACGAGAAACATTTTTTGAATTTAAATTAACTTACATACTGTTGTGCTGTTAAGTAGATGTTATATATTTGCCAGAAAATAGCCTTTACTATGTCAATAGATATCACAAAATCAAATCAAATTCCGTTCATCGAACGTTCCCAAATTCGACTTCGGCTATCTTTTTAAAAAAACTTTTTCAGTTATCAGTTATAATTTTTTATTTTAAGTGACAAATAATTATTTTACAACTTGTAAAATACTTTGTTATTACAGTCTGAGAGAACGTTCAAGTATTACGTAAAGCAAATTTTGATCATTTTGGTCTTCAAATCTAATATTTTTTGCGTTTTTTTCATTGCTACACAGCTCCTTCCTCAATTTTATATTTTTAAATTATTAAAAAAATATACACATATTAACATTGGTTGGTTTTGGTTTTAAAATGCTCAATACTATACTCCGTCCAGTTATGCAAGGTAGTAAGAGACGCGGCCCGTTTTACACCACAAAGCGCATAAATAGCATAATTATGCATAAATCGTAGTGTATCAAAAATTTAACAATGTCGATACTGTTTTCCTATCCTATCCAAAGACTCGCATAACAAGCATAGTACATAAGAATGCGATGCCAGGGTTGGCTTGATGTGTCGTCATGTATCTTGTAATGCGAGCCTCTGGATAGGCATTAAGTTGTAATTGTAACCTAAAAATGTGACGTTTTCCTTGTGTTTAATATAATTTACGTTTGTACAATATGTAGAATATGCTAATTTAGTGTGAATGTATGAAGAAGAAACCAAAAAAGTACCTTTTTCAATACCATCAAAATAACATTAAGTATAACCATTTTTTTATGTAACTTTCTCTTCTTTTATAAGCTTTAACGACCGTCAATCATTCTCATAGACAAAAAATGTCACAATATGTTATATGTTAAAAGTTAAGAGTTTTTAACCAATGATATAGTTTAAAAATCTCGGGAATTTTAAACTACCATCTTGCATAATTGGACGGACTATATAATCAATTGAATGTTCGGTGAACATTACATGCATCCAAGGAACTATTGTTAAATCCCAACAAAGCCTTCTCTTCCGTAAGTACACAGAGTTATCGTATAAATATTCCATATTATTTAACAAGACTACATATTTAATAAGAAATTGGTCATTAAACATAGTCCGCAATAGAATAATTAAAAACTTAGCTGTACTATTAATGCCCCTAACAGCAAGGCCCTTGCTTTATGCTTGCAAAGTAATTGATACATTTATTTCTTATCAGTGCACCGCAGGAATCATTTATTGAAACTAATTTATACTTAAATTGCGTTTTTAGCCTATTTTTTTCATACAACTACACCCTTATATTTATTAAACTTGCATGTGTATAATAAAATAGTTTAAACTTTATGAAAATAATAAAAATTATCATAAAGTATATTTTTTTAGTGAATTAACTTTGTGTGGAAAAAAATGTAGAAATCATATTAAAAATTACTAAATTTTTACATGTAGGCGCCTTCGCCAAAATTTAAAATAAACCGTTAGCTCATTTGATTTAGGTTAGGTTTAAATAACAAGGAATTTCTATGTTGAAATTGCAATAAATGTACCTGGGCTAATATTTTAAAGGATAGTAGTGGATGGTAACAGAACACTCCTGTTAGTTTTTCACCGGCTGATTTGATTATTATTATAGTAAGGGGTGTCCGCTATCTTGAATTTTAAAGGTGAGTGCGGTTTGCTCGGTAAATGTGCATCTTACGATAAAAATGAATATTACCAATTTTGTTAAGGAGAAAATTTAGAACAATTTTTGTTTGAATTATTTTTTTAATTTATTAATAACAATATTCAAAAATGGCGAAGTTAAATTGATTTTTTCGATTTTTCATCCAAGGACAAAAGTGTTTATGAGCAAGCTTGTAGCTCTTAAAATTAACGCCATCTACAAATGTTAAGTTAGAAAATTACCACAAAATGGCTTCAACATAGTACCAACTTAATTTAATTCTATAGATATTGTGTTCTGGCGTTTAGAGCCATTTTGTCGTAATTTTCTAACATAAAATTTGTTAGTTAGATGGCGTTAAGCTTATTTTAAATTATTTTAAAATTTTTAAATATCTCACCAGGTTACAATGGCAGACTTGATAAAAAAATGAGTTTTGTTAATTTTGATTTTAAATAATCTAGAAATAAGTGAAAATAAAAACAAAGATATTCTACAAAACTGCTTACAAAAATAAACTCTAGTGACATAAAAATTAAACATACACTCAAAAAAATATAAAAACAAATAAAATTCGATTTATCTCACGAATCCCTCTATCGATTATCTTCATATATTGACAATAAATACTCGTGAGACATCGCAGAAAGATTTATGAAAAAATCCCATCGGTGCAAGGACTTTTGTTTTAAAGTTAAACCAAGCCCGCCGTGCATAGAGTGGGAGTGAGGGAGTAATGTGACTAGCTTGGTTGCTTCAAAGAGCTTTTATTTTTTTTGCACAAATATTAAAAAAAATAACCTTTGAGTATAATTAAAATTTACATGCATATTTATAAGTATGTATATGTATAAAATTCTTAAATAAATGAATCAGTTATTGAAGAAAGACAATAGAATAATTAAATGCAGATTATAGACGTCTAGACTAGGGTTGAATATCGGAAGATAAGCGTATTCGGATTTAAAATGAAATAAAAATAGCTTCATTGTACTTGCTCCCCATGTATAAAATGGATTTTTAAGAAAGGAGATACTCTGGAATAGCTAAACCACCAAATTTGGAATAAAAAATATCTTGTTTCAAAACTTATTGGTTATTGGTTTTATAACTTATAAATTACTTCTTAAGTTTCTTAGGAATTTTTAAAGAAATACAATTTTAAATAATATCCTAGAGGTACAATTTTCGAACTCTAGGTCATTAAAATATATGTAGTTTTCATAAAATATTACCAAACACGTGTACGTACGGTAAAAACTACACACAAGAGTAATGTCTTCATCCAACAAAAATAATTTATTTGGATTTATTTTTTCCATTAAAATATTTATTTATTTATTTATTTAATTAATACGTTTAAATTTTTGACAAATTTTATTTCCTAAAAGATAAAATACTTTTTAAGATAGTTAATTTTGTTTTTTTCAATCAAAATATAAAATATTGAAATATTTATTTATTAAATTAAAGAATGAGTATGTTATTTGTACGAAATCATGATATTAAATTAATGTTAAATTGTATCGAACTAACACGAAAATATGTTACAATAGTTCTTTTACAGAACGTTACAAAAAAATTATTTAAACAAATTTATAAGAAATTGTGTTGTTGAGTACAAAGTTAATATTCACTATTGATTTTGATTAAAATTAAGATTATTTTATATGTTATGGCAGTTTTTAATTTTTGAAAAAACAGTGTGAAATCAGAAGGATATCGTTTAAAAGGCGAGTTTTGGGCTAAATAAGAACAATATGTTTTTGTTTAAAAAAGTGCAAATTAATAAAAATAAATGATGAATAACCGTTAAGTTTATTTGTTAAAAAAAAACTAAATGTTTTTTATTGAATTTTTGTTAAAAATCGTAAACATGACAACAATGCACCATTTATTGTGATAAAATAAATGATTGATGATTGATGATAACATCATCTTGAAAAACGTGATACGTTTTTCTATCTGAACATCATGGTGTTGATGCATCAACATAATATTTGAAATCTATAAGGAAATAAAGTTATTTAATACATTGAAAGTCACATTAAATTACTAGTCTGGGTTCATACTGTGCCATGGGACTGCAGGCTTTAGGTTACTATAAAATAACGTTGGATTAAATTATTAGTATAAATGCTACAAAAGAACTCGATAATCACTGAAAAACTAGTCTAATAAGTCCAACCTAATTACATATTGTGTATTTTATACTGTTAAATCCGTTAAAATTAACAAGATAACAACAAAATATTTTTATTTTACAGTCAAGCGCAGTAAACATACAACAATACATTTAGTGCTGGGCCCCAAAGTTGAACTTAATGTGCAAAGTTATTATTTTGACATAACATGAGACTTGACATTTTAACTATCGCAATGTTGGCAAATCATGCATTGACATATGTCAAAATTCCTAATTAAAATAATTAAAGTATGTTCCGGGATGTAAAAAAGGCTGAAATTTTGTATTTATTTATTATGTATCTATAAGCACGTAAAGTCTGATCCTTGCAGGCGATTTAGCCCGTGAATTTAATTTACTTCATTATTTTTTTGCTGTGTATATGAGTATTAGTCTTGCATGACTTATGAGCACGAAATTTCACTCGACGAAGATAACAAAATACTTATTAAGTTTTCCATTTAATTAAAGACTCTTAAACTTGATATCTGAACAAATTACTAGATTATCTTAAAGTAGACGAAATGTTTAATGTCGTAATGAAATTTGCTTTTGTATCTGAAAACGTTCTAATGAATAATTTAAAAGAATTAAGCAAATTCAAAAATAACATTATTTATATTAATATTCACGGGGAAAGAGATTTATTAAATATTTTACTAGTATATCTAATGGTTTTATGTATAGATAAGACAAAGCAAGAACCTCGAGTTTGCGCGATGAACACGAGTAAAACATTAAACAAGACAGTACTTGAGTAAATCCCTTTTTACCGCTCTGTAATAATATTAATTATAATAGATAATTATACTTCTTTATTCATACTTATAGGACACTATGTAGTACCTCCAAAGTAATTAATGTTGTTGGCAATAAGTAACATAATATTTTCATATTTCATTTCATAAATTCTTAACCTTCTTGAAGGATTTTCTTTGACTTTTTTCAGCACTTCTATATTTGGTAGCATTAAAATATTTTTAAATATACATTTAATTCTTCTTGAAATTTACGTTGGAATATTGCAAGCCCCAATTTATAGGGATTAGTTAAAGTCTTAATTGTAGGAGTGGACCTACATTTTTACGAAAAATAATGGAGCATCAAGCAATCTGTTATAATAGTTGAAGTAAGATTTTTATATCAATTATGCATGGGATTGCAATTATAGCGTGTGAAGCCCACCTACATAAACGGGCAATAATCTATTGTATATCTTAATTGCAAACTCGAGATCAGAACCATTCGGTTCCCAAAGTCAAATTTTTGATATATTTATTACAAATACAATAATTTGTGCTGTTTTTGGCCGTACTCAGAAGCCTTTATTTTAATACGCCTAGGGTTCTAAGTACGTAAACTAGTTAGATACAGTGACAGGTCAAAGTGTAAACAATCGTGCCGAAGATTGCGTGGTACTAGGGTAGTAGTATTTTATATTAAACCGGTGACTTTGGGACAGTAAATAACCTAAAGCTTTTAGCCTTAGCCTTCCCACTGTAACAGGCTCTGCAATGGACTACCTTTATTTCTGTCTACACTTTCTATTTGCCATGAAGCTCAGGACTACTATATTGTAAGAGGAGGCTCAGGTATTGTTACATTAAATTATGTTAATGTGGACACTTAATGGACTAGTTTAAGTTTTTAGTTGTTATATTGTATTTCTGCTCCACAAGTGATGATGATTATATAGTGGACACTAGATTTCCATTTTATTCTATACCAAGGCGGCAATACCAACTGAAAATGAGAATTAAATTTAATAATTTAATGGTAAAAACATTCGCGTTTCACTTAGAGCCATTATAATGACTGAAAAAGCAGCATTTGGCATTTATCCTATTAGTAACGTTAACAGACACTGTTAGGTGAATATAATGGCCCTTAATGGTTAAAGTTAAAGATATTCTTAGTTATATATTGGCTTGAACCTTAATGTTTTGCTTTATTCTATTGGTGATTGGAACTCTATGATACTGACCCCTGAGAACTGTTATATCGTAATTCTGTATTGTTACTACAAGTCGTTTTTTTTTGTAAATATACTTGCAAAATTCTCTGAGACTAACGGTATTAAAATGAAACTGTGTAAAGACATTAAATACATAACTTCCTAGATGAGTTAAAGATTAGATTTTAATTATAAATAGTATGTTTTTAAATGCCCTTAAGCCAAAAGATTGCATTGTTTTATAACAACAATATGAGCCTTATACAGGTGGGGTCTATAGCTTTAACGACTTTAAATCAAACTATTAGTTTGAATGACCACCTACATAAAAGCTTGTACAGTTTGTATAATAGTTTATACAGTTTAATTTTATTATAATTCAAGCATAATATTAATAAAAATAATAATAATAATATTAATATTAAAACTAATTAATTTAGTAGTCTACTACAATATAGTTTTTAATAAATACCTGCTAGTACATAAACAATACAAGCACATTGTCTTTTCATATACATTTCATATACACGGTGTATTTGAAATAGGGTAGGAAATTTTAACAGATGATTCTACATCATAAATTATGACAAAAAGTTCCTATAAACATATGTCTAAAAATGCGTCATAAGGGAGCTACGCCCCTTTGAAAGTGGCTAAAAAAATCGGTTTGGACTTTTAATAACTCAGGAACCCTTTGAGATATATTAACAAGGTTTTGCAAGTCAACTAATCCTACCAAAGCGCATTTTTATGTGTTATTTTCATGTACTTATTTCAACCAGGGGTGTGCGAAACGGGGGGGGCTTATCAGCTTTTTGTCCCAAACTTTTTTCTGTGTAACTTTTGTGCAATTTTATTTTTAAAATATGATTCCTCAGGTTAAAATACATAAAAAAGGTACTCTTGTTATAATACTGTAGGATTAACCGTTTTCGAGAAAAAATCATTTGAAGGTGAAATTCCACGGTTCGAGGACGAAAAATTAAATACTAAAATGTTGAAAACCAAAATTTTAATGATGCAAGGCGAATGTACATTAAAAACTAAGAAAAAAACCTCATATACAGGTACTTCCAAAAATCAATCCTAATAGAGCTATGGTCTCCTAAATATGCACGATTTTTAAAGGGCTATGGTGGCTTTAAAAGCGTTTTTTCGACCTACATGTATGGAAACTTTTTTTCTTAGTTTTTGATTTAGAATAACATTGCATCATTAAAATTTTGGTTTTCGACATTTTAGTATTTAATTTTTCGTCCTCGAACCGTGAAATTTCACCTTCAAATGAACTTTTCTCGAAAACGGTTAATCCTACAGTATTATAACTAGAGTACCTTTTTTATGTATTTTGACCTGAGGAATCATATTTCAAAAATAAAATTGCAAAAAAGTTACACAGAAAAAAGTTTGGGACAAAAAACCCCCCGTTTCGCACACCCCTGGTTTAAATAAGTACGTGAAAATGACATAAAAAGATGGGCCTTATTAGGATTAATTCACGTACAAAATCTCGTTAATATATCTCAAATGGTTCTTGAGTTATTAAATAATAAACCGATTTTTTTAGC
The DNA here is from genome assembly GCA_958510825.1 of Brachypterus glaber. NCBI lineage: Eukaryota > Metazoa > Arthropoda > Insecta > Coleoptera > Kateretidae > Brachypterus > Brachypterus glaber. Next base: position 14,171,027 of record OY294047.1, on the reverse strand, counting down.
CAATTTCAAAGGGGCGTAGCTCCCTTATGACGCTTTTTTAGACATATGTTTATAAGAACTTTTTGTCATATTTTATCATGTAGAATCACCTGTTAAAATTTCCTACCCTATTTCAAATACACCCTGTATACGTAAGTGTTTAACCGCTAATCAGTTCTACATTCTACGGGCTGGTGATTTTTTATCAGTAATGCCAACACAAAGGAAATAAAATACCTCTAAACAAATGTACTAATTAATATATTTAACTTAACTAAATAGAGCTGTAAATGAATACAAAAAGCGCTTACTCACGACTATATTACTGCATATTAGCATGCTAGCATAATGCAATAAAATACTGTGTATATGTTACAGTTCAGATCTTATCGTTTAACAATTGAAAAAATGCAAAAGAAGCTATTTGCATGTTGTAAACTTTTTTCTAACATAAAAACATTGAATTTCAAAGAACACAATTAAGTCATGATAACATATCATCGTGTTTCTTTGTTAACCTCACATTCCCAAAATATCTTTGCGTTAACTCATTTTGTACATTATACTTATACTTATCATATAAAAACTTCAATTAACAATTAAGAAGGTATTCATCAAGCAAGAGAGTAAATTAAAAATCGCACAGTGAATATTTTCTAAACAGATTCGAATATTGGTTGTACGAATAAACTGCGTAGTTTATTTTATAAAAAACAACTATATTCTATAGAAAAATTTATACTATTCAAACCTGTTGTAAAAATATTTACTGTGCGATTTTTAATTTACTCTCTTGCTTGATAAAACACACATAGTTCTACCACATAATGACAGTTTGACAATTCTAAAGATGTTAAATTTTATCCTCATATCTGTATACTTTTTTTAGTGTGAAAAATCACGAGAATTTTATGGTTAAATATTTACGCCAATAACGTTTCATAATAACATAAAATTACGTCAATTAGGAATCTAAATGATGTGAAATGACGCTAATATAATGTGTGGAACTTCATTAATACGTTACCGTTCATAGAATATTGCCACGGTAAAATGAACTCGCCATTATTACAAGTAAATATTACATACGTAAGTACAAATAAACTAACATACATATTTGGCGTAGTGCATATTTGAATGAAATGACAACTATGCCACTCATTTATCCAAACGATTTCATTCAAATATGCACTATGTACTCGTGCGATAGAAAAATATCGTGAACCTGCATTTTTCTTTATTTCGTGTACACAAGGTTGTACGAAAACTGCTATTGTGTTAACATATGATAATAAATCTTTTAACTCAAGTTTTTATTATTATTTTTTAGGCTTGGCAACATTGAAATTGATCAAAAAAAATTTTTTCCTTAATTTCCTTAATTTTTTGATTTAAAATATAATAAGGAGTTAAGAAAATGAAAAAGTAATATATTTGGCAATATCTTGCATATTATTAATCGTATTGCAAAAACTCTTAATCTGTGTAAGAATTTAATTGTGATTAAAAAATATTTTGAATTGTATACCAAATTTATATTAAATTTGGTCATAGGCTTATAATAGGACTATTACTTTCGAAGATAAATCCACTTTAAAGTATTGCTATCATATTGTGTATTTCAAAATTAACTTGAAAATACATTTTAAAGCCTAAAGCAAACGGTCAATCCAGAATTAGATTTAAGACATTTTAATACAGAAAGCATCTTTAGTGCGCCTATCTCTGTTTCTCAGTACAAGAAAATTTGTGAACAGAAAATATACCTTTCAGCAAAGCCAATCGCAGGTGGATCTTATTCAAAATTCGGACCATGATAAAATCTTGTTTACGAAACTTGTTCTTTATTATATTATCAAGACATTCTGTAGAGATACTATTCTCGTGTATTTCTTGTAACAATATAACAAGAATGCACTATTTCATTTTATTTTCCTATATCAACAAACAAAAGTTGGCCACCATCTTCACAGGATTTCATGTTACACGCCAACTTTTCGTGATTCGTATACACACACGTATATGCTATGGTGTTTTGCCTCAGATAGGCATACCACCCGCGGTAAAATTACCATGTTTCGGTGCCGGAGCATTAGTTGCGATACGACGCCGCTTTTATTATAATAATTATTGCACTCGTTGGAGTTTTATGACAGAAGAGTAACTATTATACTATAGTTTTTAAATATCGTAAAAAAATATTCAAATTTATTTTTTATATATTGGGGCCAAAACCTGATAAGTGGAAAAATTTCCAAGGTATACATGTTTAAAGATTTTGTAAAGTTAAAGTGCTAAATTTTTAAGGAATTATAATTCCTATTAGTATATTAAAGTACTAGTTTCATAACATACGTTTTTAGGGCACGATAGAAGTTTAGAAAACGAACCGCTTGCGGCGAGTTTACTAAAGTACTAGTTGGTATTACAGTTTTCGCCGTGTCCAAGCAAATTATATTTTGATATATTTTATAAAATTGAAAGTTTTTTTCCGATTTGTATAATTTAGCTTTTTGATTTTTGAGGAACAGGGCTTTGGATCTGACTAAAATTGTTATTTTATTTTGCTGTGACGTTTCTACGATGGATTTTCGTCGTTTTCGAACAGAAAATTAAAGCCAAAGATGTTAGTGACAATGACTAATCTTTGGCTTTAATTCTCTGTTCGAAAACAACGAAAATCCATCGTCGAAACGTCACAGCAAAATTAGATAACAATTTTAGTCAGATCCAAAGCCCTATTCCCCAAAAATCAAAAAGCTAAAAGATATATTTTATAGTCATGTCTTCTCTTTGTCACTGCAAGTAACCAAGCCACAATTTTAACACGGTAAAAAATAACCTAAACACAAAATTTTGTAGAAAATTAAACTTTAAAGCGATGTTCACATTTGTACGGAAAACGTCAAGCGATAGGCTTTTGTCTGTTGTCAACCCAAAAGAAAAAAAAGTAAACACCTCTTATGGGCCTATAAGAACACGCAAAATACGTGTGATTATGAGCTTATAAGAGATGCAAAATAGAAAAAATAATTATTAATGCATGTCCATAAAGCAGCAGTTTTTTTTGCACCATAAATATAGTATTTAAAACTTGCCATAATTGGCTTTAAAAAAGAGTTTATTTAAGTAGGTACTCGCTTATTAAGTTTTTGCTCCACTCGTGATTTCCCAACCCCCTATCTTTGAAAAAATATTTTTTTGTTTTTTTTTGCACTGATTAGTTCTGTATATAAGGCTGATTACTTAAACGAACTCCGATTAATTCTTCCAATACAACGTAACATAAACTAATTTTGGAAAATGCTTGATCCTTATTAATTTTTTCATGAAATATAATTTTATTATGAATAAAATACCAAGGAAGCATCAAAGTAGTTAAGTTACTATACAAATTTAAAAAAAAAAACAACACATGGAAGAAATCGAAAAGGGAGAAGAGCTTAAAATGAATTTGTAATAATTTAACTTTTTAGGGAAATAAAAATCCACTGCGCAGAATATACTGTGGAATGCGAAGCATAGCATATCTTCACGGCTTGTGCTATAATAGTTAATTACACGTGGAAAAATAACGCACCACTGCGGTTTAAAACGATTCGCATCGGAAAACACCCCATATGGAATGCTGAGGTTAATCGCATTTTAAAATAATTATGCAGCTTTTCAGTGAAAATGGGTTACTTTAAAAACTTTTCATATGTCTGTATACATGTACATGTACTTCGAACTAAAGAGTGATATTTTAATAAAAAAATAAATAAAAATATATATGCAAAAAAAATTGGGGCAAAAAATGGACCGCAAGACCCTGGTAAAAAACAACTATGTACTTGCAAATATGATATGCCGTATTGAGGTTAGATGCACCTCGTTTGTCTAGCTAAAGGGTTCCTGAGTTATTGATTTAAAACCGAATTTTTGAAAACCCTTTTAAATGGGCGTAGCCCCATTATGACTCGTTTTTGGACATATATTTATAGGATTTTTTGGATGTAGAATCACCCCTTAAAAGAAATCACTTTGTTTATGTATAACCCTGTATAAACATTATATTTTAGGTAATTCCACTCGATTGTCCTAAAATAAAGCGTACAAAAACCAACGCGGTTTTATATTTTTTGTTTTACGGTTTTACATTTTAATAAGCCTCCCATTAAAAATTTTTACAAAATGCATAATTCTACAATGCGTTTTTTCCGGGGCAATAAAAATTTACCAGACAATAACTTTGGCAATGTTCATTGTTTTCCAAGAACAATACGATCATGCAAAGTTTCACAATCTGTCTGGAAAAACTTACTACCCCGTCTGTTTGTTGACTTAAACTTCTTAAAGTTTCCCCCCCGAATCATAACAATAAGAATAAAAAGTATGTAAGGGTGACTATCAAAATATATATTTTAAAGTTTGTTATAGTGACCCACAAATTTTGAAATACAATGTTAGTGGAACAGTTTGTTGTATTTTGTCACTACTATTAGAAATTCTAATTTTAAAAATGAATCAGTCACTTTTTCTACATTTGGCTAGATTTTTTTTTAATGAAAAATCAGATAAAATAACTAGTCTGTGGTATGAACGATGAAACGTCCTACCACTTCATAAGATAGGTGAGGGTCAAACAAGACATCTCGGAGTGGTAATACTCGCGAAGGAGGAGTGGTGAGCCTCCTAGCCTAGTCAGATATCATAAACTTAATTCGAAGGTCTGGCAGAATCAGGAAGAGAGAGGATAGGCAGCAGGTTGGGTAGGTTTTCTGGGATCAGACAAAAAGGGTCTACTTGTCAGGCGTTGGAGCCTACCCACCTTCTACTCAACGAACTAATAAGTCTTCTCTCTAGAATAGGCATTTCATTTGTAAAAACTGACAAAAACGTAGCCAACATATACATTTGTCTGTCTTACCCGCACAGCATTGTTCTAACAGAGACAACAATAATAGTTACTGGTAACTGTTATTGTTCAGGCCTGAATATACCTACTATTTCTTTACAAAAAAAAACGAGATGTTGGCGATGCTTTATATTAAAGGTATGCGTATTCTAGAGAGAAGAGTTATTAGTTCGTTGCTTCTACTACATAAATGTTTTTTTTTCGATTTTTAATTGTTTGTTACACTTATGGGTCATTAATAAATTATAATTTAATAATCATTATTTATGTACCAGTATTACTATTTTGATAATTGCCCTTATACTTCTTCCTCGCTTTGGTTTCTATTTCGTGCTGAGTGCAAATAAAGTTACCAGAAACAGAAAATTGGCATTATACTGCTGTTGTGTTTTTTCGAGCAGTATAATTTTCTGCAAATAACCTTTTTGCTTTGCGGATTTAAACTTTCGATGGCTTCAGGTCGATTTTGATAATTTTAGGGATAATTTAATTTAAACACGGTAAAAAGTATATAAGAAATTGAAATATTTTTTTTTATTTACATATATTTTTTATTGACTTAAAATTTCTTCAGAGTCATGGAGAGCTCCAAATAAGCTTAAGCTTGTGCTATATTAATTTATATAACTAGACCTTAAGCCTGTTTTCAACAGGAAAGCCAATATTTAAACCCGTAGAGTTTTTAATGCCTTCGCCAATTTGGTGAGTATTTTTTTTTTGTCCCCCAGCCCCCTTTATTATATAGATTAGATTTAAGTATACTTATATACATTTAAGTTGAACATATGGCACAATATATTTGTTTTGACAGACTGGTAGCTTATTGTATTTGTAACCAATATTATAAATATCATTTTGGTAGCTTTAAAAACAACGCCAAGAGATGTCATATACGTCCTAAATGCTATATTTTAGTTAAAAATATAGCTAAAAGGGCGAAATAAATTTAATAACATATTTTAACAGTGCTTATTAGAAAAAGCATAATCTATAACGTCAAGCACATAACTCACATTCACAGTTTAAAAATAATTAGTGTAAATGCTTTAATAAGTGAGATGTTGGCGATGCTTTATATTAAAGGTATGCGTATTCTAGAGAGAAGAGTTATTAGTTCGTTGCTTTTAACATAAATGTTTTTTTTTTCGATTTTTAATTGTTTGTTACACGTATGGGTCATTAATAAATTATAATTTAATAATCATTATTTATGTACCAGTGATTACTCTTTTGATAATTGCCCTTATACTTCTTCCTCGCTTTGGTTTCTATTTCGTGCTAAGTGCAAATAAAGTTACCAGAAATAGAAAATTGGCATTATACTGCTGTTGTGTTTTTTCGAGCAGTATAATTTTCTGCAAATAACCTTTTTGCTTTGCGGATTTAAACTTTCGATGGCTTCAGGTCGATTTTGATAATTTTAGGGATAATTTAAATTAAACACGGTAAAAAGTATATAAGAAATTGAAATATTTTTTTTTATTTACATATATTTTTTATTGACTTAAAATTTCTTCAGAGTCATGGAGAGCCCCAAATAAGCTTAAGCTTGTGCTATATTAATTTATATAACTAGACCTTAAGCCTGTTTTCAACAGGAAAGCCAATATTTAAACCCGTAGAGTTTTTAATGCCTTCGCCAATTTGGTAAGTATTTTTTTTTGTCCCCCAGCCCCCTTTATTATATAGATTAGATTTAAGTATACTTATATACATTTAAGTTGAACATATGGCACAATATATTTGTTTTGACAGACTGGTAGCTTATTGGATTTGTAACCAATATTATAAATATCATTTTGGTAGCTTTAAAAATAACGCCAAGAGATGTCATATACGTCTGAAATGCTATATTTTGGTTAAAAATATAGCTAAAAGGGCGAAATAAATTTAATAACATATTTTAACAGTGATTATTAGAAAAAGCATAATCTATATCGTCATGCACATAACTCACATTCACAGTTTAAAAATAATTAGTGTAAATGCTTTAATAAGTGGTTTAAACAAGAATTAATTTTTCTCGGACTATTATTAATTATTTTCACATCGCTGGTCGCATGATTCAATGCATTTGCACCGCACGTAAAGTATATTGAACCTACGAGCAGTTATACAACTCGCCTTTTTGATAAGTCCAATTATACCGTCTCTATATGGAGACATATTGCCAGGTTGACATTATCGGAAGTTCGCGTGTACCTCCCGGCAGTTTACACCGGCTTTGCTGATATATTTATATGTTTTCAGATGTTTTGCGAATAGCGTGAGCTTAAAATCTATACTTTTTCACTTGAATTATCTTATCTGGCTATGGAAACACATAAAAAATTAATTACTATATCGTCGGCTTACAAGTAAAAGGCACTAAGTCTCTTTTTTTCACAAAAGGGGATTTTAATGGTACTGTAATTAATTTTTGATGATCTGTGTATGGGTAACCGAACTAACTTCTAGGTGGACTGCCAAGGGAGTTACCCAGTATACAAAACGCACAAATTTGATTTTGATTAAAATTTTATTTGGCAATAGGCACTAAGTCACTTAGTGCACTTAGTGCGTTTTACTTGTAGACTATTTCAAATGTTTCTGTACTAAGCGAATTTCCAAAAAGAGTAAATTTATAAAAATATGATTGCTTGAATCATTTATAAGATACAATATCGCGTTATTTATTGTACTGGCAAACGCATTCAAATTTTGCTATGTTAAAGTTGATGGAATAGAAACAGAATAGAATAGAGAATTCAAGTTTAAAGTAAAACAAAAAAGTATAAATTAATATTTATATTCATTAAAAATTATCTAAGGAGGCTTATTCTATTATTATTTTAATAAATATAAAGATGAACTTTTTTGTTTTACTTTAAACTTTAATCGCGTATTGTGATAAAACGGCAAAAGAATTTAAAAAAAATGGTATTTACTTTTTTGTAGAAAATTAAGCAATCTTTGTTTTATTTATAATAATATTTTTATTATAATTAGAAATAGCCGAGATATAGACAAATAATTGAATAGGTGCAGATTTTTATAAAAAAAAAATATAAATAAAATAAAACTAACTGATAGATTTTTTAAATTTTGCTCCAAAAAAAAAAGTCCAAACCCTTCTTTTAAAAATCTAGTTTTTGAAAATTTATGTAAACATAAACATATAGTAGTTATACATTACGTTTAATTAATAGAAGGGTTTTAATTTTAAATAGTTATTTTTTATGTTATTTTATTGACTTAGTGCTCTTTACTTGTAAGCCGACGTCGTGGATCTACAAGTAAAATGCACTAAGTCCATGTCTTGTTTCAAATTTAGTTGAATTAAACTACTTCAATTTTTCTTTATTTAACTGCAAATGGGACATTATTATGTCCAAACATGTCATTGCGATTTGTGGTAGTTTTTTTCCAAAAATAATTATTACAAAAATTAAAAAGCAACAATGAAAGTTAAATATCTCAAAACCATGTTTTAGAACTTAGTGCTCTTTACTTGTAAGCCGACGATATACAAGTTGTTTTATTTAACTGTAATTTAGCGGTTCCTTCACACGTTTTTTTAAATCGCCTGATTTTTTTTGTGCGTTCCCATATGCCAGTTAACCATGTTGCTAAATTTTTGTCTTGATTGGGCCCCAAACTCGGCCTCCAGCTACCAAAACATCATAAAAGTACAAAATTGTTATAAAATATATTGATTTAAAATTTGAACAAAATTTGACCCCCATGAGTGACTATAATTTTATAAAAAAAAATGTTTTGATTTTAACGCATAGAGGGCGCTGTGGTCAATTTTCTGTAAAAAATGCCTTTTTTGGTGATCAGAGAAAACATGATAAGCGTGCGTGGTTAAGGAAACTTTAATATTTTTATAAGGTAAACAAGTAGTAATAAGAGTAATGTTTTTGATAGTAATTACTTTTCCGAAAATATATTTCATAGCACTTAATGTTCTTAATTTTAAACCATAAATGGCAACAGTTCCAGTTATTTAGGTAGGGACTGCAAGAAATGCTAGCTAGGTATTGTATAGGTTTAATCGATTTTAAGTTTAAGGAGGAAAATACGAAAGAAAAAATTTGATTTATAGGTACAGTTTCAAAATTAAAACTTGCTTTCTGTTTTAGAACCTGTCATAAATTTTATACGACAATAAACCAAAAAAATTCAATCGGCGGCTATACACTGTAAAAACGAATTGGTAAAATTCCCGAATGTATCGTGGGTAATTTTGTGGCCATAACATATTCGGGAAAATTACAAAAAAGTTGTGAAAAGCAATTTACATAATAAATACTGTTTATTTATTTAAATAATAGATATCTAAATTTTACAATTTGTAAATTGTAAATTTCCAGAATAAAAATTGGATTTTTTATAATTACAAAAAATTTACAAAAATAAATTGAATTTTACACATTTTATATTGTAAATTTCAGGAATAAAAATTATATTTTTAGTTTTTTTAAATGTAATATTACAATTTATATTCCTTAAAAACTAGATACAAATTTTGCAAAATTCACTAGTGAATTTACCTTGTTATTTGATAGTCGATTAAATCAATCATGGAAGAACACTTGCCGCGCATGCCCAGAGTGTTGGGATATTAGATTCCGAAATATATTTGGTAAAATCACAAAATTCCGTAGGAATATTGCCAAATTACGTTATACTTTTACAAAACATAATTTGTGATTTTAAATTAGAAAAATACATTTTGAAATTACAAGATTGATATTTAAAAACTACAAAATTAATTAGGGATATCACAAAATTAATTAGTGATATCACAGTTTTTGTGTAAAATTCCAAAAAAAAGGTAAAAATATAATAAATCTGTAAAAATTCAAAATAAGTTGGGTATTTTTCACAGAACCAATATCGTAATTTTCAGTACCTTTTTATCAGTGTACTAATGAAAATCAAAAAACTGCAAGCAAAATTGTTTGAATCCATTTCCCACCGAAAAATAAATAAAATTTTCGCCGGTATCGAGTTTAATTCTAGCTCGCGCGAAACACCCATGCTATAAATAACACATTTCCCTACAATTTATTCTCTCTGCGCTTTTGTCGTAAAATGGGCTTTATTAAAAGCGAATCCGCGAATATTCTGAGCAGAAAATTAACGATTTAAGGGCTTTAATAAAAAATGATATAATGGTGTTGGAGCATATGCTGCTGCAAAATATTGCGAAGGATATTGGATTTTTTCTACTAAAAATAGGTACCTTAAATATTCATGTGTACTTAAAGTTTAGATTAGAGGGTAACAAAAATACTGTGCAGTAAATAGCTATGTAGAATTTTGTTTTCAAGAACATTTCGTGAGGTGGAACGCTTGCCAAATTTCTTTCCTAACATTAGCTGTCAAAGTTAAAATAGCTAATACTACAAAAAGATAAAAGAGCTGATGAAAGAGCCTATGTTTTTTTAATTAATTAAGAAATTGCTAAAATTTTAAAAATAATATTCTGTAAATATATTTTATTAATTACGAAGTAATAATACTTTATACAAATATACAATTTTTCAATATGGATTAAGTTTCATTACAACTACTCTTTTGTCAAAACAAAAAACATAAAAATGTACATTCGTTTCCTAAATTAGGCCTTGCTATAGTATATGCCCAATGTAATAGGCAGTGACTAATACCTAACTCAATGCTATGCTGCAGAATATGACCGAAATTACACTATTCGTAACTGTATATGTAATACATACATTACATGTATTAATAAAGTTTGGGAAGTCGTGATTTCTTGTCCCACTGTTTTCAAGCCTGGACCGGACCTGTAATGAAAAATAGAGACCAGTAAACTAATTATTACTGGTCTGCATTATAAATCAATAGTTTTCACTAGATGGCGCCACCGATTAAAATGTCAAGATGGCTGAACTGCTATTGTCATGATAAAGTCCAAAGTACTTTGATAAACACGAATATAATCTAATGCATTTTGTTTAGAAAACCTAAATGTACAGTTTTAGTCAATGTTTTTTACTTTTGTGACTGAAACGGATAATAAATGTTATAAACGATGCCTTTTGAGCTACCCACAAATACTTTTTCTTGTTGTTTTTTGGGTTACGCGTATGTAAAACTTCAGTTTTATATGATTGTGCTTCTCTTGTGAAATTCAGGAAAAATTATTTTTGGTAAATAAGAAAAGAACTAAAAAACAAAGCATTATGGTATTATTTTCTTCCTTTGAATTCAAACATCTTGGTACTTTATCTTTAAATAAAAATAGTTGCGAATAAAAGAGTATACAGGTACTTTTCCGAGTTGACCTGTAATCTACTATTAATGACCATTTAGTGTACGATGCAAATAAGATTTCGTGCCTTTGAATGTAGCCAATATTTTATCGCGTTTACTCAGTTAGTTTTTTAATTAAGGTGCTTGGTATAACTAATAAACTGGTATAGTTGGACCCATTAAACGGCGATATGCATACAGTCAACCAAGATAAGATTGGTATAATTGCTCTTGATTGGTGGTTTTGAACAGTATAAGCATACTAAGGGTTCATTAAATATTTAAATGTCGATAGATTTGTTTGATATGTACCGGGTGATCCACAGTTCCCGACACAATCAGTTTTCTCCGAAACCGTAAAAATTATGGACAAAATTTTTCGATAGGGTCACAACTTTAGCGAATGATGGACGTTGCGATAGTCATTTTTTCAATTATAGTGGCATGTATAGGAAAACTCAGCTTAAAAAAATAATATTTTAATTTTATATATTTATTACACAATATACAAACAAGCGTAAAGAAGTTTTTTAAGTAATATCTTTCAGTGGCTCCTGTCAGTTTAACTAAAAAATTCCAAAAATGAAAACTGCAGTGGTCTGGGTTCAAATCACAACAGCTACTTTTTTATTAGTATTAAGTTTATATTTTTTAAAAGCATTAGATTTTCTTGTTGTTTATCATTTTTTTATTAATTTTATTAAACAGGTACTATGTATACATACATACCTATAGAATAGAATAGAATAGAATAGAATATCATTTATTGTCTTAGACTGATATAAAAAACAGATAGACATTGTCAAAATTAAAATTAAATATTACATTACATTTATATGATATAAAAACCAACAAAAATAATAACATAATAAAATAACACTAATAATAATGCAAAAAATAAAAAGTCTAAAATCGAAAAAAAAACGAAAAACGTCTAAAATCGAAAAACTAATATAACTAATAAAAAAAAGAGTCTAAAATAAATGAAAAACATTAAAAAATAAATAAATAAAAACATAAAAACATTAATTGGGGGCTTTTGCAAAATTTTCAAATTCAGACAGACTATAAATAGTTCTTTCCAAAAGAAAAGATTTTACTTTCTTTTTAAATAATGTGTTTGGTGCATTTTTTATTGTATTTGGCAAAAAGTTGTAATAATACTGTGCAGCGTGGCGCGGAGATTTTTTATGCATTTCCAAACGATATTTATCTATAACGAAAAGATTTTTGTTTCTTGTTGGGTATTTATGTTCACGTATTGGGAAAGTGTCCTCATTTTTTTTTAAAAACATGAATAATTTATATAAATATATGGACGGCACAGTTAAAATTTTATATTTTTTAAAGGTTTCCCGACAAGACTCGATATAGTTAAGATTAAAAATTATTCTAATGAGTCGCTTTTGGATTATAAGGACATCCTCAACTGCAACAGCTTGTCCCCAAACAATTATATTATAAGAAATAATTGAATGTATGTTTGCATAGTAAACCTGCAATAATGTCTCTAAATTTAAATTTTGTTTAAGTGTGTTAAAAAGAAAAACCTGCTTACTTAATCTTTTTAAAATGCAATCAATATGACCAGACCACGAGAGATGTTTATCGATATTAACACCTAAAAAATTCATAGAATCTGAACATTTAATAATTTTATTATTAAAATCAAAGGAGAGGTCCGTAAAAGTTTTCCTATAGTGGCCAAATTCCACAATAACCGTTTTACTTTCATTTACAATTAACATGTTTTTTTTGCACCATAGTGTAAAATCTTTTAAAATTTGGTTTATTTTTAACAATAAAGTTGGAATGTCATTGGCTGAAAGTACGATCGTGCTATCATCTGCATAAATTATAATTTTATAGGTTTAATCCACCTTAATTTGTAGCTTACCGTTTCAGAAAAAACTGATTGGGTCGGAAACTTTGGATCACCCGGTACAGTGTCAACCTCTCTGAAAGGTACGTTTAACGTACTACAATAGAATAGCTAAGAAGCATAACGTTATAAGATGTTCCAAATAAAACTTATGATACCCAATGACCATGGAAACAATTTAGTGTAAAAGTTGTCGTACTTCAGTGACACTATTCCCATGTTCTATTAGAATATTGTTCTAACCAGTAATTGAGCAACCTAAAGTCATGATCTTTTAACTTTTGAATATTAAGAATATTGTTTGAAAATGAAAATCATTAAAAACATACTGTATACATATTTGAAAACCTAAGTGGCGTAATTTTACGGTAAATTTTCAAGTTAAAAGATATATTGAACCGGCTAATAACATAGGATTAGACCTATAAGTATTCTTGTAATTCTAGAACGGTCTAGCGTCACGTGTTAATAAATATTATGATATATTAAGGATATAATGTCATTTGCCGACTACAAATAATATAAGCACAATGAAACAACAGGCTTTCAATTATTGCTACCTTCCATTTAACTGTAAACGAAGTTTAGATGGTTATATATATTATATATGACCTTTAATTTCTATGTAGGACTTTAGTAAAAACAAATTTTTATAATTTTAAAAGCAGAATTTTATATAATTTAATTAAGTCCGTGAATAATTAAACAGTGCACCGCGGTTACATTAGCATGAAAATTTTCACTTTCAGTATTAAAACTGTCCAAAATGCCAAGAACACTTTGGATAATCTTAAGTTTATATTTTTTAGATATTAACATTTAAAAATCTGAAGTATATAAGCAATAATTAATTTTTCTTTGCATTTTATAATAAACTCATTAAAGCAAGCATGCCGTTGCTTTATTAGAAGATAGATTTTTCTTTCCACGAGGAAAGTCTTGCGTTAGTAAAAAACAACTGAAACACTTTGTTTGCTTTTTTTACGTTTCTCGAAGTTTTATATTAAAAAAATATGATTTCCGTCATATAAAAATTCTGTATCTCGGTCTGCCTGTCTGTCTGTCTGCCTGTCTGTCCAGTAAATTTGTGACCACGATTACTCAAGAACGCTTAGAGCTAAAGACTTCAAATTTGGACCATAGGTTGATTATCCAAAGTTCTAGGCTGGGATTTCATTTCGTAAAAATCGGGGTGGTGTAAAAATTTTTTTTTTCATTTTTTTTATTTGTTTTTCGTTTTATGAAAAAATAAACTTTTTTGAAGATTTTTGTTATAGGCCTAATGGGGGAGAGTATTATTTTCTTGGCAACATTTTTTTTTATTACTGTGGATGCATAAACAAAAAATATTATAGGATAAAAATTATTACAATATGGTAGAACAGATATAAGGTAAAACAATAAACCAAACAACCAATAAATAAATCAGTTTTGTGTTAAATTCGCCTCATTTGTGTTAAATTACGATTTTCGTTGAAACGTAGCCATGGATTATGAATAACAATATTGTTCCCCCATAATGTTTGTATTGTAGACAAATTTTAAGCTTGTTCGTTTATAATCCAATACTAATCTCGTAATTAATTTGGGCAGAACAGCTGGACACATATACGTTTAAAAGGAGGTGTGCACAGTAGTTATATTCATTATGCTTCACTGGTCAGGTCCTTAGGATAAATACTTGTAGTTTGAATCGTCGGCATCACACTTTTGACATATCGCCCCGTAAATTTTGAAACATCGTATCTGCAAAAAAAATATTTTTGGTTTCTTGTACTAATCAACTCTGTACATGGTATCTTATACTTAAACTCCAATGTATTACTGGAATATAGCGTAACTTATAAACTAAACGGAATAGTTAATGGAGTTTGTACATGTTACCAGTCATCATGTACAGAGGTAATTAGTGCAAGGAACCGAAAATATTTTTTTTTGCACATAGGATGTTTGAAATTTACAGGGCCGTATTCTAAGTTTGGTCTTTTATTAAAATAATCCCTGTCTTTGGAAAGTGTTTGCCAAGGAAAGTCCAAACCAGTACCAACTTTGCTGTCACTTTGCTATCACTAATATGCCCAGGTTTCGAATTATCTTATAAGTGTAATTTATTATGGACAGTGTTTTTATTAATATTTAATAATTTTAATTAGTTTAATACACGGAATATGCGTCATATATATGAGATTAGTCTTCCCCACGTGGTTATTTATTTTATGTCGTAATCTAGCCAATTATTCGAAAGAAAAAAGCCAAAATATAGAAACAGAAATAAAAATTAAATAAAAATAATCCAACCCTAATCCGGTAATTAAATTGGACAGCTGGACACACATACGTTTAAAAGGAAATGCGCGCATTAGTTTTATTTATTATGCTTCACTGGTCATATCCTCAGGATTACCACTTGTAGTTCGCACCTTCAGCTCCAAACATTGGGCAAATTGAAACTCTTTATATTATTCCAATTCTAATACCAAAATTAAATTAGGCCTGACAGCTGGATACACATTCGTTTAAAGGTGGTGTACACTATAATAGTGTATGCACACATTAGTCAGTAGGTACGCTTCAACAAACATATTCTAAGGATCAGCCAATTTTTTACAAATCTCCAGTATGTGTCAACTAATGTATATCGTCCCCAGAAATAGTGCAAAATATTGTCAATAGGTAGCCAAAAAGACTTTACCAAAAACTAATAAAACCATTTAGTTTATTATTTATAAATTATTACCATGTATTACAAATTATATTTGGCAAACATAGCGTTCTAGCTCATCTTATAGTAAATAAACATTGAGATTCAATGAAATAGACAAAAAAATAACCTACCACCAAAAATACAACTTTAGTTAAATCATTAAACATAATATTATTGGCTTATAGGACAATAATATTACGCTATGTTTAATGATTTAACTAAGTTGTATTTTTGAGCCTCACACACACTGCAGCACAGTGGTTCGATAGTTTAAAGAACCGTGATTTCAATGTTTTTATGTTTCAGACGGTGTTTTTTTTATTTAATAGTTCCCCCTTTGAAAACTAATTACTGTTTTTTGTAGCTATAGTAGTACTGATTATAATCGCAAAAATATAGAAAAAATCACATCAGTTTTCGGATAAATTCAATTTTTAATTTTTATCTCGAGTTATAGTAGGTAAGATCGAATTTCTTTACAAATACTATATTTTAAAGCCAAGTAACTATGACCAAAATGTACACATCCTTATTCTTGTATATTTATCGTAAATTAGCAAAGATCGGACCTGGTAGAAAACACACAAAAAAATTGACCTTAGAACAAAGATTAAAAATTAAATCTTCTATAACAAAAAATTACATACAAAAATAACATTTTAATCCAAAGGGGAAAAAAGTTGAAGTTTGTTGACCTGTGTTATCTATGGATTATTTTGTAGAACTCCCAATCCATGGGCCAGAAGTGATAATTATATCAAGGACGCCATAAGGAAACTTGATAATACAACATAACTGACCTGTGTACCTCGAGAGATCACAACGTGGCGACGGAGCTAGTTATAATCATGCCGCTCACCACATTGTGGACACGTCCGTAAGCTTTAGTTATGTGTCCAGAGAACGATAATTTAATGCCGCCTGGGTTGGCCCGTAGGGTGAAGTAAAATAAGCTTTTTATTTATTTTGTATAAAAAATCAGTACGAAATATCTTGACTAGTGAAAAAAATACAATAGTCGATGTTGATTGGTTGATATACAAATTGATGACACTTAAACTCTAACCTCAAAGTTGGCGTCAAAAATGCAAATTTATTTTTTAAGATATTAATTACAATCAAATAAAAAATAGTGTATGGACTAAAACGGCTTTTATGGCGATTGCGGTTACCAACCTCGCTTTCCATGCATGCAAAATCAAAGCTGTAGAAGAGAACTTGCGAAGATAGGGAAATTGCTTAGGAGATGACAGCATAAAATGAAACGTTAAACTAAACTATCCTAGGTACCTTTATAGGAATAAATCCTATATTATTTATGTTTTTAAATAAATTATTGTTATAGATGGCCACACCTATCTAGAAGGTTTGTTAGTGCCCAACTCCATAATCGATAATACGGTACGACAGCAAAAAAAAATTCTGGAATCGGACCAACTTTTTTTAAAATAATTTTGGGTCGTAGATTTCAAATCTGTAATCAGATTTTTCGGGTCACGTCAGGATTATTTTCTATATACACTTAAAGTTGCCAATTTACTCTAGTTTACAAGCTTTTTTTTGTATTTTTTCTGGGGTAATTTGATACGGAAAAAATTCAGAATGAAAAAATGAAATAAACAGGTTTTAAAAAGATATAGTATTTGCAAAATAATTCGGAACCGCTTTAAGCTAAAATTTGGGATGAAAACGTGGCAGGTCAGTAAATCAGCTAGTTCAAACTATTTTTGTGTTAAATGTGGCGAAGAGGGGGAAAATTAGTATTTTTTTTGCGATAATTAAGTAAAAAAAATGTTTTACTTATGTAAAGTAGTACTAACAAAAAAATTGTTTTTGCAAACCCTTTTATTTATTTATTTATATTTCAATACAAAAGTATAGGTATAATAAAAACAAAAGTCAAGAAGGTTTGTATACAATATTTGTATATTAATTTATTTTTTTAGCTCTTTTTGTTTGCCCTATTTTGTTTGCTGTTGTACCGTGGTTTCTAATCCAAAGTTCACAGCTATGATTATTTTTGATAAATAAGGTGGGGTAAGGCGTAAAGGGTATTTTTATATATTTTTTTATTTTTCAATATTCTGTTTTTTTTTTTTATTTTTATTTTTCCAAAAAACAATTTTTTTGAAAAAAAAATTGTATAAAATATAGAGGAAAGTATTCTTTTGATTTCTTTTTCTAATTAGGTTTACCTTACAGTTTAACTTAATAAAATAAATTTTTTTTTCTCCACCCTAGGACCCAGAGTACGATAATTTAATGCTAGGCTGGATTGTCCGATATGCAGCTAGCATAAACTTTGACCGCTCTAAATCCCGTTTTAATTGAATTTAATATGAAAATATGGATTGTCCGTCTTCAGAGTTGCTTTTTGTGCTAATAACATACAGAATTTCACTTTGTAACTACAGCAGGATTATTTAGATGCAGATTAACGCGAATTATCACAGGATGAGTTTTTAATCCGTGTAATTATTTTGTAATTAAAAAATAGAACTGTCTAGAAGTAAATTGCATTTATCCAACACCTTCACAGAAACACTTGTTTTGAGCACTATTTTAAATGTTAAAAGTGAGTTTTTTTCCACTAGTGACTAAAAAATTTTTCACCCACTCTTTTACGTACAGCTTTTGATCTCACCCAAAATTAGTTACATACCCTATTAATTAAGTATTATAACTATTCTATAAATAGAAGCACGTTAACTAAACCATAAAAATTAAAGAAAACCCCAAATTATTCTTTAGTTTTTGAATAAAATACTGTTTTTATTAAAAGTTCTGTCATCACCGCGTCCATTTTGACGTTTGGACTTTTGTAAGAAATGTAGAACTAGCAATTGTTTATTTTTAATAGGCATACTTAGGCCATGGCTACCTATTATTTTAGTATTAAGAAAACTTAATCTTAATATTTTTGACATAATTTTTCGCAAAATTATAGATTTTTATTTAAAAATAAAAGGTGTTGGATAAAATTAAATTCTCAACTCGTGTATTAAGTGATTTTATCCACTTAATACACTAGTTAAGAAAATAACTATTTTTAATGCCTTGCACTTTTTTACACACCTTTATTTAAGATTGGTTTAAGCCATAATTAACTCTAAACGAACTAAGAATTTAACTAATAAAATAAAATATGAAAAATAAATCTGACATTTCATTGGTCAAGAGTGTCTTTATATAGTGTTAATTATTGGGTAAACCAATCATTAGTTTATTATTTTTTTAGTTTAATTAAAAACTTGAGATGGAATTTTTATATTCTCTTTTTCACTGCAAGTAACCAAGCCACAATTTTAACACGGTAAAACATAACCTAAACATAAAATTTTGTAGAAAATTAAACTGTAAAGCGACGTTCACATTTGCACAGAAAACGTCAAGCAATAGACTTTTGTCTGTTGCCAATCCAAAAGAAACAAAAGTAGAGACCTCTTATGGGCCTATAAGAACACGCAAAATGCGTGTGATTATGAGCTTATAAGAGTCGCAAAATAGAAATATTTTATATCTGTGTATAATTGTTAGAACTATAAACCGAGCTTGGCCAGTTAAAAAACAATAGAAGTCGACTTTTCCTCGCCGGGAGGGGGAGGTAAAATCCGCGAAAGATTCAATTCTCGAATAGAAATAAAAGCCAATGGTTTGGATAGTTTTCATTCGTCTTGGCTCCATTGTTTTTTCTGTGTTAGCGCCAAGAAAGGACTCTTAACTTCTCGGATCACTTGAATGGATCCAATCTATTTCACTGCCTTCCATAAACTAAAATTATGGACCTTCTTAATATATTAGATGGAGTTACTTAAGAGATTTTACACTCTATTGCACACACAATCCTGCTTATTTTATCGACGCCAGATTGTCAGTTTTAACGTCGAAAACGCCAAACGACTTTAAATCTCAAATATAAAAGTTTCAAGCCATCTGACTACATCCGCGTCAAATCTCATAATTGTGACGGAAATTTTTAGACTGCTACAACTTATAACTATATTATATTGTAATTATATTATATCATAATATATTATATTATTATTATTATATTATAATAAAATAATCTGGACGGTAAACCTTTATGTTACTTTATGAAGTCGGTCTGCAAACCGTGAAGAAGGTATACAAGCCGTGATGTCGGTATGCAAATCATAAATCCACTTTTATTTTAGGTTAAACAAATAAACAGCAGTGCTATAGTTAATATTATTACTATAGCCTATTATGTAGTATTTCAGTGGACCATTTATACCAACATACATCATTCATAATATCTTGTGTTTCATTCATTATCCAACTAAACAAATTTGGTAGCCCTGATCTTTTTCCGCATTGTTGTCATGTTTATTTTGTATAGATAATATAACATAATATTCTATAAATATTATGCATCAA
Organism: Brachypterus glaber; assembly: GCA_958510825.1. Classification (NCBI taxonomy): domain Eukaryota; kingdom Metazoa; phylum Arthropoda; class Insecta; order Coleoptera; family Kateretidae; genus Brachypterus; species Brachypterus glaber. The sequence goes on along the minus strand of OY294047.1, from coordinate 14,150,903 downwards.
ATAATTAAAATTTTCCAGCAGAGTAACATAATTCATGGAAGAGACCATAAAAATTGTTTATTCCTTGTATTTTACCAAAACCTTGGATTAAAATTGGCGAAATCGCCCGCTTACGCATGTGCATTACATCAAATTCGCAAATTATAAATAAAACATCAAGAAATTATTATGAATTAACTTTTTATCGATAAGTAAGGTTTCTTGTAAATACGAAACAACGGCAACAGTGTTAGATCTTTAATTTAAATAAAAAGTCCCCAAAATTATTTTACAATTAATAAAAAAGTTACTAAAACTAAATGTATTTATTTATTTATTTATTTATTTGTTTGGTATTATTACAGATCCATGGAGAACCCCAAATAAGCTTTAGCTTGTGCTAGGGGTTCTCCATTAATTTTGAACATAAATAAAAAAAATCTGGGAAGTTATCATATTATGCACTCTTCTCTTACAAATTTTAAAGTTTTTCTTGCAGCTTCTAGATGAAATATAACTACTTTTTTAATATTACAAAAATTTTGATTATGTGGTTTGACATTGACAAGTAGAACTGTTTTACAATGCGCAAACCAAAACTACAAAAACGTAATTATGAAACGCAAATAGATCAACTATTTCACCACAGCTTTTAAAAGTTATTGCAGAAAACACTGTTCGATTTGACGTGGACGAAGTCATATAAGAAAAAACTTTGATTCATTAGTTGAATGCAACGCTATTTTTATAGTATCGTAAAGGTTTATCGTAAAGGTGAGCTCACTTGATTGGTCTATTCCTGCTCGATTACCGTGCTAAATTAAATCTTACTGGGTCATGCGGCATATAAATACCAATAGGTGTCATATTGCGGAAAATACAGAGTGATTCTGGTGCTCATCAAAGCACAAAATAAAAACCTTTAATATAGGGACATAAATTTTTAATTATAATAAAACATATTAATTAAATATTTTATCTATTTTCTAATCATCGTATAGAGTGATATTGGTAGACTGCAGATTCGGGCTACTGTCTTTCTTCAGTACTAAGAGTCAACCCTGTACGTTGAACTCCCTATCGTCTTTTTGGGGTCGGTCAGGGTCAGATCTCTGGGATTTTTTACCCTTTTTTAGGATGGAAACTTTAACTTGAAAGAGGGTTTTGGTGTAATTATCCGTAATTTCTTGCCATGGTTGGGTTTAAGGTGGGTAACGGAAAGGATGTGAAAATATGCCTTGATTTTGATTTGCCTGAAGACGAAAGCCAGAAAAACACCCAACGGTTGACGCAAAAATGAAGAAACCCTGTACTCTAATTGATAAAAAGCTTAGACTTTATTCAGTAAAGAATTAAAGTAATTAGATTAATGTATGCTTGTGCGCCATCTATTGCTTGATGTAGTAGGGAGAAGCATGAGTAGTTGTCTAAATCTAGTAACACATGGCGCAATGCAATTGGAAGTATACATCAATCCAATTACTTTACTTCTTTTCTGAATAAAGTCTAACTTTTTTCTCAATCGGCGTACAGGGTTGACTCTTGGTACTGAAGAGGGCCAGTATCCCGAAACTACATGAAGCTGAAGTTTGCAACGTTTTTCTGCATCGAAAATTCAAATAGTATATTAAAGCACTTATTCCATCAGCGCACTAGTACGTTAGAAAACTCGCCGCAAGCAGCATTTCCAAAATGATCAAAATTTGCGTTACGTAATACTTGAACGTTCCCTATGTTGTTATGCGAGCCGGTGAATATGCCTTTAATCTTATGAGTAAAAAGAAGACCGTCAGTAAAATGATAAGATCTATTTTTTATATTATCTTTTTGACAGTTTTAATAATAGAAGTTATTATTTTAATTTCGTTTAATAAATAGAAAGCATTTGTAAAAAAGCTACATACAGTTCCAAAATGTATGTACCTTATTATAATAATATTATAATAAGATGTATATTTTTAAGAATAATTTGTAAACTTTACATATAAATTACTTTTTTACTTATTTTATTTTTCCAGTCTTCTAAACAGAACAACTTACTTTTTTCAGAGATTATACATTTATGTATAAACGATTATACATTTATTTATAAACGGTAATTTTATTTTTTTCCATATTGAAGGGAAGTTAGGGGAACATTCATAAAAAGATTGTAAATTTGGAATACACTTTTTTACATCGGCACTTAGTGCTACTAAGAGTGCCGATGTATTCAAATTTTCGCCGAAAAGTCAAAATCTTTGACCACGTTTTTTTCACATTTCTCGACGTTTTAGACCATTCTGAGTCGAAATCCGTCCGTCTGTCTGTCTGGGTGTAAACTCTCTAACTCCATTTCTACATGAGATATCGACTTGCATTTTTTTGCATATTGTTTCTTATCGTATTCCGAAGAGCTGATTAGATTTTGGGGGGTAAACATTGGGGGTAAGGGGGTAAATATAGGGTAAAACTCCAATTTTTAGCGTTTTTTTGTTTATAATTAAGGCAATTATTATTGTATTTGGTTAATTTAGCACCTTTATAAAAGATAATTTTAAATTGGTCAAAAAATTTTATAAAAAACGTTTTCCTAAAGCATTGTTTTCGAGATATTGGCGTTTAAAGCAGTAAAATGTTTTTTTAGCATATCTCACATATTTATAACCCGATTTCGAAAAATTATATTCTAAATAAAACCTTTTTTTAAGCCCTATAAAAAAATTTATATACAGTTTTTTGCTAAAATATACTGTTTTAAAGATACAGAATTTAAAATCAAACAAAACACCTAGTTTGAAATTTTCAAACTAGATGGCTCTAGTGTACAATAGTGCCGATGTTTTGACAGGGTGCTTGCAACGTTTCATCTACTTTTAATTAAATTAGCAAAAAATCCTGACGAGATTTATTTCCTTTTCGAAATCAGCATACTCAAAAGTACCAAAACTCATTAGTTAATAAATACACCTCCTAAAAAAAGGAATTTATTATCAGATTCATCATACTGATCATAAAGTTTACTTCTGAGAATCCAAAAAAAAGTTAATAAGCACCATTTTGCAGGACTATATTATTTTCCAGATTAAAAGGCAGTTAAGTACAGCCTTTATACAAAAGAGCAATAAAAAATAGTTATTGGCAATTCAGAATAACATTTGTAGGCAATTTTATAACCATAAAATCTCGCATAAAATAGATCAAAACGCTTCATCTATTGTTAGGCCAAAGGAGTGTGACCAGTAACCACAGCTACTACAATGGGTTGTACATGGGGTTGTAATAAAGGATATGGTCAGCGAGAGCCACGTGACATCGCATGGGAACACATTGGGATTAGGCTCGGTGGTGAATTGTGAATTGGTCTCACGTCTATAGTATCCATATAATTTTATCTGGGAGAGGATTTAAGTCTTTGTTGTAAATGAAATTTGTTACTAATCTGGCTATTTCTGCTAAAGGTTTTATTTTCTGTCAGGTACCTATTTTAGTTTCCCTTTCAACATAAACAGGAAATTTTTATATGAGCACGAGTATACAAAACTATATTATTTTGAAATTGAAGATGATTGGATTTAAGGAAATTAACACATAAACTAAGAATTTAGTACTGAGTTTATTAGTTGATTACTTTGGAATTATTTATTTCTTTAGTTTGGTCCTGTAAAACTACACATTTGTAAATAGACAAATTAAAAATAATTTTATTAAAGTATTTGGATTATTTTCAATCAAGTTCCAATTGACAAATACAGAATCTTTTAATAAAATGACTAAAAGTGATCATTAATAACAAGTATAATAATAACTATTATTAATAGCATATCAAATGAATATTATTAATAATATTAAATATTATTATTTATGTCAAAATATGCAGGGTACATCATTTTAAAGACTTAATTTTAAATAAACTAGAGGTCATATTTAGAATAGTTAACAGATTTTAGACTTTTAGTTTCTTGCATAATTCAGAAGCCTTTTAATTCTGTTTAGCAAGTTTTGACTTTTTCATCGTCTTAAAATATTGTGCGTGTAGTCCAATAGGTCCCCACATAAAAACTACTATAACTTTTTTATTGGATACAAATCCAGAAAAATAATAATATATATATATATATATATATATATATATATATTTTTTAGTGTTTTTGAAAAATAAATTCGGTTGTTAGCAGTTTAATTTTTTTGAGATTTTTTTTTCGGCCTTGAAAAAAATAAAGAAGCTTAAGTGTGAGCGAGCTCTAGATTTTTTTCAAAAATTCTGAAAAAATTCAGGGATGATACTCTTACCCCAATGAACAAATTTAAGGGGTTAGACCTCCAAGTTTTTAAACTTGAAATTTTGATGGATCACCCTAGTATATATATATTTCATACATTTATTATAAATTGTATAATTTAATTAACGTTATATATCGTTACGCTTCCGATAAATAACTAAAATGTAATATATTTTGGCTAAATTATGAAATAGTATTCATAAATATTAAGGGACCAGCAACAGTCATAAATGAAATTGTCAGGTTCAGTTATTCAATATCATTTTATGGCTTAATTAACTACGAACTCGTAAATGTAAAACGAAATTAACCACTTTAATTAGTTTCGCCCCGTGAAATGCACTAAACAAAATTATTATTTTTTAATGGTCGACGTAGAGAAAAAAATGCTATAAATTCATTAATTTTTGGAGGCTTTTTGCTGGCAGTAATGATACACATGATGTAGGTAGTCATAATTTAAAAACACATATTTTATAAAATGATTAGATGTTATACAGGGTGGATATTTTATCCATTCCAAATGGGTAGGGGTCTTTCTTTCGCAAAAATAACTTCGAGACTGAAACATCGCGACCGAAACATCGCAAACCAAAACTTCGCAAAACCAAAACTTCGCCTGGCCATTACTTCGAATACCAAAAAGACGCATACTCATAACATCGTGTATCAAGAATTTCGCATGATACAAAACTTTGCAAAACTAGACACACACAACAATATTACATATTATTGTTTTTTTTTATTATGTAGGTACCTAATAAAATAACCATTTTTTTTATTTTTATACTGGCTGTTTTCAATGCTGATTGAAATTACTTCCTTAATTGTATTTTTTTTACTGGCAAAAGATTTGCAGATAAAAATGTGTTTTTTGTTGTATTTTAGATGTGTAAATTAAAATAAAATTTACGTTTAAAACCAAAATACAATAACATACAGTACCTCTGCTTGAAAAATGGCGGTAAAGCCTTAATGTGGCCAACACTAGTTCCTACAATGTTGACAATGATTTAAATAGATATAAAAATAAAATAATCGATAAAGAACTGTATAGAAAATTTAAAGTTAAACAATAAAACTCAAATAAAAATTAAAAAAAAAAAACCTAAATAACGCTATAAAATAAAAATAAAAAGGCCGTCATAGATACAATACAACATAGCAATGCGCTGAAACGTTAACAAGTTTACTACTTTGTAGTTCCGAGTTGGGGAGCTGCAATCGACTAGTGTTTTGTCCACTTTTATTATCACGGTTTTTATACATTGCGGGCATAGAGGTACTGTTGTTAATAGATTTTGCTTAAAACTCATAACCCTCATTGGGCAACTAAATATGAAATTCTCTAAAACACGTCCTTGGTGTAACGAACGAACAAGAATTCCGACAAATAAGAAAACGTAATTGTCCGTTGTAGAAGCATTTGCCCAATAAAGTGGAAAATGATCTATTTAGTCTTGGCATAGAGAAGCATTAGAGTGGGAAAACAGAACCACCTGGGCCCCAAGATGTAAACATAAAAAAGGGGATTTTATTTTCTATTACATTCTAAATTGACAAAAAGGACTTATTTTAAAGTAAACATAATCCTTTTTCACATTCATAATTCTACCTTTTATGCTAAATGGTTTTAAATATACGATTTATGAATAATATTACATCATTAATGTAGGCCACTTTAACAAAACAAAGCAAAGTTTTCCTGATTTTTATTAAGAATTTCAGTTGCTACGACAGATATATACGAAAAATGTACGACATCTATGATTGGTAGCCGTAACTATATTTTATCCTTTTAATTTTATTATGAAATTATTGTATCAACTATAAGCATATATAACTATAGTTCCTATTGAATCTGCAACAATATGTAATCAATTTAGAACCGTCTGTTTAGTACTAGAATGGTAGTTTCGCCAATTCCATTTAACCGATCATTTGTATTCAGTTGTCTCTTTAATAATGATTACGTATTTGTCACATTTCGGTCCGCATTCGATTATTATACTCCTCGTAACTGTACAGGTAAAATGGTGTTTTGGAAAATGCTCCATTTTGACCCATGTAATGAAATTGAAACATTATATATCAAGTGAGTAAATGGTTGTTTTAGCTAGAGGCTAAAACACAGTTTACTCCTGAGGTATAAATATATTTACATAACATTTAAATTAAAACATGTAGTATTTAAAACCAACTAATCCTTTTTGGCAATTTCTTTTAAAATTAAATCAAAATATACATAAATCGCGAAGTGACAAATTGGCGTTTTCAATTGTTTTTTTTTTTAATATGGCCGTAGTATTTTAAATGTGGCTAGCTGTTAGAACAAATTTTACAAAGTTTTCAAGAAAAAGTAATAAAAATATGGATTTTGAACAAATAATAGTGCAGCTTATGGAAACTGACCTTATGGTGGTTTTTGAGAAACAGGCAGCAGAAACTATTTTAAATTTATTGCCACCAAATAAAAAAAAAGTGTACAGCTATCGTGAATAACAAATTATAAATTTACGTTTACAGTTAGAATTTTTTTTTATTCCCGATTTTACAGCATTATTTTTTCAGACCACGTTTAAAAGTATAAAATAAAGTTTAATTAAGTCCACTATGGCCAATTCTGAGAAATAAAGTCCATTATCTTTCGAAAACGAGCACCTCATATTTTATTGCTGGTGGTCTTGTAATATGTAGGCCTTCTACTAACTTAATTAACTCTTGGTTTGCGTTCGCAAGTCACATAAACTTGATCTGTTCAAGGTGAGCGTGAATATTTCTTATGAAGAGTAAATCATAAAATACAAAGCATTGGTATCTTTATAGCCAGTTTTATTATTGAAAAGCGTCGCGCGTACTGCTCAACTTGTCGCGGTGCCTATTTATACGCAAATTAACGCTGCTGAGCCTAATGCGGTTTCGTATAGAAATTGCCAGATAATTAGCGGAATTGAAACACCAAAAGAATTTCTAGCCTGCTGAAAATTAACACCAATAATTCAGTTGTTCAGAATTGGACAGAATATAATTCGATTTTGCTGTGCCTGTTACCAAAAGAAAGAAAACCCCTAATTTGGTGGAATATATCTCTAGAAATGTTTTCTGTGTAAAATATATAGTAACAGTTGTTATACATTTAATAATAATTGTTATGTTTATGAGTAAATATCAAAAACAATTTTTTTTTTTATTTTTTGTTAAAAATATTGTATAAAAATTAGAAAAAGTATTATTTTGTTAACAAGAATACTTTTTGGAACTAATTGCTAAAGCAGTTTTCTCGGTATACAGTTTGTAGTCACAAAATTTGTGGTAAATCACTTAACACACCGCTTAAACGATTTGTGTAACTCATACGTCATACGTCAAGTCGTGATATCACCTATCTTGGTTTACTGTAATATGCTAACGATTAGAAAAAAGTGCAAAAACAACACTTGATACATTGTGTAGTGGTAACTCTGCCATATCAAGTGTCGAATATACTAGATTTTGTGAAAAGGGAAAGAAAACTAGCTTTTTATCGTGACAAAATATGCGCGTTCAACGCACTTCTAAGAAAAACACTAACAAAACTAGCAGGCTGAACGATTAATGGTTTTTAATTAAGAACCAGTTAGCTGTCAAGCAAGTAAAAGCTGAACCAGCACTCAAAAAAGATTTAAAATCTACAAAATCAAGAACCTAGTCACAAAATAACGTGGGGCAAATCAAAAAGGATTGTATCAAAACAAATGAACAAAATATCAAGTGTAAACTTAGCACTTAGTTTAGTTTAATGTCCAAAAAAGATATTTTATTTAATCCATGTTATTTTGTGACAGTCATTATTTTGGTAGTTTGTGAAGGATCGCGATATGAAAATATATCATTGTCGCATTTTAGATAAGATGCTAAATGCCGACTGCCATTTAGATTTCATGTTTCCTTTGTTTTGTGATCCATTTTTCCTTTGGTTTGAGATAGAGATTGAGATTTAATGTGACGTTTTCTGTCTAGAGTAAGAGTGGAGACATAATTTAAAATCTAGGGAAATGGCAAACCCGCAAACATGTTTTTAGCCTTTTCCAGATATGCCAGCTGAGATAGACTTGTTTGTCATACCTCGCATATTTTTGAAATTTTTTTGTTCTACAGTTGGAATAATCATATTCTTTCTTGATTCTCTTATCACCAAATATAGTTTTAAATAAATGGAAACCCATATTCTTCCGAAATCGAGTAACATTTAATAAACCTTTTCTTTGAAAATGCGAGCACTAAATGCAATAATGCACTTTGGTAACACGCGAGGACTTAGCAAATTTTTGTAAAGGATTTGAAATTCTTCCGGGCTTAAATTGAAACATCTTTATTTCCAGCTCTAAAACCGTTCGTTTAAAGTTATAAAAATATTTTTCAATATCTTTATTTATAACAATCACATTCTTGGATATAACCACGAACATGGTGTTTTATTTATATCTATTACTTCGGCACATAACATGACAAACTAATGGATGTATGCTCGATGGTTTAACAAAATTGAGACTTAAGTCCCAAAACATGTTTTTTATACAACTGGTTTAGAATGTAGGCACACAAAATGACTATTCCGTATCAAGTGTTAGGATGAACACATATGGTGCCATCTCTTATCTATAAAAGTATAGAAAACTGTATCAAAATTAGCTAAAAATTGTATATTCTACCATGAAATATTAAATAATTTAACGCAATTTAAAGCTTAGCGTTAAAATTACATTAGGTTTATTAGTTTTTCTTAATACCGATGACCAGTTTTTAATCAATTTAGTTCAAAAATATATTAGACGCAAAAGTGTTCAAAAAAAATATATTTTAGACGAGCAGAATAGTGGAAATGGACTACATACTTTTTGTCACACTTCCTTTACCTTTTTCCACCTTTAGCAACTGTTCATCCAGAACACTGCTGCGCATTCGTATGTATTACTAAACAACTCTGCGCATAATCATTTTTCACCAAACACTTCTGCGCATCGGTATATTTACATATATTTGCCAAAACACTTCTGCGCATTCATATACAGATTATACAAAACAGAGAAAACGAAGACAGAACGATCAGATCAAGGCTGACGTGACTGTAGTGGGGAGACGGTCCGTCCGACGCTCTGTGTTTTATTAAAAAAAAAACACACACGTCAGCCTTGATCTTTGCTTCATACGTTTTGTTTCCTTTTAAACGGGCTGTATATTATAATAATTATTAAACAATTTTACGCATAAGTATTTTCTGTCAAACCCTACTGCGCATTGCTATATTTGTATATTTTATTAATACCGAAATTTATATCAAATGTCAAATAGCTTAAAAGTTATTTGGAAAATATTTGTAAAAATAAATGGAAAACAAGATTTAATAAGACGCATGCTTGTAACTGTTTATCCGGTTTTCGTCTTCTTTTTCAATTACGTTTTATTCGCGTTTAAAAGGAAAAACTACAAACATGTTATTGGAGTCTGGTACCGAATTTATGTGATCCTATAAACATAACATACATGTCATGAATAGTGGAATTTGTTTTTTATTTTGTTTGTGATTTAGAGACCTTTTGTATTTTAAAAGATAGTTTTAAAGATTTATATTTATTATTTAAAAATAAATTGATCCTTACCTTTACATAAAATAATTTTTATTTAAAAAAAAAATCTTTAGATTTATATCGGGGGCGTTTTTGTCGTGGAGGGTGGTAAGGTAAGATTTTCCGAGTGGCGAAAAGCTACTATAAAAAGATCATTACATCTAAAAATTTTGCCGACTCGGCTGCTGAAATTTCCGACTAGGTCATTTCGTACGACTTAACAATGTCAAAAACAACTTTATTTTTTTTTCTGAATATAGGTTGATTCTAAATATTGTTAAAAAGAGCTTAATTAAAATAATAGAAAAACGCACACTAGTACAGTGTACAATGTAAGGTGTAGATGTTCATGATTAATATTTGTAAGAGGATTAAAATTAAGTACATAGCGTAGTGTCGATCCGTTGATATTTTTCGATAAAATCGACGGAATAATTGAGAGAGGATGGTAATCCTCGTGACACGTTTTTATGCAAAAAATAAAAATTCTGCAGATCTATACAAAAACACATTAATCATTTTTTTTTTTAATATTTTTTTTAAGCCTACTATTAGCCGTCTGAAATATTTTTACCAATAGCTACCTAGTTTTTCTTTTAGTTTATCAGTGTTTTTTGTAGTTTTTAAGTTTTTTTATTTTGTTTATACAGTGCGACCTGAAAAATATCAAACTACGAGAAAAAAGCAGACTGGACACGGTGTTTGTCATATTTTAATTTTTTATTGAGAATTTATTTTTTTAACCTTTTTTTTGCTAAAATTATTCTCTTCTTTTATGCTTTATATTATTCAAGGACACTATATAATTGGTGTCAGCAAGTTTGCCACACAGTAAAAAAAATCCGCAAAAAATTTAACTCGTAAATACTGCAGATTAGATTTAAAATAAATACTGTTACATAATATATTTAAGGTAGTTAATTGATTTAATTTTTTTGGATTTTCAGTCGGGAACCTTGTATTTCTGATTTAAATTTTCTGCTGCATTCCTTTCACTGTCAGAGATCTATGTGCCACACTTTATTCATACTGTATTTTTGGATAATCGAGCCTCTCTCCGAGGTAGAAATCACCTTACCATAGACAAAATAAACAAATAGATTGATTTTTGACCGTCTGCGCATACTTCTGCCTCCCGACTAAATGCGTCCTCCATTTTGATTCCTATTGTCCAACATAAAGTAAAAATATATATATTTTATGTTGGTAACACTGTGTTACGTTAGATAGGAATATTTTCTTTGTTAGAGATGTGTCTTTTCATTTCACTTCAGTAGTCAGTAAAAGTTTCCTTTTGACGTTGTTTTGTAGCAATAGTTTGTTATATATGTAAAAACTAAATCAATATGTTATACTACACAGATATTTATTTATTTTTACCAGTAATTTAAATATAAAAATATAATTCTTCGCACACACCTCTAACATATTCTTGCAACAGGTTAACATAACCTAATTTATGTATGTTTTGAGTTTGTTTTCGAGGTTTTTCTGTTATTTTTTCTACTCGTTCGGTGTTTTGTGCTAGAAGGGTGAACATTTTATTTTATTATAGACTATATAATAGCGTTTTTGAACTTTTAAAGTCTTTCTGTGTTTTTTGTATATTTTATAGTGCTTTTTCAAAGAACTAGTAGTCTTTGCAATGACGTGTTTTATAAAAAGTTGTAGAAACATAAAACGACTGCTACCTGCAGACATCAGTATCATGTTTTTTAGGTAAGTTTGATTTTTTTTAATATAACATAAGAAAACATTAAAAAATAAAGTTATGTCGTTTATTTATTTACATTTTACCCACTAATTTAAATTTCCCGGCTGATTTCTGACGTAACTTCCGATCAAAATGGAGGACTTGTAAATTTGTATATAACCTTGAGATAACAGCTCATCTATGTTCTTTGTCTATGCACCTTACAGAATTCAACGACGTGGTTTCACGACGGCTACGGTTTAAAAAAAAAAACTTGCAAAAATTTAATGTAGTTTACTTGGCAGTGCACTTCTGTTCATTAAATATGCAGTATTTAAGCGAGAAAATAACACCATCCCACAAAAAAAAATAACGTTAATATAGACGTATTTTTGGGTGCTGGAATTTTTCAAAAAACTATAATAAAGAATATTGAATAAGTTATCTCAAGATCTTCAAAATTCTCTAGCATCTAAAGTATTGAAATTTGGGAGTTACGCCCGCAGGCACTTTTAAACAGAAAATTGATAACAATAATACGTACATATATCCAAATTTCAGCCAAACCTGATGGAAATCACTTTAACACGTAAACTGTTTATTTTTGGGAGTTATGCCTTTAGAAACTTATGGACATATGTCGAGAACATATATACAGGGTGATTCAGAACTAACCGAAAAAAAATTAAAAGTTAATTTTATATGAAAAAAAGTTTATATGTATCTTTCGTAAATAAGCCCTAAGGGAGCTACAGCCCTTCTAAAGATGCATCTAAAAAAGAGTTTTTATCTAACATCTCTGCGGTCCTATGAACTACACTAAAACTTTTATGTTAACTTTAACCAGAGGCGTAAAATAAGGGGCGTTGTTACTTTTTTGCACCAAACTTTTATGTGTATAGTTTTTTTGATATTTTCTCAGTAAAATATACTATAAATACATAAAAAAAGTTTTTCTCATATTACCGTAGGATCAACTGTTTTCGGGGCAATGGCAGTTAAAGAGATAATTTCACATTTCGAGTATTAAAAATAGGAATGAAGCAAAGTCCTTTGGGGCTAGCGAGATCTTTAATTATCAAATTAGTTGTTTTCAGCGTCCAAAAATATGTCAGAAAAGTATAGTCTCTTTAATAGTAACCAAACTTAAAGGTTTTTTTTGTAGGCCTGTGTAATCATTTAAAATGCGGTACGCGAACTGCAGTCATGCCACTTTGTATAACTTAATTTCCTATGGATCGGACAGACCTTGCGTTATTTCCAGGTAACAACTTGTACCGTCCTAGATAATACCGGACTTTTTTAAATTCTAATTGTACTTGCAAACACTAACAGAAAAAATATCTAATTTTAAGTAAATACTAGGTAAAGTTATTCTTAGGTTATAATCCAAGTATCCGCAAAGAAATATATTTTTTAACATAATCCGTTAATTCATCCTTGTAGACTATTATAAAGTGAAACTAAATAATATATAGGTTTATTTTTTTTCCTAATTTTAGAGAGGGAGAGAGAAGGAGACAGAGATAAAGAAAGAAAGTTAAATAGGGAGAGGGGAGAGGAAGATATATAGGGGTGGCAGAGGGAAAGAGGGAGGGAGAAAGGGGGAGAAGGGAAAGCGAAGAGGAGAGAGGGGGTAGAGAGAGGCGAGAGGGGAAAGAAAAAACGAGATAAGGAAGAGAGAAACAGGGAGTCTTAAGTAAGTTAAGTTAACATAATTCATCCTTGTAGACTATTATAATGTGAAACTAAATAATACCTATATAGGTTTATTTTTTTCCCTAATTTTTACAGAGGGAGAGAGAAGGAGACAGAGAGAAAGAAACAAAGTTAAATAGAGAGAGGAAAGAGAGGAAGATATATAGGGATGGGAGAGGGAAAGAGGGAGGTAGAAAGGGGGAGGGATAAGGGAGAGCGGAGGAGAGAGGGGGTAGAGAGAGGCGAGAGGGGGAAGAAAGAGCGAGATAAGGAAGAGAGAGAAACAGTAAGTAAGTAAGTTAAGTTATATGATCTGAATCCAAAATATTCTTTTTTCTGTGTTTCTAGATAAAAACGGACTTTTGCTAATTCGAACAGTCGTTCTGAACAATCCCCCACATATTTATTATGCCCTATTCGCCTGCTGCTTGCATATCTCGCTTTTCACACTCGCAACCTTTCTACAATCACAAAAGCACGCAGATAAGCAGGTTTAATTTAGATAAACGGAAATATATAGTGTAGAATTTTGAAAATGAATAAATTTCTGTAGTTCAAAGTTTTTATTTTACGACTGGTAACACCCGTTATTAAAATTGAACGAAAAATCAAATTTTTTGTTTTGAATTTTCGGGTTTAAAATGTTACGAAATGTCAAGAATATATGAAAAAATGGGTGTTAAAATATACCTACCTGAATGTCAATCTGTTTATAAACTAATTCAAAATATTCTTTTACCAGGACCTTTGTTATTTGCGTCACATCAAATATGGTTAACTTTGGTGTAGGGCAAAGGGGCAAAACGGACAAAAACTATAATTTTTAGCAATATCTCAATTATTATTTATAGTAGGACAAACACTTTTATACAGTTACAAATATTATTTAATTTCCTACAAAACCACATAATAATAATAATAATAATAATAATAATAATAATAATAATAAGTTTTATGGTAGAACTATTAGTTTCCGAGATATATAAATTTAAATATTTTTTGTTTTTTTTACATTTTTGAATAGATGTTAAAAGTGAAATTTTAATTTTATTTTTTTTTCTGTTAATGGCGCCGCCAAAAAAAAACAAGGCTAGAAAGAAAAAACAAAAGGAAATGGTCCAAAAATAAGGAAAAAGGGATGAATCCGTGAAGAATGTAACGAATAAAATTGATGATAGAATTAAACTTTTATTTTTTATTAGATCCTGAGTTTCTTGAACTCAAACGGAATAGAGATATGAAACGTTTTCATTTTGCCACCTGTCTAGAAAGGGTACCCGTTTAAAGTTTAATAATAATAATAATAATAATAATCATTTATTAATTCCAATCGATCATATACATGATAAAGGACACGTCAAATGAAAAAATAAATACATTATGTACTTACTTATACAAATTACAATGCGTAAATGTGAAATATAAAATAAAAAAAAATGCAACAAAAGAAATAATTATTAAATACGTTACAATTTACTGTTTATCGGATTAAAACTATGTAACAAAAACTCTTCCACTGAATAAAACGCGTTTGCTAAAAGTAATGTTTTTATAGAATTTATATACGAGGGGTATCGTAAATTTTTTATTGAAATAGGTAACTTATTGTAAAGAATAGCACCGTAGTAGTAAGGATTATTTTTACATAGTTCCAATCTTTGTTTTTCATACTCTATGTTTTTTCCATTCCTAGTATTATGGTCATGAATATTAATAAACAAATTAAAACTATCTATATTAGACCTAACGAACTTTAGCATTTCCAAAATTGACAGAGATGGGAAAGTTAACAGTTTTTCATTTATAAAAGTTTCTTTACAGGTATCTCTATATTTCAAACCAAACATACAACGTATTGCTCTTTTTTGCATTATAAAAACCCTATCTGCTGTAGTTGCATTTCCCCATAAAATGATTGCGTATCTGACTATAGAAAGAAAATTTGACATGTAATACGTACGTACAATATCTTTACTGCAGATTTGTTGAAGTCTTTTTAGTGCAAAACAGTTACTAGAACATTTTTTACAGACGTAATCTACATGTTCTTTCCAGTTAAGGGACATATCAACATAAACACCCAGAAATTTTGTTGACGTAACTTGTTTAATACTCTTGCCATTTAACTGTATCAAAGGACTTTCTTTGTAGTAGGCTTCATAAGGATAAAATTGCATTGAAACTGTTTTGTCTTGATTTAATACTAAACCATTTTTTGCAAAATATATAGAAGCATTCTGTAAATTCCCTGATATTTTTTCTCTGAGCAAATCTTGAATAAAACTAGATGCAATTAATGTTATATCATCTAATAAGTTTAGTAAATAATAATTTAAAATATATTAATAATCGTTTGGAATAGAACAGACAGCATTAAAGGTAAAAATTAAATCATCTTCTTGACTGATTTTTTTTCTTTTGTAATGAAGTACATCTAAAATTCTTATTCACTTTATGGCAATGAAATTGACAAAAAAAGAATATAAAGTATAGGATATAAAATATGAAATATGACATGTAAAAGAATTGTACAAGATTAAGTGGGTTAGCAAATACCTAACGTGTCCTTCAAGATAAAGTTGTCTCCAGTTATTTATCAAGTTAAAATCCTATTTAGATTATAAATTAAGATACAAAGATATAATGAAGTTGTATAATGAGACTTGGCTGTTGGTTGATAGTTGCAAAATTATTGTAGATACAAGAATTAATGTAGGTAAACAGAAATTTGCATATTTTATATGAGTAATAGAAAAATACTTACTTTGTATATGAAGACTTTTTGAAGACTTGTTAATTTTCAGGAAAGAGTAAAGCAAAAAAGTTTGACATATTTGTAGAAGAAACCATGAGCCAATGTTGGTCATCAAAAGGAAAAAATATTACCCAGGACAAATAAACACTGAGCCTTTTAACTCTACAGATTAAGGGTGACCGGGGCTAGTTGTCGCAGGGGTAAGTTGTCGAAGTGCTTGTATCTCAAAAAGTAAAATAGTTTTCTGCACTAAACCGAGATTAACCTCTGCGTTAGAAAAGTGCCATTTATCATTTGTAAACTAAAAGCAATAAGTTAAAAGACCAGCAAGATAATCCAAAAAATGTCAAAATTAAGTGTCCAGTAATTTTTTGTGGTAAATATTTTTTCTTATTGTAAGTGATTTAAAATATTAACAGAAATTATATGTATATTAATAGTTTAAGGTGTATATTATTTATTTATATTGTCATTTAGGAGTGTTTATTCGTTAATTAGAAAGTACCGCAGTTAGAGGAATTTTAAAAGTTACCCACTCGTGTCAACTGGATAGACTTTTACGGTTTCTGCACCTAAATGTTATCATAAAGTTTAATTCAGTTTATTTCTATCGTAATAAATGTATTACAGTATAAATTATTTGACTTCGTGTGTGAATGTGCCTGGGCAATAAATACGTAATGGAGCGGTGGGGTGGTATTGGAAAATAAATCGCGCTTAATAGAGCCATTAATTAAAGGCAAAGATAGACACATTTGCATAGCGATTTTAATAATAATGCGGATGTCGACGAGTTAACGATATGAAAAATAGAGGAATTTACGTGAAACAATATCGAATCGCATGTGTTTCACGTCGTTTTTGTAATTAATTAAAACGTCGGTTTTTCTAACCGGTGCGCGGCTGCGACGGACAAATACCGCGAGCCGTGTCTTTTTTCCGTTTATTATTTATAAATACACTGTTAAAAAATATTTCTATTTTACGACTATTATAAGCTTTTTGCGTGTTTTTCTGGGCCCATACGAGGTTAGTCCTTTTTGTTTTCTTTTGGGTCAGCAACAGGACAAATGAATATCACTTGACGTTTTCCGTGCAAATGTTTAAAGTTTAATTTTCTATAAAATTTTGTTTTAGGTTAATTTTTACCGTGTTAAAATTGTGGATTGATTACTTGCAGTGAAAAAGAAAAGCTATGTTAAAAAATGGGTCTTGTATATTAGCGTGAGCTGAAAACTTTGAATTAAAAAAAATCGCTTAAATGACCTAAAGTAGCGAAACCCTTTGGGGGTATATTTTCGAATGACGCTGACAGATCTCGACTAAAAGATCAACCTCGATTTTGTCGCACAGTGTTATCAGCCATAATTGTCAATAATTATTTAGTAAAGGCTTAAAATTAAGACAAAAATTAAGTATTACTTCAACAGCAAATAAGATCAACAGTGTATTAATAGTTAGTACGACTATAATAAATGCATTATTTAATGTTTTCGTATTATCGTAAATCTTAATTACATACTCGTACGAGTTCGATTTCAGGACATGAAACGGGAAAGCATGCACGCTAAGATAACACTATAAATAATACGAAAAAAGTTTGTTGCTCGAATAGTTTTCAACAAAGCTTTAAAGAGGGGGCAATTAAAACTATGCTCACTGATTATAGTGCTAAACCACCGCTGGCGCCACATGTATCACCCTCAGAGAAATTTTATAGAAAACTTAACTTTTAATGTTAATTAAATATTCCAGGACGGGTGAACCATTAAAGAGGAATCACTTATAACGGCGCCTACTGCAGCAGCACCAATTACATTTTTCATCAAAAGCGCTCAGTCTATATCAATAATCTACCTAAAATTGAGCACATAAAGTGTTTGTGAACCGTTATATTGAAGTTTTGTTTATGTTTAAAATGAATAAAATTTAAAAAGATAAGCAAAGAAATTGAATATAGAGTTGTTGCTGATAATTTAGCCAGACTCTTTGATTAAGGCACAGGTAAGGAAGGGCGTTATTGTAAAGCCATCCAGGTAGAAACGGTGCCGCTCTATGTACTTATTCCAAACCCCCAATCAAAGAATATTTTCATCTTCTGCTTCGCAATGAAGTCATTATAAATGATTACATAGAATTAGTAATTTCCTATACCATCTGGCAAGATTTTATTTCTACCTGACCAGAAAAGATTGATTTAGTCATTATTTTGCAAATTACTTGCGGTAGAACAGGTCCTTGTTATACCGTTCGTGTTTAAAGTCTGCTCCCCCTTTAACTTTTGAACAGTTTAGGATATAAACTTGAAATCAACTTCGCCAAGTGGACCACATAAATAACATAACTCAGATAATTTTTTGGTATATATTAGATATTTAGTAATAATTCCCATGTTTGGAAGTACCCGAAAATTCACACGTGTTACCTAATTGCCAAATTTTTATTAATGATATTAAATTTTTGGTAAAGCTTATTACTATAGATTTCTTCCTACACTCTAAATTTGTCCGTCAATCTTTCATTAGTATTACCTATAATTAAAGCAAATTCACCATGTCAGAACGTGAATTTACAATATTTATTAAAATTAACCTCAATATTACTCGGTTTAGTAAAATCTCAGCTCTTTTCATGTCACACTCTCAACTTGTCCGTCAATCTTTCAGTAGTATTAACTGTAATAATTAAAGCAAATTCACCGTTTCAGAATATGCATTTTAAATATTTATTAAATTAACCTCAATATTACCAGGTTTAGTAAATTCCCAGCTCTTTTCCTGTCGGTACAATAATTTTGCATTAGAATTCATGCATGTGGTCCAAAAACCCGGCTCTTTTACAATATTGGTTAAAAATTACCATAATTATAGCTTACATTCTACAAAAGATAGCAGTAAAATTACCAAAATAAAAATTCACATTTTTACAGATAACAGTGAATTTACAGTACTGATTTAAATTTACCACTTTCTTTGCTGGTAACATATGACCTACTTTATTTGCTGTGAAATTACCATATTGTCATTTACAGTGCGGTAAAATAATTTTGCATTAAAATTCATGCACGTGGTCCAATAAGGCGGCACTTTTACAGACAGTCCAGAAAATTACAAGAGCCCGCAATACTGCTTGAAATACAGGTAAAAATTCACATTTACAGTACTGATTTAAATTTGCCACTTTCTTTGCTGCTAATTTACCACATTATTTGCTGTAAAATTACCATATTTTCATTTTCAGTACTATTAAAAAGAATAAAAATGTAATTTTACTTCACGAAAAGAGGAATTATAAGTGCTTCCTGAATTTAAACTGTAGCCACTGTAGTCCTAGATCAAATTTGAATTTCAAAGACTGGTGAAAGCAAAACATTTTTGGATATTGGTAGCATTGGCTATCCATGACAATCAATAGCAAAATCGCAGCAGATCATTTTAGGCAGTTTTATTTGATGAAAGAATGCAAAACTTTTCTATGATATTCTACGATCAAAATTTAACTGGAATAGTTATATAAATTTTAAAAGTATACCTAAAATTGTGAAGAAACAGGCCCATCACCAAGAACTTTTAACAATATCTTCCGAATACGATCTACAGCGATTTTGTTATTGACGGTTATGAATAGCCTAGACATCCTTCTACCAGTAAGTATAATGTCTGCTTTGGCCATTCTTTAAAACTTAAATTAGCTTTGGGACAACTGTGAGCAACTCAGAAGATACAAATAATCACGTAATTAAATGCAAAAGTCAGACTTCAAAATCGAATTAAAGATGGTCTTTTTTTAGTTTTTCAATCTATGTCAAATCAAATTATTTTTGGTCGACGCGTCGAATTTAAATATTTAAATGAGGGAAATAATGGGAAAACTTTTCAGACTTTAAAAATAAGACTCAAGTATGCTGGATTATAGAAGTTTTTAATAAAATTACATTTTAAATCAAACACTAATGCTCTTCATCAAGAAAAAAGAAAAAAAGTGAAAATTTGCCACTTCTTATTTCATAGCGACTATAATATTTAATATTAATAATTTTTGTGCAGAATGTAACTGCACTTACATCCTGTGTATCTGTCTAACTGTCAGATATGGTCCAGGCAGAATACAATTTGGAATCATTGTAGAAAAAGTATCATAACCTCAAATAATCATGGAAGGTTCTGCTAGTAACTAAGCGTTGAAAGTAAATTTGGTTTTGTCAGGGAAACCTTAATTTTGAGCTTTTTTGATGTTTAGGTATTGGGTCTTAGGAAAAATAGTACCTCGACGCAAACTATTTCAGTGCACATCAAGTGATTTTTTTACTAAAAGCTAGGATCGCGTACTCGGTGCGTAATACTATATTCTATAACTAGTTATAGAATAGACAATATTCCGCGCGAGCGGAAAGTTTGTCATACGAGCCGGCAGGCGAGTATGACGGTCCCGCGAGCGCAGAATGACTATTCCATACGTGTTGTAAACTATACTTTTTCTTCGACTGCAAATATGAAACACTGTATGGCTTTAAACTGCGGACAAGGTTAAAAACAATGTTTTTTGTGACTCGACATTGTAAATGCAATAAAACATATATTTTTAAATAAAGCAATTAATGTTATTTAATAATTTTATCAAATCAGTACTTATAAAATATTTTTATTTAATTTAGCACATATTTACAAATTA
Organism: Brachypterus glaber; assembly: GCA_958510825.1. Classification (NCBI taxonomy): domain Eukaryota; kingdom Metazoa; phylum Arthropoda; class Insecta; order Coleoptera; family Kateretidae; genus Brachypterus; species Brachypterus glaber. The sequence goes on along the minus strand of OY294047.1, from coordinate 14,130,239 downwards.
TAATGCAAAAATTGAAGGTTATGTCAGATTGTTGTGACAGATATCAGGTTTCAATATTTAACAATAGATGGAGCACTACATGTGCTCATTCTAACACTTGATACGGAATATTCATACCGTATCTAGAGCTAGAATGGATTCATTCTGTGATTGAAAAGTGTGTGTATTTGCTTACATTCTAAAGCAGTCGTAGAAAAATACTATTTTTTCTGTGCAGGAAACGTTGTTGCAAGATTCCTATACTAAAGTTCTTTATTATAGAAATATTTTGCAGATTTGTTATAAATTATAACTTATTAACTTATAACTTATAATCACCACTACACAAGCATATATGCATAACGTCATGTAGGTAATTATTCCTTATGTATTTTGTTAGTTAAAAAAGATACATCTGTAAATAAAACTTTATGTTGATCAAAACGGATCGATTTTGTAAATTCTGAATGTACAACATAAATCTTGGTAACTGTAAGACAGTAAAGTGAAATAGACAAAATGTAAAACACGATATTCGATCTTATTGAAATAGATAAGAAAAACAATGTTGTTTTGGAGTGAAACAGAATGAATTAATTTTTCATATTAAATCTAAGATTATGTGCTCGCTTTTTTTAATTTATAATAAAATGGACGAAAACTTAAAATTATGTGCTCGGTTTTATTATTTTATAATTCTTAGAACCATTAATGTCAACTACAATATAAACGTGACAGAAACTGACAAAAATCTGAGGTTATGTGCTCGATTTTTGTTTATTTTTAATAAAAGATCCATTGCCAACACAGCCGCGGCTATCCGCCTAGAATATAAACTCCCTGCAAAACTAAACTAGTTATTTTATACAATTATATATTTAACTATAAATTTTAAAGTATTCAGGCTATTTTATAAAATTATTTTAGAACAAAGCTGAGTGTGGCTTCTGCTAATATTTTAGGGCTTTAATAAAACTTTCTCCGTAATACCGCATATTTCATATGAAATTGTAAAATACTGCATATAATTTTTGTATATAATGGCCAAAAAGTGAATATTTCTCAGTTCATTTAGTCCGTTAATATAGCTTGATTAATGTTGCGAAAGTTTAGCACCCTAGAAGATTCGTTTTCAAATATAGGCCACGCAATATAGCTTTTTTTAACATGTTTTTTAACTATTCACTCATCCAGTGTATGGTAAATTTTCTCGTGCGATGTAAATATTGTGTAATATTTTATTATATTTAATGTGATAATACCATACGGATAATTTAATTTGTAAAAATATACTGTAAAATTATATTAGATACATAAAAATCACTTAATAATATGGCGAAATTGCTCCAATTTTAAAAATATGGTAATACTACTTTTTTTGTATAAAATTAAAAATTAAGGCAGACTAACATCTCTACTCTAAATTTCTCTACTCCCTAACATCCCTACTCCATAACATCCCTACTCCACAACAACTCTACTCCGTAACATCTCTACTCCGTAACAACTCTACTCCACACTATAAGGACTTTATTAGCCACTTAATAATAAATGAGCAGTTCAAAGAACAAAGAATCTTCTTCTTCTGGATTATTTTATCTTTTTCGTAGAAAACGTTTATCTTTAAATTCAAATCTAGAACAATCATAAATGAATTATTCTAAAAGCCACAATGACCGCGTACTCTTAATATGCACTAATAAGTAAGTAATTAATAAGTTAAATTCATATTTGACAGTGACTTAGCATGACAAATATTCATTTGAGTTAAGACAAGTGGCTAATCGAGTGCAAATAGTGCGGAGTAGAGTTGTTATGGAGTAGAGATGTTATGGAGTAGAGATGTTACGGAGTAGAGTTGTTGTGGAGTAGGGATGTTATGGAGTAGGGATGTTAGGGAGTAGAGAAATTTAGAGTAGAGATGTTAGTCTGCCAAAATTACCTTCTAAAATACTGTAATATCATATTATAAATAAAGTAAATCAACATACTCTTATTACAGTGTTTTCTATTGTAATACTGAATAACCGTTTCGAGAAAAATCTATTTACAGTTTCAAGAAGGACAAATTAAACGCTATTAAAAACCAAAATTTTAATGACTATGAACTGGCCTAATCAGATTCGTTTTCAAACGGGCCGAGGACAGTGTTTTAATTAATTATAAATTTGAATTTAAGATTATCCTGAACTTCTTAAACGAGAAATGAACATATTTAACTCGCAAAATCCATTAAAGAGTGTCTCAACTTTCCCGGCTATCTGAAACTTCCATCTATGTTTGTAAGTTGGCCTGATTTCTTCCGGGCCATAAGACGAATGAATATTACTCCAGGAATATTCGTTTGGTTTGGACTTTTTAAAACTTTTTTATAAGGAAATGAAAAACATTTAATTTTATGGATAAAAATAGTAAACTCGTATTTAATAATTTTTTTTGATTCTCTCAAAATTAAGTTTTTTTTATAAAGTGGAAAAATACCGTAGGGTAAAATTAAATATTATTGGGTCATTATTATTATTGCTTAGTTTATTGTCACGGCTACATAAATCGTATTCTCCGTTATCATGTTTATTTATTTTTGCAACTATTTTTTTTTACTTTTTTATTTATGCCGCGGTTAGCTAAAGTTTAAATACATATTAGTCTAACAATCCTGTTTTAAATTTTTCATACAAGCAATAAAATTCCTAAAAACTACCTTATTTTCTCCGTAATCACTTCTCCATGATCAACTCATGATATATCATGATACTCTGATGAAAATTAACGTTAAAATGACTTGACCTAACGTTAGATGAATGCTAGGCGCCTAGAATAACGTGTATCTGACATTTTCTGTCTAACGTTAGGCAAATCACATTCAGCTAATGTTAATCTAACGTAAAGCCCTAACATTCAGCTTACGTTAGGCACCTCACATTCAGGCAACGTTAATACAACGTTAGGCTCTAACATTTAGTATTCTCTCCTCCGTGATCAACTCACGATATATCATGATACTCTTAAAATTAATGTAAAAATTACTTGACCTAACGTTAGATGAATGCTAGGAGCCTAGAATAACGTGTATCTGACATTTTCTGTCTGACGTTAGACAAATCACATTCAGCTAATGATAATTCAACGTAAGACCCTAACATTCAGCTAACGTTAGGCACCTTACATTCAGGTAACGTTAATATAATGTTAGGCTCTAACATTTAGTTAGATAAATGTTATCAATATAAATTAAATATTAATATAAATTAATGTTCAATTTTTGGTCGTATTTCTAAGGTTTTATTATTTTAATATGTAATACTGTTGTTTTAAAGAAAAGTATTTGTGACTTGTGAATTTTACATAAACCTAAAATAAAACTTTTTTTGGTTACCTTAAAATTCCGCGTTATAAATCAAGAATATTTTTTTTTTCATGAACCTCACTCTCTCCCAAAATGTAAAAAAATATTTACAGCGATATCCATAAAAAATTAAATCACAAAAATTATTAATTAGGTATACATATTAATCAACGAACTGTAGAATACGCATACCGTTAATATAAAGTATCGCCAACATCTCGGTTTGTTTGTAAACAAATAGTAGGTATATTCAGGCCTGAACAATAACAATTACCAGTAACTGTTATTGTTGTCTCTGTTAGAACAAAGCTGTGCGAGTAAGACAGACAAATGTATATGTTGGCTACGTTTTTTTCAGTTTTTACAAATGAAATGCCTATTCTAGAGAGAAGAGTTATTAGTTCGTTGATATTAATCAATGATTTATTTTATTTTTTATGAGAAAGTATTCTTGCTTTTTAGAGACAGCTGGTTTTATTTTTTGTGTCCCTTCTACGCCTTCGTAAAATTATTTTTAGATATTCAAAATATTTGTATGTTTTTTTATGTGTGTGTAAGGCATGGATTTTGGCGATACGTTCGTATTATCATCTGCTCCACTTTTCGCAGGGGACAAAAAAGAGTCAAAGCTTAAAATAAAAAGTGGAAATCAATATAAAAAGAGAGATTTATAATTTTCCATTGTAAATCATCGAGAATGTGGGCCGGGAATAATAGTGTCACTCTGTCTAGCGGCAGTTCCTCCAGTAAGAGTATGAAAACAAAAACAGTTAAGATAATATCAATAGAACGCATATGTAAGAAATAAAAACATGTCCAATTTTAACGCATAAAAATTAATCAATTAAGAAAACATAACTCTTACCCTACAGGGCGTCACAATTCTGACTTTACTTCTTTATTTTTTCTTTAAGGCAATATTAATCCAAAATACTTTTATAGACTTTCTATGTATGCAAACGAATTTGCAAATTTAATTCAATATAATACAGCTCTTCTGAAACTCTAAGGAAACAAAAACTCGAGCAAAACTAAAAAAAAAAATGGGTTATATTTTATTTTTATTTTTTTCTGATCAGAACAATTTTTTTTTTTTTCGTTTTTTTGATTGTTTGCCTGGATTCGAAGTTATGAGCATTTAAATATGAAGAAAACACTTAACGTCAGAAAATACCAAAAATGGATAACAAGCGAATAAAAACCTTATTTAAGTCAAGTTATAGACACTACTTCTGTGGTGACAAAAGTAAAAGAATATTAAGGGTCTATAGGTGCATCAACAAGATTTTAAAAATATTATTTGGCCAACCAATGTAATTTTTTGTACATTGAAACTACTTTTCATTGAATCAAATGATTATTATTTAACTAAAAATTTTTTTTTTAATTGTTCTTTTTACTTGCCGATGTTGGTTATGAGTCAGTTTTAAGCATTAAACATTTAGTTTTATTTCGATCGGCAAAGAAATAAAAAAGATATTTAAATATTAAAGTTCAAAATTGATGGCAGATGTCAAATTTGACAAGTTTTTATAACCTAACTTTAAAGTAGGATGAAACTTATGAAAGGCAGTGTACATTGTTTAAATAAAGTTTTGCGCCAGCTCTTTATATTTAAACGGGTATACCTCTAATACCATAAAAAATTAAAACAACTGTTTTATGGGCTTCAAATATTAAATAATATATTAAAAAATTAGATAATTTCAGAGTTTGTCTACGTCCAAGATATCTAGTGTGCCATATAAAATTTCCATGAATGGGAATACATATCTATAGTTGATATGTATAGACAATATTGTTGTGTATAACAAATTAGTCATCAAATGTTTCGATTTAGTGACCTTTATAAAAATTTCGCTCATAATTCGGCAAAATTATTCCGTAAGCCTATGTTTCTGTGTTTATTTCCAACTTGATGTCATAACTGAGTTTACGCCGTACTACTGTTCATTATTCACGACGAATGTATACTTCTCTCTCACAATGCTAATCTATTCCTTTCTTCGTCTGAGTTACAAACTAACAAACAATCAAGTAATAAATTTAAAAGAAATATCAAAACATGAATTTAAAGTAAAATAGAATGTACATTAGGGTGGTCGCGAAAATTCAAATTGAATATACGAATGCTACCTACACAAAAATTTGTTGCCCTTTATGGTAATATGAATTATCCAAAATTTGAAGTCAATCGAAATACGTTAAGGCACCGCACAGTGGTCCTAAAGTTTTTAAACTTACCCATTTTACGAGCTTCTTTAATTTTAAATTTATAAATTAGCAGATTTTGAAATCTTAAACTTTTATCAACTAAAATTGTTGCCTAATTTGTGACTATTGCTTAGGTAAAATTTAAGGTGGATCACAAGTCGTTTAGAGTTGGCACAAGAACATTAAACCTCAAAAAATCCATAATTTTACTAGCTTTTTTTATCCATTTTCTACCCTTGTATCCACATGGTGTAAAAATGTTAACGGGCCCTAGCCTGAAATTGTAGACCTATACATGTATATTATATATGTAAAATTTTAGGAGAATCGGAAAAAGTTAGGAGGTCGCGCAAGAGCCGTAAATGTTTAAAAATGGACGATTTTAACTCTTTTTTTTTACTTTAAAATTAAAAAAAAATATATATGAGATTTTAAGATTACAAATATTTTTATTTTTTTTTTTGCTCTTATACCATTTTTTTAAATATTATATTTAGCTCTAGTGAGTGCAAAAACCGTCAGTACAAAATTTACACAAACATATTGGTAAGAATTGAAAAAGAGGTACACCTCCCCAACGAGGGGGGGGGGGGGTTGGGGAAATTATTTTATTTTAATATATTATATTGTCTTCGAAGATAAATAACTATACCAAATTTCAGCTTTCTATCATTAACCTAAGGTGTCCTGCTTAACAAACAAACTAACTAATAAACTAACATAGTAACAAACTAACAAACTAGAAATTCAGGTTAAATAAAAACTAAAAAAAAGTAAAACCAGTATAAGAGCAAAAAAAATAAAAATATTTGTAATCTTAAAATCTCATATATATATTTTTAATTTTAAAGTAAAAAAAGAGTTAAAATCGTCCATTTTTAAACATTTACGGCTCTTGCGCGACCTCCTAACTTTTTCCGATTCTCCTAAAATTTTGCATATATAATATACATGTATAGGTCTACAATTTCAGACTAGGGCCCGTTAACATTTTTATACCATGTGGATACAAGGATAGAAAATGAATAAAAAAAGCTAGTAAAATTATGGATTTTTTGAGGTTGAATGTTCTTGTGCCAACTCTAAACGACTTGTGATCCACCTTAAATTTTACGTAAGCAATAGTCACAAATTAGGCAATAATTTTAGTTGATAAAAGTTTAAGATTTCAAAATCTGCTAATTTATAAATTTAAAATTAAAGAAGCTCGTAAAATGGGTAAGTTTAAAAACTTTAGGACCACTGTGCGGTGCCTTATTTCGATTGACTTCAAATTTTGGATAATTCATATTACCATAAAGGGCAACAAATTTTTGTTTGGGTAGCATTCGTATATTCAATTTGAATTTTCGCGACCACCCTAATGTACATACCAACCAATGTTTAGTTATTATTCATTCATTTTGCAAAATAAATTTTGTTCGTAGCTTAAAGTTCAAAAGTTTCAACTGTTATTTTTTTCTGTATACACTTGACTGCGCTAAACCCGCCGCTAGGTAGAGTGACCCAGTGAATAAAGCATATTTTTTGAAACAGCGCTTTAAAAAAACAGCCGGCAGCCATGTTTGTATAATAGACTTTTCACGTTTTAAACAGGATTCAGGGATTACGATTAACAGGTTAAATTTATATTCGTTTTTGTTTTGGTTCGCACTGCTAAATAAAGGCTACAAATTTAATAAAGAATAAGCCATTCTAAATCAATTAAGGCTACCTTTTATTGCCCGTACACTCAGAAAAAGATTATCCTTTCTGGATAACATAATAGTGAGATACTACACGAGAAAAATTGACCCAACAGGGCCGTCAGGAGTCAGTTAATTCTTTAGTGGGTAATGTCGCTCAATTAAAAGTACCGTAACTGCTTATTTTGCTGAAAAACTATATATTTTTGGCATATTTTACAAATGACTTTTTTTAAACGTCATAGTTTGCAGTTTCTTTATTTTAGTAGTTTTTTTAGTTGTATGAATAGAATATTTTTATAAAATTAATCTGTATACCGGGTTATTCAGAAATAAGTTCTAGAAATTTAAGAGGTGATTCTACGTTAAAAAAATATGAAAAAAAGTTCCTATAAAGGTTGGTCCGGAAATAAGTCCCAATATTAGTGTACCGTAATTAATACGTTCACTGCCAACGGCTAGTTTTGACAGCGGAGCAATGGGTATGGGCAAGGGAAAAATAGAAAGAATTGATTAATGTTGTTAGGGGCGCCAGTTACTTTAGCTTTTACTCCTTTAGGTAAGTAACAACCTAGTGTAAATACTTAAGCTTTTCAGTTTGGACTTTTATACTAGTATTAATAAGGGCAATAAGTTTATGCTAATTTATTTTTTTTGAATTTATCCAGACGTGTGCCTAGACGGACAAAATATGTGAGGCTTAACAAATTTTTGCCCCAAACTTTTTTAGGTGTATTTTTTTTTGGATTTTTTTAAATAAATTCTTTCAGTAAAAATACATAAAAAATGTCATATAGTGTAACATTGTAGGAGCAACCGTTTTCAAAAAAAAAAATCAATTAAGGGAAAGTAATATTTTGTGTCACTAAAAATGTTACTTTTTAAAAGGCTCTAGATCCTTTAATATGAAATTTAGGTGTTTTGGTGAGGAATACTTTTTTGCTTAGTTTTAAGTGAAGAATCACCCCTGTTATTGTTGCTTTTTTTGTTCCCCATTATATATGTACATCTTCGAATGGCTCCCTCAGGGCTCATTTTCGGACCAACCTTTATAGGAACATTTTTTCATATTTTTCAACGTAGAATCACCTCTTAAATTTCTCTAACTTATTTCTGAATAACCCTGTATATTTTTACATAAAAGTTAATCATTTTTTATTTTATCGGAGATATAAAATAGAAAGAACCTACATTCTTTAACCTAAAAGACTTATCGATTTAAGGATAAAGGGGTTATAAATCTGTATAATCTAGTTTTTAGACCAAACCATTCATTTTGTTCGCACACTTTATGTACTTTTATTATTAAAGCGTTTTATTTTACATTGTAGACTTTTCCAATGTGTAAGGCCACTACACTGACAAAAATCCACATCATTTGACACAGTTTCACATAAATCACCTACACGAGAATCATATATGTACGTGTTTTGAAATCAAATGTTAATACACATGGTGAAATGATGGTAGGTTGTTTAACAATTTATATTTTAAACGATTTAAATTAAAGATTAAATTTTTTATCCAATACATACAGATAATAAAACAATTACCAGCTTTATTTTAAATAGATACTCAATAATAACCCCCGCGTGGCTTTTACTTTATTGAGCGGATGATTATTTATTTTACCCACTCAACTGTCACTTGTCAAATTATATTCTTGTAAATGTCATTAAAATTTTTAATAAAAATATGAATTCCTAAGCTATTTATTGGATAAAACCTTGTATGGCACTCATGGGTAAACCGATATTGCCCTCTCGAAAATTAACCTGCTTGGCTGACGCCTCGCAGGTTAATTTTCTCATGGGCAATATCTTACTTTACCCACTAGTACCATAAATAACTATTGTCAATGATATGATACATGCACAATTTAAACAAATGCTTAATTTGAAGTATTTTGGTCAAACCGGTTAAAAGATATTAAGGAAAAGTTTAACAACTTACTGTGAGTTACTGAATATTTAGGATAGGATAAGAATTTTTGATCCTGTACAAATGTACTTTAATTTTTGTTAAAAACACAATAGATCTAAAGTCACGTACTTTAATTTTTAGGGACGGACATGAAACGGGCGTGTTTTTAACAAAAAATACAATACAATTGTATAGGATAGTAACTTTTTCCGATTTCCTATACATTTATAACTAAATATTCAGTTACTTTTTACAGTATAGCTCAGTAATGACATTTTAATAAAATTTCTCATTCAAATTCTGTTTTGGCCATACACAGGGTGCAAGAGTGAAAATATTTTATTTTCAAATATCCTGTGGGGCACTTCAGCCTTAACAGCGGGTGTTTACTTAGGTGGAACATGTTTTTTGACTTACGTGATAATCTCTGTTATTAAATGATAATGTCATTACTGAGGGACAAAACCTAGATTTAAAAAAAATATATAAAAAAATCAGAGAAAACCAAATAACGCGAAGTGTATGTTGATATAGATATCAAATTATGTATTTTAAAAAATGAAAAACACATACCTAGGTTATAAAAACAAAAGCCTTATTGTCACAAGTATAAAATAATATAATTTGGTTTAATAACAATAGAAAAATATTTCATTTTACTACAATATACATTTTTTATTTTTCAACAAAAAAGCTTCTGATGTTGGTAATTTGATAATTTGCATTGTTGAACTTTTATCCTAATTACAACTTTAATTTTTATTTTCTATTACATTTTTATACAAAAAAATAAAAAACAAAAAAAAAACAAATTAGCAATATTTATAATTATGTTCTAGCTTCATTCTTGCAAATAAACAAATGTAGTATACCCACTTCTCTATACACGCAGTTCGTAAAATAAGTAAGTAATTTAAGCGAGCATCGAGGTCAATAACGCTTTACAAAAAAGGTAATACTACAGGGAAAATTTAGTAGAGAAAATCTAGAAAGTGAATTGCAAAATTATACCCGAAAGGAGCCGCAACCTTAATGTGGCAATATACATAATTGTAATGCCAGACGGTGGCTTCAAACGTCGTTTTTATTAATTTTACAACAAGTCTGAGGTGATTTTTATGGCGCTGCGTCTTTTCAAATGGGAGTTCAACGAATTATGCTAATTTTAACTAATATCAAGTTGAAAAAGTCATACAATTTCTTTAAATTTATTGCCAAATACGTAGTTAAGGTATAATTTTACCCCCGATTAACTTTAGAGTATACAGGGGTAGCTAGTTACAACCTCCAATTAATTCTAACGTAAATAATTTGCATTTATTTAATTATTTTAAGTTAAAATAATACCCTTATCAGGGTCTGTTGAAATTGTTTTATTAGGAAATATTTGTATACCAGACGGGTAAAAAAATACTGATTCAAGAAAACATGTTGTTTATAAAGTACTTACACAACAATTTCTTAATTTATTTATGGACTGTGCAATATCATTGTGGAATGACATTAGATTGTTGAACATTTTACTTAATATCTTTTGAAGGGTTTGATATACGAACAATTAAAGCAAATACTTAATTTTAAGTATTTTGGTTAAAACGTTTAAAAGATATTAAGGAAAACGTTCAACAACTTACTGTCATATCACGATGCTGGTTAACGTATTACTTCATAACACAATCCATATGCATATCATATATGATAATTTTTATTAAAATAATAAATATAAATATAATCTTTATAGCTCTCTAGCCTTGGGTGCAATCAATTGTGTTTAAAACTTGACAACACTGTATAAATTTTTCTAGAATAAGTTACAGAAACTCAAATACGTTATTTAAAATAATAATAGAAAACGAGATTTAGAAGAGTAAGCTTCCAAACGCCTAGTTGGTTTTATGCATTTTTATCGTAAAATGAATATTAAGCAACTCACCCCTAAAATTCAAGATAGCGTACACCCCTTACGCATATCACCTGGTGAAAAAATAACAGGAGTGTTCTGTAACCATCCACTACTACCCTTTAAAATATCAGCCCGTGTACATTTATTGCAATTTAAGATAGGAATTTTTTGTTATTTGACTGGACTACAGGGATATAATAGGCGAGGATATACGTATACAGTGCGTGTCAAAAGTCCGCCCCCCTCTTTAACATTTAAACGGCTTAAGATATAAACTTAAAATTTAAAACATGTAAAAACAAAACCAAAATAGTTTTTGGTATATGTTTAATATATTTAGGGGCACAATGAAGATAGAGGAGCAAGGGGAACAATTTTTTGATAAAAAGGGGGCTCATGTCACACATCATTTTAAAGTTTATTAAATTATTTTTTTAAACATACAGGGTAGGAAATTTTAACAGGTGATTCTACATGATAAAATATGACAAAAAGTTCCTATAAACATATGTCTAAAAATGCGTCATAAGGGAGATACGTCCCTTTGAAATTGGCTAAAAAAATCGGTTTTTATTTAATAACTCAGGAACTCTTTGAGATATGTTAACGAGGTTTTGCACGTGAATTAATCCTAATAAGGCTCATCTTTGTATGTCATTTTCACGTACTTATTTAAACCAGGGGTGTGCGAAACGGGGGGGCCTTATCAGTTTTTTGTCCCAAACTTTTTTCTGTGTAACTTTTTTGCAATTTTATTTTTGAAATATGATTCCTCAGGTCAAAATACATAAAAAAGTTACTCTTGTTCTAATACTGTAGGATTAACCGTTTTCGAGAAAAGTTCATTTGAAGGTGAAATTTCACGGTTCGAGGACGAAAAATTAAACAGTAAGATGTCGAAAACCAAAATTTTAATGATGCAGTGTTATTCTACATCAAAAACTAAGAAAAAAAGTTTCCATACATGTAGGTCGAAAAAACGCTTTTGAAGCTACCATAGCGCTTTAAAAATGGTGCATATTTAGGAGACCATAGCTCCATTAGGATTGATTTTTGGAAGTACCTGTATATGAGTTTTTTTTCTTAGTTTTTAATATACATTAAAATTTTGGTTTTCAACAGTTTAGTATTTAACTTTTCGTCCTCGAACCGTGGAATTTCACCTTCAAATGAATTTTTCTCGAAAACGGTTAATCCTACAGTATTACAACAAGAGTACCTTTTTTATGTATTTTGATCTAAGGAATCATATTTCAAAAATAAAATTGCAAAAAAGTTACACAGAAAAAAGTTTTAGACAAAAAACTGATAAGCCCCCCCCCCCCCCCCGCCGTTTCGCACACCCCTGGTTGAAATAAGTACATGAAAATAACACATAAAAACGGGCCTTGGTAGGAATAGTTGACGTGCAAAACCTCGTTGATATATCTCAAAGGGTTCCCGAGTTATTAAATAAAAACCGATTTTTTTAGCCACTTTCAAAGGGGCGTAGCTCCCTTATGACGCATTTTTAGACATATGTTTATAGAAACTTTTTGTCATATTTTATCATATAGAATCACCTGTTAAAATTTCCTACGCTATTTCAAATACACCGTGTATAGTTTTTAATTTTTTAATATTTTTTTTTGTGTTGAATTTTTAATTTTTTGTTAAAAAAAACGTTTTTTTTTGTTTTTTTTTTATTTTTATTCATAATTAGTTTAAAAGTATCATTTGTGTTTACTGATTATACATTTATAAAATTAATCATTAAACAAAATTGTTTGATTTTTTAAAAGAAATTTTGACGAAAACATCTTTTTAACTGCTCAAAATAATGTTGAAAAACATAAAAATATATATAAACTGTCAATGGAGCTCTCTACAACTAGAATTATGAAACAAAAGACGTCTACCCTATCTCTATCTCATTTGTGCTACACTTTCCAGCCAACCAAATAAATACTGTATTTGTTTTTCATACAACAAATACAGTATTTATTTGGTTGGCCGGAAAGTGTAGCAGTAAGCGGCACGAACGAACATAGCTAATGTGAATCTGTAGAATAAAATAATTCTACTAAAATTTAGATGGCGCCAGTAATTTCTTTAATTTCGCCCGGCCAAGTAAATATTGTATTTGTTCAACAAAGAACAAATACAGAATTTGTTTGGTTGGGTGGAAGTGGGAGTGTATGTATGTCTTCTATCCTTTTTGGGTAGAACTTTTGTCCCTGTCTAATCTAACGGGAGAAATTTCAATTCTTAACGTATAAAAATATATGGTTAAATAGAGAATTTTATTGGCTATAAAATGTTCACATGATCCACTTTCCATTAAAAAAAAACCCTTGATCCCGGCCTATATTGTGCCCCTAAACATAAACATATTTAATATATACCAAAAGTTCATTTGGTTATGTTATATAAGTGTTCCAAATTTCTTGATTATATCTTTAGCCGTTTAAAAGTTTAAGTGGGGGCGGACTTTTGACACGCACGGTATATTTTTTTATAAAAATGTATTTTTAATACTCATAAGACCACACTCATATTTTTTTCCGGTTATTTACAGCTCTTATTAGCAAAAGATATTTTCGAACGCTGAAAACCGCCTTCCATTAAATAAGAAAAGCGCCCTTTACGGAACAAATTGAGATAATGATAACTTCAAAGGTGGTCCAAAATAGGATTACATCGACTTTACCTTTGACACAAAAGCCACATAAGACCTTAGAAGGAGGCGTAGATTATAACCGCGGCCTTGTTACATATAAGAAAAGAATATCTCCATTCAAGAAAATATTATTTGGGCCAAGTTAATCATATAGTTTTGTACAATAATAAGGAATTTGATAAATATCATAAGCTACACACAGAGAAACAATATTCTAATATAATGTATTTCTAGCTTTCTGCAAGTATAAAATACTTGATATAAAATTATTTAACTAATTTTAAAAAATTCAATATTTTGGTTTAAATTCAATTAGGTCTTGTTTCCAAGAAATTAGTATTAGTAAAAAATGCTTAACATAATAAAAAATAACAAGTAGAATTTTAAACTAAGTGTAAGTGTAATGGTTAAAATAATAAAAAATAGTACTTATAAGTATAAACTATAGTTTAAAATTCTACTTGCCACCTTTAATTTCTTTAAAATCCAATACTAGACATTTTTTTATTCAAACCAAGCACTTTTACTTGATTTAGGTTTGGTCTAAGCAAGAAACGTATTTACCTTCAATTAAGTAAAACTTTTGATTTACTTGATCTGAATAACAAGTAATTCTTTTAAGTAAAAATTTCTCTGCGTTTAAGTACTAGGTCGTATGTTTAAAACTACGCCTGTGAATGGTGAATTCCTTAGAAATTTAATATCGATTGCCTTAAAACTTAAAATAAAACTGGGCAAATTCAAAATGTATGATTTATTTACATCAAGAAAAAAATAAAAATTAAGCTTTTAAGCATATATGCTTATATAAAATTTAAAGCTAAGCAAATGTGCATTTAATGTCTCAAAGTAAGAATATATTTATCTTTGTGTGCGTAGATAATAACGCAAACCTCATTTGGTTGTAGATATTCTGCCCCGTTTTTAAACCAAACGAGCGCATATACATTTTAAATTGGACGCTCAACGCCGCTCGGCGTTCTTTTCCCTTTTAGACAACGGGAGAATTTATATTCGATTTTCTTTGACAGGCACAATGTCAAAGCTTTAAGACGTTGTTTAGCAATACGGCCGATCAAACAGAAAGATAGGTATCTTTCTTTTTTTTACTCCTTTACTTCAAATATCCATGTCAAAACATTTATATCCCTTATGGTCCAGTCAAATAACGAGAAATTCCTTAGTTGGATTGCAATAAATGTACACGGGCTGATATTTTATAGGGTAGTAGTAGATAGTAACAAAACACTCCTGTTAGTTTTTTACCGGGTGATTTGCTTGAGGGGTGTCCACTATCTTGAACTTTAGGGGTAAGTGCGGTTATCTCGCTAAATATGCATCTTACCAATTTTGTTGTTTTTGTTTTGTTGTTGAAGAAACCAACAATTTATATTTGGATGATTTTTTTAATATATTAATAACAATCGAGTTATAAATATTCAAAAATGGCCATGTTGGGGGTGAAATTGTGGTTTTCGATTTTTTAGCCAAATTATTTATTTGAGAATAAATGGTTATGAGCAAACTTGAACTTCATATATTACAAATTTTGGTACGGTTACAGAGGGCGAGTTATACCCTCGGTAACCGTACTAAAATAACTATAAATATTCATAATATATGAAAATTTCAAGAGATACATGTTTGCTCATATACAAATTTATCCTCCTCTTGAGATTCTCTATAAGTTTTATATATTATACATTTTCATTAGTATTTTGTTACGGTTACAGTGGCGCTGAAAGTCAAATTCGGCATTCTGTAACCGTACCAAAGTGCCTATGAAAATTTATAATATATGAAACTTATAGAGAATATCAAGAGTTACAAGTTTGCTCATAACCACTTTTATCGTCCGATGAATAATTTGTTATCAATATATTAAAAAACTAGCAGGAGTGTTCTGTTACCATCCACTACTACCCTTTAAAATAGCAGCCCGTGTATATTTATTGCAATATACATTTATTATTTGACTGGACTATCATATCAGGTCACTGGAAAAGAATACCAAAGTTTTTATTAAATTTTAGTTTTCCCATGAAAGTTTTGCAACAACATGAAAAACTTATTTGAAAAGTTCAGTTTTATGAACAAGGACAGTGCTATAATAGTTCAGTCAAATAACGAAGATTTCCTATGTTGAATACATACATATACATGTACATGTACATACATGTACACGGGCTGCGATTAAAATTCATATATCCAGTTTTGTTAAGGAGGAAATTTTCAACAATTTTTGTTTAAATAGTTTTTTTAATATATTAATAAAAATCGAGTTATAAATATTGCGTTGTTGGGAGTGAAATTGGTTTTTTCGATTTTTTAGCCAAATTATTTATCGAAGGATAAAAGTGGTTATGAGCAAACTTGAACTTCATATATATTACGAATTTTCGTAAGTATTTTGGTACGGTTACAGAGGGCGAGTTATACCCTCTGTAACCGTAAAAAAATAACTATAAATATTCCTAATTAAGGAAAATTTCAAGAGCTACATGTTTGCTCATAAACCCGTGTATCCTCCAATGAATAATGTGGCTAAAAAAATAAAAAAAAAACAATTATACCTTAAACATAACCAGTTTAAATATAACTCGATTGTTATTATTATACTAAAAAAATTATTTTTACGAAAATTGTTGGAAATTTGTTCCTCAGCAAAATTGGTAATTTGTATTTTTATCATAAGAAGCATATTTATCGAGATAACCGCACTCACCCCTAAAATTCAAGATAGCGGACACCCTTTACGCAAATCACCCAGTTTATTATTATTAGTTTATTATTAGTTTATTATTAGTTTATTAGTTAGATTTTTATAAAACAGCGTCATGGAGAGCCCCAAATAAGCTTTAAGCTTGTGAAAAACTAATAGGAGTATTCTGTTATCATCCAATACTACCCTTTAAAATATCAGCCCGTGTACATTTGTGCAATATACATTTATTATATGACTGGACTGTAAGGCAATTGCATCCTTGCAAACTGTAAAAAAAGCCTAAAACCGTTTCCGAAAAGCGTAAAACTGGGTGAGCTGTTTTTGCTATCTCGGCGTTTTTTCTAAGGTATGAAAAGAGCTGTTTTCTATTTTTTTCAATGCACTACTAAATGATTCTGAATGACTAATCGTACACACCGTTTAGCATTGTTGTATATCTATACATATGTAGGTAAACATAACCTAACTTTTTTTTTAATAGTTGGTTTACGGTGTTTTTTTGCAGGTTTGGCGTTTTTGATGCTAATGGAAGATCCTAGCCCCCCCCCATTCAAACCGGGAGAATACATTTCTGACAAAAAACATAATTTTATAATAAGACTGTGTATTATTAGCTATTTATACACACTATGTGTATGCCTAGTCGCTTAAAAAAAACATAATATACCATCCTAAGGTTTTAAAGTTAATCCAAACTAAAAGTGATCTGCGCTCATTTGGCAATAAATCTAAAAAAACAAGGACTTTATGTTATTAACTACTGAAAATTAGCATAAAAAGCGTGTATGTTGAACTCAGCTTCATCAAATCACCTCAGATTTGTAAAATTAATAAAAACGGCATTTGAAGCCACTGTCTGCCATTACAATTATGCATATTGCCACATTAAAGTTTCGCCCCCTTTCGAGAATAATTTTTCAATTTACTTTCTAGATTTTCTCCAATGAACTTTTACTTGCAATTTTTCGGCTTTTTTACTTACACGTTATTGACATGGTAACATTGGTTGAATACGCGCAATTTGCTGCGATATGTATCCTCGTGAAATGTGTAAATCTAAGCTCGGTTTTGCTTTATGCACTCTTCGGAGTTAACTATTATAGAGCAAATATGATATTTTAAAAATTGAAAGTATATTTTTTTACATAAAATAAAACGAGAAATGACAATGTCGAGAAAAAAAATTAAAAGAATAATAATTTTTTGCCCAAAAAAGCCAAATCCAAACTGATTTTTTTTTTAATTACCATTTTTGAAAAAAAAATGATAAAAAGAATTTAAAATTGTATAAAAATTTTTGAAAAGAAAAAAATAAATTATTAAGGCAGATAAACTATTATATGTATATGTTACGGACAAAGACGATAATTCGCCATTGACGTTATTGCCCAGCCAAATTGGACCTTATCGATAATGACCGGCCAATAACGTTAATTTCCATGTTATTTGGGCAATGTTGATAGTTTATAATACAAGCGCATCGTTTTCCGGACAATATCGTCATTGTCCGTTAGACAGCGGCCAGTGATGATAAAATTGAAAGTTAGGTTAAAAACCTAACCAAACAGGCGCAAAACCAACGGTCCATCATTAAAAAAAACACCAAACCAGCCCAAAACCAAACCAACGTTGGTTTACATTAACGTTGTTTTGCGTTGATTTTGCGTGTGTTTGGCGTTTTTTTTTTTTTCGTAAAAATTTTGTAACATATATATTTTAATATTCTTCTTTAATAAATGTCAGACGAAGCAATATAATAACTTACCGCATTATTTTTTATTAAAACATTCCGCCATAGTTTTGAACCGTGTGTAAATTATTGCTTATTTTAAGGTTCAGAGGTAAGGGTGAATTACTATTTTTAAACGTACACTGACAAAAATGACGTTCTTGGCTTAAAGTAGTCAACACTCTTGGCAGTTATTCTTTAAGCTTAAAAATGTGTATCTTCAAACAAAAGTATTTATCTTTTCCCAAGAAAAGTGTCGCTTTTGAAATATTTTTAAAATTCTCTTGACCTGGCGCATTTGAGGCAAAAACCATTTATCTTGTTTTAAGATTGTTAAAAAGTAAATAATTTTAAATACTTTGGCCCAAGAATTTTTCTTTTGTGACAAGACCATTTGCATTTCACACAAGGTCAAGGAATTTTAAGTTAAAAGATCAAAAAGATCTTGGTAAGTAAATTAAATTTTCAAGTTAAGAGAAGGCGGTTTTGGACGTATTCAAGAGTGCGAAGTATTTGGCCTAATTTCATATACCATTAGTGCAAAGGATCCTTTTTTTCAGTGTAATATTTTATAAAACTTTTGTTTTAGCAGTTTATTTACATTATTTACAGGGCCATCTTTAAAGCCATATTATGGTGTTAAAGCCATTTCAAATCATAATTAATTTAAGCAAATAAAAATTACAGAAACCACAAAATATTGGTTCGAAAAAACGTTATTACAGTCGGATTAAAGTAAGTCCTTTACGAAACCACTTTACACTACGAGATTTCAAGAACGCTTTGATGTATAAACTGGGACATATCGTAGTGTAAAGTTTATTTGCAAAGTACTTGCAGCTTTGCACAGTCTATAGTTTTTCAGTAGCTAAAATTTTCAAATTTCCAGAAAAAAGAACAAAATGTATGGGTCTTGTCAAAAATTAAAAACTCTTGATACAACATTGATAGAATAATAGCGTTATTAATACAACAACATAGTGTTATATATGCGCCAACCACAAATTCCCTATAGTATAGTACTAAGTATGATATGAGATAACATTTGTTGTTGTATTTATTACAATTTTGTTTTGTTTGCCTCTTAGTTCTACAACTGGTTGTTGTATAGTATAACATATTTATGTTATAATATATTACAAAATATGGTTGGCGCCTATATTACAACAACATTTCTATCAGTGAATATAAAATATTCTGTTTATGTTAACAATAGTTATGGTGTCTGTTAAATTACCGCCTAAAAGTTAGTGAGAACCTTTAGAGCTCATGAGCTCTGTAATTCTTAAAAATCCTGTTTTATCTTTTTGTTCAAATTTACCGTCTTTTTTCTTTTTGATTTTGACTGTTTTGCGAAAACCGAAGCGAAAGGTATCAATAAATTGACAACAAATCATACACAATCACACCTAAAACGTCAAAGCTATATTGATACTTTTAGGATCATATTCTCCCCCTTCGTTTCATTTATTAAAATTGCATGGGGTAAGACAGAAAAATCAATCGTATGTGAAATCCCTACAATTCTACCATATACTTTTATGGACGATACATTTTTTATGTATTTTCCTGGAATTATTTAAATTGATTTTGTCATCCAATTTCATGTGAAAAATTCGCTTTACCTCCCGACAATATGAACTCGTTGGTAACAATTCAGAAAAAATAATAATAATATTATGCATTCTGGAAACATGCGCATATTTAGGTATATTCGGGATATTTATCATAATAAAACACAACATATGTTTTTACCATACATATATCATTTTGTGTTATTTTACAGATCATTACAAAACATTAAAATTTAATGGTCTGAAGTAAAATAATAGTATAATAATGAACAAGTTACATAATAAACTATTTTGGCTCATTTTATTTTCATTACAAAGTACATTACTTTAGTTTTTTTTCTAGGCAACACCAGTGACCTGTTACCTAGCGAGCGCTGTTTAAAGTACGTAAAGTTCTATTTATTGGATATTATGTGCAAAAAGTCCAATAACTATATCCGATCCAACAACTGTAGCATTCATCCTACCTAAATATTCCTGTATGTGTTATTATTTTTTTAAGGTAATTATTACCTGTTAATATAAAACTGTTACAAAAAATTAGTACCGTAA
This sequence comes from Brachypterus glaber, assembly GCA_958510825.1. NCBI lineage: Eukaryota > Metazoa > Arthropoda > Insecta > Coleoptera > Kateretidae > Brachypterus > Brachypterus glaber. The sequence continues at coordinate 14,109,950 of OY294047.1, read as the reverse complement.
TGCATTTTTTTAATTAAATTTCGGTCCATTATAAGCAAAATAAATTACAATTAACAATATAGCGCCTATGTAGTGGAATTATATGTGTATAATTGTTTTTGCAAATTGCTTTGTTATGTCAAAATTGCAATTGTTTATTTTAAGTTTATTCTACCTATTTGCATTTTTGTTTCGCGAATTCGTTTTAATTTTGATCCATACTTTTTTTGAGCGTAAATTGAAAGTTTATTGATTTCTCTTCAAACAATTAATATATATGTATAGGTATGTTACACCAGAGTTGCCAACGCAAAAAAAAACAATTAATTGTAATTGTAATTGAAAAAAATAAGAATCGGGAGGAAAAGAAAAAATTGAATTATTAACATTGTAAGTAAAATAACTTAATCTAAAGGTCGATTCAGGCATAATTATCACTAACTTCATTAAACTGAATTAAGAAATTAAGAAATTAATAAAATTAAAAAACATAATCTCAAATTTTCTGTGGTATGCAATAATAAGGTAACTGCCAAATAGATAATAAGCATGTGTAAATATTACTATATTTACAGTTGTTGGGTCTAAAAATCGTGTTTTAAAACCAACTTCTACAAAAGTACCTTTTATTTTCTTATGCACGGAAAGAAAATAGTGGGCTCTGCGCTATACATTATAAGATATTTGGTAACAGTGGCAAATTATAGTGATTTAAGCTATAGATTATAAGGGACACAATAACTAATAATGTTAAAAATAAATTGGAAACGATCATATATATTACAGACACGATTATATTTATTACAGGCACTATTATAAATTTACAGAAATTTTATTATATTATAAAAATTATTAGCACGGACAATAATTAAATCTATTTAAGCTATAAATGCAATACTATTTTTATATTTTATTATTCACTAAACAATTAAAGTGTTTCATATAAATTTTTACACTGACTGCCATAATTGTAAGAGAAAGCCTTGTATTTATATAATAAGCGATTATAATTTGCTTGGTATGTGTGTTATAGCGCTCCTAGCTATAATTTTTTTTTCCGTGTGTAACTACTCTGTTTTTCCTTAACCCTGAAAATGTACGAATTTTAAAATACAAAGGTGTCGCCATCTTCATTTTTATTTTGATACTTGGATAACGTTTGTTTATAACATTTAACACAAAAGTTAGTGTAGTTCAGAAATTCTTCTTTTTCTATGGTTTATTTTAAGATTGTATCATTATTTTATGGTATATTTTATCTTTTATCTTAATTGTTGCATACCAAGATAAATTTATTATAGAATTTGAGGTTATGTCCCTTAATCTTCTTAATTTCTAAATTTCTTAATTCAGTTTAGTGAAGTTAGTGATAATTATGCCTGAATCGACCTTAAAAGGTAATTAAATTTAATTTAAGGTTTGATATGCTACGGAAAATCATTATCGGAAATATGTCAATATGCCAAAGTATTTACTTAATAATTTATTAAAACTGAATTATTTAAATGGAAATATTCTCCAGCAAATTACAGTAAATTGCTTTCGATTTGCCAATGAGAACGCACGAAGAACGGAAAAAGAAGGGGCCTTGGTATGGTATTAAATATTGATGCTATTTGTGGGTACTTATGATAGAGAAGGCCTTGTTTGGCAGTAACAATTGGGGAGATACAGGGCCGTAGAGAAGAATATTTAGTGAAGGGGGGGGAAAACGTTTTTACTACTGCTAAAATTACAACTTTTATCCCCTCGATAAAAAAGTTGAATAGAACAAAATTGGCGATTTCTACATTCACAAAAAAGTTAGAGGAATGAATTTAAACATTTTTAGTTTTTCGTCACGAAAAAGTTACATAATAAAAACGAACACAATAACGAATAAAAACACTAACACAAAACTTGATATAATGATAGAACACATTAATAAAAATAATTAATTCATCAAATTAAAGTTTTCTGTATTAAGTCATTTAAAATTTAACTATTTTAGTAAATAAAATCATCTCACTGTAGGAATCAATGTGAACCAAACCTGTTTTAAAAGCAATATATACATACACAGCTCCTTTTGTGGCTTAAGTATACAACTATTGATGATTTAAAGTTTGAGAATTGGGGAAATTGTATTCCGCAATTGGTTTAAACATACGGTATTGCCAACTATAGATGACATGCGATGTGACGTGACAAAGGGATTGTGACCCCACCTGCTAACAAATTTTCTTTTATTATAGCCTATATTATAGCGTATTAGTTGCAGAAATTGTTTGTTTTTGAAATATGATTAATTTTATTTAAATACAACTCGAAATTGCTGTGTTTGAAAGTTATATCTTGATTTATTGTAACTTATATTCGGTGCCTACTTGATAATATTAATAATAGGAAAGTTGTCAACTAAAGTCTGTTCATATCTCCAAGTTCTTTTTTAGTAAAAAGGTGTATCACATGTAGTATCTGTGCACACTTATTACAAAAATCTACTTAAGTAGGTATTAAATAAACCTTTTAAAAGATTTTAATGATTTTAAGCATATTAAGGATTAAGCATTTTAAAGCGCGGCAAATTTTAGATTTAAATTTTTAATTATAGTTGTAAAGTAATATTGTTGTTTAGTTCTTAAATTTTTAACTTAAATATAAAACAACATTAAAAATGGTAAAATTATATATCTACTTCCTTATTTTGTTTGTGAAATAATCTTTCAAAATACAATTCGTACATGTTGAATTATACATAATTTTTTAACTGTATATAAAAAAACCATTATGCTTAAGAAAATTGTTTTCGTGCATTTTTTACACGAAAAATGCATTCAAACAATTTCCTAGCAAAATATTTTTTTAATACAGTCAAAAAATTATCGATAAATCAACATGCACTTATGATATTACTACTGACAATTCATTTTCAAGAAAATTCCATAATGCTCCCTAGTTTTTGACTTACCAACGAAGAACGATCGAAGAAAAAACTGTGTATTTGACATACCTGAAACAATAAAAAATTATAGTATTCAACCTAAAAAATAAACTCGAAATAAACTGACAAAAATGTCCCACATGAGAATTCACATAAAATGGATCCGTTTCTCTCGGGATATACAAACTTTCATTTAATTGTACATATTTTTAGGGAATAGTAATTGAACTATAAATATTATATATGCAATAAATTGCAAGTAAAAATGTATGCAGGGTCTACGATCCTAAATTAACACTCATTTGGGATATGTGTACGTCTATACTATTTGCGAGGTTCCACTGAAAAAGGGAACTTAAGGTAATAATAGTATATTAAAGTACTAGTTTTATAACATATGTTTTTAGCGCACGAGTACAAATTTAGAAAACGATCCGCTTGCGGTGAGTTTTCTAAAGTACTAGTGCGCTAAAAACGTGTTATGAAACGAGTGCTTTATACAATTTTTTCTATTTTTCTCTAAAATTTTAAAAAACTTACATTTAAATTGATGACTGATTTAGGGATTTTTGTTTCGAATTGGCATTACAGTTTTCGCCATCTTTAAAATTCTAAGAACGAATATTATTTTGATATATTTTATAGTCATTTCTTCTCTTTTCCACTGCAAGTAACCAAGCCACAATTTTAACACTGTAAAACATAACCTAAACACAAAATTTTGTAGAAAATTAAACTTTAAGCTGTCGTTCATAATTGCACGGCAAACGTCAAGAGATAGATATTTGTCTGTTGCCAACCCAAAAGAAACAAAAGTAGAGACCTCTTATGGGCTCATAAGGAAATGCGTGTGATTATGAGCTTATAAGAGTCGCAAAATAGAAAAACTAATTTTGTATGTGGAAAAAAGTAAATAAAATAAAATACCAAAAATTACCAATGTTATGACCAACTTTAATTATTGTTTTTAGTTAGTTAAAGGTCATACTTAAAATACCTAGTGCTCTAATTGGAAAAAGGGATTGCTTAGCGTTACTATGCGTTAGAAGGTGGAAAGGGAGACTAAAGTAGCGTTACGTAACGCTGTTTATTATTTTTAAAGAAATAAAAACGGTTTGTTTTTTCACCCAAAAATGTTTTTAGGCCAGCTAACGTTACATATTTATAGGGGGTAAGTCTCAGCGTTACAAAGCGTTACATGGCGCGAGGGGGGTCAAATTTTGTAAAATTTTGTATTACGTATTTAAGTATAACCTCTAACTTCAAACAATCATAATTTTTACAATTTTTGACATAAAACTTTTTTTTTTGTAAAAAAATTTACCCGGTTATAACTTGTTTTAATTCTTAAGAATTTTTCAGATTTTAAGCAATCCACTAAGCAAATACAGTTTTAATTTTTAAGAAACGTCGAGTTTAAATTTTTTTTTAATAATTTTTTTTATTTCCTTTTTGCGAGTTAAGTTGGGAGCTTAACCAACTCTTTTTTTAAAAAAAGGAGTTGTTTTATTTTTGTAGGTTCCTCGGATTTTTCAAAGAGAATCGACAGTTGCAACCATTTATTCACTTTAAGATTTCACAAGTACTACATCTATCACTACTAACTAAATGTTATAATATATATTGAATGTTACATGCTAAAGACTAAAATATAATTAATTGTTCTGGTCAGTCCAGTTTCCTTATATACTCTTTTGTCAAGGATTAATCTGGAAATGACTTGTTCTAGAAAACAATAATAAATGAATTACGTCTAATTTATACATAAGATTCCATGTTATTAAGGTAACATAACTCTTCCCCCCTTAGATGAAACTATGGGAGTTATACCAGAGTTTCCATCTGTAGGTATATCTTCCTCTATAATTGTATCAAGTTTATTAAGTTTTACATTATATTTTGTTTTAATATTTTCATTTTTATTTTTTATATTTGCATTTAAATTATTTGAGTTTCTTTTTATTAAAAGTTTCTTTTTCAGTTTTGGAAGAGTTAATGTTTTATTCTTTAAATAATATATGAGACTCACGATATATAGTAATATTGTCCAAATGCTAACATTATTATAATGAACTGGTTCAATTAGTAATTTTTCAGTTTCTACTTTTTGAGTTTCCAATATACTGTGTATTTTATGTAATTCATTTAAATTAACAGAGTCCAATTTTAATGGTTTATAATTTAATTTCATATTTGTGGAATAATTATATGTTATGTTTAATTTAGGTAAAATTATGTTTGAATAGTCAGGTTTTGTTTCCTGATAGCTTTGAATAATAATATTCTTTAGTTTAACATTACATTTAAAATCAAGTTTTAATAAATAAGTACCTTCTAAGGGTATATTTGTAATATTTTTGTTACATGTTTCTACAGCTACAATAGATTCTGGGGAAATGATTAACCATTTGTTTTGCTCTAGTTTTTCAGTTTTTAAGTTTGTAATTTCTACAGGGATTTGATTACAAGTACTTATATTTTTATAATAATTAAGAAGTTGTATTTCACATGGTGCATTTTCAGTTATTTTAAGAGAATTGGAATTTTTACATAAATAAATATTCATAGTTATTAGTTTACATTGATCATTTGTAAGGACATAATTTTGTTCATTCATAATAAGATATTTTGCATTAGGTAAAATTGTATGAAAAGTATTTTTATAACGTACAGGACATGAGTTTAATTTATAATAATTATAAATCGTATTTTCGACAATAGGTATTTCAATTATAAAGACAACTTGATTATTTTTACTGTAACTTTTGATTTCAATTATTTGCTCGTAAAATAGTATATTTTCTAAAATGGGTTCAAAAGGTAATTTATTATCACTCAGTATATAGGATTCAATATTTTTAACTTTTTCTAATAAATCACTTGGTTCTATCATTGAGTTATGAAAAATATTTAGTTTTGAAAAGGTAATAGCAATTTCTATTTCTTTTAAAATATCATATAAAATTTGAAATGTGGTTTGTATTTGTGTCACTACAATTTGCATAGAAAGAATATGAATATTTGTTAATTCTTCATATTGTACTTGTTTTAGGATTTCTTCAATTTCTGAAATTCTAGATTCTAAGAGGAGTTGATTATGATAAAGCTTTTGCATTGTCTCATTAAACTTTTTAAGAGAATCATCTAGTATAGTTATTTGCTTTGACATAAGAGTTTTTATTTTATTTTGATTATTAGATAAAGTTTTTAAAGCATTGTCATATTTTTCTGCGTCTGTCTGATCTAAGTTTCCAGTAAATACTTTTATTACAGATCCTAAGGCATTAATTAAACCTCTTTTTTGACGATTGATATTATATAAGGGATTTATTTGTTTTATTTTAATTTGAATTTTCTTTTCTAGTGTATGGATTAAAGTATATGAATTAAGGAAAAATGTATCTAGTTTTATACTTGAATTTCGTAATAAATTCTTGAAATTTGTGAAATAATCTTGTAAATTATTAAATTCTGTAATTACTTGACTTACATCGTAAATTTGTAAAAAGGACCAATGATCAATTTGGTTTTGCGCATTCCCAAGTTTTATGGGTAGAAGACCTGGGTTTTCATTTAAATTACTAAATGTTGAGTCCGCGAAGACGAAGGGAATAATAACTGTCCATCTGAAACAGAAGGAGGTTTTCTTAATTCTTTAATATGTATAATTTCAGTTTTCTGAGTTTTAAAACTTTTTATTTTGACTCTATTATGCGTAAGAAACATTATTATTTTATAAGGACCTAAAAATTTATTACTTTTTTTATTTCTTGTTAGAGGATTTTGTTTATAGACTGTTTGATTTATTTTAAATTCTGTATTTTCTTCTCCATGTGTATTATGTTTATTTATAACTTTATCTTTATTAGTTTCTAAATTGTTATATACATTGTGATAAACACTATCTAACTTTTGTTTATGATTTATTATATAGTCTGAAAAGAATATTTCTGGTAAGAAGATTTCACTTGGATTTCTAGTATTTGTATGACCAAAAACTAATTCAAAAGGTGTATAACCTGTTGCTTTATGTATTGACGTATTATAACCTAAAATTGCATAATAAATTATATCTTCATTTTCATTAGGATATGTTTCTTGTAAAATTCGTAAATGTTCAATAAGTGTTGAATGTAATCTTTCTACTAAGGCGTTGCTTTCATGGTGATATGGGGTAATAAAATGTATTTTTATTTTATGAATATTTAACAATTCTTTTATAGTATCATTATTAAATTCTGTACCATTGTCAGAGACTATTTTTTCAGGAATTCCATATCTACTAAAATATTTAATTAAGGCATTACTAACGTTAATTGCTGTTTTTCCAGTTATATGTATTGCTTGCGCGAATTTAGTAAAAGAGTCTAGTAAAGTAAGGTAGTTTTTTCCATTATAAGTAAAAATATCAATATGTATAATTTGAAATGGTTTTGAAGCTGTTTCGGTATGTATTAAAGGAACATACAGAGTTTTTCTTGCGTATTTAGTTCTTTGACAAATATCACATTCATTAATATATTTAGTTATTGAGTCTTGCATTTTTTTCCAATAATAATTTCTTTTTAAGTATTCGTAAGTTTCTTGTATACCTCTGTGATTTACTTTTCCTTCGTGGTGATTTTTAATTAACATTAACTGATCTACTTTATCAGGGACGGTATTTACTAGTTTTAGACAACGAATTAATTGAGGTTGATTTTTATTAAAATGTTTTAAGTAAGTTTCATTAAAATCAATGTATAATTGGTCAGTTTTAAAATACATATAATAAGTTATTTGCGGAGCTGTGTATTCTTTTAAAAATCGTAATATAAAATGTTCATTTTTAATGGTAGGAATCTTTACTATTATTATTTTTAAATTTTCATACATTTCATGAGTTACATCTAATTTAAAATAAGGTTGAGGAAAAACTATTATTTGATGTGCTTTATTATTCAAAATATCATCTAAAATTGAAATTCCGTTATTAGTTGTTTCTGTCTGTTGTGAATGTTGTGTTTCATTGTTATTATTTTCATCATTATTTTCAATAATATTTCTTGGTGGTTGTAATTGTATGTCTGAATGAATTATTATTTTTGGTTGATTAGTTTGCCTGTTCTGACTAGTAGAAGGAAGATTTGTATCATTTAATTTTTTTGTGTCTTCTAATAAACTTTCTAAGTCATTAAAAAGTTCATCTGGTATTAATTCTTCTTCTTTATTTTTTTCTTGTGGAGTTTGAGTAGTTTGAGTTAAATAGTCTGTTAATGGAGTTTCGTAAGGTAAATTTAAGGATTGTTCATTTTCATTTGCATATTGTTCTAAAAAGTCAAGAATATCATTTTTAATATCTCCGGGATTATTTATTAATGACTGATTTTCTAGTTCGTGTTGTAAATAGTCAAGTAAGGCGTCATTTTCTTTTTCTTCGTGTAAACTTAAAGGATTTATATTTATATTAGTGTTAGACTGATAAGGATTAAAAATATAAATTTGTACTTTTATTGGCGTATTATTAAATACTATTTTTAACATATTATATACTATTTTCCAGTTTAATTTATCAAGTCCGCAACCAATTTGTGGCATTGAAATTTTATAATCTCTGTTTTGTAAACAAAGCTGTTTTAAATTTAAAAGTGATTTAAATAGATCTTTGTAAAGTGGCTTATCATAATAGTTTTGTTTTGTTATTAAATAGTAAATATATTTATTTTGTAATTGTAAATATGCGACTTCTCCTACGTGCTTATTTTGTTTTTTTAACTTGTTTACAGAATTAAATCTTTGTTTAAATTCGAAAGCAATACCATGATTCATATGAAAATCTGTGGATACACAATGTACTAATGAGTTCGTGTTTTTTTCAGTAAATATGTTTTCATAAATAATTTCAATATTTTCATTTTGAGATATTTTTGTACGTAGTAAATCTTTGTAAATAGTATCATTTATTTTTATTATATTGTTTTTGTTATTAGTAGTATTAGTTATATTATTAGTTATATTATTTATTTTAATTCTAGAAAGTGCGTCAGCGTTTGTATTTATTGTTCCTTTTTTATATACAATATCGTACTCAAATTCTTCCAATTTTAAACGCCATCTTATTAGTTTTGAATTTGGTTCTTTTAAATTAAATAACCATATTAAAGGACGATGATCAGTATATATTGTGAATTTACGACCAAAAAGATAAGGACGAAAATGTTTACATGCCCAAACTATTCCTAGCAATTCTTTTTCAATAGTACTGTATTTTTGTTCAGTTTCGTTTAAAGTTCGTGATGCGTAACTTATTGGTTTGTCAGATCCTACAGTTCCCTGTGACAAAATGGCACCTAAGGCGAAATTTGAAGAGTCTGTGGTTAAAATGAATGGTCTCGTAAAATCTGGATATTGTAATATTGGAGCGTTCATTAAAAGATTTTTACAAGTTTGAAAAGAATTTTTAAATGTATCATCATGTATTATTTTTTTATCTTTTTTCAAACATTGAGTCAAAGGTTTTGTAATTTTTGCAAAGTCTTTAATAAATTTACGATAATAACCTACTAATCCTAGGAAACTTTTTATTTCAGTCACTGTTTTTGGTAAGGGGAATTTTTTTATAGCTTCTAATTTATCAGGGTTTGGTTTTACTCCATCTGGTGTTACAATATGTCCTAAAAATTTAACTTCTTTTCGTAAAAATTCAGATTTATCGAGTTGTACTTTGAAATTAGCATTTCTTAATCTATTAAATACTTTTTTTAAATTTTCAATATGCTCTTGTAAACTACTACTAAAAATTACTATGTCATCAAGATATACTAAACATATTTCATTGTAAAGTCCGCGTAAAATATTGTCCATAATTCGTTGAAATGTGCTCGGCGCGTTTTTGAGCCCAAATGGCATTCTTTTGAATTCATAATGTCCATGCTCTGTCGAAAAAGCTGTTTTTGATGAGTCAGAAGGTTTCATTTCGATTTGATGAAAACCGTTGGCTAAATCTAAAGTTGTGAAATATTGACTTTTTCCAAGCTTATCTAAAATTTCAGTGATATTTGGAAGGGGATATTTATCTCCAATTGTTTTTTCATTGAGTTTCCGATAGTCAATAACAATTCTCCACTTTCTTTTACCTGATGCGTCCATTTTCTTTGGAACTACCCATATTGGACTTGAATAAGGTGAAACTGAGGGTTGAATAATATCTTGATCTAGCATTTTTTCAATTTGAGATTTAACTTCTTGTTTATGAATTTCTGGGTATCGATAAGTTTTTGTAAAAATAGGAGTATCGTCTGTTAATCGTATTTCATGTTGTATTTGATTTGAAAAACTTAAAGGAACTTTTTCACAATAAAAAATATCTCGATATTCGTAACATAATTTTCGTAACGCATTGTATTCCTCCTGATTACAATGATCAGTGCGTAAGTTTTTTAAATTAGCTTTTAAATAGTTATCGTGTTCAGTATCGTTATTATTTCTAAATTGATTAAAATTGTTTATATTATATATTTCAAATGAATTAAATGGTTCAATATCAAGTGGTTCATTTATAACTATATTTACAGGTTGAATACTTGAATTTAAAATGTTAGTATAAGCATAATTATTTATGACATTCACAAGTGCTTGCGGTGATTCTACTTTTTCTTTAAACTTAATATATTTTAAGATACCAATGCCTCTTTTCATTGTAACTGGCAATTTAGTAAAAATTTGCGTTCTTGCCGGTATAGTTATTCTGTAATTTAATGGTTTTGTTAATGTTTTATTTAATGTATTGTTATTATTATTAGTACGTGCTTTATTACTTATTTTAAAATTTATTGCTTCATTGAGTATGAGCGGTATTTTAGTATGTTTTGTAACTATACATTTCTTTTCTAAATCTATTTTTGCATTTAACTGACGTAACAAATCTAAACCTATTAATCCTTCATATTTATTATTAAAATTAAATAAATAAAACTTATGTATTTCATTTGTTTTGAATATATTGAATAATGGTATTTCCATGACTTCGTGATGATAACTTATATTATGTGCAGTTTCTATGTTAAATGGTTCATTATATATATATTTTTTATAAAATTTATGTGCGAGATTAGGATTCATTAAGCTTCGTGTACTACCCGTATCTATTAAAAATTTTGCGTTCAATTCTTTAATTAAAATATAAGGTAAAGTTTTTGTTAATTTATTTAATTGTATTATTTCCGTTTGTGTTGAACTAGTTACTTTATTTGGGTTTGATCGCGAGTGATGGGAAAATTTGGTTTCTGAGTTTTTCGTTGTTCATTTCTTTGATATTCATTTCTTTGATAATCATTATTATTTTTATTTAAATTATAAACTTCTTCTGCTATAAATTTAGAATTTTGATTATTAGTGGTTCTTGGTTCAAAATAATTACGAGGATTACGTGGGAAATTTTGATTTATGCGCGTATTACCAGAGGATGTATCCATAGGTTCTGGATAAAACGTTCTTCTTTGATTCAAATTAAATTGTGGTTTATTAAATTGGTTAAATTGAGGTCGTTGAAATTGAGGTCTTTGGAAAAATTGTGGTTTATTAATTTGTGGAAAAGTTTGTCTTGGATTATAATATGGTTGAAAGTTTTGTCTTGGAAATTGAAAGTTTTGTGGTTTTGTGAAATTAAAGGGTTGCTGGAATTTAAAGGGTTGTTTAAATATATTTGGGGTTTGTTGAAAAAATGGTTTTTGTTGAAATTGATTAAAATTAAAGGGCTTAAATGGTTTATCGACTGTATTTATAAATGAAGTATTTGGGGTTATTCTTTCAGTTAATTTGTGATTAAAATTATTTAAATTATTTTCCTTCTTTTGCGCATAGAGAAAATTTTCTTCTTCAAGTACTAATGCCATTGCTTTTTCTAATGTTTCAGGGTTTCTTAATCTTACGTTACTCTGTAGTTGTCCTGTTAAATTTCTAATGAAAGTTTTTAATGTCAAATTTTCGTATTCCTGCATTTTAATTAGTTTTGCAGCTAAAGGTATGTCTTCTAAGTTTAATTTCGACAATACTAAACTTCTCATATCTTGCAATCTAATTCCAAAATTATAAGGGGTTTCAAATTTATTAGGGGTTAATACATACAATTCTTGAACAAGACAATCTAGATTTCGTTGATCTCCAAAACTTAATTGTAATATATTTTTTACTTCATCCCAAGTATGCAAATTGACACGTGAACCTATCAAATTTAATGCTCTACCTTGTAATTTACTTATTAGCGCTTTTAGAATAAAACCATTTAATTGATTGTCTTCAGGGTCAGAAAACAATTCTATGAAATTTTCACAGTTATTAATAAAAATATTTAAAGTATGTGAATTACCATCATACGGTGTTATAGTATCTAAGTGCAGTTTTAATAATTGATAATTTGCCATGTTTACTAAGTGATAACGAAATGTACAGTAAAAATTTACAATAGGGGAAACTTAAATTAAAACTTATTTTACTAGGATAATATTGTTAGTAATAAAAATATTTTTATGTTTATGACTACTTATATAATTAATATAATTATTTTTATAAAATGTTATATATTTTTTATATTTTTAAACTTATACTTCTACTTCTTATATTTCTAAAAAAACTTATTCTTTAAATTTAATATTTAATATTTCTTTTTCTTAAAATTTATATTTAATATGTATTATTTCTTAATATTTCTTTTTCTTTAATTACTTATTTCTTCAAATTTTTACTTAACTAATTCAAATAAACAGTTCAATAACTTACAATAGAATGACTTGGATTCCGAGTTGATTGAAGAACATACTTGTTGTAATTTTCATCTACAACGTTTCTGTTACTCTGTGTTACTTGAATATCGGGAGGTTGGCGATGCTTGTCCGATTACCCGTACGTGAAATTTGTGAATATGGTTCTAATGGTCTTCCAAAAAATGTCGGCGATGCTTGTCCAGTTTTCTTTGGGATTGACTCAACTTGTCCAATTATTTCTCCAAACTTCAGAAGATACTTGCTTCAGTTTTCTTCCAGTTTATTTTGAAAAATTTAAATATCAGGGATTTTTCAAAACGAAATATCCGAACGACTGCGCCAGTTAAGTTGGGAGCTTAACCAACTCTTTTTTTAAAAAAAGGAGTTGTTTTATTTTTGTAGGTTCCTCGGATTTTTCAAAGAGAATCGACAGTTGCAACCATTTATTCACTTTAAGATTTCACAAGTACTACATCTATCACTACTAACTAAATGTTATAATATATATTGAATGTTACATGCTAAAGACTAAAATATAATTAATTGTTCTGGTCAGTCCAGTTTCCTTATATACTCTTTTGTCAAGGATTAATCTGGAAATGACTTGTTCTAGAAAACAATAATAAATGAATTACGTCTAATTTATACATAAGATTCCATGTTATTAAGGTAACATAACTTGCGAAATAAAAAAACACATGTAAAAAAAAATCAAATAATTTTTTTTTGGAAAAAAAAACATTTTTCAAAAAAAAATAGTTATTTATGGTACTAGTGGGTAAAATAAGATATTGCCCATGAGAAAATTAACCAATTAAAAGTTCAAACGAGGCGTTAGCCAAGCAGTTTAATTTTCGAGAGGGCAATATCGGTTTACCCATGAGTGCCATACAAGGTTTTATCCAATAAATAGCTTGGGAATTCATATTTTTATTAAAAACTATAATGACATTTAAAAGAAAATAATTTGACAAGTGACAGTTGAGTGGGTAAAATAAATAATTATCCACTCAATAAAGTAAAAGCCACACGGGGGTTATTATTGAGTTTATCTATTTAAAATAAAGCTGGTAATTGTCTTATTATCTGTATGTATTGGATAATAGTTATTTATGGTACTAGTCGGTAAAGTAAGATATTGCCCATGAGAAAATTAATTAAAAAAAGTCCAAGAATTTTTTTGTCTAGGACGATTTTTGAAATTTTTTGAAAAGTCCAAACTACCGTATAATATTATTCTAGCGCAGGCGCTATTAATAATATAATAATGAAATGTGAATTTTTCTTAGGTTATAATAAGACCAAATAATTCTTTAAATTTTTTGTTGCTTGTATTTTAGAATAATAAAGTAATAATAAATGGGTAGGTAAATAACTAAAAGAAAACAAATAAAGATGAGTTAATATGTATTCTACAAAAAAGATACGTTTGGACTTTTTGCGTGGAATACCCGAAATGTATGCAGGGTTGCATTGCAACAGTAGTTATTCCCGTTATTCCCAGGAGTTTAACGGGATCCTAAATTAACACTCATTTGGGATATGTGGACATTTATACTATTTAGGCAGGATCGCTTTAAAGTTATTTATATACACATAGAGCAAATTGTTAGTAATTGCTTTAATCGAATTAGTTTTGAATTATTGTTTAATTCCAAATAACACTATTCAACAAACTACTTACACTTCAAACTATAAAGTTTAAAGTAGATAACTTCTTTTATCTTGTAAAACTAACTTGTATTGTTTTACTACTAATTTGTTGTAAATATTACAAAATTGTATACGTCGCACACAGGTAAAAAGTTCCAAAAAAAAAAACGGAAAAAAATCATGAAGCGTCGAAAGTTGAATATTTATAAACCTTATAGTGTCCTCTAAATGATGTATATACATTTTTTGAAAATGTTTGCGGTCTTGCTTAAAAAATTAAATTTAAGTGACACACTGCATACCGGGTGGGCCATTTAAACGGTTAAAAGTCGATATCTCAGAAACTGCATAAGATAGGTTTTTGAAATTTGGTACTAAGCTTCAATAGGGGACACCTTTTTATCAAAGCAGATTTTTTTTTCATCCACACCCTCCCTCAGGAGGGAGAAGGGGTAACGTAAAAATTTTAAATAGAAAGGGAGTGTTTTTTATTCAGATTCAAATTCAGTATAAAAAATTACATAATTGACCGAAAAACCTCAAATTAGGCTGTTAAAAAAACTAAAATAAAAAAACGCTATTTAAAAAATTGAAAAATTTGAATATTTTAGTAGTTTTCTATTGTTTAGGTTTATTTAATTGTTTTAAACCTAAAAATGTACAAAAGAAATCAAATCTGATTTTTTCCAAAAATTTAAATTTTTTTAGCTGACGCGTCCGGACATGGAGATAAACCTCTCTATGATGTAATACCCCATATTTTTACTATATTTTAAAATTAAAAAAATACAGCCCTATAAAAAATTAAGTGTAAGATATTGTATATGCAATGTGCCCTTTAAATTTAATTTTTTTTCAAGACCGCAAACATTTTCAAAAAAATGTATAAACATCATTTAGAGGACACTATAAGGTTTATAAATATTTGACATTCGATGCTTCATGATTTTTTTCCGTTTTTTTTTTTTGACTTTTTTACCTGTGTGCGTCGCGTGGGCGTAATCTTTTTGGTTTAAGTATTTCTTGTAATTTATTACATTAGATTTAGGGTAAAGTTTACAAAAATTTGTAATTATTTACAAAAAAAAATTGTGTTTTATTAGAAATTTTTAAAAAACATATTGAAAATAATTAAATAAATTGTTGTAAACTCATAACTTGTAGCGTTGTGGAATATTTGTAAGGCGCCACCACAATGGTTGGATGGTCTCGGGGGTGAACAGGTTCGAATGGAAACAACACTTTCACTGTATGGGTGATTTTATTACACAGAATGTACAAAATGTTGTTTCCATTCGAACCTGTTCACCCCCGAGACCATCCAACCGTTGTGGTGGCGCCTTACAAATATTCCACAACGGTTGGATGATCTCGGGGGTAAACAGGTTCGAATGGAAACAACACTTTCACAGTATGGGTGATTTTATTACACATAATGTACAAAATGGTCACCAAAACCAGGGTTTGAAGCAGCCGAATAAGGCAAAACCAGATTATTGAAAACGAATAAATTAAATGTTAGGACACAATACCACATGTGCGTATTTTGAATAATAATTTACGAAATGTATTTTGTAAATTATATTAAGTAATTAATTAAACAGAAAAATATTTTATTTACCTGAAAACACCAGATAAATGTATTTTATCAGAATAAAATAACACGCTGTTATCTAAAGGATGAGTTCAATAATTGCGGATATTGACCACTTGGCTGCCAAATTTAAAAGAAAGTAAAATGGCTGCATAAGAGAAAAATCCCTACCCTAGTTCTGACGTCATCAGGTTTCAGCGCACTCTGCGCTGTCATACCGGTAATTACGGGGAAAGCAATATTTTGGCGAAGGCGCGCATTCGCCAAAACTTTAATTTAGAAGGCGAAAAAAAATAGCAAAGAATAATTTTTTATTTCTTTACAAACTATCATGAATTTACAATAATTTATTTGTTAGTTTTCTAAAAATTGGAATTGCCATTTTTTTAACACAATAAAAAGCATTTTTAGAAGAAACCCGCTGTAATTGTAAATATTATTTTAATGTTCCTAGCGTAAAGCTTTTATTAAATGCCGAAACCGTATAATTTTCTTTATCGTGGCTATATACAATCGTATCATGTTATTATGTATATATATATATATTATCTGATTTAAAGTCTAGACGATACAATCACATAAATTTAAAGTTTTTAAATTTTATACAAAAGTTTAATTAAAATTTTAATAAAAAATAAACTTTTAAGTATATGAATCATAATATAGGTATTTATACAGGTAAATAATTTGCCAAAGCATGAACATTTATTAAAAATTATCTATAGATACTAAAAACAGCGAAGCGTGTTAAAATTATACTTTTGCAATCCAGTCTTCAAGAATAACACTTGTAGTCTGCATTATCTGCATCCGCCCTCACATATAGTTTGACGCACGGATCTGTGGCTACGGGAAATATGTTTGGAATTTGTGTGCAAGTGGGAGGCCCAATTTAAGCTCGCACGCCTTATAACGCTCTTGACGGAAAGAAGAGCGCTCGAATGATTCCTCCCCCTTAAGTCGGAGACTTTCTTTCATAGTTATACAAACTAAAAAAATATTAAACAGCTACAAAATAAAAGGCTAATATAATTATTGCCCAGCAATCTTATAAGCATTATAGCAAATGCCCAATATACGCCTTTTTCTGTAATATATATGCAGTTAAAATAAATAATGATAAAATAAATGTTATTTTATCATATTCAATTCAATTATTAATTTTTGATAACTATATGTACATATTTTAATATATTATCTTATTAATCAAAAATTATTATGTAAAATTTATAACAATTATTAAAAATTGAACAATAACATTTAATTTAAATTGATATAAATCATTTTCTTTGCGTTTAATTTATATTTCAATAGTTTTAATTTATGTTTGACCTATATAGGTATAGATGTCAGTGGTGCACTTTTTAAAACGTTTAACTGTATATAAAATTTTATATTTACAAAATTATTAATGGGATAATTAAATTATTTTTGTATGTTGTGCATTACGTTTACATCTCCTTAAGGTCGGACTATCATATAATTAATGTTAATAATAGTTGGGTAAGCCAGCCTTAATTAGTTTATTTGGAGACATTGTAACAAGGATTGAAGTGAATTTACAATACATTTGGTGAGAAGTTTTAAATTGTATATTGTATTTAATACAATAAGTAACTGCATCCAGATTTTGAAACTTCTGGCGCAAAATACTGTCTACAGACTCTTGCTCAAGAATTTTCAAAGAATTGCTACAGATACTTCGTCAAGATTCTTGGAAAAGTCTTGAGCAAGAAAAATTGAAAAGAAATCGAAAAGAGATCTCTTCTTGATCAAATCGTACTTGTTAGAGTAGGTCAAGATTTTTGACCAAGAATATTGTCATATTGCTTGCTACAGACTTGATGAACAGACTTGACAAAGTATTGCTAAATGCTCTGCTACCAAATCTTGCTAAAGTCTTGCCCAAACCTGGATACAGAATCTTGATGAATTCTCTTGCTCAAGAATTGTTCAATTCTTTACAAAGAACTTTGTCAAGTACTCTGGTCAAGAAACTTGTCCAAGTTCAATGTAACTGGGGATATTTCAATGTAGGAAACCAGTTATAAAATTATTATGTCATCTGATGGCCTAACTATAGTTGTTTTTCCAACTTCGCTAGCTGAAAAAATTGCTATAGCTGAATTTAAATATCCTGGCTTAGAGGGAATCAAATTTTTTCATAGTCCTGATTCTTGAATATTTTTCTATTTACTTTTAAGTAAATATTTAAAAAAATTAAACACATATAATGTGAAAAGTTATGCACGCTCATGACAATATTTCTCATTTTTCTGGCATTTATTGATGATTTATTTAAAACATTTCTGAACGTGATACCGTTTTATAAACAATTTATTCAATTTTAATTTAAAGCCGTAATGCAAATCTAAATCATGTGGAAATTAACGCTAATTATTTTAATCGGTAAACTATTCAAATTGAAATACAAATTTGGACTTTCAGTAATCAGTAAGTCTGATAATGTAGACACTTTGTTTAGGGTGGTCCAAATTTTTTATAAACGTACAGCTCCAGATGTATCCCTGTTTTAAAAATATTTGTCATACGCATAGTAATATAGAAACCATCATGAGTTGACCAAGCTGACGGGAGCGATTTCGCTAAACTGTGCTGGCAGGAGCGCAAACCCAGAGGAGAGCAGTAAATGTTTATAACTGTACCACTCTAATTCTGTCATATTTTAAACACAATGAACCATGGAAAACAATAGAATAAATAATTTATTATTAATATTTTTTATTAATAATATTTAGTTATCATAAATACTTTACTATTTTAAACAAACAATTGATTGTTTAATAAAGTAAATTGTTTAAGCTTCCATACACTGAAAAAAAAAAACTGAGCGACCGTCTCGATTTGAAACTATCGGATACCCGGTCAGTTTCAGTCCATGGATACCCCCTAAAATTAGGTTGGTTTGAATCCGATCTAATAAGGTTTTTTATAGCTTATATTTCTTAACAATGCATTCCAATGGTAACAAAATGGCATACAAAATCCGGTTTCGTCGAAAACTAAGTTAATTTTTTTATGACACTCCCTGTATATTTTGGCAGTTTTGGACCCAGAAAACAAATTTACATTAAAAAAACCTTTTAACGCTTGTTGTGTGACGTCGAAAGGTCCCATTCGGTGATATGGGATTGCCTCCGTAACATCGCCTTTATGATATTAATTAAGTGGACTGCGAATAGGTATTATTGATTGAAAAGAATATTAAAGACAAAACGACAGTTCCAATAATATATATGGTAATCTTACCTTAATTACAGCATTCAGCACGACAGGTCATGACCGCCATTTCTTCACAGGAGACACCACATAATTGGAAACTGATGTACGCGAATTAAAGTTTGTTTGACCAGTGTAGGTATACACTACTAATTATTTAAATACATATGTGTATATGGAACTTATTTCTATAGTTTGAAGCCGTAAAATATGGTAAATTCTAACGAATTGCCCGGCGCGTGGTATCTTCGTCAGCGGATTTGAGTATATTTTTATTGACACGCATCTATCGTTCTAGAGCGTCAAATTGATACTACTCGCGGAAGACGACCTCCCCGAAATCATGCGCAGAAAAGCTGGGATGTTTTCAGCGCGTTACTTACAAAAATACAATTAATTTAAAATAAAATATTATTTTTGAATTATAACTAAGTAAAGAAATTAAATGAAATTATGTATAATAAAACCCAAATTAAAAATAAATACAAACACAGAAATGTGGTTGTAACATTACCGCCCACCAAAACACACAAAATTAGAGTGTTTTAACAACACATAGGTAATATACATAATTTTACTAAGGGCCTCTTTAGGACACCTTGAGCTGTACGGACATTTACTACTCGGATCACACCATCAGCACCTGGAAATAACTCTATTACACGACCTATCGACCAACGAAGAGGGGGCTGTAAATCGTTCTTTATCAGCACCATAGAACCAAGTTCTATCGGTTTAGAGGGTTCATTCCATTTAACTCTTTGCTGTAAAGTACATAAATATTCGGAATGATACCTGGCCCAGTAGTCCTGATGCATACGTTGAATGAGCTGCCACCTATTTAGACGATTAAGAGGCAAGTCTTGTAGATCAGGCTCTGGCGGGGCAGAGAGTGAGTTCAGGGTAAGAAAATGTCCGGGAGTTAAGACCGATAAATCATTTGGGTCAGAGCTAACTGGACAAAGAGGTCTCGAGTTCAATAAGGCTTCTATTTGAACTAATAAGGTTGAGAATTCCTCATATGTCAGTCGTTGTAAACGAACTACTCTATAAAAATGAGTTTTTACCGACTTAACACCAGATTCAAACAGACCACCAAAATGTGGGTCTATGAAAGGATTTAATTTACGTAAAGTTTTATTAACCGGCTTTTGTTGCTCGATACGTACAATATCTTCCTTAAAATATTGGTGTTGAACAATTTTAACCAAAGTCATTAAGGACACTTGTAAATCATTTGCAACTAAAGCAGTAGTAACCTTTTGATTAGGATTACGTAAATTGAAACCAAAACGAAAAATATATGAGACAACACGTATTATACGTGATAATCTAGAATATTTGTTTAATAGGGTATCAATAAATTGATCAGTCTCTATTAAAACTAGGGATATAATCTTGGCCTCATCTGGAGACGTAACGGGTGTAAAACTATCCGTATCAAGATCCAGGGAGGTAGACAAGAATTCTGGTCCCGCCCACCATTGGGTACACTGCATAAGCTCGCTGGGAAAAAGCCCACGTGAACCATGGTCAGCCACGTTGTCCGCAGACTTAACATGATACCAACAATCTGGTGGTACCAAATCTTGGATGTGGCTAACGCGATTTGCGACGAATGTTTTCCAACGATGGGGCGGAGCCTTAATCCATGATAAGGCTACCATGGAATCTGACCAAGCATATGTTTTATGAAAAGTAATGCTGTTTTTATAAGTGTTGCGAACAAACTTTATTAAATTACTTAATAAAACAGCAGCGCACAATTCCAAGCGGGGTATTGATAATTTCTTTAAAGTAGCAACTTTTGACTTTGCACAGATTAAGGAAACTTCAAACTTTCCATCTGGCAGAGGTTTTCGAAAGAAAATTATAGCACAATAGCCCTTCTCAGAACTGTCACAAAAGCCATGCAATTCTAAACCACTGGCGTTTTTTATATCAAGAAAACGGGAAATTTTTAAATCTGCTAACATATGCAATTCAGATTTAAATTGTAACCACTTTGTTACCACTTCATTGGGAAGTGGCTGGTCCCAATCACAACCTAGTGACCATAAATGCTGTATTAAATGCTTGGCTACAAAGGTTATTGGACTGAGATATCCAAGTGGATCCCAAATACGCGCAATATCCGATAGGATAGAACGCTTAGTTGGTGTAGACTCTAAAGCCTTCACCCGAAAAGAGAAAAAATCTGTATGTGGAGTCCATTGAAGTCCCAAAATTTTAAGATATGAATCTTCTTCAGAATCAAATGATATATGCTGTCGATGATCGACAGGGATATCTTTCTATAAATTTGGAGAATTGCTCGCCCACTTCCTCAATTCAAACTTTCCTTTTTGTAAAAGTTCAGTTAGCTGAAGACAAAGCACCTGTGCTAGCTCTAGGTTGTCAGCCCCTGAGATAATGTCATCAACAAAGGTATCTTCTTCTAGAGCTTTTGATGCCATAGGAAAATCTTTACCCTCATCTGTTACTAACTGTTTAATAGTGCGTAATGCTAGAAAGGGAGAGGAAGTATTACCAAAAGCTACCGTTGTAAGTCGGTATTCTTTTACTGGTTGTTGGGGATGAAATCTCCAAAGCAATCGTTGATAATTTCGGTGCTTCGGATCCATAAGAATTTGCCTAAACATTTGTTTTATGTCTGCCATTATAACAATAGTATGAAGGCGAAATCTTAATAAAAGGGAAATTATATCAGTTTGTAATTTAGGTCCTGGACATAATAAATCATTAAGGGAGTAGCCCTCTGATGTTTTAGCACTGCAATCAAAAACTATGCGTACCTGGGTAGTACTACTATCCGGCCTTAGTACCGCAAAGTGCGGAACCGTATAATGCGGTGCAGTGGCCTCACATGGAGGTGCTTCTTCCATGTGCCCAGAATCTAAATATTCCTGAATAATTTTAGAATATGATATTTTTACGGATTCATCTTGCAAGCATCGTTTTTCTAAAGAGAAAAAACGCTTAAGTGCGTTTGTGCGAGAATCACCCATAAACGTAGGTTCCATTTTTTTGAATGGTAGGGCAACCATGTAACGTCCCTCGTTTGTTCGTGTACATGATTCAGTATATTGTTGTTCACACCATTTTTCCTCAGGAGTTAATTTTTCCTGTTGAGGTACCTGCTCTAATTCCCAAAAGGACTTTAGATCAAAGGTTTCCATGGATGTGACAAGTGCAAAATTGGTCGGGGAGGGATAGGATATTTTCCCCATTAGTATATATCCGAAAACTGTCTCAATGGCTACCGGTTGACTCAGATCCCCTGCTACTTTATTGCTGAGCAAAATCTGAGCAAACACCTCCGCCCCCAGTAAAAGCTCCACGGCTTTTACTTTATTAAATTCGGGATCTGCTAAATTTAGCTGGCGTATGTGATGCCATTGGGTAGTATCGAGTGCGCATGCCGGCAACCGTTCAGGAAGATTCGGCAGCACAACTGCATCAATATTAAGAATAGGATTCTTAGCTTGAGTGGGCTTTATTACGCATTGAGTAATGCCCTTGGATGTTACCGGAGAATTAGGATTAATGCCCGTTATGGTCTTATGAAAAGACGAACGGTGTAATCCTAGCCGATTCAAACATCTTTCTGTTATAAATGAACAAGTAGAGCCATTATCAATTAAAGCACGTATTAATTGATAGTGCCCACGACCATCCTTTACGTGTACCATAGCAGTAGCCAATAAAATTGGCGCTGGTACTGTCGTTATGGATGTAAAAACGTTAGGATCATTAGACTCGACGCTAGAGTCATTATTTCCTACGTAGTTTTGTCCCGATGTACCGGCCGTTTGGACCGATAAGGGAGGGGTTACGTTATTTTCACCAGAATGTGATAAATTTACTTTAACTGCCTTGTTATTTGGTTTGTCAAAATGTAAAGTGGAATGATGTCGCTTTTTACATATTTTGCATAAATGAGTAGAATTGCAAAACTTAAAGTTGTGTGAATGGCTAAGACAATTGACACATAACCTATGCTGTTTAGCAATTTCATATCTCTTTTTTGAAGCTTCTGATAAAAACGACCTACACTGAGAAACATGATGATTTGACTTGCAAACAGGGCAAGATAAAATATCAGTATTTGTCACAAAAGAAGAATTATTATATGAATCTAACTTAACATGTTTTGATACTGGCTTTTGAACATTGTAGATTGGTGCTTTTTTAGAAGATAAAGCCTCAACAGTTTCTAAAGCCTTAGCATGTGCTGTCAAAAACAGTTTTAATTCGTCAAATGTGGGAAAACCATTCTTTTTATTTTGTTCCTCAAACTTAGCACAAAGATTTTTTGGAATACGTTTGTACACCATATCTACAAGAATAAAGCTCCACTCGTTTGTTGGAAGACCCAAGGCCCCGAGTGCCGCTAAATTTTCGACAAGAGTATTCAGGAAAATAATCAAGGCTGATGATGTGTCAGAGATGTTTGGCAGTTGACATATTGCCTGCCAGTGCGTATTTGCCAATAATCGTTTATTGTCATACCTCTGACGCAGCTGATTATAAGCTACAGAGTAGTTACTTCCCGATAATTGAACACACTTAATAATGCTAAGTGGTTCCGGAGTTAATAATAAATGTAAATGAGAAAATTTTTCAATGTCTGAGAGTTGGGGATTTGTATGTATAGCAGAATCATACAAATCTATAAAAGTTTGCCAGTCTGGAAATTTTCCGCTAAAAGGTTTTAAATTCAACTTTTGAAGCTTGACATTTGAAGTCGTAGCATTTGAAGAACTTCCAAATAATTGTACATAAATACCTTGGATCTGCCAAAACATTTCATCAATCACCGTAGCAGCTTCCTTTTCTTTAGCTATATCCGTTTTTCGGATAGCATCCGTACGTCCAGGATCTGATATGACGAAAGCGAGTATGTCATCAGCCAGCTTATGTCATTGCTTATAAGTCACATCCAGCTGTTGATAACAAATTTTAAAATGTTGCTGTTTTGTGATATCTTTTTGAGCGGCCACTGCTGCCTTTTGAACTCGCTTTAGCCTATCATATTGCAACTGCCTACGGTTGTCCATAATACAATATTCGTTTAGATCCATGGCTTATAAAATTTATTTATTGAAAGGTAAAAGAAAAAAAAAGAAAAATTATAAAAAAAAATATAAACTGAATAATTTTAGGAAAATTACACAATTTTTTCTCAAATTTTATTTCTTAAATTGAATTTATTGTATAAGAAAACCTCCAGATATAATGGCTAAAATATAACTTATACCTCAGTAATGAATCACCCTGTAAATATTTTCAACAAAATTCAAAATTCCAAATTATAATCCAAACTATGAGTTACCCTGTATATTTGCACAGAGTTTTCCAAAAAACCAAATTCAAAAAATTACAATTTAATTTTTAAGTCACCCTGTAAAACAAAAACAAAAACTCAAAAGTACAATTTAAGACCCTGTATATATGGACTGGATACTCAAAAAGGCAAAATTCAAAATTACAATTAAGCTTTAGGTTACCCTGTATGCATATATTTGACAGAATATTAAAAAAATTCAGATTATAATCTAAGTTCAATTCTCCTGTATGAAAATATTTTGAAATGGGCTAAATTTATTTTTAACCTATTCTTTGAAAATTACAATTTTTTATGTACCGATAGTATTTCTAAAAAATAAAAAAGAAAATAAAATAAAAATTAAAATTATATTTTTAAGTGTTTTCTACTATTTTTCAACCTGGTATACACTAAAGATACAGCTCAAGATTTCCCACTTGCATAACCCTGTATACATTCGAAAAGTACAAGAAAAAATACCTAGATATCCAATATAAAAAATTAAGTTTTACAAAAGTTCCTAATTTTAAGAACTCCCTGTATAATGGTAAAACTAGAATTTGGACAAGGTATCTTATTTTTGCGCGCAAAAAAATATATCAAATTAGAAGGAAAAAAATCAAAATATAAAAGTAATTTTGTTTCCACCCTATATGTAACTTTACTAGCAATAGGTAAATTTTAAATCTATTACTACTAGATAGGTATTTTAATAATAATATCTTGCTCGTAAATAAGTTCTATCGAATGTAATTAATTATATGGATAAATTTTAATTTATTTTTTTAAAGCACAGAAATATTTTTAAGAATCTTTCTACGCCCAAATAAATCACCAGTTTTAAAATAATAATTTTCAAAAGGCAAAGTTAAATAATATTTTTATTTTTATTTTAACAATAAACTGTATTTTTGCAAAATAAAATAATAATTGCGGTTTTGATTGTGTCCAAAGAAAAAGGAAAAAAACGCTTGGATACAGCTGATAATTTTTTGCCTTTTTTATAGAGCACAAGGTTTACGATTTTATCGGTTTTTAATTTTTCAACCGAAAAATCCAAAATATATTTTTAAAGCGAATTACCCAATTTGAAAATAATTTTTATTCAAAATAAGATTTTACGCGAGATATTTTTGTTAATAAATAAGCTATCTCCGAATGCAACACTCAAATATGATATATTTATTTATAACGAATAATTTTAATGTTAATAAATAAGCTATCTTCGAATGCTAAATCCAAATATGATATTGTTATTTATAACAAATATGTAATTTTACAACTGCAAAAGAACGTTACCACATACACACTGTAAAATTAGCAAAATCTAGTTAAATGAATTTAAAAGCTATGAAGCTATGTTAAATAGTTATACTAGTGCCAAAATTCCGGTTCAAAACGGACCATGTTATAATGGTTCTGCTAGCTTAAATCCGGTTCGAAAGGGCCATGTTGTGTGACGTCGAAAGGTCCCATTCGGTGATATGGGATTGCCTCCGTAACATCGCCTTTATGATATTAATTAAGTGGACTGCGAATAGGTATTATTGATTGAAAAGAATATTAAAGACAAAACGACAGTTCCAATAATATATATGGTAATCTTACCTTAATTACAGCATTCAGCACGACAGGTCATGACCGCCATTTCTTCACAGGAGACACCACATAATTGGAAACTGATGTACGCGAATTAAAGTTTGTTTGACCAGTGTAGGTATACACTACTAATTATTTAAATACATATGTGTATATGGAACTTATTTCTATAGTTTGCAGCCGTAAAATATGGTAAATTCTAACGAATTGCCCGGCGCGTGGTATCTTCGTCAGCGGATTTGAGTATATTTTTATTGACACGCATCTATCGTTCTAGAGCGTCAAATTGATACTACTCGCGGAAGACGACCTCCCCGAAATCATGCGCAGAAAAGCTGGGATGTTTTCAGCGCGTTACTTACAAAAATACAATTAATTTAAAATAAAATATTATTTTTGAATTATAACTAAGTAAAGAAATTAAATGAAATTATGTATAATAAAACCCAAATTAAAAATAAATACAAACACAGAAATGTGGTTGTAACAACGCTTTTTATATATTTTTTTTGGTACGTATTTTTTATTTTTTTTATTAACATACAAGATTTATTTTTGTATAAATAAAACCTAATTTATTTGCCAAATGAGGGAAAAATACAAATTTTATGTAAAACCAAAATTTTGTACTTTAAAATTTTTAAAACAGTTTTTTTTCTTCCACTTGCGTTTTTTTCCGAAAATTAAGTCAAGTTTTTTTTTAAATACTTAAAAAATTAATTAAATGATTTTTTTAGATGTAAAATTGTGTTCTGAATTCAGAAATACAAAAATATACAGGGAGTGTCATTAAAAGAAATTAAATTTCCTTAATTTCCTGCGAAAGCGGAAGTGCAAAAAAATTGTACGCCATTTTGTAGGCTTTGCTAAGAAATATAAGCTACAAAAAAATTGCTTTGATCGGAAATCCATTTTAGGTGGTGGCCATGAACTGAAACTCGCCCGGTATAGATAACAAGATTTTATCTCAAATCTCTTATTGAAGTAAGCAAATCGGCCATATAGATACTGACTCAATACAAATCTTTCTTATTATTTGTGTGTCTTGAATTTTTTTTTAACAAATTAAACTAGAAAAGAATGACTGAAATTCATAAAAAGTATATTTTATAATGTTTCAGTCTAGTAAACTTTTTGTTGTTCTTTAACTCAAAATCCGATATTGCAATCGCTAATGGCAATCAAAATTTTTTGTTATACTTTTAATAAAAGAAGTCACTTGCTAAGTTAACACCGAATTTTTGCATACTTTTAATTATAATTTATAATTAAGTTTAAGAAGTAAAAGAAAACTAAAATTATATATAATTTTGTTTTTTCTTTCCTTAGTCAGTATAGCGTCTCTATAAAAGTATCTTCGTTTCTATTAAAAGTTTTAAATTAATATATAAAGTCTATGTCTTCATTTAAACAATCTAAGTATATTAAACTTAATAAATATTAAAATCGTATACGTATTTGTAAATATAATTAATTTTATTGAAATTAAGTTTCCTACACTGTAAATAAGTTGGTAAATTTACTTTGAGAAATAACGATTGCTTCATAAATTTCCTTCCTTTCGGGGAGGAGTTTTACTATACAGGGTGTTTCTGAATATCATGTTACGATTGAAGGAACACCCGGTATTTCAAATTTATTGGAAAAGTTTCCAACGAACAGGAAATTTTTCTGCATTTAATTTGGAAATTTTACTTTTAAAAGCAAATTTGCAAAGAACTTTTACCGGAAATATGTAAAATTCCGGTTACAGAATAGGAAAACTCTGAATGTTCCTTTTGCACATGGGCGTTTAAAAAACGCATTGCTAAAAGAAAAGGCTGTGAAGTAAATCGCATTTTTATGTCCGTATGTTTTAGTTTTTATTTTATTAGCTTGGTTTCCGGTTTAACTTTAACTTTAGGTTTTAACTTTAACTTTGATTCTCTGTGGTCCAAGATATTTAAATTCAAAAATTCCGCTATGAAGATGGTAACACATGATAATTAAAAGATTGCAAATAAATTTAATGAATATTTTATCAACCTTACCAAACTTGCACAAAAGAACATAGCAAAAAATCCCGAATTTAATTACAATAATCCTGAATATTTTTATAACACAATATATTTGACCGATGTCACTGAACATAAAGTATTAAACATAATTAGAGGCTTAAAAAATACTACTCCTTGCGGTCCCGATAATTTTTCTACATAAGTTATTAAAAAATGTGCTGAATATATTACCTTACCCTTATCACAAATTATAAATAAATGTTTTGAAGACATTGAATATCTCAATACTCTAAAACTATCTAAAGTAATACCCCTGTATAAGAAAGAAGACTCTAAACTAATTTCAAATTATCGGCCTACACTCTAAAAACATGTCCAGCAATTATTGTAGGCGATTTATTGCCAATTGTTATGGTAAATTTAAAGCCTACCTGTATTTTTAAATAGCGATTGTAAAAATACCTTAATTTTTAAAGTAAATTTAAAGCGTTTGACTGTATTACCGACGTGATTATACAGCTTTTTTTACAGTTGTTCTGTGGTTTCTAATGTTACTTTGATGTCGACCTATTGTTACAAGAACTTCCTGTACTTTACAACCTAACCTGTGGTTTAACCTAAAATTTACAAATAACATGAAAAATTAAGCATTATTACAGTTTTATGTAAATTTTCTTACATGTGATAGTATAATTCAGTATTTCCTCGCAAGGATCACATTTTACAGTTTATAGATTTTATGTCAAACTTTTCAAATATATTTGAAAAACTCTTGGCAAAAAGAATTATAGATTTTTTAGAAACATTTGGCTTAATACGTTCTTCACAGCATGGCTTCAGGGCCAAAAGGATCACTATAACTGCTTTTTTTACATAGCAACAAATTTAAACTGTGAGACACCGGTTTAAATAAATTTTCTCGTACTTTTTTTACTTTTTTACAAAAATAAAAAGTCCCTATTCTCCCTTATATTATTATAATCAAAGAAAACAAGAAACCCTATTATAAAGAAGCGTATACATTCTTTTATTCTTAATTCTCTTTATGTTTGTAGGTACATGTCTTTCATTTTTGATGTATTCGATTTCGTCTTTGAATGAAAAAACATAAGATTTTCTTTAATCAATCATTCAAAAAGAATAAATAAAGTAAATGAAATCGGAATATTTTATTTGTGTTTATTATTTAAATTAAGGGTAGAGTGAATTTCTTGACAGAAAACGTTACATTAGGGCACTCTAGTTAAGAGGATTCTTGTACGGTTTTTGGGATAAAATAACATTTAAATTGGGAAATATTACTATACACGGTGTATTTGAAATAGGGTCCGAAATTTTAAGGGGTGATTCTACATCAGAAAATATGAAAAAAGGTTCCTATAAACATATGTCCAAAATTGCGTCGTAAGGGAGCTACGCCCCTTTGAAAGTGGCTAAAAAATTCGGTTTTTATTTAATAAGTCAGGAACCCTTTAAGATATGGCAGCGAGGTTTTCACGTAAACTCATCTTAATAAGGCCCATCTTAGTATGTTATTTTCATGAACCTGTTTCAACCAGGGGCGTGCAAAACGGGGCTTATCAATTTTTTGTCCCAAACTTTTTTTGTGTAACTTTTTTTAAATTTTATTTTATAAAAGTCCAAACCAAAAATAAAGTTACAAAAAAGTTACACAGAAAAAAGTTTGTGACAAAAACTGCCCCCCTATCCCCCGTTTCGCACGCCCCTGGTTAAAATAAATACATGAAAATAACATATGAAAATGGGCCTTATTAAGATTAGTTCACATGCGAAACCTCGTTTATATATACATATGTTTAAGGAACTTTTTTTCATATTTTCTGATGAATTTTATTAAAATTTATTGAACTTAGCATTATTTTAAAATATTTTTGAACACTAACAACGTTGTTGGCCTATCGGTCGGCCATCGGCTTCTAAAAACCTACTCAATCGAAAAACTTAACTTTTCGCCCTTGTATTATAAATAACTATTTCCTATCCTTAAAATTAATTATTAATTTCAAAAATTCGAAGACAGTTTAAACAAGTAAAAAAGAAAAAACTGATAATGAAACTATCTTTTACATTGCACTATATTCCTTTGAAATCACTATTTAAATATTTACTTGGGTAATAATAAATTATATTTTATTTTCATCCCTCCTGGTTAGGGAAATATATAACCAGCAACATTCATATGCCTTCGCTCCCTAAAGACACGAAGTTAATCAAAGATAATGGCTTTTTTCCGATGTGGATTAGAAGGAAGATGGCTTACAAACTATTCCATTTCATAAAGACAAGGGGAATAATATACAAATAGTCAATATTAATATAATATTGACTCAAACCAATAACCAAAGAACTAAAATTTCATTAAGTAGGTACGTTTGATAATGAATATAAATGTTTATACACTCAGAAAAATCTCATCTTGTAAATCAATAAGAAATTATTTTAATTTAGAAAAATTGCCTTTTAAAATATTAAAAGTAAAAACTTTACGTTTTAGTTATGAATAATATTAATTTAAAAAATTATTTTTACATCAAAACGTTTTTCACACTAAAGCATAAGTATTGTCCCTTACTTTCTTATTTTAATGTTTTCTTGATAAAATTATAATATTTCCCTTTCGATTGTTGAAAAATATCAATATATTAAAAGAATTTTTTTGAAAATAACATTTTTATATTTAAATTATTTACAAGTTTACAAATGATTTAAAAGGAAACATTTTTCAAATTACAATGAATATTTTTATTTTTACAATGTCTTATAAAATTAAAAAATATCTTTTTGAATTAACAAAAAACACTGTCGGAGCAAAAACATATTGGTTTTCTTTTAAATCATTTGATTTTACAACGATTTTTCTCTGAGTGTATAAAATGTCATATTATGAAAGGCCAAAAAGGGGAATAGTCTGTATAGTTTAGAAATTTGGTATATGTGCTTTATGCTAAGATGTATAGTATACCGTGCTATTACAAAGTGCCGAACACTTTTTAATGCAAAACTGGCATTAGCGATGAGTAAAATGCAAGAAAACTGTGTGCGTTTTACTGGCCACCGAGCTGTTGTACGTAGAAATCACATGGGCTTGTCGCGCACAACTCTAACAGAGGCGTGGCTTCAAACGAAGAGTATTTTCTTTTCAAACTGTTCGGCACTTTATAATCGCACTGTACATTGTATACTTCTATAATTCTTTTATTTATTTTAACCTTATAGTCACAATGGATTTCATAGGATATGGCTTGCTTCATATTTATATCCTAATTCGTTTTAAAGATATATGCTTTTATACAAAAAATACCATTCACGGTTCGCTCTTAAATGTCTTTTTTCGATAAAGGAGAAATAAATGTTCTTGCATGTTCTGGTTATTAACACTAAAACTAACAATTAAACCCTACAGGATTTTTCATAATTAAAAATAAAATTTAAAAGCATCTGTAAAAAGGGCTGCAAGGACATTAAAAAATAGTTTAAAAAATCCTTGTGTTATTTACGTTAAAATTAATTGTGACCATAACAACATATCACCCCCGTAAAATGTAACTAATATATCTTTATTTAAGCAAAAAGTCCTGAAAATAGAGTACTCTTTCTTGCTTGAATCTATCTAGTACTATACAGGGTGATTGGTAATTCGACCTATTCCTTGAAAGGGGTTATACTATAGATAATTTGCAACAACTATTTTGGTAATTTGTATGCCAAGTTTCATACAGTTTCAAATAATTCATGTCAATTTTTGGGAAAAACACAAAAAAAATAAAAACTCTTGTCACTTAAGGCCTTTTATTTTTCTCTAAAATGATCGCTTGTTTACCAGCTTTCAGAAAAGCATTAACTTAGTGCCCAGAAATGAGTAGTTTTTTTTGTACGTAAATTTCAATAAAATTTTAAAACCCCGATAACTCGGAAACCGCTCATTTCCGACCACCAGTTGATGGGACTCAATTTGTTGCAAATGACCTATAGTATAACCCATTTTATGGTATAGGTCGAATTACCAATCACCCTGTATATTCTGTATGTAATTAAATAAACCCCCCCCTCATAATTCATTAGCTTAATATACTAAACACATAAATTACACATTTTTGCACTAGTTTAAACCCATTATTATCACAAAGCGTTCCTTCGGGACCGATTTTATTAATAACAAAACTGACCCGTTGGACCGGATGCACTGGTTATACGACAAATTATAAACATTTTACAAACTGTTCCATAATTCAAAATTATTCAATTCTGCAAGCCCTCGCAGGGCATTTTATATTAATATTCGTATGCAAGGATGCAACACACTGCAAGTCTCTACGGTAAAAATATAGTTTATATTTTGTCCCCAAATTGTGTATCGTACACAGAAATATTTTATTGTAAAAAAACAATTTTTACCACGGAATACTTTTATTGTTATATACGGTAAAAAATATAATTTTTCTTCAAGCGTACTAAAATGTTCATATTTTATAACTGAACACACTAGTTAGCAGTGATCTATTTTTTTACAGTAAAAAAATGAGTTCATTGTTGTAAGCCGTAAAAAAAGTTAGTTAGCAAAACCACCACTTGGTGCAGCACTCTTTGACTTTGATGACAGCCATACTTCAAACTTGTTTGTTTATTATGTAAACAGGTGGTTGACTCGAGATTCTGTGCAAAAACCTTGTGTGAAATTGATTAAAAATGATTGAAAAAGAATATATGGTTTATACACCTACAAATCTCTCCGAAATTGCAAATGCAACATTGAAAAAGTTACCATCGAAATCGCAAAAAGTGTACGATTTAACCAACGAAAAAAATTTAAAATGAGCTAAGGAAGATTTAAGTTTATTTCGAAAGGGTTTTATTGGCCTATTTTAATAAAAAAACATACTTTATTACTGAATGAATTAAATTCACAAATTAATATTTAAAAAAATGTATATAGGATGCTTCACGTCGTCCGTAAATTCTACAGACTAGTAAAAAAATGCTTCACTTTTCCTCTTAGTAAAACAATATACTATTTTATCGTAGTACAAAATAGGTTAATGTGAAAAAAATAATTATTGATATCCTTGCTGAAACATGTTGGTAAAAGAAATCAACTTCAAACTGGAGAAGATTCAACAGATTTCATTAATTTTGTAATGCTTGAATGCAAAATTTTATAATCCCTCTCTCTCTTTGTTTGGCTTTAAAGAAACAGCAAGCATAATAAAATTTGTTTAAAATTACATAACATAATAAAAAAAACTTCTGGTTTTCATATAGGTAGTATACGTTTACAATATTTTGAAGTGCAAGCTTTAATATTTCTGTAATGGCTATACTGGCAGACTCATCTAATTCAGAGTTACATAGTCATAAACTTTGCGCATAATACGTATTTATTACATATTTGTTTGTTTGTTCTGTATACATTGCCCCCTGCATCCCTTCCCATAGTCATACCTTTTAAAATGTATAAAATGCTATAGTCTGATTATATATCCAAGTCCTTTTTTAGTAAAAAGGTGTACACAAAAAACAGAAATGGAACTTTTAAAATATTTTTTGTAGATTTAACTGCGTCATGTTTTACCAGTTTGCCACGTTGCCGATATTACACAAAACATAATTCAATTTTAGACTGTGGTTTTTAATTCAAAAATGAATAAAGTTGTTTTCTCACCGGCCGTTTATTTAATTTATTTCTTTTTTATTTAGAATGTGAATTTAATATTTCTTTGCAGGCATTTGCGCTTAAAATTTAATTTCAAATCTAGGGTCCCCAAAAGGACTACAGGATATAATTCTGCTATATCTATTTTATTTTATTATTTAAACGAACATAAACTGTGCATTTATGGCCTTAATGAGGATAAATTGTCGTATATAATTTATATGTCTGATCTGTATTGACAGATATATTTTATCATAAATATTTTTATAAAAGTGTTAAAAATATTTGCTCGTAAATCATTTTCTGAGCTATTCATACGGGTAGGTAGCCTAATTTTAACTGGTTTATAAAATTATATATGTATATTATACATTTTAATTTACAGTATTATTAATTTGAGCCATTTCGCCTCAATGACTATTTATATAAATAAAATTAAATTGTTCTTATCAGGCGCACCTATTTTTAGATGCGCTGGTATGGTAATTTTAACTAAAGAGCCTATCACAGAAATACGAAAGCTAAAAGAATCAATTTTCATAAAATTATGCAGAGATAACTGTTTTAGCGAATGCTCTTCATCTTTATCTAATATTTGGACACCAATACTTAATGATGAAGTATTACGCGGTAACTTAACTTTGCCCTCTTTTCAATAAAAGTTTTTTCCAAATTAACTTCTCTAAACGTTTTCAACAAAAAACGTCTTTCCAAATTAATTTCTCTACTCCTTTTTATTGTTACAGATGTCTTTGTTTCAATTACCTCGAAATGACATATTTTGACATTTGTCATATTTTGATTGATAAAGCCAAATATTGCACAAATTTTTTCAAAAACTAATAATTTTCTTTGAAAACGGGATCAGTTTAGATCCCGAAACGTTAGAAGTTAACTTTTATTCAGTTTTTCGTTCTTTTTTTAATTATTTTAACGATTTATCAAGAATTTTATTGAAAATTCTTTATTGAAAATTCTTTATTTAGGCAAAAATTTTAAACTTTGGTAAGGTATTGACTAATAATATTTTTTAGGTAAAGAAGATATAGCAGATAAGTATTATTTTAAACGCAATACCTTACCAGCGCATCTAGAAATAGTTGCGCATTTTAATTTTATTTTCTGTTTTAAATTTTTTATCGATATACATAGTCATTGAGGCAAAATGGCTCAAATTAATAATACTGTAAATATATATACGCCTCAAATAAATTATAGATTCTATTTATATACATTTTAGTTTTCACAAAGATAAAAAAATTAAGAAAATGTAAGCTTTTTATAAGTTTTTCGACGTTGTATTTATAAAAAAAGGTTACTTCCGCGAAAAAAAATATGTAGGTCCTTGGGAAAATATGTTCCTTATCCAAACTTTTTGGCTGGGATTATTTTTAGTAAAAATCGAAGTGGGTTAAAGGGGTCAAAGGGCGTAAAAATTACTTTTTTGAATACACAGTGTTTTCTTTTTTGAACAAAAAATGAAAAAAAAATTTTTGTAAAAAAAAATTATTATTTTTTTTTGAAAAATGAAACCTTAAAAAAATGTCTAAAAAGCTTTGTATTTATAAACTATAGAGGAAAGTATTCTTAAATTAAAAGCATTTTTTTGCAACATTTCTAAAAAACTACTCCTTAAGTGTAATAATAAACTAATCATGTTCTTAAAATTATTACAATTTAATTAGACATATTGTATTCGCTGAACTATTGTATTGCTTTACTGATATCATTTGTAAATTATACAATTAAAATATAACAGCTGTTTAACTAATTGCTCCTTAATTGTTTGTTTACCATAGGACAATATTTTTAATTTATTTTATTAACTTTATTCTTTATTAATTTTATTTTTTATTCATTTTATTCTTTATTAGTTTTATTCTTTTATAAAGAATGTGATCCCATCGAGAGTAATTAAAATATTCAAAGGGTACTAAATCCTTAAGTGGCTTAACCCTGACTTGTTCAAACTTTAGATACTTTTAATTTCATTAGACATATCAAGGGTTCTTACAGTTTCTTAAAGGAACCCCATTTCATGAAAGATCCCACTTGAAATATTATTGCCCTAAATTATGTAACATTTCGGGAGGTGAGAAAGAAAAAGCTCCAAGGATTAATATAACAAGAACGAATGTTGTTTTCGGCTAAATTTGTTGTTTGTATTTACGAAAGCTTTTTTGCATTTAATGGATCGAATGCTTGGTAAGCAAAAAGGTTTTCGTAAGTACAAACACCAAACTTGGACGAAAAAACACAAAAAAAATAAACAAACTTATTAAGGTAACTTAAACACTTGAATTTTGACGGGATCGGTTGTGAGTTTTTGTTTAGAAAATTATCAGTTTTTCTTAAGAAAAATCTGTAAATTACTAACATATGGACTTCCTAGTGTTAATATTTTAAAGTTTTCTCGTGTTTTTATGAAAAATATTAAAATTGGTTTTAAAAATTTGCTTTCATAATACGCAAATGACAAATTCATAAACTATGGTCTGTTTTTTCAAACAAGATGGTAAATTAAAAATCGCACAGTAAATATTTTTACAACAGGTTTGAATAGTATATGTTTGCGTATAGAATATAGTTATGGTTTGTAAAATAAACTACGCAGTATATTCGCACATCCAATATTCGAATCTGTTTTAAAAATATTCACTGTGCGATTTTTAATTTACTATCTTGCTTGAAAAAATAGACCACAGTTTTACGGACATTATATTTGTCCTTAGTTACCTACGACAACAACGGAAAAAGTCGCCAGTAACAGGATTTTTTTCTGGTACTATGGTCTGTAAATATTTTTAGAACAGGTTTTTATAGTATATGTTTTTGTATAGAATATAGTTATGTTTTATAAAATAAACTACGCAGTATATTCGCAAATCCAATATTAGTATCCGTTTTGAAAATATTCACTGTGCGATTTTTAATTTACTATCTTGACCATAGACCAAGTCCAGACCAGATCATAGATATTTCTTCGATTTAATAATGACCAACTGGCTAAAAAGTATTGATTAATTGAAATAATAATAATGAAATGTTAATTTGTTATAACAAGACCAAATAATTTTGTAATTTTTTTTGCTTTTATTTAAGAAACCTTTTTTTCGCTTAGCAACGCATGTGACACAGCGAATGAATAAATAAATCCTGACCGCGTAGCGGGAGGTGGATTTTTGCAAATAACCGTTTTGTATAAATTATTGCGTTAAGGAAGAAAGAATCTTACTCATATGTCTTGAGCTTTTTTTACCCACCTCGCGAAATATTATAATGTAAAATTTTTAAGGATTTTGTTAGCAGCTAATCAACGTTTCATTTCGTTAATGGCGCAATTTGCTCCTGCATTTAATTGAGATTTATTACAAAAATTTTCTAAGGGGGTCTAAAACGGGGGAGTTGGTGGAAAAAGGGGAATCGATAAAGATAAATGTGTACGTCCGTCAGAAAAGGTCTTAACGGTCAGAATATAGTTATATAGTTATAGTTATGATAAGATCATACACCCAGTCATATTCCATAACTTTTATAGTGTATTAAAATCCTAGTTTTTTTACAGACATTTTTGACTCCCGCGTCTAAGTTTAAATAAAATAGAATAAAGTAGAATTTGCTTTATTTTTTTTTAAAAAAATACAATATGTTAAAGAATTTAACATCTTTAAAATACCATATCTTTTAAAGAAATTGTGTCAATTTTTATTTAACTAAATCTACACTCTAAATTTGTCCGTCAATCTTTCAGTAGTATTAACTGTAATAATTAAAGCAATTTCACCATGTCAGAACGTGAATTTACAATATTTATTAAATTAACATCAATATTACTCGGTTTGTTGTTGTATTTATTACAATTTTGTGTTGTTTACCTTTTAGTTCTAAAACTGGTTGTTGTATCGTATAACATATTTACGTTATAACATATTACAAAATATGTTTAGCGCCTATATTACAACATTTCTATCAGTGCAATAAAAGCCAAACAAGGCCCTTTTTGCCCGAAGTCCACAAATTAA
The DNA here is from genome assembly GCA_958510825.1 of Brachypterus glaber. NCBI lineage: Eukaryota > Metazoa > Arthropoda > Insecta > Coleoptera > Kateretidae > Brachypterus > Brachypterus glaber. The sequence continues at coordinate 14,072,203 of OY294047.1, read as the reverse complement.
TTTTCTGGAGGATGGATGTTCTAAGAGGCTTGATTAAATTGAAAATATGATTTAGTCTCTTAATGAAACTACATTTATTATACATGGCTCAAATTCGGGATTAGGTTTTGATATTTTGAACATTCGGAATATAAGGTACTCAAAGAAAATATGAACGGAGGGTTAATAAGGCTCAGGGTTAAGAACGTTGGATCACTAACTTGGTTGTAGATATCGGTATGTAAGCTATTTGTTAACTTGTGGAGTTCATAAATGATAGTCACAAAAATCTAAGATGACGAACAAAAAGAAATTATTGGAAAAAGAGATGGATTTGAACCATTTTCCTCTTTTTTCGATTTTGGATTCAAAACTTTTTTTCAGCATTATTATCCAGTGAATTTTAAAGAAGTAAAAGTACAGATTTTTGAGAAGAAAGTAAATTTTTGAATATTTTTTTTTATGACATGTGGAATCAATTTTTTGACAATTAGCGAAATCAAGAAAGAATTTTGCAGTAAAGTATACCCTATTTCATTTCATTATTATGGTCTGTTTCTTCAAGCAAGATAGTAAATTAAAAATCGCACAGTGAATATTTTCAAAACAGTTTCGAATATTGGATGTGCGAATATACTGCGTAGTTTATTTTATAAAACATAACTATATTCCATACACAAACATATACTATTCAAACCTGTCGTAAAAATATTTACTGTGTGATTCTTAATTTACTATCTTGCTTGAAAAAACAGACCATAGTAACTATTTAGTACTTTTTTTTATGATTGGTGCTAATAACAGTTGTTTTAACTAAGGTTGCAATCGTGGTATTTGATGTTTTCAAAGTGATTTTCTCTTGTAACTGTAGAAATAAAATTTCGTGTTTTTTTTTTGAAAATGCCTCCATAAATTTTATTTATGCACACAATGTGGTATAATTTAGTGATAAAACAAATAAGTGTATAATAAATAAGTGATAATAAATTGTGGTGAATATTTAACAGCATTTAGGGACTTATAATGTATTTTTCAATCATGCTTTAAAATACTGTTTGCCACTTTTCTTCGTTATATTCGGGCAAAGTCTCAGAACATACATTTTATCATATTTTTATTAATAATTATAAAATAAAATCAAAAGTTTATATTCTATCTGAATGATGACATAAATGACAGAAATATAACCTATTTTTTCAAGACATATTTATACGATACTTCAAATTTAGCAAAATACTGTTTTCCTCCAGAAGATCTACTTACAAAGCTAAACTAAATCTATTAACTTCTTTAGTTACTAATAATTAAATGAAATAGGGTATATAAAGATTTTTCATGTTAATTTATTTCAGGTTATAATTATAATTACAATAATTATTATTCAGGTTAAAAAGTAAAATTTTGAGGTATTTCTGAATAAAATTACTTATCAGACCTAATATATTATATGGAATTAATTTATTTTCAATTAGTAAAATTCTGCCTGCTGAATGTCCAACTATTAACTAATCAAGCTTAATGTCTATTTCTCTGTGTTAGATTTGAATTTCTAAACTAGGCCAGGGGCATTCATTTTGTACTAACATCAATAATTTGAGTTTTACGAAACATAACTCAATAACTATTATAAACTGTACACAATAAAACTTCTATAGAAAGCTATATTGTAAGTCGTCTTTACATTATTAGTATAGTTCTCCGCATGAAACAAAATCTCCGACGAAAGGGGGAGGAATCATTAGCGCTCTCTTCTTTCCGTCAAAAGCGTTATAAGGTGTGCGTGCCTACAGCGGGCCTCTACCTTGCACACACATTTCTAAAAATTTTCCCGTAGCCACAGATCCGTGCGACAAAGTATAGTTGGAAAAATATGTCAAACTTATTTTCGTAGACAAAAGAATATTCAGCTCTTTTTAAGGTCTTATAATTTTTACAAAATTTAGAAGTAAACTATAACTTTAACTGTAGAAAAAAACTAGGATAGTATGCATTGTATACACATAGGAACTTCTTACTAAAATGACCATTTCCCTGGTTATTTTTCCTTTGTCTGAAAGGTTTCGGTTAAAGGCGAGTTTAAGAAACAAATTTCATCAATTCAAAGTAAGTGGTTGTCGTTTTCCGAGACGCTTTTCGTACACACAAGCTTGTTAGTAGGCAGTGAGTCCACTCTTATGTCTAGATCATGTCGGATTTGCAGCATCACCCTTGCTCATTTCGCAGGCCTGAGGCCCCCCTCGTGACATTAAAAGGGGCATCGCAATGTGGGGCATTTGCATAGAAAAGTCCGGACAAAAAGTGAATGTTATCGAAATTATTTGAGACGTCAAAATAATCTGAATATTAATGGCATCTCTATTTGAAACCAGGATCAAATTTTCTGAATTTTAGTGTATTTTTGTTCGAAATTGAAAAACAAAAAGATCAATTTTTTGTAAAATTTGAACCCTTGGTATGCCAATTTCGGTAAGATTTGTTGTTTTTTATTCAATTTTGGGTAAATTTCAAAAAGGAAAATTTTAATTAAAAGTTAGGTTAGTAATAGTGTAAAAAAAGTTTGTTATGTATTTTTGCCAACAGCTAATAAAAATAGATTTCCTTCTTAACATCTCTAAAAAATACACTATGCGGTCCAAAAGTCACTTAACTTTCGAACGAGTTAAGGTATCGACTTCAAATTTACAACTTTGAAATAAGACAACTTAAACTACCATTTTGGTAATATTTGATATTTTTAACTTTTATAGTATCGCAGGGGAGCATGGGGGCATTTTTTTAAACAGAAATAACGTGTAACATCATTTTAAAGCCTCTCTATTTGACCACATATTTTTTAAATTTTTTCGGCGTTTAAAATAGAGTTGAAAATAGAATTTTTCGTCAAAATCTCTTTCCAAAAGATAGTATAAGTTGTCTAATTTATGTGTTCCAAATTTAAAGTCGATATCTTAACTGGTTCAAAAGTTCAAGACCTGATACACTGGATTTATGATTAAAAAAATAATTTAAATTGTTTTTATGTTGTATCTATAGTAAATAATTCTGGTCAGCTTTTGTTTCAATACCCCACTGTGCATCGTACTGATCTATTTGAATAACGGCAACGGACATGCATTTTCACCCTCGAACCCATGTTTTTTGATGTTTTCTCAGGGAATTTCATTGAAAAACCTATCGAAAAAGGGATCTTTATGGCCAAAACATAGATTTAAACTAATTAGTTTTTCGAGTAAATAGTTTTAGCACAAGGAAAATTTCTCTCAAAAATATCGTGGTGTGTTTTTATTAGAAAATAATATAATTTTAATTCCTTCCACTCCAGCAGATTTTTCAAGGTGAAGGTCCATATACCAGATTAAAACTTATATGGAAAATCTCGTATAGGAATATCCAACCGTGAAAAAGAAAAAATAATCTTTCAAATTACACACGATTTTTCGAATTATCCGGAATTTGTTGTCAAAGGAATTTTTCATGAAAACAGTGAATTATTCCCGCATAATACTCAGTCACTTGTGTAATTATAGGCAATATTTCTTGTGACACTCGGTATAGTTTTTACTTAAAATTCAAACTAACTTGTTTATTTATGCATTAACTCCATTTAAAAAGCATTAAATTTACTGAAACTTAAACCCTACTTTATGGAAAATAAACTACGGTGTAAAGTTACCAAATGATGGATATCGGTCCGTAAAATTTAAAAAGAACTAACACGAAAATGGATCTTTTAAAAATACATGTGTACTTACGCGAACAGGGTCCTTATTAATCAGTATGAAAATTTTTAAATTAAATTTTTATTTTAAAACGTGCAAACATATTATTTATAACATAAGGCGCCATCTACAGGTTCGGATAACCATACATATAAGCCTGCGCACAAGAAACATGACGGCACATCAAGCCAATAACGGCATCGTATGTTATGTATGACGGGTCACGCAATCTACAGGCTAAATGTGAGCCTAACATAACGTTATAAGCCTGCGAACAAGACAGATGGCGGCACATCAAGCCAATCACGGCATCGTATGCTAGTTAATAACTAATAGTTATGCGAGCCTCTCGATGATGCTTAAATCTACTTAGTTTTAGCTAGTGTCACTCGATCAGTTTTTACTTTATCTAGTGATTTGCCAATTAGGTTTCTGGAACCTGTCGTCAGATAAAAACGCTCAAACCGACCAACAACCAAAACAAAAGACAATCAACTAGACAAAGTAACAACCGATCGAGTGACTCTAGTTTTTATTTAGTAAATAGCCAGTAAAATAGAAGCTTGTAATTAAAACTATAGGTTTATTTAACGTACAAGGCCCTGTTTTGTCGAAAGTTTACACATATTTTGACTGGATATCGAATGTTTTTTGAAATAAACTGGTATTATCATTTTGTCAGTTCATAAATTTTTGTTTATGTTTTTCTTTGATGTATGAGATACCGAAATGATATGATCTTTGCTGCCTACCGTTTAATTCAAAGGGTCATTTGATAATTATTTGAGCCCTCAAGGTTAACTTCTTTTTTGCAAATAAGATACATTGCCTTTAAAACAGTTTTTCTTTTCTTAATTTTTGAACATTTTTAATATTATGGTATTTTATTTGCACCATGATGGTGATAAAATAAACTACTGAAAGTGCTTGACTACTCTTTTATATATATTTTTTCTATTTTGCGACTCTTATAAGCTCATAATCACACGCATTTTGGGTGTTCTTATAGGCCCATAAGAGGTCTCTACTTTTTTTTCTGTTGGGTTGGCAACATACAAAAGCCTATTTCTTGACGTTTGCGTGCAAATGTCAATGTCGATTTAAAGTTAAATTTTTTACAAGATTTTGAGTTTGGGTTATTTTTTACCGTGTTAAAATTGTGGACTAGTTAATTGCAATAAAAAAGAAGAGATGACTCTAAAATATATCAAAATATCATTTGTTCTTAGAATTTTAAACATAGTGTAAACTGTAATGCCAGCCCAAAACAAAAATCCATAAATCAGTCATCAATTTAAATGTAAGTATTTTAAATTTTAGAGCAAAATAGAAAAAATTGTGTAAAGCACTCGTTTCATAACACGTTTTTAAAGCACTAGTACTTAAGAAAACACTCCGCAAGCGGCTCGTTTTCTCTACTTGTACTCGTGCGCTAAAAACGTATGTTATAAAACTAGCACTTTAATATACTATTTTGAGTTGCATTACAAGCCTATAATCACATGCATTTTGCGTGGTTTTGGGTCCATAAGCAAACGCAAATTAATGTTTATTCGTTTCAGGACAAACGAACATCGCATATTGTTTAATAATAAATTTATGCCAAAAAAATATAAAAAATCAGGTTTATTTTAGTTTTGCCAATCATTTGTATAAAAAATCAAAATTTTCCGAAAATTTGAGAAAATTTAATAAATATTTTTGTCTTTTTTTTGTAAAAACGATTCAAATAGAAAAAAGTGGTATCTATAAAATACTCGTTTCTTCTACTATTAACGCACGCGTCCATGCTAAAAAACGAGCATCTTGCACTGTAAAAAGTGATAGTAAATTTAAAGCAGTTATCCTTGTGAGGAAATACAGAATTATACTATCTGATATAAGCAAATTTACAAAAAAATGTAATAATGCTTAATTTTTCATGTTATTTGTAAATTAAACCACAGGTTAGGTTGTAATATCCCTTAAATAATACAGGATGTGCTTGTAACAATAGGTCGAATTCACAGTAACATTAAAAAACACAGAACCACTGTAAAAAAAGCTGTAAAACACGAAGGTAATACAGTCAAACGCTTTAAATTTACTTTAAAAATTAAGGTATTTTTACAATCGCTATTTAAAAATACAGGTAGGCTTTAAATTTACTATAACAATTGCTGGCAATAAATCGCCTAAAATAATTGATGGACATGTTTTAGAGTGTGCGGCGAGTTTTTTAATAGATAACGTCTATAATGAAACTAGTATTTTAATACACTTTACAGGGTGCCATGCCAAAATTTAATTCTACAAAAATACAAAACAAAGTTTCTATAAAGGTTGGTCCAGAAATAAGCCCTAAGGGAGCTACGGCCCTTCGAAGATGACATATAGAGTCTAGAACAAAAAAAAGCATCAATAAAATTTTAATGCTACAGGTTGATTCTTCATTTAAAACTGAGCAAAAACTATCTTGACCAAAACACCTAAATATAATATTAAAGTAATAATAGCCTTTTAAAAAGTAACGTGTTTGGTGGCACAAAATGTTACTTCCTCTTAATTGCATTTTTTTTAAACGGTTGCTCCTACAGTGTTACACTATGACATTTTTTATCTATTTTTACCTAAGGAATTCATATGTTTTACAAAAATCCAAAAAAACTACAGATAAAAAAGTTTGGGGCAAATATGTGTTAAGTCTAATACATTTTTCCGTCCAGGGACGCCTCTGGATAAATTCAAAAAATAAATTAACATAAAATTATTGCCCTTATTAATACTAGTATACATGCAAAAGCTCGTCGCTCTATCTTAAAGGGTACCAGAGTTATTAATTAAAAACCTTATTTTTATTACAATTTTAAAGGGCCGCAGCTCCCTTGGGGCTCATTTGCGGATCAACCTTTATAGGAACTTTGATATTTTTGGATGCAGAATCACCTCAAAATTTTGGCATGGCAGTTATTGATCACCCAGTATGTATGTAAAACCGAAAAATATAAAAAAATTCTTTTACTTATACTAACCGCATAAACTTTTAAGTGCTTATATTATCATTTTGGTTTGTGTTTATCTTTGTCAAAGATTTTTCGATGTACAATAAAATGATAAAATAACACTGAGGTTAGATGTAACTATTGCCTACCTTTTAATCAAGAAAGAACCACATCGTAGGTGGCCGATACAATTCTTAACATGTGGGTGTTTTTTTTTTCAGCTTGAACTCAGAGATAATTATCAAGATCTCTTTTCTCTAGATGTATCTTAGTCGAATAAACTTAAATTAATTACATGGGCTTTTCAGAAAGTTTAAAGCCACTCAAAATGGTTTCATTGGGAAATAATATTTATTATTAAAAAAAAACTTAGGGGCATGTAGCGTTATATAACGCTCTTTATTATTTAAAAAAATATAAAAAAGTTTTTTTTCGCAAAAATTTTTGGCAGATGGCGTTATTTATAGGGGGGTGAGAAGTCCTAGCGTTACGAAACATAATATAACATATTATGTATTATTTGATTTTTTTTATAATATATAACTATTAGTATTTTAGAAACCAATGAATAGAAGAGATATGTCCAAAAAGTTCCGTATGGAGAAAATGATTATGTTTATTTTGTGGGGTGTTCTATTCGTTTTACTTAAACTAAATAATCATACCACTTTTCAAGGCCTTTTTTTCTTTAGTAGGAAATTACCTGAAACAAAAGAAAGATGATATTAATAAAACAATATTATATTCTGAATATAGACAATATTAATGTTAGCAAGACATCAAAATATAAACAATTAAAACCGTTTTTCTATACCCTTAGCCTAAAGAATTTTCAACAGTAATATCACAGGAGGTAATGAAATTTTCGATAATTTTATTATTATAAACAAAAAAATTACTTTAGAGCAAAATTATTTTATGAGGCCATAATAAATTTTTCTGAAAATTTTACTGCCTCAAGTGGTATTTGACTTGACTATTTTACAAACCATCTAGCAAGAAAAAGCATTTTTTAAACAAATTTTTATTACATGCACGTTTGTGTTAAGTTATTTAGTTTTGCGTATCAAGCCATTTTTTTGAAATTTAAAAAAACGCGCGCTAAATAAAATTGCTATGAACTCTGACGCAAACGAAAGAGTTCTGTCAAAAGTTGATTTGTGGTTTTCAAGATAAATAACTGTTAAAATTTAATATTTAATGTGAAAAGTGACAAAATAAGCTTATTAATTGTTTGCATTAGCTAAGAAAAATGAAAAAGTATGGATTCACACTTGTCAAATTCTTAGAGAAAGATATTTTTTCCTAAATTAACTTGGCCTTCATATTTTTAAAAATTGATCAAGATATCCGTGGTTTTGATAATTTCACACGTGAAATTATCAGTGTAATTCGAATCTGATTGTTTGAAAGTCAAAAAATAGAGATTTGATTTTATAAGTTTGTAAAATAACCACTTTAATTTTTTTTATAAATAACAGAAATAAAACACATGTAAATAGGGAAAAGTATATTCAGATTCATACCTATTGTGACAAGGCACATTGATGCATCCTTCATATTTTATTAGGTACATTTTCTTCAATTCTTAAATAGACATTAAAAAGTATTTCTATTAAATTTATACAGATAAAGGATGACTTATCTTATTTAAGCTTGCATTTGCAAGAAAAGTTATACATAAATCCACATCAAAGTAAGATTAAGGACCATTATTTTTACAAAGAATACATGTGAAGGTAAACAAAACAGTCCCAATCTGTAAAATTACAGTTCTGTGTATAAATAATGATTTCTTTTATATCTAGAACTTAAAACCTTCATTTGACCTGCCACATATCTGAAAACATTAAGGAAAAAAATGAAAAGAGGAAAAAAGAAAAGATTATATCGAGCAAATAATAAGAATAATAATATAAATTTAAATTTAATTATAGCAAATTTAATTCCGAAGTCCTGAGTCTAAATTATTGGCACGTGGCACCTTTTGATTTCGGCTGTTACATATTAGGGATAAAGTGACTAGTATTAAATTTAAATCCAAAAAAATAATTTCCCTGGAGGAACAGGGCGCACGACTTTTGTTTTCAAACCCACCCTATAATTTTCGATAATCTTACCTACTCTAACTCAGGAGTTTAGCGGATATAAATAACAATCCATTCAGTGTAACTATTGCTTCGCAACTTATCGTAAACTAATATAAGTTTTATTTCTCTGAAAAATACATAGTTTTCTATATGAATTTCATAATTAAACCATTACGAAAGTCAAATGGGATCCAGAACACGGTCGAAAGTTGAAGCTTTTATATAAAAAATTGGCATTTTCAATTTCCTACGAAGTTTTTAGTCGTTTTAGTCGTAGTTTATGAGATAACTTGCTTGTTTCAGGATAATATTTGCACTTTAAGACAAAAATTTAAAATTTTATACACTGTAAACTTAAAGATCAAAATATACTGACGATCCGCGTATTCTGAGTCCAGTTGTTAAACAATTGAAATACCAGGCCATCAGATGCTTTCATATATAACAATATTGTAAGACTAATATCGTTTTATAATGGATAATGACTTGTCTCTATTCAACTCACAAAAATAATATATTCCCTTCTCACTCCAAACAATAATATTTTTGTTTTAAGTCACTTCCACTCATAGAAGTTTTATATGGCACACTCATTATGTTACATTATAAGTAAACAAATTTTACAAGAAAATATTTTTCCAAAGTCGAACTAAAAGTAAATAACGGCGAACCGTGTTACGTTACATTACATTACATTACATTTTGTTTAATCTCGAACTACTCTACTTAATTAAGCATCCCCTAAGTTCAGGACTTGTGTGGGCTAGTAGTAGAGGGAACCACCGGCTTTAATTGACTTTCGAACCAATTTATAGGGAGTGTCCGTTTCACTTACGCCTTAGCCAAATTTCAATTATTAATTAACTGAAAAAAGGCAAGTCGGCGCGCCGGTGAGAATCGAACTCACACTATTTTGGGTAGTAAACTCGTCAAGTACGACGCGGTAGTCCACTACACCAATCGTCCCATGTTACGTTACTCGTGCTAGCTATGTAATATAAAGCATGTACGAAGAGTGGCTGGCCACTGTTGTGAGCTTTAGGAGATTTCAAAAGGGCAGTTTTGTGTACAAGTTACGATAGGGCTCTGTCATATATTAACGTTTAATGCTCGGATATTTCCAATATAATACTTGTACATCAAAGAAATAACATTGTTTCATGCTCTAAAGGACTTTTTAATATCGAAACGCCGGTGCCCCGGACTCGGGGCGAACGTCTGACAACCCCTGGTTGTATTAATTTTTCAAACAATAAAAACAACACGAAAGAAATTAATAAACGTACAAAAGGATAAAGTTCAATATTGTTTGTTCAATGAACAATTATTTATTGGTATTAAGCCACATTTAGGTTTTAATATTGCTTATTAAAAACAATATAAAAATATTTAATGTTTGCTGACTTTAAAACGTATTCTGAAAAACAACAAAACTATGATTGGAAAAGTATTTTTTTAGAACCATGGCAAGTTTAAAGAATGGTCGAAGCAAACCAATTGGTAGAAAGGGGTCTGGGCTATATATAATCATTAAAAGCCAAATCGCAGTAAATCGTTTTTGGAATACTTTTAAAAAGTTTTTTTTTACACTGTTTCTTTTCAATTTTGGTATAATTTGAGAATTTATATAACTATTGTAGTTTTGTCCTCCAAATCAGTTGGTTAAAACTGCAAGAAAATATTTTTGTATTAGAACTTTTTTCGTAAACAAAAATAGATAGCCAAATTCTGTGAACGGATTCTGATTCTATAGAAAAATATAACTAGAATAGTTATAAAAACTTACAAACTATACCTAAAATTTTAAAGGAATACAAACGTAATCGCCCTGAACCGATTTTTTTACAGTATCTTCCGAAAACAATCTGCTGCAATTTACTGTGAATGGTTGTAAATAAAATAGACCCCGATTTACTAATACCCCGTGGTTGTTGGCTTTGACAATTGTTTGAAACTTAAATTGGTTTCGGGACTACCGTGCACAGTTAAAATTAATAACAGGTAAAAATTGGCATATTCGTCAAGATAAAAAATAAACGTTGGTTAATTTTTTTTGTATTTAATAAATATGGGACGACAAAAAAAAACGGGTATAAATTCGTGTAATAAATTAGAATATAATAGTCTACATGGTAATTTAAACTTTGTTTTGATTAAAATACAAAAACGCTACTCGTTTTTTGTAATAAATTATCGCGTATTGAGGCAAAAATACGCCAGAACTGCCCCTTCGCATGACATGTGATAAGGAAATGCCGAAAACCTAAACCTATTAATAGAAAGACAAAAGGGAAAAACTATATCTAAAGCTATTAATATTAACCATTGGTTACTTATTTTTTAGAGAAGGGAAGGAATTTTACCGAATTACAACAAGAAACATATTGGCTACATTTTGGTCCATTGTTGCTAGGCAACTTTATGTTCAGTACACATGTTACGTCCTTTTGTGTCTTTTTGTAAGCCTCGCAACATACTTCGCAAAACATGCTTTGCAGTCTCATCTACTAAAGACATTTTTTCTGACCACTGGTTTCCATAGATACCAAAACTTTAACCATATAACGAAAATATGTCCCAAATTAAATTATAATATATTTCTATATGTATATCCCATATTGTATTCTTAAAAAATATATAAACGGTTCCATGCATTATGTATAGTTAACCATATTTCTGTTTGTTTTCCTTCATTTTCACCGTTATCGAAAAACACGAATATTAACATGGAATTACATTTGCATTAATATTCGTTAGTTGAAATTTAGATAAAGAAGTTTTCATGCTCTTCGCAGTTTTAATATAAAGGTATATGGGAAATTAGACTGCAACTTTTGGCCACAACACGGTAAGTTTTTAAGGTTAGTATAGGTAATAAATACTTAAATTTATTCAAACTTTATATTTCTTATTCCTTCTTCTTCTCTTCTTCTTCTTTATTAGTTTTGAAGATGGCACATTAACCATAACCTCAAAAAATAATAGTTATTTATGGTACTAATGGGTAAAGTAAGATATTGACCATGAGAAAATTAACCTGAGAGGCGTCAGCCAAGCAGGTTAATTTTCGACAGGGCAATATCGGTTTACCCATGAGTGCCATACAAGGTTTTATCCAATAAATAGCTTAGGAATCCATATTTTTATTAAAAATTTTACTGACATTTTCAAGAAAATAATTTGACAAGTGACAGTTGAGTGGGTAAAATAAATAATTATCCACTCAATAAAGTAAAAGCCACGAGGGGGTTATTATTGAGTTTATCTATTTAAAATAAAGCTGGTAATTGTTTTATTATCTGTATGTATTGGACAGAACAATTTTATCAACCTCAACAACTCAAATTATACGTATACTTTTAAATACACGGAAAGAAATTAGTGGGCTCTGCGCTATACATTATAAGATATTTGGTAACAGTGGCAAATTATAGTGATTTAAGCTATAGATTATAAGGGACACAATAACTAATAATGTTAAAAATAAATTGGAAACGATTATATATATTACAGACACGATTATATTTATTACAGGCACTATTATAAATTTACAGAAATTTTATTATATTATAAAAATTATTAGCACGGACAATAATTAAATCTATTTAAGCTATAAATGCCATACTATTTGTTATATTTTATTATTCACTAAACAATTAAAGTATTTCATATAAATTTTTACACTGACTGCCATAATTGTAAGAGAAAGCCTTGTATTTATATAATAAGCGATTATAATTTGCTTGGTATGTGTGTTATAGCGCTCCTAGCTATAATTTTTTTTTTCCGTGTATACAGAATACTTAATTTTCATCTGGGACCCAAAAAACTGTCTAATTTCAAATATCAAAATGTCCGACTGTAATCTCTTTTTACATCAGAATAATCATCCAATTAACAGATTTTCAGAAAAAATTAAATCTGTTTTGAAAAAAATAAGGAAATTTCAAAATATTAAAAACAAAATAGTATATTACATAACTAGTGTGGAAAGTGACATATTTCACGCGAGTGGGAAGGTTTACGAACGGGCCGTCACGAGTGTAAAAAATACACTTTCCATCGAGTTATGTACACTATTTTTCCTACGATCCAAACAAAAAAAAAAGTTTAAACTTCTTCATTTAATATTTTCTAATTTTTATTACTTATTCCTATAATTTTTGAGAAAAGCTAAACACAAAATAGAATACAAATTTATATATGTATGTCAACAGAAAATATGTTTTTTATTTACATTTAGTTTTCTTGGTTTCATATTTAATACAACATATTATGCTCAACACTGTTTAATGGGTTGCCTAACCGCAAGCATCTTTTAAATTAAGGAAAATTTGACAGTTTACTAATTAAATTTGATTTTTGTGGATATGATACCATAAAAGACTAAAATTTTACAATGTTTTACATTTCATGAGGAAATATTGATGTTTTTTTATAAAATGTAAGGTAACTTAATCACAAATTAAGTAATTTTTATAAAATGTAAGGTAACTAAATCACAAATTAAGTAATTTTTATAAAATCTAGACATTAATAAAACAAAGTTATATTGACCTGTGTCAAAATAGTAAGGTTATAACTATAGTTTTTATTTTTGACATGAAAAACAGAAATATTTGGATTGAAAAACATAAAAGACATAAAAAAAGTCTGTAATGAAAGGTGGAATATGGCATATAAAACGAGGTGAGTAAAATTCGTAGAATTTACAACGTAAATATCTAAACAAAATTAGGAAAACCTACATACATATATATCAAACTAGGGTGATATGAAAATACCACACAAGGGTGATATAAGGCGTTTTCTAAAGAACAACAGAGTGTGGTAAATGTCATTTTCATAGGGGATCGTAGGAAAAATGCTTTTAACTGCGAATAGTATACATTATCGAATACGAAGCATTTAATTTTTACAAATTGTAATTTTTTTGGCAATTTCACCCTTATCAACACGAATGCGTGTCAGGCGAATAACAAACAGGTCACTGGTTCAATTTTGATAAGCTGCGGATTTTATTAATGAGATCCGACTTTACACGTCGTATTTTTTATATTTAATTATGTGTATCACGATAACAAACGATAACAGTAGGTACCAGATTTATGTATTTTTAAGGGAGCATCTATAAACTACTTTTTTTTTAATGAGGGTACTTTTCTGTTTGTCATTTTTACGTTTTCTTTTACGTGTTGGCTTTTTGGCAAATAACTTTTACCTCAAGAAGTTATTTCAGACCAATGTTTATGAAGGTATCATCTTTTTGTTTGTTTGTTTACAAAAACGTACGATACTGCTTCTGGTGTAAACATAAGTATCGCTAGTTTTGACCTTCTGGTGACCAGAGCGATGTTGCGTAATTTTCACTTTATCATTATGATAAAGTAAATAATACATTAAAATTAAAAAAAAAAACTACTATACTACGACACTATAATTATGTTTAATAATGTAATATAATTAAATTTATTAAAATTAAACTAGTAGTTCATATAAAACTCAAATAAAACTAATATTTCGTAAAATTTACAATAAAATATCTAAAGCAGGTGTTGCAACCGGCAACACTGTATTGCTTGACAAAGTTTACGATATTAGACTGTGAGTTTATATATTCTTTCTCTCTCTTTACGCGTACCAAGAGTAAACAATAGTCACTCCCCACCAGCCCCTCGCCGTAGTTGGTTCAGGCTTCAAACAAAGCATACGGTAGATTTCATCATGTTCATTCTTGAGGTAAAAGTTCTTAGCTTTTTGGTTTGGCTTAACTCAAATGTTAACACGTTAAAAAACGGCGTCATTTTCTTTTCTTTCCTTTAATCTGTTAAGCTAGTTTTGATGAAATTCAGGTTTTTAGTAAGAGAAAATTAACCAGTCGAACCTCTGATATTTTTTCAGCGCATTTGATGGACAATTTCGTATTGGTAAAAACTTGAACCAAAATTGAATACTGTAAGAATTCAAGAAAAGGAATGCAATTGAACGGACAGAATGGAACGGAAAATAAGTTTAATCCACAAAAATCATTATAATTTCGTTGATTTTAAACAATGTTTCAATTTTCTTTAATACGTTGTGTCACGCGTGGTCATGAAGGAAAAAATCTGACATAATTTTGATGCTAACGGTATATAAACATATATAAAAGTCCATATGTATTTATATTGAATATTTTATGTTATAAAAGCATTCATCTATTTGGTATGTACATAATTTTTACATTTGGTAAAAAGCGTGGAGATTGAAATTCCGTTGAATCATTTTAGGGTGTAAAGAAATACATAAAAGTCAAGAAAAAAAATGCATAAAAAACATCCCCACGGACCGGATCAAATATAATATGTGCATTGTAGAAATAGAAAACGCAAAAAGCAAAATAATGTTAGGGTTATAGAGACCCTATATAATTTTGATACTTTTCTGTAACAAAGAGATGACGGCTAAACTAAGGACTTATTTATTTAAACGTAAGCATGCCTGCCATATTGTAAATTAAATGCAATTTTCCAAAAACAAAATTCTTACTGGAACAAGCATTTTTGGTAGTAATATTTTGTTATATCCCTCTGGTGTAATATGTACCTGTACAAAAATGTTACCATCTAAAGTTTATTTTTTTAAGGTTTTAAGGTATAGTTATTTTAAATTTGCCGCTAAATACTCCACAAAGTTCGATTTACACTGAAGCATGTGACTTGTTTTGAATGTCAACATAACCAAAATTTATAATTTTTATTTAATAACTTTGTTTTTATAATGTTTTGATGTAAAAAAAGCGAATTGATAAAGCTGTTGCTAAAAACACTTTTGTATTCCTGTAGAAACAAAATTTGCTTATAAAATCACTTTTATTTCAATAATTTAGAGAAATAAACCATTGTTTTGTTCTCGTTAATGGCACGTCAACGTTTTACGGTTGTGTAAATTGGGCCTAGTCATTTCGCTTACGACGCATGCGTATCTTACGTTGCTATGGTAATTTCGAGATTGTTTACAAGCAGGAAGGTTTAAAATAACTATACCTTAAAAAAATAAACTTTAAACATGGCAATAGATCTATGGCTTCAGAAACAAAATATTGTGAAGAAAGAGCTAAAACTTTTAGTTTTTTAAGGCAGCCATGTTCTTCTCACATGCAAGCAGGTTATGTGCAGAAACTTTTCTAATAAGAACAAAAATATTTTAATTTTAATAAAAATTCTAAAAATATTAATTAAATATTCTATCAATCAATTTTGTATGATTCAGAATTTACAATTCCGGTAAAATAAAAGGAAATAAATCTCTCTTCGTACTGAAAAAACTGTTTTAAAGGAGCTCTTATATTATCACAAAAACTCCTTATAATGCATACGCTATAAATGTATTTGTTTTTGAATAATAAAATCGCTTTTTGGTATCACGTGATTACATTAAAATATCATCGGATATAAATTTGAGAAAAGTGGCCTTTTGTTCCCATGGCTATAAAGTGCGGTATAAAAAATAACCCACGAAACAATAAAAGTTACCTATTAAGCGCACGATTTGCCGCAATATAAAAATACGGGACACATAAAAGACAATTTAAGAAATGTATTTCTTTAAATCAATTACGGAATATTTCTAAACATCTTTGGTTTATAAATAAAAAGTTAAATTTATTATGAACACTAAAACAACAGAAATAGATACTTTTTTATTGGTCAATAATATTTATTGTTATTGTTTTTAAATCAAAATGGTTAGTAAATTTAATACTGACGTTTTTTTATTGTTTAAAAAACGATTAACTGTTGGAAGCACCTACAATGCCATAAAAACACCTATAATTCCTCAAAAATAAGAATACGAAAATAAATTATACTAAAGTAACAGGAAAGATGTTGCAGCTTAAAAATATTGTTCAACATTACATTTATTCTTTTTACAGATGTTTAAAAAACCTTTAATTTATTTAAATTCTAAGCGTTAATATTTTCTAATTAATAATTATTTTTATAGATATAGATTATTTTAATTACAATTTATTGTATTCTTTAGTTATTTTTAGAGACCTTTTAGTATTTTTATTATTTTTTGTAAATATTTCCTATATTATATGTAATTATTAGTCTCTTCTTGTATTTCTCTTAAGTTGAAAGAGTTTTTTTATAAAGTAAATTTAAAAATTATACTAAATTATTAAAGAGATACAATAAATTTGCTCAAATCAAAAGAATTCTTTGTTTTTAGAAATAAACCACTATAAGAAATAACCAAGGTTAAAGGAAAATACATTTAAAACTGAGAATACATTCTCAAGGACAAACCGATTGATCTCATCGAGAAGATCGTATAAAAAAATTTAGATTTTTATGCTTTTAGTTTATGTTTATAAATGTTTATAAATACCTTAATAAAACGTTTTCGTTCGACCTAGTGTACACGAAATAAAGAAAAATGCATGTTCACTATATATCCTCGTTAGGATATATTTCTATCGCACGAGTACATAGTGCATATTTGAATGAAATGACAACTATGCACACTCATTTATCCAAACGAGTACACATAGCCTTCATTTTGACAAAAGTCATTTGACGTTTATAAAATTTTGAAATGTCAAAATTAAACACAGGTAATTCTTTAAAATATACATTTTTAAAGAGTCTAGACTGTAGATCGAACGAAAAATGTTGTTCGCAACTCGTTTGCGACAAGTCCTTAGTGCACTCGAATGATTTTTTGACTTCGCTTTGCGTCGTCAAAAAAACTTAATTCTCGTGCACTAAGGACTAAAGTCGCTTACTCGTTACGAAAACTACTATTATAAATACGTTTATATGCATCTATGTATGCTTAGGGTGGAACTTATGTTTTTTTATTATCCTAAAATTTCTCATTTAGGTGTAACTAGAAAATTCTAAAAATTTGAGAGTAATCAAACTTTTCTAAGGGTCCTATAACTGGGCCCCTAAAATTCGTAAATTACCCATAAAAAAAATCTTTGAAAATTATCTGAAATTTTTGTAAAACTGAAAAATTTAAAGGGCTTGTAATCTTATTGTCTTCCTTTTGAGCATACAAAATTATGTGCCAAATTTCAAAATGGTCAAAAGATTCTAACGTGCCGTGCCGTGCCGAAAATCTGCCAAAGTTGCCCCTAACACTAAAATTCACGTCAAACGGTAAACAAATATTTTAAAAGTGTATCATATAGGACTGAATTTATTTTTATTTAATGCATTCTAATATTTATGTATAATATTAAAACAAAACGAGCTAAACGCCGAATAAGAGCTCCTAAATAAGCCACTCTGAGGAGCCCTTATTTGGTGCTTAGCTCGTTTTATTTTAGTAAAATCCTTTTAATATTATGAATAATTATTAATGTCATTAAATATAAATAAATTTAATTCGACCTGATACATTTTTAAAATGTTAGTTTACTGTATGACACATTTATGGTAGAAATTCGTAAATTTTAGTGTTAGGGGCAACTTTGGCGGATTTTTGGCACGGGTTAGAATCTTTTCAACATTTTGAAATTTGGCACATAATTTTGTATGCTTAAAAGGAAAAAAATAAGATGAAAAGCCCTTTAAATTTTTCACTTACAAAAAAATTACAGACAATTTTCAACGACTTTTTACGACATAAAGGTTATTTTACTAACTTCAGTCCAAATTAGTAGAGAAATTTGATATTCTCATATTTCCGGAATTTTCGAGTTATAATTAAATGAAAGTTTTTAGATAAAAAAAATATATAGGGTCCACCCTAATGTATGCTACACTGTGGGTACTATCCACCGTAATTATTTTTTTAATTTTAAGGTTAAAATAATACAAAAGTAGGTTACTTTTTTGTATTAATTAGACTTCAGCTGAAGTCTAGTAAAGTGATGTTTCAGGGGTGAAAATGATGGTAATTAAACGTTTTTAATTTAATGTAAATATTGTTTTTGCTTTAACGAAGTTTGAATTCGAACTAGGAAAGCTTACATTATTTTTTTTTCTTTTACAGATAAAATACCTCTTATGCAACGTCTATTAATTTTGTCTAAATATAACTTTCAGAAAAAAAACTAATCAAATTTTTAAATTAACTTAAAAGTTAAAAAATTAAATTAAAAACAACCAAACATTTAGAATTTAAAACGAGGAAAAAAAATTATATTTCAAGCTCTTTAAATTTTTCACTTGTACAAAAGTTCCAGACAATTTTCAACAATTTTTTACGGTTTATGGGTGAGTTTTAGGGACCCAATTAGGACCCTTAGAGAAGTTTGATCACTCTCATATTTCCAGAATTTAGTTACACCTAAATTTATAAATGATAATTTTAAGATAAATTAAAAATATAAGGTCCACCCTAGTATAGGGGAACGTTCAAGTATTACGTAACGCAAAATTTTGGCTTTTTTGACCCCCACCCCCCATGTAACGCGGCGTAACATTTTAAACTACGTAACATTTTTTTTACAAAAATAAAGGTTTAAACCGGTTTTTAACCGGTTATTGCTTCCGTGTTTTAACCAAAAACCGGTCTGAGTTAATTTTCGCAACCGGTTAACCGAAAACCAGTTATTGCCTATGGTTTTCCATGTCTATTTTTTTTTTGTTTAGAAGATTTAGTGAATTCCGTGTAATTTAAAGATTTAAAGCCCTTTAAATTTCTTATTTATACAAAAATTACAGAAAATTTTTTACAATTTATGGGTAATTTTACGAATTTTAGGGGCCCGACGGACCCTTAGAGAAGTTTGATCACTCTCATATTTTCAGAATTTTCAAGTTACACCTAAATGAAAATTTAAGATAATAAAAAAATATAAGGTCCACCCTAATACTATACAAGTTAAAGCAATTCACTAAAAACGTCATTTTAGTTGCCTCATTAAGGCTGTGTTAGATTCTTAATTAGTTACTTTTCATTAATGTTAGTTAAATCGTAATTAAGAAAAGTTAACTTATGTTAATTTTACATTATAATACGTAACAAGCTGACTGACAACCAGATCTCTTAATTTTGTAATTCATGTACGACGTGTCGTTAAAAATGGTTTTTAAACTACTTACCATTACCATTACCAGTACCATTACCATAACCATTAATTTTCATTGCATATCATTATTTACCATTACCATGGTTTTTAAACTACTTACCATTTAAAATTTAGGAGAAAAGGTAAAACATTAACGTTAAAATAGTTTTTTCTATGATTTTTTTTTGTTTAGTAAATAAGTGATTACTCACAGAGGGCGTAATATTGACCAAAGTCACGGTTAGGGAATTGTTGATTCTAGAAATGTATGCTGCCACTTGTTTTCGTGGTCGTAGAAAAAGTATAGTACATTACTCGAGTTGTAAAGCATTTGCGCACTTTAATATCCAATATCCCAAACTGTGAGATCTTATATGAGCAAATTTGCCCATACAAAATAAATTATTGCATTATCTTGTCAACCAATATCACCAGATACCGGAGTTTTGGTATTTATTTACCCGGGGCTCGCAAAATTTACAATGTAAAGTAATGTAATGGTAAAATAGTCGTCATAAAATTCTAACTGGTAAACAAATACTAAAAGTCCGGCCTCTGAATATCACTTAATACGATCATTGAAAGATAAATAAAATTTATGACTAACATTTTTCTAATTTTGATTGATTAAAAATTCCTTTCTTACAAAAAAAAATGATAAATGTTATTTTGTCATTTTGTAAATTTGTATAAAAATATTAATATAGTAATATTTCTTTTATAAAAAACTCCAACCACCCCATAAATGCGATAAATGGCTTTTCTGCTATGATGAAAAAATAATTAAAAGTCACAATAATAATAACGTAATATTATTAAATTTCTGTTCACGTAGAGAGACTAATTACTAGATATAAATTCAATTTAGATACAAAAAAAGGCATTTAAAAATGTTTACGTTTTCCAAAGAGGGATCCAGTTTTTAATTTCCGTCGTGATAATTACATAGATTAGGAAAAACGAAATGTGATGCTTATTTACGACATAAAAAAGCCTTATTGGTTTGGAACTGAATTTTTTTTTAATATTGCACATAGGATGGAACGATGGAAATATGAAAAGATGGACCGAACGATGGAACAATGGACTGTTTCATAAAAATGTACCTAAACACTATTTTGCACTACTGCAAATTATCGTATTTAATACACATCTGGGGGTGTATTTGCAAGAATATATTTTTTTTAATTTTAGCAATTTAAATCTTTAAAAAGAACCTTTTTAATTTATAATTTGATTTTAATTTATTTTGACACAATTAATTAATGTTTGACATTTCTAATTTTTGAAATAAAAAATAATTTTATCCGTAAAATTTTATTAATACTGCATGAAAATAACTAACCTAATAAGGTTTAATAATTACCATAAGTTTGCAATTTATTTTATCTTTTTTGTTATAATATTACAATTAAGTTGTGATAATTTCACAATGTTAGAGAACTGTTGTTTTTGATTTCGTATATTTGAATGAACGGGCAAAATAACCCGTCGTTATGGTTACGCCTTGATTTTTATTCGTTAAAATCCGACATTATGGTACTTAAAAAAATAGTCAGTGTAATTTGTAATTGTTAAAGAGCTACTGATTATTATAGTCAACAGAAATATCCATAGTTTTTTTTTTTTTTTGGGAGGGGGAAAACCTTCAGAAGGCACTGTCTGGCCCCCCAGACAGTAGTGCGGGATTCTTACCTCGCTAAAAACCCCCTCCTCTCTTTCGCTTCCGACCGGAACCACCGTACAGGTATACCATCGGCCGGTTGCTTGTCTTAAAAACGTAATTTTTATCCACCTAGTCTTTGTCGTTCATTTCTCTCCTTTTCCGTACATGACATGACTTTCCTAATAAATGTCTCAATATTTTTCCAGTCTTGGGCACTCTGCAGCATATTTTCCACCAAATTCTCGCATGTTAGGACTTCTTGAGACATGTAGATTTCTTGCCTGTATACTTCCCATCTTTGGCAGTCAAACATGGTATGCTCCACAGTATCCTCTTCTTCACAATATATGCAGTTTCCACTTTCTGCTGCTCCAAATCTATTAAATATCCATAGTTTGTTTGTTTGTTTGTTTGTTTTTAACCTCGTACTATTCTGCTTAATTAAGCATCCCCTAAGTCCAGGACTTGTGTGGGCTAGTAGTAGAGGGAACCACCGGCTTTAATTGACTTTCGAACCAATATATCTAGGGAGTACGCCTTCGCCAAATTTCAATTATTAATTAACTGAAAAAGGCAATCGGCGCCAGTGAGGTTTGAACTCACGATCATTAGATCAGTGTCAGGCTATATCGATGCCATTGACCGCTGAGCTAAATCTCCCATGTACTTTAGCACATTTACTCTTCACTAAAACTTTATTTGAGAAATAATTCTCTTTTCTGGTGTGAGTACCTAGATGTGATGTGGGTTTTTTGTTCGAATGTTGGCAAACATTTCTCTTGGTTGACGGTTAACGTCACCCATATATTGCTGACGAGTATATCATAAACGGGTAGCTTTTTGATTTGTTAAGTTTCACTGGGCTGTAAATGAACAAAAAGATAACGCTTTGTTGAAGAAATTGCATAGCAAAATTATCAGTAACATGTAACTTACAGGTTTAGATATAATATTTACATATTTATCAAATACGTTTGTTTTTAATAGAATAATTTATAAACTAAACTTACTAAAGGATTTCATTCCTTTTATTTCTTTTAATTTTGAGAAAATAGCCTTTCCTCATTTTAAGGAATTGAATAACTTGTATTAGTGTTATTTATTTTCGAGATGTAGTCAATAGGGCAATAGACTGTCGTTTTACTTCATCTGAGACCACTTACTTGCCCCTTCAAGGTCATTCAAAGACCATTTTTGTAGTGGCATATCTTTTTTGATAACTTCAACTGTGTATAAAATAAAGATTTTGTTTGACGTTTATTAATTAATTTCAATTTTGAGGTTATATCTATTGACAATTGTAATTGTAACTCTAACTCTGCAAATAAAGTGGAACACTAAAAAATTACAATTTTTCTAATCACTATATTTTAAAGACAGATAACCCGTTTTGATGGATTTTTCTTTTAGCCAAAAGCATGGTATTTTGGCTTTATTTTGCAGTGATAAGATTAAAAAAAAAATAATTATTTATACAGGGTGCACCGCAATAAGCGAAAGTATGTTTTCTTAGGTAATGTTGTCGCATGTCCTGTTTTTGCATCAATTATTTTTAAAATTTGTTTTTTTATGTTTACTATTACTAAAATGAAACGTTTTCAAAGTTGTTGTATTTTTATTTCATCTATTCATAATTCGTGAAATATAGGGTTAAGTTGCGCGTAAGTGCGCTCCCAGTGAGCGCCACTATTGACATTTATCAAATGTCATTTGTCAGTCAATAGACAACTGTAAATATTCGGTTTGTAATCCAACTAAAAAAAATGGTTTTTGTCTGAACTAAAAATACAGAGATGCCGTACAAATAATTGTAAAAATTACAATCCTTAACGTGTTAACCTGTGATCAAGCATTATTAAGTAATTTTCACATTTTTTGTAATACTATACGAAACACAGTAGAGACTGGATATTCCAGATCTTCGGTAATCCGAATGATGCGGTAATCCGAACGATAAAATTCGGACTAAAGTACCACATTGTAGTCAGAATTTTATGGTTTGTGACTTGAACCAAGGGGTCCTTTAAGTAAGGGACATCTGGCTTAACCTAATGTACACATGTATAACAACTACAAAACAACAAATATAAATTGTTTTCTCCAGGTGTCTTAAAGAATGTTGATAACGGAGACTATCGGACCCAGAGGTGACCTCGTCAGACTATAAAATTAGCGAAATCCGCAAAAAAATAAGTTTCTTATAAGAAAATATGCTAGGTCTGTTGTACGAAACTCCCTATTTTTGGATTATTGGATTAGCAGCAACAACAGTAAAATCCATTGTAAGTAAAGATCCTTCTTTTGGCATTATTTGTGAGTTTTTTAAAATAAATTAAAAAAACAATCAATATTTGAAAGAAAATAAAAGCTAGTGCAACATTACTACATTAATAACGTTTCTCTTTTTTCTTAAAAGTGAAGCTGTTTATGACAAGATATGCAATACAACAGAAAGAACATAAATTAACTGTTTACCAGAATAGTATAATTACTTTAATTAAATAGGAAATATGTTGTCCAATTCTCGGATCAGTTAATTTCTTAAAAGCATTTGATGTGACAGATATGTCTTTTAATTGTTCTACTAAGATTGTAGCACTTTCATCACACTTTTAATGCTAAAACATTAAAAGTTTGTTGCCAAATTGAAATTCTAGTTATAAACAAAGCTGAAACTGTGTGTGGCTTCGTTTGGTACGCTGAATAAAGGGCTATGAAAATGTAAAACTTCTTATCTCATTATTTATTAATATCTGCAAAATAATTCTCGACTAGGAAGATCAAAGAAACCATTGTTATTTAAATTTGACCAATTATACTTGCATATGGCATTATAATTTTCATAGAAAATGGCCGGCCGTATAGTCTGTAGCCATGAGAGAGTGCATTTTCTTGTCCAGATAGCATAAAAACAAATCTTATCAGCTTTTTTGTTTATTGGATGGGTAATAGACCGGTTTTTACCATTCTTTTCATTTGGGATACGTTCCACACGAAAAGAGATATCTCACGAAAAGGTTAATTTTACAGAAGACTAAGCACCGGGGGGCAGGTTAAGCCTTTGGTTGCTCCGGATTGTTAATCCTCACTACTAACTACCTAAAGTAGGGCAAGATGCAACCGATGCTAAAACTACCAACTTCGGTGACTTTCCCTAGCAATAATTCCATAGGATAAATACTGAAAATTACTGTAAAAAATTACTGAATCTCTGCAAAAAGCACAGACCTATATTTTTCTGGATTTTTTTAGTATAAATAGGTCAAAAACTAAATATTAATACCCCTATTTTACGCAAAACAGTATTTATAATGCGTGGCGCACGATTTTGTTTTATTTTGTGTTATTTAATTGAATTAACAAAAATGTCACTAATAATTAATAAATAGGAGACATGTAGATATCTACGAGTGAGTTTTTAAGCTATTGAATAACAGCCAATTTTCTTAAGTAATTTATAAACTTCAAACTTTTTGCATAATATAATATTGAAAGTAAGCAGTTTGGCATAAAATTTTTATGTTCATAAGTATTCTCAACGATAAACATGTAATTACAAGCGATATGTAATTACAAGCGATATGTAGTTTCTATGTGCACATAAATATTTAAAATACATTACACCAAATTTTGTAACGCAGTAGAGAGCCACACACACCCCATGTTAAGATAGACAGCCGCACACGGACGGGTCAGATGAATTGCCTGCCTTTTAAAGCGAGGATCATGACGTTGTATGGAGCGACAATCCGACCCTGCGGAACTGCAAGCCCCGCCCAGTTTGCTCTCTGCACGATAAAGAAAAACCTCATCACTTAACAGTTCGTAGTTGTAAATCAAACAACTGCACTCATTCGTAAATACCGAACACGTTTACTTTTTTGTTGTTGTATTCTTTGCAATATTTAGTGGTTGGCGCATATACAACTATTTATTATTGTACACTCTAAAAACAAGTCCAATAATTGTTATAGTAAATTTAAAGCCTAACTGTATTTTTAAATAGCGATTGTAAAAATACCTTAATTTTTAAAGAAAATTTAAAGTTTTGACTGTATTACCTTCGTGTTTTTACAGCTTTTTTACAGTTGTTTTGTGTGTTTTTAATGTTCGACCTATTGTTACAAGCACTTTCTGTATTTTTCAAGGGATATTACAACCTAACCTGTGGTTTAACTTAAAATTTACAAATAACATGAAAAATCAAGCATTATTGCAGTTTTTTTGTAAATTTGCTTATATGAGATAGTATAATTCACTATTTCCTCACAAGGATAACTGATTTAAATTTACTTATCACTTTTTACAGTGTATACTATAACCTAAATACGTTATTAATTACGCTATTGTTTTATCAGTTTAGGTCTCTTTCTGCATGAAAAGTCATAAAAAGTCTCTGATTCGGCCGGAGTCGATTTACATGAAAGATAACTTTTTTCGCGCAGTTGGTTTTTTAACTGACGTTTTTATTAGAGAAATGGTTTTATCTTTAAAACTGTCATAAATTTTTCTCAGAGATTAACTTTTTTATTCGAGTTTATTGATCAATCATCTGAGTAACTTTTTACAGACTTTCTCTAGGTTTGGGTTTGGAATTTATAACAAATTAAACTAAATTCTGTAATAATATATTATGTACCTAGTATGCTTCAGTGTTCAAGATTCAAGTTTTTTTGCTAAGACAAAGCCGTGGCAAAAAATCAGTCAAGAACACTAAAAACAGTTTGCATATAATATTTTTTCTACTACCTTTAGGTACTAACAACTCTTGTCGCTAGAATGCGCATACCGTTAATATAAACATTTCGGTTTGTTTGTAAACAAATAGTAGGTATATTCAGGCCTGAACAATAACAATTACCAGTAACTGTTATTGTTGTCTCTGTTAGAACAAACCTGTGCGAGTAAGACAGATAAATGTATATGTTGGCTACTTTTTTACAAATGAACTCTAGAGAGAAGAATTATTAGTTCGTTGGTACTAGCTAGTAATTCAAATCATCATGATGGGTGAATTATGATGCATTATTTAAAAATATAATTTAAAAATTATTTTGACAGCTGTCAGTTTTACAAATAAGTTAAAAATTGTGTTAAAAATTATTTATTATTGACAGTTGTCAATACACAAAGATTAACAACGGTCAATAATAACTTATTAATAAACGTGTTCACTCATTTTATTGGTTTCCACGTAAATAATCACTGACAACGGTTTATAGTATAAGCTAGTACTTACTTAGGTGAAAAAAAAAATAATTTGAAAAAAAAATAAAACGTATTGGATAAAACTTTGTATGGAACACGGGAGCAAACAGATATTGCCTATGAGAAATGTAATTACCTTGCTATGGTACCAACTATAGTCGCAAGTAGTCGGTATGTCCAAGATACAGTCCATAGAATTTAAATTTTATATTGTTTATTTTCATTCCTGATTACCTAAAGAAGTCTATCAGTATTCAACATGTAAATGACCCACACAAATTATTCAAACTAAATAAACAAACCATGAAGACATGTAATGCTTCGCATTCTTTAGTATACTCTTCAGATTAATAGTATATTGCGTTTTCTCTCGATATGTTTTTCAAAGTAGGAGTTCTTTGATTTCATGTGCGCACCATTTTTTATACGATACCTCAGACGAAAGAAGGATGTATAAAATAGCCAATACAAGTATGCAGAGTTTCTTTATACCGGGTGTTTTTTTAACCTGAAACTTTCAAATATCTCGAATACTATGCATTTTAGAAAAAAAATATCGGAAAAAAATTGTTTATTTTAATGGTGGAAACAAAATGGCGTATTTATTTTTTACGGATATTTACGTTTTCAAGGTCATTTCAAGGTCAACTTTGTTTTTTTAAGTACAAACATATATTTTTTACTGTTATTTAATTCCCCTCAAAAAAATAAAAATATTTTGTAAAAACCTTTTTTTGATCGGACTTTTAGTTGCAGAGATAACACAGCCACACAAAATTAAAAAATCTCCGACGAACTTGATTAGTCAATCCCTCTGTAATTTAAGCCGCTTAATCCGAATCTGAAGTCGGAATTTAAAAGTTAGCTCCCATTTTCAACAGAACCTCAAAAAACAAACTTTTCGCAATGATACGATATGTTTTTTGAGGTTATGGTAAAAATGGGAGCTAACTTTTAAATTTAGACCTCAGATTCGGATTCAGCGGCTCAAAATACATAGGAATTGACTAGTCAAGTCCGTCGGAGATGCAACTTTTTAAATTTTGTATGGCTGTGTTATCTCTGCAACTAAAAGATTTTTTTTAAATTGCAGTAAAAAAATATATGTTTGTACTTAAAAAAACAAAGTTGACCTTGAAATGACCTTGAAAACGTAAATATCCGTAAAAAATAAATGCGCCATTTTGTTTCCACTATTAAAATAAACAAATTTTGTCCGACATTTTTTTTTTCTAAAATGCATAGCATTCGAGATATTTGAAAGTTTCAAGTTAAAAAAAACACCCGGTATACAATCGGGGTGGGGTCCGGAGGTAAAATGGGGGTAACAACCATTTTTTATTTTATTTTTTTTTGCTTTTGATTTTAATGAACCTAGGCATATAAGGGAAAGAATTATTTTGTTGGAAGCAGTTTTTTTTTTGTGGGTCGGTGTAATTTTGATCTAGGGTAATTTTTTACCATTTTGGAATTTGAAAACCAACTCCTCTATCACGTTTTTCTGTGAAGAGTCTCAAGTCACAGCCAAAGTACTTCATCAACTGCCTTCGATGGACTTTTGAACAATGACTTGCTTCAATTCAGAAAAAAAAACTTCTTTCGTATTCTAATTGATGTTAATACTTGTGAAAGCTCCCTTCAGACTACAAAAGAATGTAACTTGTCTCCATGTCAACTTATGATAATATAAGATAGACAGATGGACAGTTATTTGTTTTTTTATTTGAATTTACTTTGTATATATTGCACATAATTTTATTTTGCAACCAAAAAAAATTTATGATACGTCTTTCGACATGCATAATTCATAAAAAAAATTTTTATTTTCTTTTGTTTAAAAAAAAATTGCGTGTGGTAATCAAGAAAACTATTAGAACTTATTAGAATTCAAAAGCTCATTTTTAAATAAAACCCACACACTAACAAAAATTCAACTCCAGCTATTTTCAAAGTGCGTGAAATGATCACATGTTTAAATATTCACTGGCAGTTAGGCAATTAGATACTGCCATCTTTTAATAGAAACTCCAACTTGAAGAACACTGTTCCCAAGTAAAATCTAGGTGACCAAAAAGTTTGTGTTTCGGATATTAAAAAAATCAGGGGCTTTAATGCCAGTGTTTCCAAATGGGCACAAGGTGCAATATAGGGTTAAGTACTTAGTAGATGCTGATTAATAATATATGTAATAGAAACTTAAAACTAAAAAAACCATTTAAATGTTCACTTATTAAAAAAATGATCCTATTCTAATTGAAGTTAATACTAAGTACAAGTCTTATAAGTCTTGTGAAAGCTCCCTTTAGACTACAAAAGAACTTGTCTCCATGTCAACTGATGATAATATAAGATAGACAGATGGACGGTTGTTTATTTTATTTTTGTTTGCTGATTTAAATTTACATAGTATATTTTGGATTTTAAGCATCTACATTTAGCTGAATATTGATTTGTCGATTGATTGGAGAATAAAAAACACATATTTTTGAGAGGGGAAAACAAAGAAATTTGTGTTTATTTAAAAGAAATATTTAAAAATGTATCTTAAGAACCTAAGATGATTATTTTTAATGTAAATTTATAATAAGATTTCCGAGATATTTCTTTATTTATCTTAAAAACCTGAGGTATAACATTGGGCAACACTCAAAGTTTCAAAGTCAACAGATATATTTTTTAATTTTACATTTTATACATTTTTTATGGATTTCTTCTAAAGCTTTTAAATGAAAACAATAATGAACATAAGAAAACTGCCATTTATTGATATGGATAAATGCAGATAAGAAAACTTTGGACATACGGGGAAAGTTTTTGTAATTAAAATTTAATTGTAATTAAAATTTAATTTTAATTAACAGTCAAATATGGCATAAACTACCTTCGAGTAACGTCCCAGAACGACTATAAACCAATAAATAAATAAATAGTTAGATAATAAGGGTAATTTTAGAAGTTTTTTTTTGTGCTGATACGAATATGATATCCATTTTGGCTCTAGTTTTTGAGAACATAGGCGTAGAATAACTTCAGAAGCCTAGTTTTAGTATCCGTTATCTAAAAAACTGGTGCCAATTTGAAGAAAGTACTTGTTTTAGAAGCGACCCTAAATTACCCTATTTCCTTCCTATGACAAAAAAGATTATTACCCTTTTTTATTTTTAAATGGAGATTTAGAATTAGCGCTAATTCTATAGTGCTATAGCACGAATAAATTATTGAAAAAATCTAAAAAAAACTTAGAATAGCGCAGAAAGATAAAAAATGTGTAAATTTGTGTTTTTAGCAAAAATTTAAATGTAGGTACATTACATACATACATACACCATTTTTACAAAATTGGTAATAACTGTTTTTAACAAGTTCACATTAAAATAAGAACATCCATAACTTTGAGCCATTAATTTATTTTTTTTTCGGTCCTGCATTTAATAAAAATATTGTATTTTTTGTTTCTTTTCGGTTTTCGAGGCAGCGTTAGACGATTAATTAATCAGGGAATGTACATCATTAAAAAGTTTATGGTACGTGTTTTTGCAGTTTTTATGGTTTTTTCGTTAAGTCGATTATCTTTATAATTAGTTTTGAGCGTTGCTCGGTGTTTATTACCTATTTAATTTTGCGAGAAAGATATGGTAAAAATAAGGTAAATACATATATTTTAAAAGGGGTATAAATTTCTTTTAATAAACACAAAGAAAAAATATTTTGATATGAAATGTTTGTGATACTTAGGTATGTCAGATATTTACTGCTAGTATTAAAATACTTAACATAAACTATTTTAACTAATTTTAAAAAATCAATAATTTGGTTCAAGTTTAATTAGTACTTGTTTTCAAGAAATTAGTTTTAGTAAGGTTATTTATTATTTTTATTATTTTAAATACTCATTACAAATATCTACTTGCCATCTTTCATTTAAGCTTCTCAACTCAATACAAGAAACTTTATTATTCAAGCAAAGTACTTGATCTGAAATAAGTACTTGTTTTTAGTAATAGTTTCTCTGTGTGTATACACTCTTATTTAATTTTTAATAGTTTTTATCCGAGAAGATTGTAGATTATTGGTAATGGAGATATAATAAAGTAAAGGAATAACATAGTGATAGTCTTATATTATATTAAAGTACTAGTACTTTAGAAAACTCGCCCGTGCGCTAAAAACGTGTTATGAAACGAGTGCTTTATACAATTTTTTATATTTTGCTCTTAAATTTTAAAAAACTTACATTTAAATTGATGACTGATTTAGGGATTTTTGTTTTGGATTGGCATTACAGTTTACACCATGTTTAAAATTCAACAAATGATATTTTGATATATTTTATAGTCATCTCTTCTCTTTTTTACTGCAATTAACCAAGCCACAATTTTAACATGGTAAAAATAATCTAAACACAAAATTTTGTAGAAAATTCAACTTTAAAGCGACATTGACATTTGCACGGAACACGTCAAGCGATAGGCCAGGTCTGTTGCCAACCCAAAAGAACAAAAAGTACAGACCTCTTATGGGCCTATAAGAACACGCAAAATGCGTGTGATTATGAGCTTATAAGATTCGCAAAATAGAAAAAATACTTTAAAGCCGTTTGTTAAAGAATAAGCGAGATTTTAGAATCTCTAACCCTTGTTTTTAGAAGAAGATATGCCTATGGGTATGTTAAAAAGTAAATTTATTTGATTTTTTCAACTTTTATTATATTAGTTAATCTCTTTAGTTTAAGTTTAACTTCACTTCAATGAAGCATTTAATTCGTTCATACTTAGTTTAGACTAACATTGTGCACTGTGCACAGTGCACTGTATTTTTTTTTGCCATAAACCGATTCTTAAAATTTTCCATAGAAGCTACATGCAGGATACCATGAAACGATATGTAATTATCTGTAAAATGACATAGTCCCTAATTGACAATAGGTAAATGTTGTAATTTTAAATTATTTTATATTTTACCAGTCTTTTACATTATTTTACAATAATCTTTTTACCGTGTGTGTGACGATGTGGTAGCATACCTACATGCTTTGTTCAACATATCAGGAATAAGTTTTGAATTTTTATATATTACGAGCACGGAACATTTTCTGATATTTTAAGAATAAAACTGTCTAGGGTAAAAGAATCTATTTTATTTGAGCAGGATTATTCACAGTCGTATAAAGTGTAAAGTTCTATTGAATTTTATGTGGACTTCTCTTTAGATAGATATATTAAACGTCAAACCCCCAACCTCTAACAAAAATGAGCAAAAAAAAAACAAAAATGTCATTATCCTATCAGAAAATACATCTTTTCGTTCTATTTAAACGCTTAATTCGCAGTAAATAGGCTTTTACTTCTTAAGAATTCTGTCTTCGTAGATTCAGAAGAGGGAAGAAAATTATAGAACATGTAGGATACCATGAACCGACATGTAATGCTCTGTAAAATTACATAGTCCCTAATTGACAATAGGTGTAGAGCAATGTAAATATTGTAATTTTAAATTATTTTATATTTTACCAGTCTTTTACATTATTTTAAAATAATTTTTTTACCGTATGTGTGACGATGTGGTAGCATACCTACATGCTTTGTTCAACATATCACGAATAAGTTTTGAATTTTTATATATTACGAGCACGAAAAATTTCCTGATATTTTAAGAATAAAACTGTCTAGGGTTTCTTAAATCTCTGTAAAAGAATCTATTTTATCTGAGCAGGATTATTCACAGTCGTTTAAAGTGTAAAGTTCTATTGAATTTTATGTGGACTTCTCTTTAGATAGATATATTAAACGTCAAACCCGCACTCCCTAACAAAAATGAGAAAAAAAAAACAAAAATGTCATTATCCTATCAGAAAATACATCTTTTCGTTTTATTTAAACGTTTAATTCGCAGTAAATGGGCTTTAACCTCTTAAGAATTCTGTCTTCATAGATTCAGAAGAGGGAAGAAAATTATAGAACATGTAGGATACCATGAACCGACATGTAATGCTCTGTAAAATTACATAGTCCCTAATTGACAATAGGTGTGACGATGGGGTAGCATACCTATATGCTTTGTTCAACATATCACGAATAAGTTTTGAATTTTTATATATTACGAGCACGGAAAATTTCCTGATATTTTAAGAATAAAACTGTCTTTGGTTTCTTAAATCTCCGTAAAAGAATCTATTTTACTTGAGCAGGATTATTCACACTCGTATAAAGTGTAAAATTCTATTGAATTTTATGTGGACTTCTCTTTAGATAGATATATTAAACGTTAAACCCGCACTCTCTAACAAAAATGAGTAAAAAAAAAACAAAAATGTCATTATCCTATCAGAAAATACATCTTTTCGTTCTATTTAAACGTTTAATTCGCAGTAAATGGACTTTTACTTCTTAAGAATTCTGTCTTTGTAGATTCAGAAGAGGAAAGAAAATTATAGAACATGTAGGATACCATGAACCGACATGTAATGCTCTGTAAAATTACATAGTACCTAATTGACAATAGGTGTAAAGCAATGTAAATATTGTAATTTTAAATTATTTTATATTTTACCAGTCTTTTACATTATTTTACAATAATCTTTTAACCGTATGTGTGACGATGTGGTAGCATACCTACATGCTTTGTTCAACATATCACGAATAAGTTTTGAATTTTTATATATTACGAGCACGAAAAATTTCCTGATATTTTAAGAATAAAACTGTCTAGGGTTTCTTAAATCTCTGTAAAAGAATCTATTTTATCTGAGCAGGATTATTCACAGTCAAGTGTAAAGTTCTATTGAATTTTATGTGGACTTCTCTTTAGATAGATATATTAAACGTCAAACCCGCACTCCCTAACAAAAATGAGAAAAAAAAACAAAAATGTCATTATCCTATCAGAAAATACATCTTTTCGTTTTATTTAAACGTTTAATTCGCAGTAAATGGGCTTTTACTTCTTAAGAATTCTGTCTTCGTAGATTCAGAAGAGGAAAGAAAATTATAGAACATGTAGGATACCATGAACCGACATGTAATGCTCTGTAAAATTACATAGTCCCTAATTGACAATAGGTGTAGAGCAATGTAAATATTGTAATTTTAAATTATTTTATATTTTACCAGTCTTTTACATTATTTTACAATAATCTTTTTACCGTATGTGTGACAATGTGGTAGCATACCCACATGCTTTGTTGAAAATATCACGAATAAGTTTTGAATTTTTATATATAACGAGCACGGAATATTTTCTGATATTTTAAGAATAAAACTGTCTCGGGTTTCTTAAATCTCCGTAAAAGAATCTATTTTATTTGAGCAGGATTATTCACAGTCGTATAAAGTGTAAAGTTCTATTGAATTTTATGTGGACTTCTCTTTAGATAGATATATTAAACGTCAAACCCGCACTCTCTAACAAAAATGGGAAAAAAAAAACAAAAATGTCATTATCCTATCAGAAAATACATCTTTTCGTTCTATTTAAACGTTTAATTCGCAGTAAATGGGCTTTTACTTCTTAAGAATTCTGTCTTCGTAGATTCAGAAGAGGGGAGAAAATTATAGAATAGAAGACTAGAGTCGGCCTAAAAGAGTAATTTTCGAATGCCCCTTACAAATAAGAAAAATAGTGGAAATTCTAAACGCGTACGCGTTGCAGGGTCCGTGACACGGGTTCAAAGAAATACAAACGTGAAAGGCCAAAAGAAAAATATCCTTTTTGTTTTATTAGTTGTTTCTATCCAGAATTCTACAGAGATCTGAATAGATTATTCAAAAGATTTTTCTAAATCCAAATATTGATCACAACATTTTGGGAATATTTTAATTGCAAGTTCATATGGGAATATTTCTAAATTCTTATGTGAAAGAGAAACTTTTACAATCCAATAGGTTGGATTTAGCAGTGCTAAATTAAAAAAAATACATAAAAACATAAAAAAACTTCAAAGTCATAAGCTTAAAATCTTTGTACTAATAACTTGTTATTCTGAAGCAATTTTTTACACTCTGTTTTAAGCCCATTTGATTTCGAAATTTAATGTTCTTTTTCTAATTATCTCTTCCTCTCAATCAAGGTATATTAGCCTTATACAATTTTAGCAATGTCCAGTTTTGTAGCAAAACGAAAATCACCGATCATATGCGGTGAAAGTAAAAGTCAGAACTTCGTCTTGCTGAAAACTTGCACAAGTCCAAAACTGCATAATGTCTATCCGATGACTATCTTTAAAGGTTGATTAACATAATAGCCAACACTAAACTAAGAATTTAAACATCATTTTTATCTTATTGGTTGAATTCTTATTTTAGTAAACCAACCTTAAAGCTAAAACAGTGCTTAGAGTAAAGCAAACGAGATCTCTTTCTCATGGACATAATTTACAAATTCTCCTTACGACCCCGTTATTGAAATGTATATCTGTATCGGAAAAACGATGAGAATTTACCGATATATATCATCCCCATAGTTGAATGGGTGGACACTTGTTGTGACAATAGAAAGCGAGCCGTAGGAGATTTGAGACACAACAAAGGTGTGTCTAGATCGACTTAACATATTTATTTATCTATCCTCGTGAATGCTGCAGCCATGGCTATTTCAAATTACATAGTGATTTAAATAAAATTTTGCTATTTTGTACGATAATTTAGCTATCCGTAAGTAGGTATTGCGGTGGATGAGCCAACCCCCTCCAATTTTTATTTAGACCACGCCCCTACTTTAATAGCCCCCTTTTTAATAGCTCCCACAACAGATCTGTTTTAACAGGGCTGTTAATATAATTAAGAGAGCTGTTTTAACAGGGCTGTTTTAACAGAGCTGTTTAAACAGGGCTGTTTATAATTAAGTTTATATCAGATCTGATCCAATCTAAACTGATCTAATATAAACTGATTTAGAAACAGCCCTGTTAAAACTGCTCTGTTAAAACAGTCCTGTTAAAACAGCTCTGTTAAAACAGCTCTGTTAAAACAGCTCAGTTAAAACAGCCCTGTTAAAACAGCTCTGTTAATTACATTAACAGCCCTGTTAAATGGGTGGCATAGCGTAGTGGCTAGCGCGTATGTATAGCAAGTCTACTATCGTGAGTTCGATTCTCACTGGCGCCGACTTGCCTTTTTCAGTTAATTAATAATGGAAATTTGGCGAAGGCGCTAAGTGAAACGGACACTCCCTAGAAACTGGTTCGAAAGTCAGTATAAGCCGGTGGTTCCCTCTACTACTAGCCCACACAAGTCCTGGACTTAGGGGATGCTTGATTAAGTAGAATAGTACGAGGTTAAACAAACAAACAAACAAACAAAACAGCTCTGTTATGGGGGCTATTAAAGTAAGGGCGTGGTCTAAATGAAAAGTGGAGGGGGTTGGCTCATCCGCCGCAATACCTACTTCCGTAAGACTTTCAATACTTTGCTTGCCTTTAGTCTTAAATGAAGACTCTTAACATTGATCCTTGTAGCAAAAATACATAATTTTGGCCAAGTTCAAAACCAAGACTTGTTTTTCTCTGTCTTAATATTGGTTCTTATGTACAGAGAAAAGAGTCTAAAAGGAGTTTCCATAAAATTTTGCAGTTGTTTCACTCATAAGCATTTTTAATACCCATTGCTGTAATTTCTTTCATTATTATAGTATAGGAATAATTTCTTTAACTTAAGTATTGTTTGCTTAAAAGTTCAACAATGATACTCAGAACCGCCTATATGTCACTCATCTTTATGACAACTTTTTGTGATAAGGGTAACAATTTTGCATACTGCTGTAAGATTGTAAATAAAATAATGTGTCTTTCATAAAAAGCAGGTTCCAACAATGCTCTTATCTTTATATTATAAGCTAATTAGTATAACAAAGTTAAGTCAATTAGCAATACAAAGAATAAGGAAATACGAGTTGCTTGCTGAAATACAAGAAAAAAGAAAACTAGACTAGATACATCATTTTTTATTTCGAACTGCTCAATCCGAAACTGATGCCCATATTCTCCAATCAGATCGATGTTTTTTGTACTCAAAAACTGAGTAATTTTACTATAAAAATATAGTAAATAGTTCCTATAAGATTCATCCAGGGATTATAAAGTTTGTTGTTTTTGGTAAAAATAGAGGTAATGTTGTTTTTGTTGGAAAAAGTGTTAGGTGCTGCAAGTAGGTATCTTTTTCATTTTGTAGAAAGACATGTCCAAGTTATTTGGAGTCAGCGTATGAATAATGTGTAGTTACTGTGAAATATATCGATATTTTCTCAGCTATTCATCTTCATGATGGTACATTTTAAAAATCACGTACATGAAAACCTTCGCGAAAACCAAAGTAATAACTTATTTCTTATGACGTATGTTAATTTAAATATAAGGTTCAATACTTGTCATCGCAGTTTAATGTATGTATTTAATAAGTGCAAGCCCTGAAGATATATTGTTGTGCATTTTATAACATACTCTTCGCAAATTTCTTTTATTTATTAACACGCATTAGCGTGTGTCAAAACATCCCGATTTTCGAAATCGAAAACGCTCGGTTGCTTAATAGTTGCTGCTTGGTAAAAAACGGTAGCCGCTCAAAAATGAGCTAAATCGATTAATGTTTAGAGGTAGCTTAAAGCACTGAAACTTTGAAAATAATCGGTATCTGTTTTTCGGAAAAAAAACTGTCTATAAAATTAAGGAAATTTTGGAGGATTTCGCAAATTATTTGAAGACTTCGCGAAAATTTAATTTTTGCAAGTTTTAAAAAGTGCATAAAAAATAGTTAAAAAAAAAACCTGTAAACATTTATATTAGTATACAAGAATATTAATATATTTTAACCTACCTACGTATACAGAATACATCATTTGTTTCCGCAAGTCGGGCAAAAAAAAAATTTCAATTCGAAGCAGTGTGGATTTTTCGTTTTTTGCCTACAACTTTTTTCGGCGTACTTTTTTTTTAATTCTTTTAAGAACATACATTTTGGGTAAAAATACACAAAAAAGGTTTTGTTGTGTAACAACAGTAGTATAAAAGACGGGTGGTTAAAGCTATTTCCCTCTCTCTCTAACACATGCAATTAGGATTAACCGTTTTGAAGATAAATGTAAATTTCTACGCATCAAGAACCAAAAATAAAAAATTAAAAAATATCAGGTCAAAAACAGAGATTTTAATACTGTTTTTTTTTTTAAGTGGTTCATAATTGAATAAAAAACGTGACATTATGTATAGGTAATAAAAAAAATTGGGAATTTTTTAAGATTTTGAAAGTTTGAAAACTATTGCATACTACTCTTCTAGAGGCGTGAAGAGTAATAATAAGAATAAATACCTGAGATAGGTTACTAAATCACTAGTAATCACGTAGAATAAATAAATGTTAATAATTAATACGAGAACGGCAACTATTCATGTATAGGGGACCAATGCGTACATTGGGACATAAAAAAGTTATATGAGCATATTTTACATACCTAAAATATAATATAAAGTAAATTTTTACAAATAAACCGACCCACTTATAGATATTTTGAGTCATTGTCTCAAGCTAAAATTTACTTAATCTACTCTCATTGCAAATATCGAAAAAAAAATATTAAAATAAACCAGTAATAATTCTTCTTCTTCTTCTTCTTCTTTTTTTTTGCCCTTTCTCAGTGAGATAATTAGCCAGATCCCTCTTAGTTACTCAATTCACCAAGAGTGGTTCTTGTCTGGCTAGCACCATGCCCACACCCGTTTTGATTATAAAAAATTTCCAGTCTTCTGTAAGACCTCTGTTTTTTCTAATTTGTAATTATATTTGCGCATGCGCTAGTATATAAAAAAAATTCTGTACGTATAAAAACTTCTTCACGTGTTAGTTGCTTTCAAATCAAAATTTATCAGCATTACAAAATGATTAAAAAACATAAAATTCCCTTCTTACTCCAATATAATCACATGTTCGTCATTTTACTGCACATCATCCATACAATCACTATAAAATATATAAAATCGAATCCAGGGCATATCTAAGATAGCAAATAAATAAATAACTATACTAAAACACCTGATGCTAAAAATTAAAAGCGATAAACGGATTACCTAATTCTTGCCAAAAGTAAAGTAAATTGATGACCACATATACTCCACGTCCCACGTTACGCCATCCTCCCCTAGCATATTTTTCTTCTGTTGTTTTATCTCCTGAAGTTATCACCAATTATAATTCACCCTGAATAATATGTTTATGTAAAACATCATTCAGCATTAATTTATAGTTGCTTTTCAGCATTATAATTGCCAGTTAATCTTTCATAAGAACTACACTTTGTAACAAAAGAATCTGACATTTTTTTCTTTTAATCTAGTATCTTAGATTTCTTAACAAGTGAAGACACCTGGCGGATTTCAAATATCGAAATACTTTTAAAATGGTTAATTAAAATAAACAATAATTTAAAATTTTTATAATTTAAAATATTAGTTTTTATAATTCATGATAAAAAAAATATAATTCAAAATCTATTACTGTTCTAAACTTTCTGAAAACTAGAGAACAAGCGGATAACAGTATTCGTTTTTAATAAAGATTACTAAAAATAAATGTTTAATTAGTGTTATTTATTTATTTTTTCCAATTTATTGCAATATCGATATTAATACCGGTATTACCGTCAATTCAACAGCAATAATACCGGTATTTCTATAGGTGCCTAGTATTGCTGGTTCTAGCTTAAGTTTATAGGTAAACAAAATAATTATAAGGACAATTTATCAATTGTCTAAGGATCTTTTTAGGCTTTAAAAACAGAGTATGTGGCAGCAATCCTAGGCGATCTAACAAAAACATTTGATTGTGTTCACCACCCTACAATTTTAAAGAAATGAGATACTATGGTTTTAGTGAGATAGCTCTAAAGCTAATGGAATCTAAAAGTCAGAAAATATAGAACCTCGGTAAATAGTAAGGTCTCCAGTAGTGAAATTATCAAGTATGATACCGCAGGGATCTTTTAGGGCATTGTTCCTTATATTATGTATATTAATCTTGTTTTAGGAAATAAAAAAAATGAGCTATTAATTAAAATAACAGATTTTACCTCCATTTTACCTGACTACAACCCCTTTTTCACCAAAAACAATGCCGAGAAATTCGAAAAAGAAGGCCCAATTTGAAAATATTAAAAAATCCTTCTCGAGTGGTTACAGACGGAAATTTTTATGTAATAAAATGCTTTTTGCATAAAAAACGTTTAATTTTTTTTTATATAAATGCAAAATTAATAAATATTGTTTCAGAGTGTTGCTGAAGCAATGTAACTGGGAATTTATAGTTCATATTCCATTTACATTCAATTGTTACCGTATAAGTATCGACACTTGCAACAATGGCGAGTCCTTAATAAGTGTCTGAAATAAATCACGACTCCTGTTCGCGTAAATTCGCGAAAAAAGAAACCTAATGCTTAGCACTACATAGTGTGTGCTCTTCGTAGTGGATGGATGGATGGATGGGTGGATGGATTCTAACCAAAATTTTATCAAAAAACCATTGTCCAAAATCATTGAGGATAATTACTAGGTTAAATTATCAAGATGATGTTAGAGACAAATTCAGGTCGCATGGTTTTTTGACCCTCCCTTGTGTTTATATACTGGAGTGCACATGTGAGGCTCTGTTGAATTTGAAAGATCATAAAACCCATTCAGACATACACAACTACAATACAAGAAACAAAAACAAAATTCATTTAGAACATTTAAGACTTACATCTAGTCGTTTTGGTCTAAACTACTATGGCCCTATATTTCTAAATAAAATACCGGTGCTTATGAAAAAAGCCTACTATAATATCCAGGAGTTCTTGGATGACGGAAACATATTTTCCTAAATTTTTATTTTATGTGTAATTTATTATATTGTTAAATGTCAAGTATTTTCCAAAAATATTGTATGTTTTCTTTAAAGTATATTTCTGACGAATGCAAAAATGTAAATATTTATTAGCATTAAATAAATTCTTGATTCTTGATTCATTGACGCGTCCAGGGCGGTAATGACTATTGTCACCCCAAAAATTGAAAATGAAGATAAAACAAAGATTATATTAAGTTTGCCACACGGATCTGAAACAGTGAAATAAATTCCATAAAAAAATAAACTAGATGTAGGATAGATTTAAAATAAATCGTGTTATAATATAATATCATATATTTATTATATGTTTATTGTATTCTTAAAGATAGTTAATTGATTGAAATAATTTGAAAATGAAATTAATTATTTATTTTAGATTTTCATTCTGAGAACCTCTTATTTCCGATTTTAATTTGCTGTCGCATTTCTTAATAGTTTCTAGTAAAATATTTAGCAAAAGTTTTTATTCTTATATGAAAAGTGTTTTATATTCGGCGATTAGTTTTCAGTGTTTGATTATGGCTATTTTTGGTCTCAGACCATTATAAAAATTATAAAATTTTAAAAGTAAACTTATAATACGCTTTTATCTGTAAGAGTGTAAAGAGTATTATAAACTACAAAGGTATCACTATGTAAGCGTTGCGTTTACTTTCACTCGTCTTGACGATTTAATACACCTTCGATAGCTCAGTTGGTAGAGCGGTGGACTGTAGTTTATAACTTAAGTAGTAATCCATAGGTCGCTGGTTCAAATCCGGCTCGAAGGAGATAAGTTTTTTGACTAAAAAAATACAGGGAATTGCGGAAAAATGTACTTAGCATTTAAATTTACTACTTTTAACCTTCGATAGCTCAGTTGGTAGAGCGGTGGACTGTAGTTTGTGACTTGAGTAGTAATCCATAGGTCGCTGGTTCAAATCCGGCTCGAAGGAGATAAGTTTTTTGACTAAAAAAATACAGGGAATTGCGGAAAAATGTACTTAGAATTTAAATTTACTACTTTTAACCTTCGATAGCTCAGTTGGTAGAGCGGTGGACTGTAGTTTGTGACTTGAGTAGTAATCCATAGGTCGCTGGTTCAAATCCGGCTCGAAGGAGATAAGTTTTTTGACTAAAAAAATACAGGGAATTGCGGAAAAATGTACTTAGCATTTAAATTTACTACTTTTAACCTTCGATAGCTCAGTTGGTAGAGCGGTGGACTGTAGTTTGTGACTTGAGTAGTAATCCATAGGTCGCTGGTTCAAATCCGGCTCGAAGGAGATAAGTTTTTTGACTAAAAAAATACAGGGAATTGCGGAAAAATGTACTTAGAATTTAAATTTACTACTTTTAACCTTCGATAGCTCAGTTGGTAGAGCGGTGGACTGTAGTTTGTGACTTGAGTAGTAATCCATAGGTCGCTGGTTCAAATCCGGCTCGAAGGAGATAAGTTTTTTGACTAAAAAATACAGGGAATTGCGGAAAAATGTACTTAGCATTTAAATTTACTACTTTTAACCTTCGATAGCTCAGTTGGTAGAGCGGTGGACTGTAGTTTGTGACTTGAGTAGTAATCCATAGGTCGCTGGTTCAAATCCGGCTCGAAGGAGATAAGTTTTTTGACTAAAAAAATACAGGGAATTGCGGAAAAATGTACTTAGCATTTAAATTTACTACTTTTAACCTTCGATAGCTCAGTTGGTAGAGCGGTGGACTGTAGTTTGTGACTTAAGTAGTAATCCATAGGTCGCTGGTTCAAATCCGGCTCGAAGGAGATAAGTTTTTTGACTAAAAAAATACAGGGAATTGCGGTAAAATGTACTTAGCATTTAAATTTACTACTTTTAACCTTCGATAGCTCAGTTGGTAGAGCGGTAGACTGTAGTTTGTGACTTGAGTAGTAATCCATAGGTCGCTGGTTCAAATCCGGCTTGAAGGAGATAAGTTTTTTGACTAAAAAAATACAGGGAATTGCGGAAAAATTTACTTAGCATTTAAATTTACTACTTTTAACCTTCGATAGCTCAGTTGGTAGAGCGGTGGACTGTAGTTTGTGACAAAATAGTTATCCATAGATCGCTGGTTCAAATACGGCTCAAAGGAGTTAATGTTTGAAGTTAAATTAAAGATGTTTAATAAAAAAATGCAAAAAAATGCACAGAAATCTTCTATACTATAGAATATATAGCTTAGTTGGACTGCAGTTTGTGCCAACATCGGTCGGTGGTGGGTCATTCCGTCGTTATGTACGTTAAATTCGTACACCTTAATTTAAGTCTCAGAAAAATACTCGATAGTTCATTCTATTTCAGGTTATAATCTATACATGCACTTTTTTATATCTTTTAGTATACTTATAAATTTAATATTTATTGATTATAATCAATTAGGCCATCAATTAGGCAACAAAAATAATGCAGCTTATGTTCGCGTTTCGTATGTTACATAATTTGGCAATTAAGTAAAGGATAATGAAAATCTGCGAATCTGATTTGTTTTTTTTTTTATTATTTTTGCTTCATTTGTAAAAGATTTACTTTCTAATAAGCAAATGGGATAATAAAAAAATTAATAAATATGATTTTCAGAAATTATTTTATTTGTTACGTACGTTATAAAAAAATATTACGTAGGTTACCTGAGGGTTTTCACCAAATTTGAAACTGAATTTGGGAAAACTACCTATATATTAAACTATATATAATATTAAATATGTATATTGTAGTTGGTTTATTAAACGAATACCACTTAGAATTAACTACTGCATGATATATTCTTTATATCAATGCCATAATAAGTCTTTTATGCCTTTAAGTAAGAGAAAGAAACTAATATGGGTCTTAT
Source organism: Brachypterus glaber (assembly GCA_958510825.1). Classification (NCBI taxonomy): domain Eukaryota; kingdom Metazoa; phylum Arthropoda; class Insecta; order Coleoptera; family Kateretidae; genus Brachypterus; species Brachypterus glaber. Next base: position 14,028,852 of record OY294047.1, on the reverse strand, counting down.
TTTTACTGTTAATGTTAAAAAACTAATTTTTTTGATTTTTTTGTTGATATTTTTTCTTGCTTTTTATTATTATTAAAAAGTACTTTTCTTAAAAAAAAAATTATTGATTGTTCTTTTTTTAGATCTAATCTCTTTTTATTTAATTTTTTGTTGAAAAAGTTACAGCCTATAGTCTCAGGCCCGCAGTCTGCGGTCTGCAGTCTTGTCCTAAATCGCGAATAGGTACTATGCTAAATTTAAAGATGTACTAATTTTAACTTTATAATGTTTTATGGACATGCCATTAAGCCACATGTTTAAATAAAACTAATTATGTTGTACAACTTCAAGAAAACGCTTACACCATATACACAGTCCCAAAAATATAATATATTTCTGTCTTTGAAAATTTTTGGTAAAATAATTTTAAGTGAGTAAACGCCACAGAAAAAAATTAGGGAAACTACAATAGTCCAGTCAAATGATAAATGTAAATTCCAATAAATTTACAAGGGTTGATATTTTAAAGGGTAGTAGTGGATGGCAACAGAACACTCCTGTTAGTTTTTCACCGGGTGATTTGCATAAGGGGTATCCGCTATCATGGATTTTAGGGGTGAGTTGCTTAATTTTGTTAAGGAGGACATTTCCAACAATATTTGCTAAAATCGTTTTTTTAATATATTAATAACAATCGAGTTAACTTAAAAATAGACATGTTGGGGGTGAAATTGTTTTTTAGATTTTTCAGCCAAATTATTCATCGGACGATAAAAGTGGTTATGAGAAAACTTGTAGCTCTTGAAACTCTCTATAAGTGTCATATATTATAAATTTTCATAACTACTTTGGCACGGTTACAGAGGGCGCAACTCGACTTTCAGCGCCCACTGTAACCGTAACAAAATACTTATGAAAATGCATAATTTATAACACCTTTGAGAGCTACAAGTTCGCTCATAACCGCTTATATTCTCCGATAAATAATTTGGCTAAAAAATAAAAAAAAAACAATTTTACCCCCAAAATTGTCATTTTTAAATATTTCTAAATCAATTGTTATTATTATATTAATAAAATGATCCAAACAAAAATTGTTGGATATTTTCTTTTTAACAAAATTGGTATATATACATTTTTATCGTAAGATGCATATTTACCGAGATAACCGCACTCACCCTTATAATTCAAGATAGCGGATATCCCTTACGCAAATCACCCGGTGAAAAACTTACAGTTACTGTTACTATCCACTATTACTCTTTAAAATATCTGCCCGTGTATATTTATTGCAATTTAATATACGAATTTCTCGTTATTTGACTGGACTGCAAGTGATTTTGGTAAGGATATCTGGTGAAGCATAATTGCCTAATAAAAAGCAATAAAATGATTATTAATATTATCGAAGATTGGGATCTTGTAGATAGCATAAGAAGTTAATAAAATTAAAAATAAAATTAAAAATAGAAAAAAATATGGGAATTTTGGGTATAATATCATATACTTCTGAAACATTTACGATTCTTTTCGGGACAGCTTGTTATTATGAGAATTAGTTCATTGAGGTAACAAACCTTAAAATCTGAAGATAATTTATTAACTCGAAACCAAAACTTGAAACCATTTATCATTTTAAAACGTGCTTTATGCATCGCCAAGACGGTGGTTCAAGATTTTAATTTTACTATATTTGTCAGATGAATAACGTAATTTACCTAATAATTTATTTAAAACTTCATTTATCTCCTTAAAAGGACTTTTGATGAACTTGAAAAATATATTTAAATGAGTTGTCTTTTTTTAAGAAAAATTAGACGAAAGCCTGTGTACTTATGTCATCCAAGAACCTTGTTTATCAATATGGAACTAAGTTTAAAAATACACTGTAAATGCAAATATGGTAATTTTACAGCAAATAAAGTAGGTCATATGTTGCCAGCAAAGAAAGTGGTAAATTTAAATTAGTACTGTAAATTCACAGTTATCTGTAAAAATGTGAATTTTTATTTTGGTAATTTTACTGCTATCTTTTGTAGAATGTAAGCTATAATTATGGCAATTTTCGGGACTGTCTGTAAAAGTGCCGGGTTTTTGGACCACATGCATGAATTTTAATGCAAAATTATTGTACCGACAGGAAAAGAGCTGAGATTTTACTAAACCCAGTAATATTGAGGTTAATTTAATAAATATTGTAAATTCACATTTTGACATTGTAAATGCTTTAATTATTACATTTAAAACTACTACTGTAAGATTGACGGACAAATTTAGATTGTAGTTTCAATAATTTTAACTTAACAAAGTGTCCGTTTCAAATGACTGTCAACTGTCAGGTTTCTAGCTTTTACAGTTTTGACTGGGTTTACGAGAAAGTTGTAGGTCGTTTTCAGAATAAAAAAAATAAGAATGGCCAACACTGGTGACCTTAAGGAAATTTGTTGTATTTAGCGTTCCCCGGGGAAAGTCTTACGTATTAAAAAAATCTGTCTGCCGGTCGTTCTGTCGGTCTTTCTGTCTGTTTCTTTGACTCTCGGAAAATTTGTGACCACGATAACTCAAGAACGTTTGAGCTAAAGACTTCAAATTTGGACCATAGGTTGATTCTCCAAAGTTCTGGGCAGGGATTGTTTTGGGTAAAAATCGGGCTGGGGTAAGGGGTAAAAATCGGGCTGGGGTAAGGGGTAAAATGGGGTGAAGACAATTTTTTTCAAAACCTCTTTGTTTCGTTTTTCGAAAAAATAAACTTTTTTCTAATTTTTTGTTTTCAAATTTTTTGTTGTTGTTGTTTTAATGAACCTAGACCTACAGGGGAAAGTATTATTTTTTTGGCAGCAGTATTTTTTATACTATGAGACACCAAAATGACTTAACGTTTTAAAAAAGACGCTTTTATGGCGGGTGTTCATAATTATTTTTTTAAGGGAAAATTAGACGACAAAATGTCTGAAATATTTACATAGCGTCTCTTTGAAAGAGTCTCAATAGAAGGGTGCTCTAGTCACAAAAAAAATAATAATTAAACTTCTAATAAGAGTCTTCTCTATTTAAAATGGATGACTAATTAAGCTTCCTCAAATATTCATTCAGTTTGAAGTTATATCTACTTTAGTTAAATTCTGACAAAGATATAATTGAAATTTGTAATGGTTTTGTAGTCGACTGTCATATTATCAATATCACTTCATTTTACAAGCTTTTGTTTTTTGGATGTCAAAGAGATAAGCTTTAAATTTAAACCAAACTCTGCTACCACCCACCACAATACAAGAGTTTTAAATAGTATATTGGGTATGCACGAATAAAAATTTTACGTGCCCAGACGTATAAGGTACTATACTTTACCTACAAATAAAAAATTATGTATTTACTGTAATAATTAATTGTAATTAATGTAATTAAATTACACAAAATAATTTTTTCAAAAAAAAAAAAAAATGTTTTGTTTTTACAAAAATATATTTTTTTTAATTTATTTTTTTATTAAGGTAAAAATCCGACTTTCAAGCCAAGTTTTTGATATTATTTTTCCAGAAATCTTTGTCTTTGTAGATAATAACGAATTCAGGGAACATCGCATAACAATTTCGTCGGCTAGACAGAAAATAATTAAACTTTTAATGATTTTATAATATCTAATTAATAAAGTCTTTGTACAGGTGAAATAATAAACTAAGGAATTTAATCATGGATATTTTAAATATCTCTTCTTAATAGTAACTTTATGTATTTATAACTATTGAACTTAAATGTTTTTGGAAATAGGTTATTAGTTGTATATCAAAGTATGAAAGAGCTACTGTAAAGTACAATACTTGCGAGTCGAGTAAAGAAAGCCGAGAACCGAGTGAATAAAGAGATACCTTAGTTTACTAACTTTACATGACTACGTTTAATTCATGAATTTGTTTAAATGTACGGAAATAAATTTAAAATTACATAGATTTACGTTGATTTACACCAACTATCAATTATGGAATATGTAACAGAAAATTACATGTCGGTTCGAAGTATTTTACATATTGTTTCAATGAAAAATTTTGTGAATTTGTCCATAGCAACTAACGTAGTTTTTTTACAGTGTATAGAATAATATTAATGATAATTACTGTAAAAATTACTAAATTTTTGTCAGTTTTTACAGTACTGTAATCCTACACAATTTCATCAGTAATTTTTCTAAAAGTACATACTTTGCGAGACTTAATGTTTTAATTTTCGGAACGATATGCGTATATTTTAAAACCTTTAAATCTCTTTTAGATACACGATAAAAAAAAGCTATCCAAAGTAATTAAATTAAAAAGTGAGTTTTCGTTTGAAACGACTTTCGCTTCAAAAGTGCGGTAATCTGATTGGATAAAGGATGACACACCATTAAGAAGGGTCCTCACAAATACAGAAATGTTAAATTTTTAACTAAGTTTAGTTTTTAATTACTTGAAATGATATAATTCATATATTTTTGATGTACTAAAAAAATCTAACCAAAATATGAATAAAACCTATTTCTTTCTTAAAAAAAACCGTAGAACCTTTTAGACAGATTAATTTATGAGTTAAAAACGCTTAATTTTGCCTTTGATTCTTAACTATTTCTATAATTTATTCAAGCTAGCTTGCTTTTAAAAATATTTACAAAAAATTTGCATTTTTAGTGTATCAAAGCAGGTTTTAGCTTCCATACCTTAACGTTTTACTATACATTTTTTCTACGTTAGGTGTCATCGAGTGTCGGGTGTCATACTTAAAGTACGTAGCGCATTTGCCTAGCGTTACGGTGTATTAAGAGGGGGGAGGGGGATCGATGTAGCGTTACGTAACGCTTTTTATTATTTTTAAAGAAACAAAAACGGGGCATAATGTAAAGTATAAAATATTTTTAAAAATTAAGGTTTTTCCTATGTTTTTACAAATTTTGTGATTTGACTATGTCTGTTTTTGCAGGAATCCTCCTCACGTTGCTTTTGCAACCTGAAAACGAAAACGAAAGTTCCATGTTTCAAAAGTGCTTTTAATAAAGCGACGCGTCGCGACGCGACAGAACACAGGACAAGGAGGAGTGATTAACATCTGCAACGTTGTCATATCTACGCGATTTTGCATCCCTAAATTGCTTGCATTTAAAAGAAATAAATGTCAAATAACTCAAGCACCTCTGATCCAATTTTTAAAAGTACAGCACTGCTGAAAACAGAATCAAAAAACTTTGAGGGATCACTGGACATATGGTTCTGTTTAAACATTCAATACCTCACAATAAAAATCTAATTGTCCGAGAAGTTGAATTAATTATTTATACACAATTTGTATTTAAGGGAACATTTTTTGCGGCGTACTTCACTTTTTAAAATTGTCAGTTAAGTCGTTACGTGTGATAGGGGATGATATGTATGTACAGTATAAAGTGCTTACTCTTTTTCGTAAACGTGACACGCCAGCAGAGGGTATGCAACTGTCGGTGCGATGGAATGAGTAATGGCAATGTAAATTAAGAATGAGCCTTGACGGGCGCTAAGTGGTAGACGTCCCGAGCGTCGAAGCGTCACAGTGTTACATCTTCACAGATGGACCACTGACATCTAACCGAAAATTGGACTCACATGTCCATCACTTTTTAAATCACTTTCCCCTATCATAATATTTAACAGGTGTAGGTAGTTGAAAAAAAATTGCTTTTATGTATACTTTCACGGAAAGAAATTAGTGGGCTCTGCGCTATACATTATAAGATATTTGGTAACAGTGGCAAATTATAGTGATTTAAGCTATAGATTATAAGGGACACAATAACTAATAATGTTAAAAATAAATTGGAAACGATTATATATATTACAGACACGATTATATTTATTACAGGCACTATTATAAATTTACAGAAATTTTATTATATTATAAAAATTATTAGCACGGACAATAATTAAATCTATTTAAGCTATAAATGCCATACTATTTGTTATATTTTATTATTCACTAAACAATTAAAGTATTTCATATAAATTTTTACACTGACTGTCATAATTGTAAGAGAAAGCCTTGTATTTATATAATAAGCGATTATAATTTGCTTGGTATGTGTGTTATAGCGCTCCTAGCTATAATTTTTTTTTCCGTGTTTAACTGGAGAGCTGATAACAGTGTTACAGTATATTACAAAAATTTAACCCTGAGTACATAACCCCACCCTGTCCCATCTTAAAAACATTCTTTGTGTCTACAACTAATGGCAAAGGCAGTAAATTTTAATAATATTTTTTTAAATGATGGGGCAGGGTGGTTATGTTAATAGGCACACAAGGCTGAAAGTTTATGAGACATTGTACGAGCTATGCCCTGGTTTTTTACAAAAAGTTCTCGGTTGGTATAGTTTTTGGTAAAATGCGATAAAAAAGGATACGTATTTGACGATAGCTGGTTTATTTTTTGTTTTATTAGAAAAATATTTTTGAATTAAATTACACAAATAACAATTCTAACTGAGAACTTATATATAATATGAAAATATAGAGCATAATGTAATATTATTAATGCATACCTTAATTATAATAATTATTAATTAATGATAATTATCACTGGTCGGATAGAATATTATATTTACCGGGAACTCGCAAAAACTAGAATTTTTAAAAACTTTTTTTTGAAAGTAAATAGATAATAGTCTAAAGAAAAGGATTCCCGTCTGAATGTTTGAGAAGCAAAAGTTTGTTTAACACCTACAGTACTTTCTATGTGTGTGTGAAGTCAATGTTAATTAGAAAATTTAGAAAAGCTAGATTATCCGAGAACTTTCTCTGTGTAACTACCACAAATTCCAGAATATTTCCAGACGCATTGATTTCCGGATCACCTGGTCTTTTGAAATAAATAAATCCATCCTGCCTACTTTCCATTTCAGTGAAAAAGCTTATAAAAAAGTGAATGAGCTTTTCAAACTTTTTTAATTATACTTAATAAAGCAGTTAATTGCTTGAATATCGTACTTTGTTTGGGAGCAATCAATTTCATCCTTTATCTTACTATTACCACAAGTTCATAAATTTTTTAATGACTTTATCCTATCCGTAATATAGATATTCTTTAACAATGGACAAGATTCCCATGTCAGAATTTTGGGATTTGTTCTTTATACAGAGTGATCAGTAACTGCCATGCCAAAATTTAAGAGGTGATTCTACATCCGAAAATATGTAAAAAAGTTTCTATAAAGGTTGGTCCGGAAATGAGCCCTAAGGGAGCTACGGCCCTTCGAAGATGATATATTGAATGGGGAACAAAAAAAAAGTATCCATAAAATTTTAATGCTGCAGGGTGATTCTTCATTTAAAACTGAGCAAAAAAGTATTCTTCACCAACACCTAAATTTAATATTAAAGGAGTTAGTAGCCTTTTAAATAGTAACGTTTTTGGTGGCACAAAATGTTACTTCCTCGTAATTGCATTTTTTTTAAACGGTTGCTTCCACAGTGTTACACTATATGACATTTTTTCTGTATTTTTACTCAAGGAATCCACATTTTTTACAAAAAATCCAAAAAAATTACTCATAAATAAGTTTGGGGCAAAAATGTGTTAAGCCTAATACATTTTTCCGTCTAGGGACGCCTCTGGATAAATTCGAAAAAATAAATTAACATAAACTCATTGCCCTTATTAATACTAGTATACATGCAAAAGCTTGTTCTAGATTAAAGGGTACCAGAGTTATTAATTAAAAACCTTATTTTTATTACAATTTTAAAGGGCCGTAGCTCCCTTAGGGCTCATTTGCGGACCAACCTTTATAGGAACTTTTTTTTTATATTTTTGGATGCAGAATCACCACAGTTATTGATTACCCTGTATAAAAAATAAATATTATACTTGAGTATTAAAACCAAAGTTTTAAACTCAAAAATTTAAAAAGAATTTAAATGGGTTTTAAAAATTATATTCGCTCGAGGCACGATTTTAACTATAATTTCATCTGAAGTTCGCCGTTGCTTAGCAACCCTGATGTAAATGACGTTATAACAACTTTCCTAAAAATATCCTCTTGTGTGACGTGAGCCAATTTCTTGTGGGTAACCAAAGAGTGCGTTATGTATCTCTATCTATAATATACTTATTATTTTGGATAATTTTGCCTTAGTTAATAATACTTAGATATTATATAAAAGAAATAAAAAACTTCTTATATTTTTTAATTCCTTAATAGGTGAAAGTGTTACGGTCACCACATAAAAAATTGGTTATGAAATAAATTCCACTATTATGTTAATAACTAAACGACGTTAGTTCGTTTTTCTTTTAGGATGCGTAAGTGCCAATTCACAGGCTCGCATAAGAACATAATACATAACAATGCGATGCCGTGATTGGCTTGATGTGCCGCCATGTATCTTGTAAGCCAATCACAGCAGCGCATTCTTATGTTTTATGTGCTTATGCAAGCTTTTGGATATGCCTTAATGCATAGCTTTTTAGCGTGAAAAACGGCCATTTAAAATAGATTTTGATGGGTATTTAATTTTTGATAATTAGCCAGTATTTCATTATTTTTTTAATTAATTTTAACATTTCACTGAATTTTAATGGAAAATTTTAGTGCCAAAATTCCCTGAATATACAAATACTTTTTACATATTCAAATCCTTGTTAAGAGTGTATATATGTAGGGCGTTTTTTCACAATTCTGATAAAATGTATCATAATAAGTTAGTGTTGATTCTTCTTATTGCCTTAATCCTCAAATATTGTTTTCGAATATGGCCCAAATCCCATTTTTTTCGTTATCTACACGTACGCAAGTCATCCCTTCAAACCTGTGTAAATCCAGGGACACAATCTCATTGTGAAGAGCAATCCATGTGTTTTGTTTGGGATACATACCTGGAAAAAAGAAAACTGATATAAGAAAAATTGTTGAAGTGTATAAATATCAAAAAAAAAAAAAAACATATCTAGGACTTTAGGATTTAGTAGGGAAAAAAATGTGTCTTGTGCCCTTACCAGATTTCTGGTTGAAGCAACCAGAAAAATAGTTATTCCGTATTTATGTGGTTTTTCCGACCAGCCTAAGATTCTTCTTAGAAAAATAATATTCTTCTAATAAAAATAATATCATTCCGAAACATAAGTGACTTTATATTAGTAAAATTTATTAGTCTATGTTTCAGTCGCTAGAATTGTATACTTAAACAATTTAAATTTGAATAAAAATTTATTACAGTAGTTTAAACAAATTCATAAAAAAGAGATAAAACTTCATTAACTGTCTGTTCGAAGTCACAATAACACAAGTTTTCATTTACCAAAATCAATACAATTGTAACGAATTGGTTTTAGAAAGCAATACAAATTTGTTTTGTGTAAATTGTAAACTAAAATTTAGTTAAATGTTTTTAAAATTAGTTTAGCAATAAGTTAACTAATCTGTAAACTGTTCTATATTCTAAAATTATAATCCTGTATACAGATTTTAATATTTTATATATACCAGGTGAGAAATTTAATAACGATCATGCATTGAAATAGGGTAAAAAGCGAGTTGCTTAGTTAAACTAAAACTAGTTATTACAATGTAATAATTTGGCATGTCATGCCAAATATAATTATTTACTTTATTGGTTATACACTGTATATAATATACAGGTCTATAAGAATATTAGTTAAAAAACTGTTAGGTTTGTTAGTTCCGGCACTTTTTATAATTCACCTAAAGAGCAGTATTATTGAAAAAAGGGTTTTTATAGTAGATTTGTACAGGATTATTCACGGAAGTGGTCTATTAAAAGTTTATGGAGAACGAATAATCTGATATTTTGTACTTTAGGGGTTTTTGAACATGGCCAATCGATTAAAAATATTTGTATGCTTGTGCCCCTTCCGGTTTGTTTTGTAGTTTACTCAATAATACTTACCCAAATTATTCTAAGCCGAAACAAAACCCAAAAATTTATACAGGGTGTCTCAGAAAGCAAATCTAACAAATTTAAAATAGCCATAACTCACTTTTTTTTTAATGGCACCCTATAGTTTTTTATATTTAGTTAAATAGAGAATTAAATTTATTTTAAAATCAATATACCTAACCTATACCTAACCTTTTTCAAGTTATTTGCTAACTATTGTAAAAAAAGCGTATTTCTGTAAATTTTTAAAGTTGTATTTAGTCAAGTAAGCCGGTAAATGAAATTTCGACACAAGAGTAAAAATATTTTTAATCGATTGGCCATATTCAAAAACCCCAAATTGCAAAATACCAGACTTTTAAAATTATCGGTTCTCCATAAACTTTTTCTTTAGACCACTTCCGTTAATAACCCTGTATTTCCAATTCCTTTTGGGGATACTAGATTTGAATTTAAAGGTCAAGCGTGGTTGCCACAAAGCTATATGCGGATTGTGGCAACACAAACATAAAATTTTCCTTAAAAAATCAAATTAAACCAGAGTCGAAGGGGAATTAAACAACCTTATTAAATAAGAAACAAAACATAACCAAAAATAATCAAAAAAAGGTCCATATAATTAGTATTTTTTGCAGCATGTATGGTACACCTTTTTACTAACACAGGATTTTGGAGATATAATATAATGGAGCTCTCTACAACTAGAATTATGAAACAAAAGACGTCTACCCTATCTCTATCTCATTTGTGCTACACTTTCCAGCCAACCAAATAAATACTGTATTTGTTTTTATACAACAAATACAGTATTTATTTGGTTGGCCGGAAAGTGTACGAACGAACATAGCTAATGTGAATCTGTAGAATGAGATAATTCTAATAAAATTTAGATGGCGCCAGTAATTTTTTTAATAAAAATAATATAGTTACACTTTTCGCCCGGCCAAGTAAATATTGTATTTGTTCAACAAAGAACAAATACAGAATTTGTTTGGTTGGGTGGAAGTGGGAGTGTATGTATGTCTTCTATCCTTTTTGGGTAGAACTTTTGTCCCTGTCTAATCTAACGGGAGAAATCGCCATTAAACTTTATAGATAGAATTATCCAAGGTTATTATCTGAATCAATTTTTTGTGTCATCAAGTTAAAGCTCTTGATGCCCACCTTGACTGAAGTGAGCTCATATTAATTAAATTAGTCAGTCTACTGTATAGTCTCGAGATATTCGCAATAAATCATTCCATTAGTAAACTTATCCGTCTGGCCTGATTTCTCTTATCATTCAAGTTTTATGGCGCACATTGGTTATTAAGCTCTAAAATAAATACTTCTCCGTCAAAAGTTAAAATTAAGGAAAAATACTTATATATTAGCTTTAAAATCTGTAAGATTCTGGTATTTAAAATGGATCGAAATGTCTATTTTTATTACCAATACCACCCTAAATATTTTTCTGTTGGGAACATAAAAGATCATAAGGTCATAAAAAATGTTTTTGTCTTTCAATATAGGACATTCACAAATTGTTACTTTATCTAGAAGTAATAAGGTGGTAAAATTAGAATAATTTAACTTAAACTGTTACTACTAATACTGCCTTCCTAAGCTGAAAGGTCCTATCTGTGTATGTTAAACCTATGTAGATAGGACCTTTTAGCTTAGCCCGGCAGAATACTGACTTAAAAATTACATTTTCTTTAAGAGTTTTTTTACTGGGTGTTAATTTAGTACAAGTAATTTAACAGTTTTGTTTTAATTAGTTTTAATTAGGTTTAATATAAAGAAATAGGGCGTATTTTGAAAAAAAGGACATTTTTAGACTCTATTTGGAAAATTAAGTCAAAATAGCTATTGTTTTTATTAGGCGGCTTATCTTTTCACGTTATATCTGTATACTGATGATTCTTTATGTTTAAATTTATCTTATAAATAAATAAATAAATAACAATTAACAAATATTATACTGATTTCGACACAAAAGCCTCCTTTCAAACCCCATGAGCACAAAAAATAATACACTAAAGGCGCGAAACTCCTAAATTTATCTGTAATCGATCCGCCAACTTTATCACTGGCAAGTATTGAGCCATTATTCAAGTGAAATCATTCGTAAACTTTCTGCCTGATGGACTTGAAACCCAGCCGTCCCCCTGGGGGTTTTACTGAGAACACCTATAAGCTCCGCGTTGCCGGCTTAGAAATAATGGCAGGATAAATATGGCATAAAATTGTTACTGTGTTTGGAATTATAAACATTATTGAGCCCATTTTACTTTTAGTCCAGTCAAATAATAAATGTAAATTGCAATAAATGTACACAGGCTGATATTTTAAAGGGTAGTAGTGGATGGTAACAGAACACTCCTGTTAGTTTTTCACCAGGTGATTTGCTTAAGGGATGTCCGCTATCTTGAATTTTAGGGGTGTGTTGCTTAATATGCGTCTTACTATAAAAATGCATATAACCAATTTTGTTAAGAAGGAAATTTCCAATAATTTTTGTTTGGATCATTTTTTTAATATATTAATAACATTCGAGTTAATTTAAAAATAGCCAAGTTGGAGGTGAAATTGTTTTTTTTTTTATTTTTCAGCCAAACTATTCATCGGACGATAAAAGTGGTTATGAGCAAACTTGTAGCTCTTAAAATTCTCTATAAGTTTCATATATTATAAATTTTCATGTACTTTGGTACGGTTCCAGAGGGCGCAACTCGACTTTCAGCGCCCACTATAACCGTACACAAACAAAATACCTATGAAAATGTATAACGTATAAAACATATAGAGAATTTCTAGAGCTACAAGTTTGAAATAACCACACTTACCCCTAAAATTCAAGATAGCGGACATCCCTTAAGCAAATCGCCCGGTGAAAAACTAACAGGAGTGTTCTGTTACTATCCACTACTACCCTTTAAAATATCAGCCCGTGTACATTTAATGCAAATTAACACAGGAATTTTTCGGTATTTGACTGGACTATTTATCCTGCGTCTATATTGATCATCTACAGTTTAAACTAACAATAAAATTAACTCAAAGTGTTAAAATATCTAAAAAAAGCTTTGCGCATACAGATGCATTAATGGATACCTAATTTAAGCATATTAATACTGATAGTATAGTTTATTTAGTTAAAATTAAGTCGTCATCGGGACCTCGCATTGATAACCTAAAAAATAATAATAATAATACTTTATGAAAAAATAATAAGAATATATTACGTCTTAGTACAATTAGCAAAAAGTGATTTTGAGGTAAAATTTAAGTACTCTAAAACAATTCAACGCCAGTGTATCTATGATAAAAGATAACTCATACCTCACAACTCCCTGGGCTATGATTATAATGAATAACAGTTTTTTGTATAAAATACATTTATAGGAAGGTCCTTGTATCACAATAAGAACAAACTAAAAACTAAAACCATGGGAGGCATATCGTAGTGGCTAGCGCGTATGTATAGCAAGCCTACTAGCCTGAGTTCGATTCTCACTGGCGCCGATTTGCCTTTTTCAGTTAATTAATAATCGAAATTTGGCGAAGGCGATAAGTGAAAAGGACACTCCCTAGAAACTGGTTCGAAAGTCAGTATAAGCCGGTGATTCCCTCTACTACTAGCCCACACAAGTCCTGGACTTAGGGGATGCTTAATTAAGTAGAATAGTACGAGGTTAAACAAACAAACAAACAAACAAACAAACAAAAACACAAACAAACAAACATGTTTATAGCGAATACTCTAAAAAGCATTTTTCCTATAAATATCCCAAACCTAACAAATTAGCTTGTAAAATGTCATGAAAGTAAGAAATAGCTTCTATTTGTGTAGTTATTGGTCTACCTAAAGCTCATATCAACCTATATTAAGTGTATATTCAAACAATCCATTAATATAAACCAGTACTAAAATTAAATTAAATAGGCATCCTTATCAACCCAATCCCCATAATAAAATAAAACTCTACCTAAATGGAAAACACAGTTACCCTTTTTCGGGATACTTTTGAAATAATAAATTTACATAAAATTTGTCGGAAAATCTTTTGTGCAATTAACCCCAACTACGTGGTGTAAAACCAACAAGAACAAAATAATGTTTCAAAGTTTTCCCTGAGGTTTTCCCTCATTCAGTTTGTCAGTTTTACTCAGAAACTGCAAAAGGTCACCTGAATCAATTGTCTGAAATTAAGCTCTGTGACAAGGTTGAAATGGGATATACGCATACTTTCACCATAAAAGGTCACAAGTTGTCGGCTTGGTTTTAAGTTACATATTAAAGCTCAAATGCCGAATTTTAAAACAGCTTGAAGCCATATATTATGAATCTTTTATATGCGTAAACTGTTATGGGTTTGTATTATCATTATCATTAAGCTACCAGTCTCAAGACTGATTTTGAATCAACTGTCCATCCCACATTATCCTTAGATAATTCTTTTATTTTCCTAACAACTCTACACCCTTTATTCGGTTTTTTAAACACTTATAATTAAATTTACTGCAACAAAGGTAGTTTTATCAGATTTTATTGTAACAAAGAAAACAGCAAAAAAAATTCAATAAGGAACCTTAGAAAAATATTTTGGTTAATTATAAGAGTTAGAAAAACACATGGCTAAAAAATAGAATCTGCAAGGTCAAAAGCTTTTGTAATAACGTAGGAATTTAATTGACATATCATAGGAGAATTTCACGGCTTCGTAGAAAAGGTAGTTCAACATTCACAAGGTTTTTACGCCCAATTATTCACAATTTTCTACTCAAGTTAAATGGATAAAACCTTAGTACTATGAAAACACAAACATAAAAATTGAGAAATTTTGATCCTGAAAGTCAATAGAGCATCTCATCTTGGAAAATTGGTATTATAGTTGAAATTAAGGAAACCAAAATTTTCTATTTTACCGGTCGACTGGGGACATTTTTGGGTGTTATCTACAATATTAGCATTGGAGAAAAGCGAAAGGGTTACCAATGTCAGCCGCAGAGAGTTATTTTGTTTGATATAGCAGCCCCCCAACAATTCATTTTGTTTTCATAACATGTACGCCAGTTTAGAATATCCACTTTGGCAATAGTAAATAAATCTCTCTTACACGACGTAAATTTACTATTTCGTAAATTGACTGTAAATCTCTTGCAGAGAAACAGATATCTAGATCATATAAAAATGTCTATGCTAATTTTATGTTCTTCTGTAGGAATTTTTTTGGAGATATACAGTGTATATTATACACTGTCAAATTTTTTTATCTAGAAAAAGGCATGTTTTTATTTAAAAAAGGGTTTTATTTAATATCATATTTTATATAAAGCAATAGCAGACTGAAATGGCGTGTGTGGCAGTAGACAAAGACAAATTATGTACTTGTCATATTATGTTTTATCCCCAAAAGGACAAGCCAATTTAAAATGTAAATGCTTTAAAAATATAAGCATATTACCAATTACCTGATAATATAATATTGTACCGTACTGGTATTTCTTAAAACCACAAAATTCTTGGAAGGCAAAAAATTTATAACATAATAATTATTATAAATAAGAAAGCTGCAGGAATGAAGGAAGATGGAGTAAATACTAGTCTCGAAATTCATGTGTTGAAAATGTTAGTAGTTTTTTTACAATAGAGAAGAATATATTGTATTTTTTGTTGTTATATCGTATAAAAAAATACCTAATAGTAGGTCAGAGAAAGACTATAAAATAAATAAATAAAATGGGTTTATGTATAATTTCTTTATATTGTAGTGTATGTTTTTGCCCAATTTGTAATATTTAGTTTTTCTTTTTTGAGGAATAGCGCTTCAAATCAACTTCAGTCAGATTTAAAGCCATATTCCCTAAAAAACAAAACTAAATAATTTCTTTATATTCGTATTTTTTTGTTTAATAACCGATAAACGTACAGTTTATATATATTTATAGACTGTATATTTTTAAATAAATTTATGCTAAATTCTTTGTTTATTTTTAATATTTATACCACCTATATAAATATTATATATTCATTGTCGTAAAGATCTTATCGATAGTGTAATAAATTCCTAAATACTTTATATCTTTATATTTAATATTGAAGACCAATAAAGCAATCAAACATATTTATAATAAGCTTACTTGTAAAATAACTAATTAACCTCCATGAATATTTAATGAGCTAGTATGCCTAATAAGAAACTTAAACCTCATAAAAAGTAAATAAACAGCCTTAATTTAAATAATCTTGAACATAAGGCACTTAGAAGCCAACGGGTATAAGGGGCAAAAAAACGTGCGCGTATATTTATCCTACTGAGAATACAATTTATATATATGTAGTATGCTGTACTGATAAGTGAAAATACCCCTACGATGGTTTTTTTACCCCTCTTTTCTCTAATCTAAAATCGTGCTTACTGTTTGCTTTTTAGTTTATAAAATATAATTTATTTGTGGATTAATACGTTATAATTAAGAGGTATGTGTATTAAATATAAATTATATTCTCTCCCTAAATATCAATTCGTGATACTAGGTTAGGTACCGGTGCTTTTTTTTAAATGTTACTCATATTAATCCTAATTTTTGGAAAATGCAACTCCTGCTAAAGCAGTAGTTGCAGTTTCGTCATTGGGATTAATATTCGTAAAATTTATGTAAAAAAACACCGATACCTAACCTAGTATCACTTATGATATTACCCCTGAATATTTTATAGTATTTTGTTTTAATTTTACAATCATAAGTACCTATAGCTTAATTTTATTACAGTTATTATTCTGTTAAGTCCAAACTTAATTATTTATTTATATATTTATTTATATATGTATTTATAAACTACAGATTATTGGAAAAAAAGTAATCTTTTAAATAAGACGTAAGGCTTTAAACACCAAAAATAATTCAAGTGTTTTTTGAAAGTTTGTTGTTAAAGGAAGTAATTATTACAGTGGCTTCCCTCCTGTCAATTATTTTTAGACAACAAACTTTCATAAAAACAGCCGTCTTTGCTGATTGTTGATAATTTTTAATTATTGGTTTAAATATCTCTTCGTTTAACTTTGCTACATGGTCCAAACTTCAGTGGTTGACTCAAAAATAACTTGTTTCCGCTGGCTTTAAGATGCCTCACTAAAAACTGGACAGATAATAATAAAATCGTATAATGAATGTGTTTTGATAATCAAAGTGACAAGCCAGCACATAAATTCGTCATAAAATCGCAGATAAAAATTCACGTGGAAGCTGTTGAGATTTAAAAAAGACTAGTTTTTATACGATTATGGTACTTCTCGTAGGTAGTATAAGTTTAATATAATTAAAATAATTAATTCAGCGTAAGTTCTTTATAAAAACAATTAAAATATCATATTTTATGATAAAATAATTATGAATATAAAATCTGTGCTCATCAAACTTTAGTATGTACAATTTCAAAAATAGGGATGACATAGAAAAAAGTCCGAGGGGTTTATTTATTTAAAAAAAAAGTGTACAAGGATTGTGAGAAACAAAGGATTGTAGAAGATTGTCAAAAAGATTGTGAAATATGGTACAAAATTTTAATGGATTGTTAAGGATTGTGGGAAGATTTCGGATTATTGTGGAAGGTTTTAGATAATTGCAGAGGATTGTGGAGGATTTTATATAAAGGAATTGTCAAGGATTGTAGAAGATTGTTGGATAGGTGTACAAGGATTGTCCAATAAATAAACTCCTCGAAAAAGTTCTTTTAAATGTGGAGCTGAAGGAGAATCTAAAAACAAAGGTTACGCGTCCCAGAGATACTAAATAAAAACTACTTTTTTCTACGACTGCTTTAGAATGTAAGCAAATACACACACTTTTCAAACACAGAATGAATCCATTCTAGCTCTAGATATGGTATGAATATTCCGTATCAAGTGTTAGAATGAGCACATGTAGTGCCATCTGTTGTTTATAAAAGAAAAGAAAACTGTAGCAAAATTATATATATATATATATATATATATATATATATATATATATATATATATATATATATATATATTTTACCATAAAATTTTGAATAATTTAATGCAATTTAAAGTTTTGTGTTAAAATTACATAAAGTTTCTTAGTTTTTCTTAATATTTGACCAGTTTTTTATCAATTTAGTTCAAAAAATTAAAACTGCTCCATCTATTGTTAAATGTTTAAACCTGATATATGACACAACAATCTGACATAATCTTCAATTTTTGCAATATAATTTGTAAATATGTGCTAAAATTAAATAAAAATTTCTTTTAACTACTGATAAAATTATTAAATTACATTAATTGCTTTATTTAAAAATATGTGTTTTGTTGCATTTACAATGTCGAGTCACAAAAAACATTGTTTTTAACCTTGTCCGCAGTTTAAAGCAATACAGTATTTCGTATTTGCAGTCGAAGAAAAAGTATAGTCTACAACACGTATGGAATAGTCATTCCGCGCTCGCGAGACCGTCATACTCGCCTGCCGGCTCGTATAACAAACTTTCCGCTCGCGCGGAATATTGTCTATTCCATACTAGTTATAGAATATACTATTCAGATGTAGTCTTAGGGCTATTTCATCTTTTTTTCATATTTTTGGACCTAGAATCACCCCTTAAAATTTTCTTATTTCTAAATCACCCTGTGGACTACATTACCAAGTACTTTAATTACTTGACAAAATAATTTCGTCTTGTGTATCTCCACCCATTTACAGTAATAATGCACTTTACTGCGGAATGCCTGCTTTCTGGATAGATACATATCACAGTGGGTTAATTATACTAAAAAGCTGACTTAAATTATTTTGTTGGGTTGTTAGCTTAAAAATGTATTAAGAACCTTGAAGCTTGATTCAAGATACTAATTGAATGGTTCTTGGCAGTTTTGACATTTTTTTGTGGGAGTTTAACTTCATTATAACACCAAACCAGGATCGAAACGTGCATATATGCACCAGTTAGTATTAAATAGTTCTTCAAAAAAACTATGCCTTTGGGAATCACTGTGCTGATGAGATAAGGTCAAAACAGTACTGTCCACAGTTTTCCCATTAATAGTATTACCATGATGGTGAGATACATAGCTTGTAAGCTTTGCTGCTGGTTGGTAACCAATGTTTCTATTTGTCCGATAGACCATGAGAAAACTTTTGTTTATTGAATTTCGGACAAGAAATTTTTTTTATCATAATACTTTTAAAACGTAAGCCATTTCCTATTTAGTTATTAAATTACATATTTTTCTAGAAATACAAGTGCGTATAATGTAAAATTATGGTTAAACTGTCAGTTTATGACAAGCTTCGAAGAAATACTCCATAGTGCGGCAGCCATTACCATTTTAATTACTCCAGTATCTTTAAAATATACATTACATACCTACTTTAATGCATAAAGTAACTCACTACTTGATTAAGCTATATTTTTTAAGACAATTTAATAGGATAAATTTAAAGCTGTAAGCTTCTTAGTTAATGTAGAATACAGTAGGAAAATTTTATGGCTGATATGAACGGAATGATAACAACAAGTTTTAATATCTTTTAAACTGGAACTAAAATCATAAAATTTACTAACCTGTTTGCCAAGCAAATAAATTAAATTTTGTATTCATAATACAGCATTATTATTACAGATTATTTTTTAACTTTTTCATTAACCAATCATTTATTGAAATTTCTAAACACGTGTCTCTTTCTGTCCAATCTAATTGTTATTATAGTGGGAAGATAAGATTTATTTATGTAGTTACTAGGTAAATTTTATATTATTTAGCTTAAATGTATTATTTTTTAAAAGCGTTTATAAAGTTATATTAAGTATTTTATTTTTTAAAACGTATAAATAACACGCAAGTCTGAAAAATTGAATTGTATTTAATCAGGTTTATTGACAAAGAAAATAATTACGCCAGGTGCTTAGCTCCTATCCTTATTATTTTTAGTAAGAAAACAAAACTCGAGTTTTTTGTATGGCCTCCAAGAATTTTGACATAAAAATCCATGATTTTCGATATTTTCGGTAAGCTATCTGAAAAATCTTCGAAATCTTCTCAAAAGTTGCCGAGAATTCCCAAAAATTGATGTACGGAATTACGATAGTGGTTTACTTAAAATAAAATAAAAGTTTGGTGAATTAAACTTTTCATAAAGATAAATAAATTAAAACAATATTTTAAATCAGTAGTGGTAGTTTTGCAGATGCCCTTAAGGCCTGGAGTTATAAAAGATTTTCAATCGTAAGCTAATATTTCTATTACAAAAGACATCAAATGAGTTTCTCCCGCTCCTTTCTTATCTCTGAAGTTAAAATGTACACTGTTCCTTTAATTAACTTTTTTAATAAACTCATCTATTTCAAATAGACCTTGCATTTGCGATTAATAACTTTGGTTTATCGAGGGGTTTTTTTTGTATTAAAAATAGGTCGAAAAATATTCCCTCATATGTGTAAATGAGTACACGGAAAAAAAAATTATAGCTAGGAGCGCTATAACACACATACCAAGCAAATCATAATCGCTTATTATATAAATACAAGGCTTTCTCTTACAATTATGGCAGTCAGTGTAAAAATTTATATGAAATACTTTAATTGTTTAGTGAATAATAAAATATAACAAATAGTATGGCATTTATAGCTTAAATAGATTTAATTATTGTCCGTGCTAATAATTTTTATAATATAATAAAATTTCTGTAAATTTATAATAGTGCCTGTAATAAATATAATCGTGTCTGTAATATATATAATCGTTTCCAATTTATTTTTAACATTATTAGTTATTGTGTCCCTTATAATCTATAGCTTAAATCACTATAATTTGCCACTGTTACCAAATATCTTATAATGTATAGCGCAGAGCCCACTAATTTCTTTCCGTGTATTAATATTATTATATAATAAAAATATATACCTATATAACACCAATATTTACGCTGCAGCGCGTTGTAACTGACGACAAAGTGAGGTGGTCAGTTAACCACTAACTGATGAAAACCTTACTTTACAGTCATCAAGCTAATGCATATAACATGTAATGTAACGTATATAACACCAATATGTACGCTGTAACTGACGACAAAGTAAGGTGGTCAGTTAACCACTAACCGATGAAAACCTCACATTACAGTCATCAAGCTAACGCCCTAATCTACATATATAAATAGCTTCAATTTGTTTGCCACTTCATCTTCCATCATCAAAAATTCACATAAAGGATTGCAAAAATGATGCAGCAGTATATAACAAGCGAAAATAGACAGATGACAACATATTTAAATAATTAAATCTCTGAAAATGCTACAACAAAAATGAGTAAAATTAAGTGCCTTTAGTAAAATATTCCCAGGTAATGAAATAGTGGTTTTCTATTCAGTCAAAATGATACGCAGTTATTTCAAAAATAAATAGAACTGAATTGAGATGTCATTATCAAGCTGTACAGTGAAAATAAATAAATAGAACAAATTTTAATCTTAAATTGAACCTTCAAATAAGATTGTAAATAAGATTGAAGTCATAATATAAAACAAGCCGTGAAGATATGTAATGCTATGCATTCCATTATATACTATTCACAGTAAATGGTATATTAATTTTCCCAAATAAAAAAATATTAAAAAAAAATAAACTTTTTTTTTAAGATCTTTTTTTTTGAAAAACGAAAAAATATATATAAAAAAAAAACCTAATTTTTTTTATTTTCTTTTTGTAAAAATGAACAAATAAAAAAAATAATATTTATAGTTTTTTTTTTAAGTTTACCTGCACAACTTTTTTTGGGGCGGAGTACTTTCAGAAACAATGGGGATCTTTCAGTCATAGAACTTGATTTTTTCTAAAAATTTGAAGTCGATCGGATTATTCGTTCTTGAGTGTCCACAAAAAACTTGACATCGGAAGACGGACAGACAGAGAGAGGGACAGATGGACAGACGAACATGTTCAAAGTTCCTTATTTTATTATGAAACACATTTGAGTCGATCGGATTATTCGTTCTTGAGTGTCCACAAAAAACGTGACATCGGAAGACGGACAGACAGAGAGACGGACAGATGGACAGACGAACATATTCAAAGTTCCTTATTTTATCATGAAACACATTTGTATCCAAGAATTTTTTGTCTAGGGCGTTTTTTGGCGATTTTGGGAAATTTGAAACAACCGTATAATACTATTCTAGCGGTTGCGCTGTGGATAGTATAATAATACAAATACAATAATACAAACTCTTTATAATGAGGCAGCACTGTGTTATAAATATCAAGGTAGAATTTCTTATTGGCACTCTCCACGGAAAAGTTAATAAATTGTTCTATAGAATGGACTATATTCCAGTTTATATACAGTTACTGCTCTATTGTATGCTGTCATTTTAATAAAGAAAATAAAATGCTGTAACTTTGTGTTATTCATGGAAGAATGACTATGAGAAAGGTTAGAATTTTTAATTAAAAGTTCATATTGATAACAAAAATCGTGTTTTTATTTTAATTCTTACAATTTTAATGTTTAAAACTGAAAGGTCATTAATAACATTTAACGCTTATAAGTCATAAGGTTACATGACACGTAACCTTGGACATATAAGATGTATTAGTTAAATTTTAGAAAGCAATTTGTAGCATTGACATCCAGTATCAAAAATAGTATATTCTATAACTAGTATGGAATATTCCGAGCGAGCGGAAAGTTTTTCATATGAGCCGGTAGGCGAGTATGGCGGTCCTGGGAGCGCGACTATTCCATGTGTTATAGACTATACTTTTTCTTCAACTGCAAATATGAAACACTGTATGGCTTTAAACTGCGGACAAGGTTAAAAACAATGTTTTTTTGTGACTCGACATTGTAAATGCAACAAAACACATATTTTTCAATAAAACAGTTAACGTTATTTAATAATTTTATCAAATCAGTACTTAAAAAAGATTTTTATTTAATTTTAGCACATATTTACAAATTATAATGCAAAAATTGAAGGTTATGTCAGATTGTTGTGACAGATATCAGGTTTAAATATTTAACAATAGATGGGGCAGTTTTAATTTTTTGAACTAAATTGATAAAAAACTGGTTAAATATTAAGAAAAACTAATAAACTTTGTGTAATTTTAACGCAAAACTTTAAATTGCGTTAAATTATTCAATATTTCATCGTAAAATAAATATATTTTTGCTAATCTTGCTACAGTTTTCTTTACTTTTATAAACAAGAGATGGCACTACATGTGATCATTCTAACACTTGATACGGAATATTCATACCGTATCTAGAGCTAGAATGTATTCATTCTGTGTTTGAAAAGTGTGTGTATTTGCTTACATTCTAAAGCAGTCGTAGAAAAAAGATATTTTATGCCTTAATTTTAAAGTTAGTGGTAGAAACCTTAGTTATTCTGTAATATTACTTTAATTCAGAGTGATTGTAGTAAATGGCTGCTGCAGGCTGCTTAATTTTTTGATAATTATTGTTATTAGCAGTTTAAAATTGTTTTTTCTACGACTGCTTTAGAATGTAAGCAAATACAAACACTTTTCAAACACAGAATGAATCCATTCTAGCTCTAGATACGGTATGAATATTCTGTGTAAAAAAGTGTCTTTAAAAATGTAAAACTGTCACAATAACGGAAAGCATATATCAATAAGTCGATCTAGCAATACAGATTGCTAATGTTTTGGTAAACATTGCTAAAACAGAAAACTAAATGAGTGACCGTCGGTAGTTTATATCCTTTTTTTGTGTTTTTAGAAACAAATTAGCAAATGCTAAACTTCTGGGAATTATTGGTAATGTTTTGATAGTGGTTACTGAGGCAGACATCTACATTCAAACAAAGCGACAGTTAGTTTATATCCTTTTTTGCGGATATACTTGTCACCAACGCTTTCAGAATTGAATTAGCTTTTTATGGCAATAACTGCATTTCAAAAGCACATAGTGCCGCGACTAATCAGCGGGTGGCTGTCGCATGATAACGTTATGACAAAGTCATCAACGTTTAATGGTCTTATAAGTGGAACAGTTAAATTCATTTAATATAGGCTTTTTAGTGATTTTATTAGCAACTTTAATTAGGCACAATTCTTTGAACTACTGGAATAAAACCGTTTGCTTGCAGACTTTGCTCAGTTACATATATTTATAAGGTTAGTAACACATTAAAATTAAAAAATTCACCAAATAACAATGCTGATAATAAAAATAGAAAAGAAATGAATTCAAAACTATGATTATGTGATACGAATTATTACGGCTTCGCCATCGATGCCTTAATGAAGATAGTAAATTCTATTTATAAATTTTAAATTACTTATTATATAGCAGTTTTTGAGTTATTATCATGTTGAATTTATTTACGAAACATGCATGGTTATAATTTTACGATCTTGCATTCTTTATGCTATGTAATTATAGTATAATATACCTACCATACATAATAAGGTATCATGAAGAAGATATTACAAAGGCAACGTCAAAGGTTAAAGAGATTTTAATTGTGCTTTAAAATTTATAGTTTCGGAATTAATTGGAAGCGGAGATTACGAATAGAGTCATTAATATTGTAAATTCTTAAAAATTTAAATATTACGACTGGAATCATTTTGGTTGTACAGGGTGATCCTATTTTCAGTATACGAGTACACAATAACGGGGAAAGATAAATAAATCGATCTCACTGCGTTGTCCTTGTAAATAAGATGGAGCATATTTTTAAAACCACACTGAGAGCTCGTTACCGTAGTAAATACTAAACGTTTTTGCTTATATAGAACCCCACGAAAGTTCAGTTAACATTCACTGATTGTTACAATTACCAGAACTATAACAACGTTAAGTATTACTGTAACAACCATTGAATGTTAACTAAACTTTCATGAGCAAAAACGTTTAGTATTTACTAGGGTGATGAGCTCTTAGAGCAATTCAAGAACAGATAAGGAGATAAATTAAATCGCGAAAATTTTTAGCTTTACACGGAAAGAAATTAGTGGATTCTGCGCTATACATTATAAGATATTTGGTAACAGTGGCAAATTATAGTGATTTAAGCTATATTATAAGAGACACGATAACTGATAATGTTAAAAACAAATTGAAAATAATTATAATTATTACAGACACGATTATATTTATTACAGGCACTATTATAATTTACAGAAATTTTATTATGAAAATTATTAGCACAGACTATAATTAAAACTATTTAAGCTATAAATATCATACTATTTATTATATTTTATTATTCACTAAACAATTAAAGTAATTCATATAATTTTTTACACTGAATGCCATAATTGTAACAGGAAACCTTATATTTATATAATAAGCGATTATAATTTGTTTGGTATATGCCTCATAGCGCTCTTAGCTATATTTTTTTTCCTTGTAGATTATAATAATTAGCTACTGGTTTAAAAAACAACCTGGGTTTAATATCAGGTTAATGATTGGATAAAGGCAACATGTCGCGGATAGACAGTGTCGCGGATAGACAGTTGACTAAAAATTAAACCACTTCCATTCTACTTCTAATACACTTCTAGTACACTGAAAAAAAGGATCCTTTGCGGTAATGGCATATGAAATTAGGCCAAATGCTTCGCACTTTTGAATAAGTCCAACAGCGCCTTCTCCTAACATGAAAATATAATTCACTTGGCAAGATCTTTCTGATTCTTTAACTTAAAATTCTTTGATCTTGTGTGAAATGCAAGTGGTGTTGTCTTAAAAGAAAAATTCTTGGGCAACTTATTTAAAATTAATTAATTTTTAAAAATCTTCTGCCTAAAATGCGCCAGGTCCAAGAGGATTTTAAAAATATTTCAAAAGCGACACTTCTTGGGACAAGATATATACTTTTATTTGAAGATACACATCTTTTAAGCTAAAAGAATAACTGCCAAGAGTATTAAAGAACGTCATTTTTTCAGTGTACAACACAGGCGATTCTTGAGTGTATAAACTCAATAATTTTGTCTATGCAGGTGTACATTTTCGTAAAAAACGCCAAAGCTGTTTTTGCATAACCAATTGACGCTTAATGCATCTTCCTCCAATAAATATACCACTTGCTAGAGCAAATAATGATCCTTCTATAGCCGTTCATTTGCCGGTAACTATTTAAACAATTCCGTATAGGTGCCTCCATAGTAATGGGTGTGACAGTGACACACTATTTTTTAATGGTAATTATTATGTTAAATATTAAATTGCTTAACTCTTTATTGCCCAATATGCCTAAGACTTTGATTAAAAAAGGACCAAGAAATAAAATACAATAGGTAACCGTAACCAAAAAACAACTGTTACGGTTGTGACCTTATAAATTTGATTTTATTTTTATTTATTTCTATAAAATTTTAATAAAAATGTGCATTTTTCTATTTTTTAAATAATGTTATTGTTATATTTCTATACAAAAATCTAACATTGAATGAAATATTTATAAGCGATATAATAAAGAATTACCTAGAAAAGGTAACGCATGTGATATTTCGGAAAAAGGAAAGAAACATTTATATAATTTATTTTCTTGTGCTTTGGACTGACTAACATCAATGTGAAATTTTGATAAATTGTTTTCTGGAAAACATTAGATAACTATATTCTTTCTCCAACTAATATCTATCTTTTTGGCGCCAATTTTAGAGTATGATTTGTAACTTTGGTTTTGGTGTAATACACCAAAACCCAAATTTTACATGACAATTTTCTAAATAAGGGCAAGTGGTCTTAGGGATTATGATAGGCCTAAAAGTTATGAGTATAAAATCCCATGAAGACCTACTAAATTTACGAAAACCGCCAAAACGGTAAGAAAACCCTTAAGTATCGCCAAAGAAAAGAAGAGAATCAAAGCTGTGTGCAAGTTTTCTTGGATACAACCGGATAGATACAAAGTAATCAGTTAACAAGATCTTAAATGCGTGGATTATATATTTATTGCCGATAAGTGGGAATTAATCTTTTTCTACACAATGTTCTTGTCTTTAGTTTTTTGTTGTTTGGTTGCCATTAATAGAAATAGTTCTTTGTCACAGAAAAACACCAAGAAATAAATAATTTGAACGTACAGAAGGTAAATGCAACAACATTAGAAGAAATTCTTAACATAGAATACAATACACGGTGTATTTGAAATAGGATAGGAAATTTTAACAGGTGATTCTACATGATAAAGTATGACAAAAAGTTCCTATAAACATAAGTCTAAAAATGCGTCATAAGGGAGCTACGCCCCTTTGAAATAGGCTAAAAAAATCGGTTTTTATTTAATAACTCAGGAACCCTTTGAGATATATTAACGAGGTTTTGCACGTAAATTAATACTATAAGGCCCATCTTTATATGTCATTTTCACTTACTTATTTAAACCAGGGGTGTGCGAAACGGGTGGGCCTTATCAGTTTTTTGTCCCAAACTTTTTTCTGTGTAACTTTTTTGCAATTTTATTTTTGAAATATGATTCCTCAGGTCAAAATACATAAAAAAGGTACTCTCGTTGTAATACTGTAGGATTAACCGTTTTCGAGAAAAATTCATTTGAAGGTGAAATTCCACGGTTCGAGGACGAAAAATTTAATACTAAAATGTTGAAAACCAAAATTTTAATGATGCAGGGCGAATGTACATTAAAAACTAAGAAAGAAACCTCATATACAGGTACTTCCAAAAATCAATCCTAGTGGAGCTATGGTCTCCTAAATATGCACCATTTTTAAAGGGCTATGTTAGCTTTAAAAGTGTTTTTTCGACCTACATGTATGGAATCTTTTTTTTTAGTTTTTGATGTAGAATAACATTGCATCATTAAAATTTTGGTTTTCGACATTTTAGTATTTAATTTTTCGTCCTCGAACAGTGAAATTTCACCTTCAAATGAACTTTTCTCGAAAACGGTTAATCCTACAGTATTACAACAAGCGTACCTTTTTTTATGTATTTTAACCTGAGGAATCATATTTCAAAAATAAAATTGCAAAAAAGTTACACAGAAAAAAGTTTGGGACAAAAAACTGATAAGGCCCCCCCGTTTCGCACACCCCTGGTTTAAATAAGTACGTGAAAATGACATACAAAGATGGGCCTTATTAGGATTAATTTACGTGCAAAACCTCGTTAATATATCTCAAAGGGTTCCTGAGTTATTAAATAAAAACCGATTTTTTTAGCCAATTTCAAAGGGGCGTAGCTCCCTTATGACGCATTTTTAGACATATGTTTATAGGAACTTTTTGTCATATTTTATCATGTAGAATCACCTGTTAAAATTTCCTACGCTATTTCAAATACACCCTGTATAGTATATTGCGTAACTAGTGTGAAAAGTGAAATATTTCGTTAACCGTAACCGTACTTTAATTTTGCTTCACATAGGAAAAGCATATTAATAATTTGGGCCTGAGTTAATTAAATAAATTATAATTAAAATAATTCTTTTTAAAAACTAGTATTTTATCTATGTATTTGATATGTTAAAAATTATTAAGTAAGGCGAGAATATTTTTAATTAATAAATTCCAAACATATTTAATTATTGTAAGTTTCTTATTTTTAGTTATGAGATTTGATCAAGACAGTCCAGATGTATCTTAGTCAAATATAGATAATTGACTTGTAATTAACTGACAACTATATTATTGTAATTAATTACCAGAATGTTTGGTATACAATTAACGCCGCTTGTTTTGTTACGCTAATCTGAAATAAATCAAATTTAATTATTATGAATAAATTACCATGAATTTAGAATAATTCGTTAATTATTAGAATGCGTAGGATTAGATACAATTCGATCCATCATTTTGAAAAATCTTGGTTCTTTTTATCTACAGTCAATCAGATTCTGTTTTGAACACTATAGAAAAAGCCGACAGGATACAAGCCAATAAAATAGTTTTGACATTATATGCTTTTATTGTTTTTTATAATAAGCGTGAGATTTGTTTTCTTGGCGTTTGGAAAAATATACAAATACTAAAGAGCTTGATCTTACATTTTTTTTTATAGACCAATTTTATTTAGAGCTTCCTTCAAATTTTTGTTATATATGCACTGTAAAAATAGGGGTAGAGAATAATATTAATAATAAATTAAAAAATCAATATGATTTAAACTGAAATTTTTACTGGTTTATAATAAATTTAGCTGAATTTTTTATTAATTTATTTGTCCTTTAAATTTATGATGATGACGTAATATACTAAATCAAGTAAAATTTGAATATTATTTTAAAATTACGGTATGAGAAGATTGTTTTAAAATTTTAGTACTTGCGGCGTGGTTTTCTGCATTAAACTGCAGGAAATATTTTTTATAGTGTGGGACAAAACGCGTGAAACCTATCACTTTTCTGCCTAGATGTCAACTGATTTTTACCAAACTTGGAATAGTTATATATCTGGGCCAGGTATATACTGTACTGCAATATGATTCAAGTAGCGCCCCTCGTGGCATGCATATTGTATATAATACACACATTGTAGTATTTAATATCACAAGTAAAGTATTAAATATAGTTTGACGCACGGATCTGTAGCTACGGGAAATATGTTTGGAATGTGTGTGCAAGTGGGAGGCCCGTTGTAGGCACGCATGCCTTATAACGCTCTTGACAGAAAGAAGAGAGCGCGAATTATTGCTCCCCCTTTCGCAGAGACTTTCTTTCATGCGGAGAACTATACTAATGATGGCGATATAAATAACAAATATGTATTTACAAATAAAATTTAGTATTAAAATTACAATGACATTTTCTGGTGTATTTTATACAAACATTAAGCGCTTTCAAAAAACTAGATGCGTTTTACTTTTTTTTTTTGGCATTTATATCATGACATACTTAATTTTTGACTAACCTCAACAAACATAACCTTAAATTTTTTACAAAATTTAAAATACCATTGTTATTTATTTATTTTTATTGTTTAGTTTTAAGGTCAAGGTATCTCCATTCGATATCTCAATGTAATCGGTAGTAAGTAGTTTATATTTTTTTAATCAGTCAGTAATTGTTTTACCAAACCATATCAAACCTAAACGAGTATAAAAATGCAAATCTATCAGAATTAGCTGGTTATTTTGATGGAATTTTAAAGTTAAGAGCATAAATCTAAACGTGACTATTTTGTCAATTAACTTTTGTTTTGAAAGTTTAAAAACAAAACCTTAATCCATTTCATAAGCCATTATTGATTTTATTTTCCAATATGAACAAATACCTAAACAAAATCATACTTTTTTTGTGTTTTGAATGCTCATCCATCATTATTTTAGATTTAAATTATTCGGTAAATGATAGTGTGTATGATTTATTACGCCTTTAATAAAGGCCCTTGATGTACGCTACATTTCATACCTCAATAATAAATTAAACACTAAATTTAAAACTGTTTTCTTTTATTTTTTACTCGCTTTTAACTGGTTTTATATTTCTGAGATAAATTTTGTCCGTTTTATGTATCTTGAAGTAGTAAACTATTCATGTGCCTTAATAAAAATTATCTGTAAAGATTATCAAACTTGGCCATGGTTTTTAGGAATTCTTAACGGTGTTCCCGTGGCCATCTAGATCTACATCACGCACAAAACGGACTTTTATGCACAACTTACACATTAGATGTATATATTTTATAAATACTATTTATCTTATTTTTACCAAATCTAACCAGCTCCTCCATTTACATAAAAAACATAATAAAAACCCGTTTGGCAATAGCTTGTTAGCTAGGCTAAGAATAAATGAAAAACAAATTGGGAAAGCTTAACTTAACAGCAGATTATTAACGATGAGATGTTAGGACCCTAAAAAAATTACATTAAACGTGAAGTTAAAATGACATTAAACGTTAAGTTAAAATGGCATTTTAATGCCATGTTTAAAACCGTTTAAGTTTGAGTTAAATTCAAGTTTAAAGTCATTTTATTTAGGAGATGTCATCAGAAGCCTCATACAATTATTTGACGTTTAGACTTTATTTAAAACTTTCATATCGTAAAAACAATAGATTTTTCACGCACAGGAGATCTGTGGGTAGTTGGGTCTTTTTGGATGTTAACTTTTAAGAATTTACCAATCTAGTTCCAGTTCTTAAAAAATCCACCAATCAAAGAAACAGTTGTAATTTTTACGAAACGTCAAAATATTTTTTATGTAACTTAAAACTGCAAAAATTAATCTTTTGAAGTTTATGTAAGATGTATTAGATCCAATTAGATGTCGTTCGAAAATTTGGAACTAGAACATGATTGGATTGGATAAAATTATAAATCGCAAAAAAATTAAAGCAAAAAGAAGCCAATGTCATATGCCCTTATGCCTTTGCATAAGGGCTTCAAGGCTCCCTCGAGGGTAGTTTTAAAACAATTCGTTACTTTTTAGTACTTCCAGGGCTATAGCTTTTTTTCGGAGGTGAGGACCTTTTTTTTTGTAATCAAAATTTTCTTCCTTCCAGGGGTAAACCTTTTTTAGAGGTGAGAACCTTTTATTTTAGTAATCAAGAAAGAAACTTTTTTTCAAGGCTTGTAAGACTCAAAAAATGAGTTACCACAAAAAAGAAATGAAGAATAAGACTATGAGCCGTTAAAGTATTGTACTTTTAAACAAAAACATTGTTATGAAAGTTAAAATAGACCTACAAAATTAGGGCTAAACGCTTTTCTTAAGTTTTTTCTTGCATATTTTCCGTGACTTTAGGAGTTGGCGAGCTTCACCTCGAACAAAGAAACGTCTTGCGATAAAGAACGAGAAGGGGGCGTCTATCCTTTCGCGTAAATCTTTCACCTTTTCGGCCGGTGTTTAAAAGTGTACCAGGATGGCAGACGGCGCGAAAAAGAGAAAACGAAGGGTCTCTCCCGAAAACACAAATCCTTTTAGACTAACTTGGAGCTAAAAGTGGGAAATTTCTTTGTGGAAAATTTAATAGATTTTTATTGGGGGAATTAGTATTTCTTTTGAAAATTAAATTTAAAATTACTAGAATTCGTTTTATGAGAACTTTCTTGTGGGGAAACTAAAGACTAAAATTTATCACATAATATGTTTATATTTTAATGGTAACTTGTCTGTAATTGTTTCTAAGGCCGGATTTACTTAATTTTTCGCCCGAGATAATAGATAACACGCCGCCCCCTCAACAAAAAAAAAATATGACAAAAAAGTGTAATCCACTGACGTCGCTTAAAAATTGCCGCCCTATTGCTTAGTATTGCCCAATTGGAAATCTGGCCCTGATTGTTTTTGATTTAAGTTTATACATATTTGCATACTCTAAAAAACTCAATTCCAAAGCTAAAAGTGCTCCTTAATATTCTCAACATCACATTCCAGTTAAAAATATGTATTATTAACTTTAAATATGTTATTGTTTAATAAAAAGTTATAAAGTACTAAAGATTTTTTGTTAGTTCTAGATGAATTTGATATATTTTTCTTTCCAAAATGAAACGCCAACCCTGTTTTCTGCTTAAACTAGGTGACCACTAAATGATTTAAGCTTTAATCTTTTAGCATTTAGAGAACAAAGATTTACAAAACTAACAATAAAAGAAATGTATTTAGTTATCTTATTTTCCCGAATAAAAAGAAAACTTGAGAAATTGTTCCAGTCTATCCCGAATGGTTTAAGATTGTCCGACCAGGGGATTTTTGTAGACGCGTCCCTATGTTAAAAAAGGGACAATTTACGTCCTAGTGGAATGTGCAGAAGAAATTGAATATCATCCTCTGAAAGTGTTGATGGCGATCTTTCTCGCCTTAAAAAAAGAACGGAAAAAAGAATTATTGTTTAGGATTTACAAAGGTGACTCTTGAAATTGGAAACGGTAGCAGTTAATATTATGTTTGAGTTTACTTAAAAAGCCTAGATAAAGGATTAAGAATAAAAATAATAGAGAAAAAATATGTAAATCCAAGAAAAAATGGACACTTTGAGTTTAAACTTTTTAACTTTTGACAAGGATAGTAAAAATAATAATAATATTGTCATCATATTATTACACTGAAAACAATTTGCACCGATGAAGACTGTTTTTTATAGATGCTTAAAATTCCTTGACTTTATAAATTCATTTCATTAACAAATTTTATTATTTAAATACATTTTACATTTAGACAACCAATTTTAAGCATTGATATAATAAAATTTTCTTTGTCACAATTAAGGAGCATTATTTCAAAATTTAGCAAATCCTTAATACGTATATTGGATTTGTTAACTTTTAAAATAATACTCCTCAATTAAAAAAAACATCGGTGCAAAATCTATTTATTTTTTTTTTTGATATCACGAAAAATTTTTGTTCAGTGTATGAAATAATAAAGCCATTTATTATTATTAAAATAAACACAGGTAGAAAATTACTAAAACATAAAGAACATTTTATAGAGCAAAAAGAAATTAAAAAAAGTAAGGAATGAAAAATGGTAGGTATTGAGTTTCTGGAAGACAATAATGACATAAAGATCCAAATATAGTTCCAAACAATAGCAAATGTACGTTTTTTTTTTTAAGAATTTAGTGGCGTTTTTCTTCTTTTTTTCTAATCATGGAATATTTAGTAGTATAATTAACTAGATCATCTCTCAGTCACATATTTAAGGAGTTGAACTACAAAACTTAACATATCAAAAATGAGTTCAACTGCAAAACTAAACTTATCCAAAAAGAAAAGTTAAAAAAAACGCAAACTCTATTGGTATTTTACCCAATACAGTCAAAATCTTTTTTGTCATAAAACTAGATATGTCAAATTTTGCAGTTGAACTTCTTTTGGGTATGTTAAGCTTTGCAGTTCAACTCCTCATTTGTTATATCTTATTTTTTGTCAATGCAAGATTTAGCGTGCCCAAGTCTCGTACTAAGAAAGATTACTCTTAACTTTTGTCCCATTATTATTTTATTTTAGATTTTAAGCTTTCACGGCCATTAAGATATAAAGAACTTTCACTTTCGGGTTTAGACCGTGTTAATGGATTTTCACTTTCCGACGTTTCGTCTCTTACTATTAGAGACATCTTCAGGGATTAATCTGAAACTAAGTTTCGAATCAACTTGTGTCACTATTTATGACGAGTTGTGGTTATTTACCCGTGACGAGGTTTTTCCTATCAAAGACTTCCATATTGCAGTGTCCCGATTGATATTGTTAGGATGCTTGATGATTTCTATCGATTCCCGTATCTTCCTTGGCATTTTTCTGTTTTCTGTTAATATTTGTTTTGTTTCAGACAAATTGATTTTATGACCTGTTTCATGTACATGTTCGGCTACTGCCGATAAGGAAATTTGTTTCTTTCTTATATTGCACTCATGCTCTTGAAGTCTTGTAGAAATTTTTCTCTACCTATGTAAATCGTACCACAGGAGCAGTGTATTTTATATACGCCTTCTGAACTCAGGGGTATTTTGTCTTTTGTTGAAGTCAAACATTGACCTAATTTTTGGTTGGACCGAAATATAGGCTTAATATTTGACTTCTTCAAAAGTTTACCTATTTTATCCGTGATACCGCTTACATAGGGGTATAACTTGTGTCTGTCTGTCATTGTCACTATTGTCCTGTTGTTTGGGTCTGGGATTTCTGTATTTGTATATGGTCTTATTAATGTCTTTTTTGGTATAACCGTTCATGGTCAAGGCTTTGGTTAGTTTAAGGAGTTCTGTGTCTAGGGAATTCTTGTCTGAAATCATGAAAGCCCTATGAACAAGTGAATTAACTACCGAGCGTTTTTGAGAGGGATGGTGATGTGAAAATGCGTTTAGGTATCTGTCAGTGTGGGTTTTCTTCCTGTATACCGAGTGTCCTATTGAGCCATTTTCCGTTTTGTAAACCAAAACGTCCAAAAAGGGAAGTGATCCGTTGTTCTCAATTTCCATCGTAAACCGTATAGATTTATGTTGGGAATTGAGGTGATTTAGAAAACCTTGAAGGCTTTCCATGCCATGGGGCCAAATAGCATAGACATCGTCTACGTATCTGCGCCAAATTTTAGGTTTTAATCTAAACCCGAAAGTGAAAGTTCTTTATATTATTTTATTGTTATTTTCTTTAGTAAACTATTTTTAGTGTGCTTATAAATTAAAAATTTATTTTTTCACTACTAGCTTTAGAACATACCATTATTTATCATGTTTTCAGACTATGAAATCAATTATCTTCACCTATAGAAATAATAATTTTTTCTCTCCTAGTAGGAGTAAATTTTATAAACAATTGATTTCTGTCACTTTAGATCTTTCAGTACTGTGCAATTTTTACTAACTAAACCTAAGAAAATAGCTTTAAATAACTTTTTATTTATTACATATAATTAATTATAATTATTACCAATTAACACAATCAATAATTAGCTAAATATTATGAAAAAAGTTTTTAAAAATGTAAATTTTTAAATGTCAGTTCAAAGTATTTATTTGAGGAAATGTCATTGATCAAGGCTACTTGATTTTTATGAAAATTTCAAGAAATATAATTTCTGTTAATAATTTATTTTATTATTTGAATAAAAATAGTTAAGTAGTGCTAGCAGTGAAAAAAACTAATATATAAACTACGGTAGAGAAGACTATAGCCTCGCACTCTTAAATCCATCGCTGCTACGTAGCTCAGGATTTAATACGCTCGGCTATAAAAAATGTCTTCTCTACCTAAGGTAGACTACCTTGGTGTATAATTACTATTATCATATTTAATTATAATAGAGAAAATAACAAAATAACAATGTCATATAAGGAACCTTGGTATTTCTAGTATCTTTTCCAAATATTGATTGAATCTAATTTGTAATTTTTCCAGGATTAATGATGTTTATTTATCTACAATCGTTGTTTTTATTCCTCCCCGGGGACTAACTAGACTATTTTGATTACGTTGTAAATCTCTGCAAAGGAAACTGCTTTTCACCCACGCTTTAAATCAAAATCAACTTATCTTGAGAGTGAACTGGACCGTAGTGTTTAGGTTAGGTCTTTGGATTATCCCTCTATTTCTCGAAGTTTGGCGGTGAGTTTTCTCTTATCTCCTGCCAGGTTTTCCCCAAATTATCGATTATTACACCGCATAGGTTAGCATATCAAATGTGTACTCAGGTAAGAAAAGGATCGATTACTGTTTAGAAAATATAAGGAAAATTATAATTCAAGGTCAAAATTTTCCATTTACATTACATTACATGCCTTTAACCTCGTACTATTCTACTTAAATAAGCAAGTCCAGGACTTGTATGGGCTAGCAGTAGAGGCAACCACCAGCTTAAAACTGACGTTCGAACCAGTTTTTAGGGAGGTGAAACAGAGACACCTCCCTAAAAACTATAATTATTATAATTATTTTTAACTGAAAAATGCAATTGGTGTGAGTAAGAATCGAACTCACGCTAGCCGGCGTGTCAATTATTTGAATTATACGCATTAAACCGCTAGGATAATTCTTCCATTTAATCTCAAATTTATTTAAAAATCTTTTACTTGCAAACAGAACTTAACCAATAAAATAAAATTTGTCAAATAATTTTGACATTTTGCTATTCAAATTCTTAGTTTAGTGTTAATAACTGGGTAAACCATCCATTAACGTACATGTACCTTATTTTATTACGTTTAGAAAATCACCACATTTACAGACTAACACATCAAAAATCTACCGTGCGATTATAAAGTGCCGAACACTTTTTAATGCAAAACTGGCATTAGCGATGAGTAAAATGCAAGAAAGCTGTGTGCGTTTTACTGGCCACCGAGCTGTTGTACGTATCAATCACATGGGCTTGTCACGGACAACTGTAACAGAGGCGTGGCTTTAAACGAGGAGTATTTTCTTTTCAAACTGTTCGGCACTTTATAATCTTACTGTTTATTTATTTGCATAAAGTATAGATTTTTAATTCAAAATTATTATATTATATTTAAAGTTAATAAAACACTATCTTTAATTTAGTCTAATGGTCTACCTTTACAACTCCAAACATACAAGCAATGTGCTTTGCAGCGTAAGTATACCTATGTTTACGAATAATATTATTAAATCGAATCTATTGTTTTCCACGTCACACCCCTTATTGATATAATATTGTAATGGGTTGTGATTATTGATGATATTACACACACTATACTAGAATACCCTCTATACAATAAATCTTTTCTATTATTAG
The DNA here is from genome assembly GCA_958510825.1 of Brachypterus glaber. Lineage (NCBI taxonomy): Eukaryota > Metazoa > Arthropoda > Insecta > Coleoptera > Kateretidae > Brachypterus > Brachypterus glaber. The sequence continues at coordinate 13,991,827 of OY294047.1, read as the reverse complement.
ATGACTATTCTAATTCAAAATTACATTATGAATATTAATTTATTAGTTAGGAATTAAAAAAAAAATACTATTTTGGTAAAATGTCTTTGGGAAATTCAACACCTAGCAGGAGTCTCCTTTTACTCAGTCGTTAAAATTTCGCCATTCCGATTATTATTTGTAAAATTCATGATTAATAATCGCTTGCTTTAATGAAAATTACTTGCATACATTTAAAAAAAAAATAGGTATAAAAATACGTAAATATTTTGAATTACTTAGTTAAATTAGTAAAGGAAAGGGGGATAAAATATATACACACAGTATCGATTATACAGGTGATAATTTTTCCTGAAACCTAATATACTAAAATATATTTAAAAACATCTCCCCTTCATCACGTCGTCCCATTTTGTCCCTAATTTACGATAATGTTCTATAAACGTTCGAGCAATATTTGCAAGAGTATTTTTTTTTTCGACAAATTAATTTCCCTTTGCTTGCATTTCGTTAAGTAAAAGCACTTAATATTTAAAATATTAAAATTCAAAAAAGCACTGGGGGAGTAAAAAAGTGTTGTAACCGTAGATTTTAATAGTTTATTTGTACTAATGCAAGACAATACCTTATTTTGAGGTATCGAGTTGAACTGAATTAAAGTACAACTGATTCAGACTTTCTTGAAAAAAGTTAGTAAGCGTTAATAAAAAATAATCTTATTTTTACATTGGCACTTAGTGCTACTAAGAGTGCCGAGGTATTGAAATCTTCGCAGAAAAGTCAAAATCTTTGACCACGTTTTTTTTTCACATTTCTCGACGTTTTAGACCATTCTGAGTCGAAATCAGTAAAAAAAAAATTTTGCGTCCGTCCGTCTGTCTGTCTGTCTGGGTTTAAACTCTCTAACTCCATTTCTACATGAGATATCGACTTGCGGTTTTTTGCATATTGTTTCTTAGCGTATTCCGAAGAGCTGATTAGATTTAGGGGGTAAACGATTGTGGGTAAGGGGGTAAAAATAGGGTAAAACTCCTATTTTTAGCCTTTTTTGTTTATAATTAGGGTTATTATTATTGTATTTGGTTAATTTAGCACTTATATAAAATATAATTTTAAATTGGTCAAAAAATATTATAAACAACGTTTTCCTAAAACGCATTGTTTTCGAGACATTGGCATTTAAACAGTAAAAGGTTTTTTTAGCATATCTCATATATTTATAACCCGATTTCAAAAAAATATATTTTAAATAAAAGCTCTTTTGAAGCCCTATAAAAAATGTTATATGCAGTTTTTTGCTAGAATATAATATTTTAAGGATACAGAATTTAAAATCAAACAAAACACCTAGTTTGAAATTTGCAAACTAGATGGCTCTAGTGTACAATAGTGCCGATGTTTTGACAGGGTGCTTGCAACGTTTCATCTAGTTTATTGCTTTTTTGGACGTTTAATATTAAGAAAAAATATTTTGACCTAGATAACTCAAAAACGCTTTGAGCTAAAGATTTCTTTGGAAAATAGATCTTCAACCAAAGTTTTCGGCTAGCATTGTATTTTTTATTTCTTTTTTTTTAAGAAATATTTTTTTCCCATTTCAAAAAAATAAATAAATTGACCAAATAAATTATTTTATAAAAAACTTAAATATAAAAAGTACTTTTTTATTTTGAGGTTAAAGTTTATAGTTTTAGATAATAAACTAGCACTATAATTCCAGTGGTTCTTAGAATTTTTTTTATTAAATACAAAATTAAAGGCTTTACCAAATGTTAAAATTTTAAAATGGCAAAGCAAAATAAAAAACAGTAAATTTTGACCCTAAAAAAGCATTGCTTTATTTTTCCTTAACCGACATGTCGCAACAGCTAGGAACTTTTTCTGGCGTGAGTACATTCTTTTTAATTGGATATTCCAAATTCGAGGGGCGTAACGACATCAGTCACATGAGCCGATCTCCATTTAGGAGTCCATTAGGAAGATTTTTCGCGACGGAAAGATAGAAAATATTAAGGGGTGTTTTTAAGCCTGGGGGTGGAAAATGGAATTCTGATCTACCTACAAAAATTCGTGACATTTGCTTAGGGCTACGGATTCTGCAAGTTTATATGACACAAGAAAACAAGTCGTAAAGATACATAAAGATGGTACTTCGTCATTCATTGTATGCTCCTTGTACCGATATTTTTCTTACAAATTACAACATAAAATGGTAAAATGGTTTAAATTTAATTTAAATAATTGAATAAAAAAACAAAAATTAAAAATTTCTAGTTCATTAGAAAATATTAATTCAGACCGCATTTCCTATTTGAATGGCTTAACTTATCGGTTTGGACTTTTATGCTTAATTTTTTTTCTTAAATAAAAATAAGCCTTTTAACCTCATCGCCTTAGGAACCAAAAGCCTCAATAAAAGGTACAAAAATGAAGCAATCTTCCAGCTCTTCACATCTTTTATGCTTAACAAATGCAAGCTGCTTCGCCTGCTTTTTTGGAAGCTTTTTAGATGTAAACATTACAAAGCCACACAAAAAAATTAATATCAAATACACAAAGGGTGCGAAAATTCCTTAAATTCCGATGTTTTTAAGTGTGGAAAAAAAAATGTGACCTGATGGAGCAATTCTGATCTCAGATTCGATCTAAGCGACCTTGAAAATATAAAATTGAATTGGTCTTTTTGTGTCTGGCACAAAATTTTTTGGCTGACCAACGCATTTTTAAATTTTCGTGGTCGCTGAAACCGAATCTGACCTCAGAATTCCTCAAACAGATCACAATTGTTTTCTACACCTAAAGAAGGGCGCGAAAATTCCTTAAATTCAGATGTTTTTATGGGTAGAAAAAAATTGGGATCTGATGGAGCAATTCTGAGATCAGATTCGGTTTCAGCGACCCCAAAAATATAAAAATGTATTGGTCTAGTTTCTGGATATTAAATTTTTGTTATTTTGTGTGGCTGTGTTATCTGTCAAAACATGCAGCATCCGAAAGCAATGCTTTTACTTCTTTTAAGGGAACCAATGAAATTCCATCAGGTTATTTTTGACTTTCAGGGAGTAGAACGACTGATAGAACAAGTCTGAAGTTGTGATCGTACTCTATTGGTTTCAACACTATCAACGCGTCCTTGACACTACGTATCATATTTTAAGACTGATAGTCATTCAAGAATAGGTACCCAGGTCGCTTTTCATCACCTCGACAAAGTCGTAGAGGTTCCAAAGTGCGGAAATAAGGGATCTTTTAATTATTTTATTACATCCTTTGTCTGAGAAGTCGTCCTGCACTTTTTAATGAGCTTAGCCCATGGAGGCCAATATTATTAAATATTATTTGATATTAAAATTGGACTTCTTCTCAAAAATTAAAATAAACAACCACAAGGTTTGTTTTCAACATCCCAGTAATAAAAACTTTAAATAAATAGGTGTTGGATAAAAAATTATACGGTATACATGAATTAAGTGGCATTAAACACATTATATTTTAAAGTACGAAGAGTCAAAAAAAGTTAAAGAAGACGTGTCAAGACAATGATACTCACCCTTCATGCAGGGATTATGCCCCAGCCCCATCATTTAGGTAATTATGTTGGGGTTGGCCAAGGATTTTTCACTTTCATATCCTATCCATCATTCTTCATCGGCTCAGATTTCACATAATGTTCTTATGTAGTAAGATATAAGATAAGATCTTTTTTATGTACAGTGCATTGGATTAGTATCAAATTCTTTACGGAAAATTAGATATCACAGATTAAAAAATATATAATTTAATAAATAAATGCAATTAGGCAGTGCAACACAGAAACACCCTTGTGTGTTTGTCCATTACACCCTGTAAAGATACTGGTAAGATAATTGTGTTTAGACAAAAAATATTTCATAAGATTTTAAACATGCAAAATGTAGTACATGATGACAAAATAAGAAATATGCCTTACAAAACACTCCCGTAGATTTCCCTGTTAGAATCCTCTATTTTTGGCTGGCATTTGGAAATATAATATTTTGTATATATGAATTAACAAGGTTCAGTGCCAATTTAGTACCCATGTATACGCTTTTATAGCCAATTTTTCCTGTTAAAAAAATCAGTTTTCTTTCTGTCCCAATTTCCTACTGTTGTCCTAATTTTTTAAAAAATATTTAGTTTTTGTTATCAACTTTAATTGTTTTAAATTCAAATAGTACAACACGTTTATTTATGAAGATGAAGTCAGATATAATTTGTGTAATTCTAAAAAATATGGAGCTAAATAATCTCATACCTTTAGTAACTTAGATGTTTTACGATGAATACTTTTACATGGTTGTAAAAAAGTATACTAAAATAAATCATAGTGTATAGCGTATACGCTGAATAGTTTCTATACGATAAGCGAAATTGTTAACAAGATAATAAAACAAAATTGCAGCTATCCCATTGCAGTATATCACGACACGGTAACGTAATAAGTACTGGGGTGGTCTGCCTTATCAGCGACATTACACTAGAAAAAGTTAACACAATTTAACACAAAGACCTGTTAAATCAGATCTATTGATAAGAAACACTAATTGCTACAAAATAGCAGTAAAATACAGAACCGAACTTGCTACATTAGAACTAGTAAAGGAGGTCAATACTAACAAGTAAATAACTAATTGCTGTATTTCTTGACCTGACAAAGGTATTTGATACACTCCCTCAAAAAAAATATTCAAAATGTTTATTAAAATGGGGCATTATATGAGTGCTTTTAACATTATTTAAAAAATATTTAAAGCTATTAAGTAAGTTCAAATTAAGTGGTCGATCCCAAAAAATTTATTTGGGAGGCCGCAGGGTACGGTTCTGGGACCTATATTATTTTTTTTAATTAAATCAATAAATTAAGCAAAATTCGTAACCTTCGTGGTACAAATTATTATTAGTTATGCAAAACAAAATCTTTAAACGCAGATATTTTTTTCCAGTGTATGTTTAACTAAGTACACGTCTTAGGGACTCCCCAATGCAATAATTATGAGCGGGGTTTGCCAAAACGACAGTAAAATCAAGTTGCACAGGACAAACGTTAAATAAACATTGACCACTGTCGTGTATCTAGTTTTCTTTTGGACTTTTACGACACTCCTAATTGAATTACTCAGTACACACTGTATTGCAGGAGAAGAAATACGGTAAATAATTTAATACTTTTTTATGTAAATGGTGAACACTTTGTATAATAGGAGTGTTTTGTCTTCCTATTGACTTAATTGATTAACTTTTAGAGCTTTTATGATAAAAGCTATTGATTTACACAGCCGGTAGATTTTGGTATCATATTATCTGAATAGTTTCACAGAAGCAGGATATATGATATATTTTATAGGCCCATATGCTGTTTATAACATCCACAGATATCCTTTACAAAAATAGGTCCTGAGGCCACGGCCTCTTAAAGAAAGCTAGTTCTGTTATTGTTGTTCTCATTGTTGTTACAACTTATATTCAATAATTAAAGTTTAAAGGGGTTCCAAATATACAAAATCGTTTAATAAGGTAACAAATTCAAAGTGCTCTTACAAACTAAAAAACAAAAATTAAGAAAATGTGAGATACAACTTCTCAAAGAGATTAAATAATATTCCAGAATACAATCTAATTTATAAACAAATTATGAAAAATCTTAAATTTAAAGCATTCTCTTTTAAACATTGTACTTATTTTATTTAATTTATTTTACATTAACGAAAACATTTATGTTTTAATGTTCAAAGAAAAGAAATATCATAATACAAAACCTTTATAAATATTTAAACGAAACCAAGATATGATTAATTCGAGCTCAAAAGCTTAGAGAATTGGATGAGTAAAAAGGAATTTCCTTTCATAATTCTCTTATTGTACTCTTCTCAATTACAGGCTAGAAGAATATTATACAATAGTTTTGAAATTTCCAAAACTGTCAAAAATTAACAAACGTAAAAAAATTATTTTTTTAGAAGTCATATTTTAAATAGGTATTGACATTTTTGTCCTACCCCTACCCCCAAGGAACCCTTCGAAACGCTGAGACTTATCATCCCCCTATAAATACGCAATCCGTGTGAAAAAAAAAATAAAGATCGTTACGTACCACTACATTAGACGCCCCCTCCTCATAAGCACTACCCCACTCACCCCTAAATGGGTTACGTATTTTAAGTAACCCCTTTTTTGGATTCCGAAAACCTTTTATTTTTGTCCGCCCGCAAGAAGATGCATCCTTCCGAATATCACAATTCTTGAGTACACAATAAATAATCCAAAAACGCAGTTCGATATGAAACTTACAGGAAAAAATCTGCCTATGTTTGAAAAATATCCATTTAACCACAAGCACATGCACATATGTGTACAGTTAAAAATAAATTTACTAAACTCATTAAGTGGCTATAGCTGCTACCATTTTCTTCGTTTTCAATTCCAAGCGACATCCAATGGCAAAGATTCGCAAATCTTCAGTTGTTTACTTGTTTTTAAAATAAAAAGCATTTTTTATTTTTGCTATTAAATTTAAACAAAAAACTCGTCCTTGAACAGGTTAAAAAAATAGTTTTAGTTCAATAAACTTCAAATTTTCAGTAAACATTACTTTGATACATAGAAATCTTCATAGCAATTTAAAAAAAATCATTCATAAGGTCAAGTCTTTAACTTGCTACCATTCCGATTCTCCAGATTAGGAGAAGTATGTGTAGTTGTCTACATCTAGAAGTAGATGACGCACAAACATAGATCAATCTAATGACTTTAACTTTGAAGTGAATAAAGTCTGAAATTTTTTCTGTCAGCACACTATTTTGCCAACGGGATAAAAGTGTCCATAAATAGTCAAATGAAATTAGGATCAAAAACCATTTAAAGTTATTCACTATACTTTTCTACATTAGAAAAACTCATTAATTTTATTTGCAATAAATTTGGGAATATAAAATTCTAGCGATACATTTAAGTCGCTTTTTTATACGTGTCTGTGGCACATAAAATTTGAGAATAGTTTCGTTCGTCCATCGTCGTCCATCAGATATATACGTAAAACTATTCTTAAATATGTAATAGTAATACTGTATAAATATCAGATTGACGTTTTTGACATTTTTAAAAATTTCTTAAAAATATTGGGCCGGGAAAGCTAAAATTTGGTATGCAGGTAGTTCTTACCCTAAACAAGCGAAATATAATTATTTGACCCGTCCGCCTACCCTGAGGTGGTTTATAAAAATATATATTTTAAATAGGTCAAAAAATACTCTTTAAATGATCCCTTTTAGTCCTAAAACTTTAATATTAAAACTCAAAATTGTGACTAAACTATGTTTTTATGTATAATAAAGTGTTGCCACCTTAATTTAATGATAAAATAATTTTGGATTTTTTTTTTCATTTGGCGACATAATGCAGCGTACAGGGATGACTCTTGGTTTGGACTTGGAACGAAGGCAGAATCCCAAAACTGCGCAGAATACCAATATCCCACTATAGATAGGATGACTGAAAAAATTGATTGATGAAATATTAATGCCAAGAAAATAATATTTTGGAATCGAATCGAAAACGAATTTTACTGTTCACTGTGAAGAGTATAGTAAGCAAAGCGAAGCATTAAATATGATCACGGCCCGATTTTCCCCTTTGTACCAGGCCTGCCTCGATATTTCGCGGGCCGTTGAACTGGGTAAAAGAAATAAGCGACACATATGTAAGAAATTCAATTTTCCACATTTTCCACGGCGAACGCGCTAACGGGTCACTTGAACAAAATTACAATTTATTTGATTTGACATCTTCGACTTACGAACATTTGTTAAAGCCATACAAAATATTTTCCCATTTGCTCTTACAATTGGAAAGTAGTCATAAATTCGGGAATACTATTAAAACATACATCTTTTAAAATTTCTAGCATTACTTGACAATATTTCTGTAACGATGTAGTAGAGTCTAGACTATTACTATACCTGGACTGTGTTTTGCAATAACAGTCTTAGCCACATTGCAAAATGACAGTAGGTTACAGAATATTTTAACATTAATATTTTTTAAGATATAAGGGATAAAGTTCAACAAATTACTGTCATCTCACAATGCAGGTTAAACGGTTATTACAAAATACATTCCAACTATACTGGAAATGTTAACATCTGTAACGTTACAAAATTAATAAATAAAAATATAGGTGTCCCCTGCTCTCTAATCGGCACGGCTTGGATTATTTAAACATAATATTCAGTTTATCAAAAACCAAGAGACCCAATTTTCGAAAAAATATAGTAGGAAATTAAAATTGGGCCAACATCTAATGTGTAGTACTTTTGTGCAAATATTTGATGGCGCCACCAATTTGTACGCTCTCGATACGGTAATACTTATTTTTCATAAGTATTTTAAATTTTCAAGAGTCGGTGCGAAAGCCACCATACCAATATATGCTCACTGATGATCGCATAAAAGCGTGAAATAGCAGCTATATGACATTTTGGTATGGCTTTTCTCATTGATTGTGAAAATTCTGTAGTAGAGCAGTGCAATTTCTTTATAGATTGGGGTTTCTGTCACCCCCAAGGGAAGAAATTCTTGGACTGTTTTTTACAATATTGTATTGTGATCCTATTGATACATTTTAACTTTCTAGTATCATCCTAAGGAGCTCAAATATTTATTGTAAGTGTGCACCTAACATTACCTAACAAAACTGAAAAAAGATACGGTAGGGGTATCCAGATCAATAATTAAATATATTTAATTATTATAAGAAACAACTATTTTTCTAGTTGTTGAAACCATAAAAAGCCAATTTTTGTTTCTGGTAACCACAACATGTTTTTTTCCCAGATTTCTGGTTGCGCCAACCAGAAAAATAGTTTATATATAACTATTGATCTGGTGTCCCCAACCAGATCGTTTTTTAAGTGATACTAATGGACAAACCAACAAGTGAACTGAAAAAACAGCGGATACTACGATTCCTTACGTTTTGTAAGAGATCCAAAAAAGATGATATTTTCCTTTTACGCAAAAATTATGGCCACTAACTTTGAAACCCTCAATATTGAGATAGTTCTGCACACACTAATAGAAAAAGATTTTTTAGATTTATTTGGATATGTCTAATTAAATTATTTGGTTGTGAGTAATTTTAATTTAGTCAAATAAACATTTACTTTATGTTAATTAATATTATAATTTGAAAATAATTAATGGGAACAAAATAGTTTATTTGACATAAGTAAATTTATTACTTACAACTCCAACCAAATATTTTGTACTCGCAAATAATAGTTATTTATGGTACTAGCGGGTAAAGTAAGATATTGCCCATTTGAAAATTAACCTGCGAGGCATCAGCCAAGCAGGTTAATTTTCGAGAGGGCAATATTGGTTTACCCATGAGTGCCATACAAGGTTTTATCCAATAAATAGCTTAGGAATTCATATTTTTATTAAAAATTTTAATGACATTTACAAGAAAATAATTTGACAAGTGACAGTTGAGTGGGTAAAATAAATAATTATCCACTCAATAAAGTAAAAGCCACGCGGGGGTTATTATTGAGTTTATCTATTTAAAATAAAGCTGGTAACTGTCTTATTATCTGTGTGTATTGGATAAAATGTTTTATCAATGCAGAGATAAGAACAGAACAGAACAGAACAGAACTGTCAGATTATATCGAGGATCTCTACTCTTACTAACATCATCTAATGAAGCTAGTCTTCCAGTATGCAAGTTTGTACCAAAACAAACCTGCTTAATAAAATTGCTGAAAATAAAATTCAAGTTTGATTGGTAAATTTTACAAACTTGCACATCGCCAAAACTATACAATATAAGATAGCTTTTATTATATGATATGTAGTTCCAAAAATGTTATATTATTTCACGAGTAGATGATTTTATCAAACATAAAACATTCTTTAATTTAGCGAAGATGCAGATTTACGCCACCTGTAAAATACTTCATCCCGGATTAAGTCTGTGCTTAATTAATGCACTTAATGAAAGATCGTAACCTGGATGGGCTTAAATTAAGCCAAGAAATTAAATTTGGTTCGTTTTTGCAGGACTGAGAAGGCGTCAAAGATAATCTCGCGCCGTTAAACGCTTTGATATTTGTACTTACACCAACACAGGCATGGTTTCATGGTTACAGGTTACATACAGAAGTGAAGAAAATTTCAAAAATATGTATATGTCAGATCTTTTTAAATACTCAAAAATTATCATAGTTCAATTATATTTATTTATCATCAGTCCAAAAGTCCAAACCTAAAATCTTTAAAATCGCTGCTTTTATTCCATTTTCATATGACGACGAATTATTTACAGTAGGTGAAATTTTTTTGCCTTTGCAACGAACTTTCGATTCAAAATAAACTTTATTAAAATACATGAAGAAACAAAGTAAGAAACACTCAATTATGGTTGACACTTAGTTTAATCTTCAACTAAAAAGTGTACAAAGTGATAATTTGTCTGCTAATAGATACAATAGTGTAGAATAACTTAATGGTCATTCATCAATTGTAATAATGCATTGTCACACGTGAAAATTAAAAAAAATACTTTGATACTATAAAAAGATGCCTTTCTATGGCTTAAGTACACATAATGAACTCTAAAATCTGTTCATTAATTGGTCTGTTTATGTGTGCGCCCGAGGTGCAACCGACTATAATGCATAATCTTCGTCTAGCTAAAACAATGATGATTCGCGACTTAATTAACCTAAACCATGCGCGTCTAGTTGCCCCTTAATTTTAGTTTTCTATTTGTTCATCCTTTCTGCCAAACACACAATGGAATCACTGTTCAAAAAACTAAATTTCTTTAGATATTTTAATTTATTATTCGTGGATTAGACTGCAGTGACTCATACCTAAAACGTATTATGCTGCTCTTGTATAAGGGAGTCCCCTCACACGGAGTTACGCGAACCGCACCCGAATTGGTATGATCCTCGCTTTTTAGCACACTTTCGCAAATGAGTCACGGTAGTGACACGGATAATAAATATAGTAATTTGTAACTTTGTTTTTATCAGTAATTTATTTGAATTTGGAAGGGCTTTTGACTCAGGTACTTCTGCCTTTTTGAACAAAATTTAAAATCAGTAATTACTGATTACAAATATTTATTGGAACAAAAGGCTTTCAACTCGTCTTTCTGTCCTTTTAGAAATAATGATTTTACATGTAGAATTTGAGTTATAGCAAGATTTAATAAACGTAGAGATTTTAATACCTTCCGAGACTTTTAATACTGTGACCCAAATATAAAATACAATATTGTATATAATACAAATATATTCCCTACATACAAAGCCAAGTCAAAGAGTCCTTGATATTTTGAAACAAATCAAGACTATGCCAAAACTATAGCTTTAATAAGTAAACCTTATGATATTTCCATAGTGCGGTTCTAACTTTCCATTCCGTGCACCTACCTTGTCTGTCATATCAGCTATGCGGTTTGCAGACGACAATTGCGGGTTACAACTTGTCATTATCGTGTTCTCGCTAAGATTTCTGACTTACACCGCCTAGAAGAGAATTAATTTGCGACATGGTTACACCCTTCTCCAGTTCAATTAGCGCTTTATTCAATTTGCCAGTTTAAGGCGCACTAGATCGTCGAAGTTAAATCAAGTATGGAAACATCCGCCTTCTTAGAAAATGACCAGAATAGGATAACTTAGTCTTAGTATTATAATACTCTTCACAGATACAACTCTAGAAGAGTAATTAGAAGAAAAGAAAAATAAACAAGCACATCTGATTAAAAAAAACTTTGCAGTCAGTAATGAAAAATGCAATATATTTTAAAACATGTAAAAATGACCGATAGTTTGAAGACATAAAACGATTTTACAACGCGACGAACTACATGAATCTCTTTCCTATAAATTCAATGTAAAGGAGTTATACTAAAGTAGCTCATTATGTAATACATGGCAAGCACAAGGCAGTCCAGTGAAAAACCTAGATAGCAGTTAGGTTGCTAGAAAATTTAAAATTCCAAATTTTCTTCGGAGGCCAATATTTTGAAATTAACTTTTTCTAATCGGAATCTGAACTGTTTTAGTTAGAAGACAAGATAATGGTTCTTGTCTACTAGCAGAAAAAAGGAGTATACTATTATATGGAAAGCAATATAAAGTTATTACATTCAGCTTGTTTGCATTTGTGTCTAGCTATTTTAGAGATAAATTACAGACAGATGGTATAATATCTAAATCAAATATGAGTAATATCTATATGACTTATGTTCAAAAAAGTTAGGCCTGGTTGCAGACATCTTTTTACCTATCGGCAATATACTTATAATTTATACTATAAAAGAAATCGCAAAGAATATTTATATTTGATTTAAATGTCTACTTAGTTTCAAGGATTTTGCACGAATTCCTTTTTTTTTCGAGGCTCTTGTTCAAGTTTTTTTTATAATTATTGTTTACTTATTATGATGAAAATAATCCAAATTAGCGAAATTCGGCTCCACCAAAATAAATAAAATTGAGAAGAAGAGAGGGTTGAATTTTATTAGGTTTAAATTTACCTCTTATAATGGGTAATCTTTATATTTTTAATATTATACAGAGGGGTCCCCCCTCTTAACTTTTGAACTATGTTGTTGTACATGCAAAATATATTTACTATTTACAAACAAACTCGAGTAAATCTAGTAGCCATTATTAGGTAATTAATACTAATTCCATGCAAAACAAACTAAAATATAATACATAGTTTTTAAAATATGTTTCATTTAGAATGCATTCCTGCATAAAAACCGTAATCATAACATAAATTTTACTCAGGTAGATGCTGTGAGTTCCAGCCTGAGATATGTAAAGTGACTAACACTATGAAAGATATTTTTTAAAGAATTGATAAATTAATTTATCCACGCCTGTGATTATAATGCCTATACACCCCGGGTCTGTAAAAATAAACCGTTTATGGCCGTGGATAAAGTAAAGTAATCTACTCACATATAATAGCTAATAATCATTGATTAATAATAATTACGCTACTCGCCTATGGGCTCGTCTCGCAAAATTACTAATGAAATTGCAGATAAAAACAGATTTAATTTTCTAGATCATATTTTTAGCCAAAAAATGATTATTTACGGGCTAAAAACCATGTTTTTTTAGCCGAAATTAAACTGTTATAGTCTCATCCAGAGATATGTATAAGAGAATTTTTTTAACAGCGAACATGTATTTTAGCGCATGTCAAGGCATACTGGGAGCAGTCGACTGCCAGTATTCAATCACAGCACATCGTACTACTACTACGTACTTAATAAAGTAAAATTTAATTACGCCTCCATCTCACATTAATCTGTTTTAAAAGTAAAAATTCTCTTATATCTCTGGAGGCAACTGTACATTGTATATGATTTGGAACGCCGCTTATTTCTATAAACACAGCTAACTGTGGCGTATCAGATTTGATTTTTTTTTTATGCCAAGTTTGGATGAGCGAACTATAGTTTGGTTACTTGAGAAAACTTTATCTGTTGTATAAAAATGGGAAAATGCGTATCTTGTGGAAAGGACTGGTATGGTGGTTGACAATCTAAGACAAGAGAGTTTACTTAAATAATTTTTGAAGAGTGAGGTGAGAGTAAGTAGAAAAGTAGGAATGCCTATAATGGAACACTGCTCAAAAATAAGTTTGTAGAACATTTAAGGTGGTAAAGGAAATACCTCTGTTGTGGTAGCGGCCTCAAATCAGTCTTGGACATGACAACTCGGTTATGATGATAAGTATAGAAAAATAACACAAGCCCACAAAAGAAAAAAGTCAATTACTCTTAACCAGACTATATTTTTCTCACGTATTTTGGTGTACTGAAAACGAACTTTACAGTGAAACAGCTGGCTGAACCCATAACTTTTTTAAAAAACTGCAGAAAAAGTTTATTGGGCGAGATAGCTTGAGATTTTTAAACTTCTCTAGTACGTAAACTATTGAATTTTGGGAGTTGTTCCCGACTACACCTTTGGTAACAAAGTTGAGAACTGACTGAAACCAATTTTACATTAAAAGGGAGCAAGGTACTTTGGGGGTCAACGAGCTAGCTCGTCCAATAAACTTTTTTTGGAGTTTTTTTAAAAAGTTATGGGTTCAGCCAGCCTTTTCACTGTCAACTTCGTTTTTAGCGATTAAAAATACGTAATACTGGTTAAAAGTTTATGTTTATGTTTATGTTTGTTTTTAACCTCGTACTATTCTACTTAATTAAGCATCCCCTAAGTCCAGTACTTGTGTGGGCTAGTAGTAGAGGGAACCACCGGCTTTAATTGACTTTCGAACCAATATATCTAGGGAGTACGCCTTCGCCAAATTTCAATTATTAATTAACTGAAAAAGGCAATCGGCGCCAGTGAGGTTTGAACTCACGATCATTAGATCAGTGTCAGGCTATATCGATGCCATTGACCACTGAGCTAAATCTCCCATCTCCCAGTTGTTGAACTTAATTTTTTTTTGTGGGCGTTTGTAATCCATTGTGAATTATTAAATTTATTTATTTTTAACATTTCTATTTGTTTGTCTATTGTTGATAAAACTTTGTGGTGAATTGTTTTCTGCCAACCGTGACCGGACAACACAAACCAAAGACAAGTTTAATTAAGTCTGAAAACTCCATGGAGTTCCATGATTGTTAGTTGTTTATTTGGTGCCAGCACCTCGGGCCTACAGCGTTGACGTTACACTGTTAAAAATAATTTAAATATTCAACGCAGTTTGCAAATCAGAGAAAAGAGTGTATGGGATTTTGTGCTAAGCACGCAAAATAATAAGATTTGCACATCTATGTACAGAAAATGCATTCCCAAACTTCCGGGCTCTTAAAATTATCCGGAGCATACTTTTTTAATCGTTTAAATTAAAAATTCTTACATAGATAAATAAAGCATATGGCAACATGGCAAGGGACAGAAAAAATGTGCTTATTGACCAGTTTAAAAACCGGCTTAATCGCGTGTATTGAGTAATGCTCTAATGCCAAATTTGCTATATAATTTGACACAATTTGCCTTAGGTCGTGTTTATGGACCTCAGCTCCGCTTCGGTCCACAAAATACGACCTCACACAGAAAAATTCACTTACCTCTACTAGTAGCGCAAATAACTATTCTGATATCACTTCTTTTTATCATTTCGCATTTTTTTTTTTAATATATTGTCATTTAGCACAAAATTCCCTATTAAAACAATAGTCCTTTTGTACTTATAATCTATAATTGTCCATTAATATTGTGTGAAATAATAAAATTAAGACACAAATATAAAGTAAAACACAGTGTCTGAATAATGATAGGAAGTTTTTTTTGCGACTTCCAGTTTTGACGGTTCTTAAAACGATAAAATAAGCAATTATGTACAATATATTTTGAACACATATTATACTGTACCCGATATCAAGATTGGTATAATCTGTTTAAAAATGCTTTTTTTGCGTTTATTGCAATTTAACATTCCTTATTATGCAACAAGGGCTATAAATAAATAAATATTCAGAATATTTTTAACAGTGTAGTAAAGCTAGCTTCCTTCTCGGTGTTTTGGCTTTATAGACGATCCGGTTTATTTGAGGAGCAGATGAAACGGAAACGGATATATTTATCGAGACGTTTATTAGCACAGGGAGATCGATGGAAAATGGCTGGATCATTCTTTACCAACACAACGGGAACTATGTAAATTTATGGTTCATATTTTAAGAATTAATTAAGCGTACTAAAATATTCATATTTTATAACTGAACACACTAGTTAGAAGATCTATTTTTTTACAGTAAAAAAATGAGTTCATGGTTGTACGCCGTAAAAAAAAGTTAGTTAGCAAAACCACCACTGGCGGCAGCACTCTTTGACTTTGATGACAGCCATACTTCAAACTTGTTTATTTATTATGTAAACAGGTGGTTGACTCGAGAGTCTGTGCAAAAATCTTGTGTGAAATTGATTAAAAATTATATTTAAAAGAGAATTACTAATTTTAAAATAAATTTTAAAAATTTCGAACCAGTTTATAGGGAGTGTCTCTGTTTAACCTGTCGCCATGCCATATTTTAATAATAATAATTATTGTTATTAATAATTATTAATTAACTGAAATAGGCAATCGGCGCCAGTGAGAATCGCACTCATGCGGTTTGAGTTTGACGCCTTAACCCGCTCTGATATTTTCTCCCATGGATATTATTCTTGAATTTAAAATGGTTCTTTTTGTGAAGAAGAACCCTATTTATGTTTGCGTAAACGTCAGCAACGGTCAATCCGTTTTATGTGTCATTCGAAGCAATAATATCGGTTTTTGATATTACCTATGCTCCGGGCCCGAAGTATTGCTCCGGTAAACGACGGAGATTGGGCTTTTTATTGTAACACGGCCGATCGGATTTTATGATAAAACGATCTGCACAGACAAAACGAAATAATACCTCAAATAACATTTCTATAGCTAAATTTATTATGATTTGATAAAATAATTTAAATATAAATTTAGTGGCTAGGTATTTTATTTGATCTGTTGTAGAACTATTTTTTCTTCAAGCATCCTATATATTTTTTCTTAAAATATTTATTTTTGCTTTTAATTTATTCAGTAATAACGTATGTTTTCTTTATTAAAATATGCAAATAAAACCCTTTCGAAATAAACTTAAACCTTCCTTAGCTCATTTTAAATTTTTTTCGTATGCTAAATCGTACACTTTTCGCGATTTAGATGGTAACTTGTCTAATGTAGCATTTGCAATTTCGGAGAGATTTGTAGGTGTATAAACCATATATTCTTCTTCATTTATTTTCAATTAATTTCACACAAGGTTCTTGCCCAGAATCTCGAGTCCACCACCTGTTTACATAATAAACAAACAAGTTTGAAGTATGGCTGTCATCAAAGTCAAAGAGTGCTGCCGCCAGTGGTGGTTTTGCTAACTAACTTTTTTTTAGCGTGTGCAACAATGAACTAATTTTTTTACTGTAAAAAAATAGATTACTTCTAACTAGTGTGTTTAGTTATCAAATATGAACATTTTAGTACGCCTGAAGAAAAAACTATATTTTTGCAAAAATTTTATTTTACAATAACCGATAACCGTTAATTAAATTGCCTACTGTGACAATGTAAACTTTTGAAGAGATTAGGGCGCCGTGTAAGAATACCTTGTTCACTCTCGGGGTGTCAGTGGGTTGCTCAGAGTAAACGAAGAAGTTGATCGACCAGACTTTATTATTATACTGTTGTTTAAACGTAGTAGGTTAGTTAAGGTTTGTATAACTGAAAACTGAAAGTTTAGAAATTAGTATTTTATAAGCAGAAATATTTAAATAAATATTACCTGAAAGCACCAGATAACTCAAATTTCATGAGAAATTTGCCTTAATCCTGAGGATGGTTTCAATAATTCAAGTTACACCAACATCTTAACAATTGGTGTTGTTGATCACGGTAGTCAGTAACAAGTGACCAACTGTCAAACTGTCAAGGATTTTTCCCTAAGAAAGTCCTTGAGAAATATTTAAATTATTGGCGCGAAAAAATTAAATACTATAATTTGGCGAAGGTGCCTTAACTAACCTTCTGTTGATTTTACATATTTTCTAATACAGGGTGTTCATATATTTTATTTATATTACAACTATTACTATTTCGCCTCACTACACCGTTAATTAAATTGCCTGCACCGTTAATTAAATTGCCTACACCTATAAAATTTGTTTATTTTTCATAAAAAAAGTTGGGCGTGAAGATTTTTAGTAATTTAGGAAATATATTAGCAAAAATTAATGGAAAATGTATTTCATAAATTTTCCATGATTCAGATTTACAATTGACAATTCGGGTCTAGACGTCTAAAAACAATTACTATAATTTATTTATTTAAGATTCCTGCGTTTTTATTGTCTGAGATTGTACGGAATTTTATTGTCTGAAATCCTGAAAGATGCTGGATAACGAAATTTCAATTTATGAATGTAATATTACTTCGAAGAGACCGGGAGTAAATATCGAGGTAAATTAAATGATTAGACTAACCTTGCTTACAAAACAAAATCAAGAAAAGAAAAATAGCTACAAAAAAAATTGCATTAGTTTTCATAAAATGCACTAGTATTGATTAAAAAGTTGAAGTTAATAAATTATTACTTTTTTTTCGGGTTTCGATCCTCGGTCAGAGATCAACATTTTTAAATAAAAATTCCACCGTAACCGAGTGCTTCAAAGGGCACATAAAGCCGTAGCGAGGGTCCCCCTGGTTTAGTGGGAATCGCGACTAACTACCTAAAACAGGGCAAAAGATGCAACAGGCGCGCCTAGGCGCCGAAACTACCCACTTCGGTGGGTCTCTCCGGCAAAAATGCCATAGCCAACAAACTACTTTTTTCTACGACCTAGTTAGTGAAAATCAGCTAATTTTACATGTCTGCTGTCAAAGAATGAGTAAACGTCAAACTCATAACCTCAAATGGACAAATTAATTTTTAGACAATTTTTGCGTTTTTTGTACGTTTAGTTGTTAGCACGATTTCGTACGGTGAGTAATATACTATTAAAATAAACTACATAATAATTACGTTGCAATGTAAAACAAAAATCATGCACGGTAAAAATAAATTACATTAAATTACATAGTCTGTAAATGGTAATATGTTGCCATAGACCGAAATGGTAAAAATTACATAGTCCGTAATGGTAATGTTTTGCATAGACCGGAACAGTAAAAATTACATAGTCCATAATGGTAATATTTTGCATAGACCGGAACGGTAAAAATTACATAGTCCAGAATGGTAATATTTTGCATACACTTGAAATTTGAAAAAAAAAATTACTACTTAGAAAATGTTTGTTCCAAATTACAAGTCTGTGTCAAAACTTTTTTGAAATATCGTAGTGCAAAGTTCATTTGGTTTAATAAACCAAACGATTTGCACCCTTAATACGAGTATAAACTGCTTAAATCTTTCTTTAAAGATCTATTGGTTGATAAAGATCGTAATTTATAATGAATGTAAATTTTAGGCCACAAATAAAGCATTTACATTAATAATATTTACCTTTTTTTTGCACTTTTAACACTTTAACCTAGCAGCATGCGTCGCTCTCTCTAACAATAACAATATTAAACGGTCCGTCTCATATGCCACGCCTTTTTGGTTATTGTCCAAAGCGCACGGGCGCCTTAAAAATAACATAGCCCGACATTGTAAAATCATGTATAAATATGTAAATAAATGTAAATATATATTTTTACATTATTTTACATTCTTTTACATTCTTTTACATTCTTTTACATAAATTCATGAATTATGCATAGTCCAGAATAGTAAATTTACTATTCCGTACTATGTAAATTCATGTATTTTTACATTATTTTACATGCAGTTTTTACAGTGTGGATGTAAATAACTAAATATTATACATAAGTGCATATTATGTAACTTTTTCATAAAAAGTTGTATTAATTAACTTTAATACAAACTGTATTGAATTTGCTCTAGTTTTGAGGAGTAATGTAAAACTTTAATGTCTAAACTAAATTCAGTTTAATAAGTTATTATATAAACTTATGTACGTAGTTTAGAAGTCAGGAATAAGCTTTAGGCTTTGGAAGGTAACTTTTTATTCCCTTCAATATACTAATAGTTAGAAACAGTAGGTAGTATTTAAAACGATGATGAAAATACTCATAAGAATTAATCAACAATTGTTTTCTTCTAGTAAAAGTTCTATACTAAATCGTTAAACTTAAAAAAAGTATTTTCTCTTCATGTAGCGAGGAATGATAACACAGGTCCACAAAATAAAAAAAGTACCCTGGTCTTTTGACGAGACAGGTCTGTTCTTATGTATATTTCATCGCTGAATTCAAATCCGTCAGATTAAAGGGTACACTAGTGATTTTTCGAAAAAAATGCAAAAAAATGTTTGTTTATGGTTTTTGTATGGTTTTTTAGAATTAAAAAAAAAACGTAAAATGATAAAACCAATCTAACTTCAAATTTGAAATCCACGAATCAAAATATATCGAAAATCATATTTTGTTTTTTCTTTTTACGGAATTTTGACCCATGCAGGGCTTTGAAAACTGTAGCAGCGCAAGGGCAATTTTGGCGATTTTGAGTTTTTTTGGGGTTAGGGCCAAACCAAGACCCGTTGGGCCAACTCAGGTGGCGTGTCAAAATACATTCATAGGAATATATTTTTCACCTACAGATAAAGATTTTTTTTGTTCGGCTGTTACGTTCTGTTATGTTTTAAAAATTTCAAAATTTCGTGAAACTAAATATGGTTTTCAATGTATTTTGATCCGTAGAATTCAAATTTGAACTCAGATTAGTTTTATCATTTTCCGTTTTTTTTTTAATTTCAAAAAACCATGCAAAAACCATAAAAAATCATGTTTTTTGCATTTTTCTCGAGAAATCTCCGCAGAATCCCTTAATCTGTCTCGTCAAAAGATCAGGGTACTTTTTTTATTTTGTGGGCCTGTGTAGTTGGTATTAATCAACCTTGATAGTTGATAGGTTTTGATAAGGCACTTCTTTTATTGAAAAAGAGAGCAAATGTGATTGATACTGAGCATTCTTTTACTGTCGCCTGAATTAGCATATTATTGGCAAGCGAAAGCAAGTATTGAATTTAAATGTTGTCGAAACCTAAAATACCAGAATTGAAAATGAAAATTGATTGAATTAGAATATTTTCCAGGCTTATTAAAATAAATTGGTGCACATGACTACAAAATACTTATTCTCACAATCATAAAATAAATTTTCTGATTATTATTTTTTCTATTATGTATGTGATTTGATTATTTATTTTAATAAAAACCAGAGGTTGAAGGGCCAAGGTCGATGGCCAATTGTATATTTTATTTTGTTTAAAATTTACTTAAGATAAAACTATCCAATCCAATCCAATTCTAGTATGGCTTTTCCCTTTGGGTAGTAGGCCAGCTCGATCTAGTATAATTTTCGGTCTACACAAAACCGTCTCACTCTGTAGTGATTTTTTCGCAGACGCCAACTTATAAAAAAATTATGTCTTTGAAATTCTTAAAAAAATATCCACATGTACAACGAAATTTATTTATTTATTTATTTGATTAATTTTACATTGAATTTAAATTTAAAATCACATATTAATAATCACGACTCACTTAAAACTTTACAATTAAACGAACACAACATTACATAAAATACAATTAATCAAGTCCTGTGCATATCTATGATTGCGATGCTGATGCTGGAATATATCCGCCGAAGCGATCACACCCATCCCTTACAAAGATCAGGCTGCGACTCCAAGATAAAACTATAGGTTTAATGAAATGTAAAAAATAATGTACAATAAAGAGCGTTATCTATCTATCTAAAAACTAGAATACTTGTTTCATCTCTATCCACTTCTTCACCAAGTCTTCTAGTAAAAAAAGAGAACAAGAATTTCTATATAGCTATAGTTGAAAAAGATGAATATATTTTAAAGTTAGCAGAAGTTACAAAGCAATAGATACATCTTTATATAAATCTTAGTGTGCTTGTTTATACTATACCATATGTCTCATAAAAAATTGCATTAACATCGCTTTATTTCTTACTAATTTAACCTTTGCCATATACCTCATTTAAAAATAATATAATAATAATAAATACAATTTCTTTAGCATTTTTTATTACGAATTTGTGATTCTTTTTGTGTATTAGTTTCTAAAAAGCAAGGTTACCACAACAAAAGATAACAGACATTACAAATGATGAATGCGTGTTTTAAATATACCAAAATCCATAAGGTATAGATCATCAATCAACCTAGATAATATCTAACTTCCTTAAAACATATTAGCGTTGTTTGTAAAAAACATCATAACAGTTTCCAGATAACCTTAAAGAGTCGGTAAATACACCGAAAAGGAACAACAAAAATAAAAGAGCCATGAAATCTAGAGTGGAACAATATAAATAATAAAACCATATATTTTTCTTAGATATTTAAACTCCACACGACTATGTTTTTTTCTAGAAATTATCAATGTTCTAAAAGAACTTTAATTAAAAAGTCTAGTGTAATATGATTTCTGTATTGATAGTAACAAGATTTTTATTAGTTTTTTTTTTTGATAATTACTTTACGTTAATTACTTGCAAAATGATCTAAAAATTATCCAAATTGGTGATTTTTTTATATTACTGGTTAATTAAAAGTTTAAATTATGTAAGGGGACGTCTATAAAGTATGTCACGCCTATGGGGGAGGGGGTCCAGGAGTTTGTAACCCTTTGTGGCGGGAAGGGCGACAAGAGCAATGTGATATTACAAAAAAAGTGCCAATGAAGCTTTTGTTTATTTTTTACTATGTATATATTTATAGTTAAAAGACCAAACTTAATACAAATGTTTAAGTAAAAAATTGTATTTTTTGTACATAAAATATTTAACGTGGCATGACATGGGGGGAGGGTCGGTGACTGTGTAACACTTCCTGACAAGGGGGAGGGGGTCAAAAAGGACCATAAAAAGCGTGACATACTTTATCGACGTATAGTTTATAGTATAGTTTCACCTGTAAAATTACATTTAAAATAGTAATCATTTTAATTTTATGTTTGAAACACTCTAATAAAGGCTATAATATTTAATAGCCATTCCTCAGTTTTTCTTTCCCTTTCACTCAAAACTTGGATATGAAAATCCTTCGGGATCGAGTGTGGATAATAACCAGTCGTTTCGCAAATGCATTAACCGTGTCAAACGGGATCATCCATCAATTTCGTGCATTTGCAAACAAGGATAATTCAGTGGCACTCGTTAAAACATTGTCTCTATGAAGTAGGGGAAGGACGGGCGGTTAAAAAGCAAACGGTGTCTTCTGTCACAATGAATTAGAGGGGGATTTACGATCCTATCATTGATGAGCCATCAAACCTCAAAAATTATTTATTTTCGTTTTATGGATATCTAAATTTTCATACCCACAGAGAAACAAAATTTTAATTATAAAATATTTGTGATATTTGTGTTAGATACTTGTATATATTTTTTAATATAACCATATGGTTATAAAAATGTATTTAAATATTTAAAAAAATCAATAATTTGTTTCAAGTTAATTACTTAGTACTTGTTTCCAAGAAGTTAGTAGTAGTACTATTTTTTATTATTTTTAGTATTTTAAATACAGGTAAACCACTCTAAAATTAACCTTGTTTTCGTATGCGCACGGTTACCACTAATGAGATACTGGATATTTGACATCAGGCGTATGCTTCTCGTTATTTTATTGCACTGTAATTGCGCGCATGTAAATAGAAGTTTATACCTGTACTTCATTTAAGTTTAAAAATGACAATTAATGTCATGTAATTTTTTTTAAGTTACTTTTTCGTCAACAAACTTCCAAACTGTCTGGTTGGCAGCACTGTTTAAACGCTTTGTTGAACGCAATATATAGCACCAAACTTGCGTTCAAGCTTAAGCTGGCCAATTATCAGTAGAAAAGGCCAATAACACGTATTGGATTGGATTGGAACTTGCGTTCAACTTGGTCCGTGAAAAGGCAAATTAATGTGAAATTGTCCTCTTGCTATATCTGGCAGCAAACTTGCATAGCACCAAACTTGCGTACAACTTGCTCCGAAAAAAGGAACACATTTACGTGATTCAAATTTTAATCTATTGGTCAAAACACCAACCTTTGAGTCACTTGATCTGAGTATTATATAGGGTAAAACCCCCAATTATTGGCAAATTTTCCTATTCTTGGCACCTAATTTTTGCTTTGCAGCAACAGAAAACAATTACTGAGTACCTACTTTTTGTTGAATAATAAACATTTTAGTATCAAAATAAAATATTTAAATATTGCAGTTTTATATTAACTAAAGGCAGTAAACAAAAACTCAAATTTATTTTAGAATTACAAAATTTTAAATATCTCTAATTTATCTTTATATTAAAGTTAAAATATTATTTACCTAATAGTTACCTAATAATAATTTGTATCCATAAAATAATGCCTAGTTACCTAGGTAGACACTTATCTAAAAGAATAATTAGGTTTTTAGACTAATTTTGATGCGCAAGTTTTGCATACAATAAACCTGCGCCAATAATAGCAATTTAATATAATTTGGACACCTATTATGGGCACCGTGATAAAAAATTAAATTCTAAAGAAAAATTAAGTTTATAGACAAAATTAGGTGTAAATTGTATTGTATACACGTACATATAAAAACGCAGTTTTTACACTGTTAATGCATATTCGATCTATTGATCCAAAAAAAAAATAAAAAAAATTGTTATTTCATATTAAAAATTTAGTTAGAAAACCACGTGGAAAAACAAAACGCAGTTTTTGAACCAAAGCTTGACTTTCAAAATGCAGTTTTTAATAAGTCAATATAGGTTTCAACTGCGACAAAATTACTCAGTCAAAAAAAAGTATTTATTCCTATAGATTTTGGGATGGGAAATTCAATAAAAAAAAGTCTGTCGATTTGCGAGTTTCGGAAGACCCTTAAACGGCCCTTAAAACACCCTAAAAACTCGTTTTTGCCCTATAACTTTTGATTGCAACCTACTAAAAACAAAAACTGCACAGAAAATTAAAGAGCACAAAAAATGCAATAAAATTGCTTAATATTTTTTTCCCTTAATTTCTATTGGTTGGAAGATATAACGCATTTAAAGTCGTAACTCACTCGTTGTTAAAACATTTAAGGACTTTTTATACGCCCCAGTTTTTAAGGGACTAAGCTCACCAAAACGTTTAAAATTTGTAGTATTATGGTTTTTGGGTCAAGAAACACTATGGAATAAAGTCTACTACTCTAAGAGGCAACCTTAAAAACCCCACTATACCAATTTTCACAAAAACTACCCTCCAATGTACAATATGGGTCTATTTATAAGTTACGTAACACTCTGGAGGGAGACCCCCTCTCCGCCTAGTGTCATGTTGTGTGTTGAGTTAAATGAAAAAAGCGTTACACAGAGAGGTCCAAAATAGTAAAAAAATGTTTTATATAATATATGGACAGCCCCTGTATACTATTTGTATCTATACTTTAGATAATAAAATAGATAATACCTGATGTTCATTGGTACTATAAAAGCTGTTATAGTTCCTAAATTAATACTTGGTTGATATCTCGAAATGTGTTATTTGTCAAAAACTGCGTTTTGAAAGTCACCTTCTCATATGTACTGAGGAAAAACTGTAAGTTTTTGATTAAACGCTGTTTAGAACTCATTTATTTGAAATAGGTTTTTAGCAAAAACTGTATTTTTTGTATAATAGCCCACCCGCTTTAAAATATGGATTTGGTTTTGTCTTATATCAGATGTGGCAATACGTATGTATATTTAACCGTATAAGTAATAAATCTATTCAATTTTATTTTATTTATCCTATTAATTTAGCATTTTAACTGGATGCCAATAATTGGAATAGGATTTTTACTAAAGAAGCTAATTATTGGCACATGTTATATACCAAATTGTTGGCACCGTCGAAATTAAATAAAAATGTAAAGAAGAATAAAGTTTTTAAGGCTAATTAATAAGTAGAATACATATACTTACTAAAATTATCGAGAAAAAATAGTAAGTTCATCAATAAACCTCTTTTCCAACCGTCTATTTAAAGCATTTCCTTAGCAAAAACCTTAAAAATTCACACTTACGTCGTTCACACGAAACTGCTAAGACTGTACTGCCCAGGGGGGGGGGAAATATGTTTTTCGCATTTAAAGTATAATATTTAGCAATATTGCCACTTCGTAAAAATATAGTTATATTAAGGTACCAATGGAGATTTTTTTTATATAAACGAAAATATCACTCCAGTGCCCATAATTAGCGGAGTGCCAACGATTGGGGGTTTTACCCTACTTCTTTTAGAGATAAAATCAGTTAAATTCAAAAATAATTGAATGATGGAAATTAGTTAAACTTTGTTATCATAAAGCGCATCAAAACGTACTCATTAAAGTTGAAGTTGTGGAAGAAAATTAGCCGGGTTAAGAACTATATTACGACTAGAGCAGTGAATTAAGTTAAAGTTAGCGCGGAATAATTCATACTTCATAAACACTGAATTATTTTGTGAAATCCGCAAAGTACAGGCTTGACGTCTTGAAAGTTTGAGGAGAAATTGTTTTACAGTATTTAACTATTTCAATATTTCTTCATTCATACATTTTAACCAATTTTACTTTAATCTTTCAATTTTAAATCCTCATTTTTTACTAATAAATACGTATGATATATTTCTATTAAATTACTTGTGCATTTTTTTTTTGAAAACTTTTGTAATAAGCTAAAGAAAATAAAGTGATTGTATGAATATGAGAGCAAAAACAATCTGCGAAGCACATGTGCACAATTGTGTACAATAATAAATATTATTATTATCTTAGGTATCTAAGCAAAATATAAGTAAAAGTACCTTCTACTTTCCCCGAGGAAAGTCTTGCGTTATTAAAACAAATTTAAAAAAAATATATTTTTTTGTTTTAAGTTTCTTGACGTTTTATATCCAAAAAAGATGACGGAAGTTAAAAATATTTTGTCTGTTCGTCTGTTTGTCTGTTTTTTCAAAGACATTATTCTGTTTTTCTCGTTTTTCAAAAAAAAAAGTAACTTGTTTAAAAAAAGAATTTTTATTATTTTTTATTTATTTTTTTCCAAAAAAAAATTGTAATTTCTAGATCTATGTATATTTCTTGGAAGTGTTTCTATATTCGTATAACACGAATTTTTGTTCTTTGTCCTAAAGTTTATATTATGATTTTTCGGTTCATTATGCACAAAAACGAAAAGAAAATACCTTCTTTTGGTTTAAAGTTTGCTTTTGTGATAGTTGTGGTAATAATACTCATTTTCGAATTTTTTTATAAATTTCAATTAGTTTAAAAACATTCAAAAATACCGATCTGAGATCTGAGTGGGGTTTTTACGTTCACGCAGTGCCTCCAGATGGCACTCAAGTGATAAAAAACGATCAGGTGTTTTGTACATGTCGATAAAACGTTAAAATGGCACCGCGAAAGTGTAAATATGATGCTGATACATTTAAAAATGTGGTCAATTTATTAAAGTTCGAGACATGAAATATGAACTAAAAACATCTCACGTTCTCTGTGAAGCCTACGAAGCATATTTTGACTGTCCTGTTCGGAATTAAGACAAGCCATGGGCTCCAAATGTTGCTCGTAATTATTGTAAAAGATCTTTGGAAGGTGAGCAATTTTTTTAATTAAGCAGTGAATCAAATGTAATTGACATATTAATGTTATCGAGTATTGGCCAATGAAAACATGATGGGAGACTATATCTGGGGTTTATTGAGAGAAAGTACTTATGAACATAAAAGAAAGAGTAAGAGTGTACACTTTTAAAGTATTTTCTACTTTTTTGTAAGTTATTTTGATAGTAAAACTTAATAAAAATGATAAACAAATTTATTTCGATGGTTCTATCTTCCAATAAAAAGTAATACCACAGATTTTGAAAAATATCGTTCAATCAAATACAAAAGCAAACTTTTTTATGCCATATAATTTTTTTTTGTGTAATTACGACCTAAACTATCGAAATTTTATACTTTAGAGTCAAAGTCAAATTTTGTGTTGACCCGTGTAATCACACGTATTTTGTGATACAACCTGTATAGTAGGAAGCGAATTTGAGGCTGCACGTGTAATTTAATAAGAATACCAATTACACAATGGCAGTCGGCTAATGGGGAGCAGAAGTTGCACTGACACGTCAAACAAACTTGGCTGGATCTCAAACAACAAACTTGGTTTTGCGGAGAACCTAATCACCAACCTGGAATAGAAATTCGAAGGCGAATCGTAGATTAAATGGCTTTATAGTCTAAGAGCTGGTGACCATTTTCATTTCATTATTTGCTCCCGGCTGTATTTTATGCAAGGTGCAGTCACAAAATTCACCGTCCCCCTCTTAACTTTTGAACGAGTTAGGATATCGACTTCAAATTTAGAATACGTAAAATTAGACAACTTTATCTTTTGGGACATAGGGCGGATTTTACAAAATAAATAATAAAATACTCTATCTGACCATATACTTTTTAATTTTTTAAACATTTGGCTTTGACACATGTTATGTTCAAATTTTTAAAGAAATGAGAATTTATTCATATTTATGTAATGACTTTTTTATAAAATGAATTGGCAGATCTGTCAATTAAACTTTTTAAAGATACATATACATATAATGTGTTTGACTCGTTAAGTAATAAATATATAGGTACCTCATTTATGCAGCTTTTTGTAGCTTCTAGCAAAAAGTCCAAAAGAACCGGATCCAGGACCTGGCGATTTTGAAATAGCTTAACTTGAATGTACTTTAAAACATTCATCCGGGAAAAATTAATGAGATAAAAATTGTCACCAGTCTATTAATGTCGACTTCGAGAAGTCTCGTAACCTTTGATTGAGTTTCCAAGAAACTTATGCAGAGTACCCTTTAAACGTGAAATGACCGTGTCCTACCTCAGAGTTCTGTGTAATAGATACCTATTGATAACTGTTACAGTAATTAATCTTAATATCAACTATCTCTATTTTTGTATTTTTTAAATTATTATTTTTTACCTAATATTTTTATTTATATTTGTTATTAGGTAATCCAATTGTCCTGTTATTTATAACAATTGTATTATTCTGTTGGGCAATAAAGATTATCATTATCATTATTAATATTATACAATTTTTATGGTGGAGTTTTACATAATTTAAAGTTAAGAAATTAAAACTTAAACCAAAGGTTTATTTATTCAATTATAAGCACTCAACTAACATATTTAACCAATAAGCAAAAATGTGTCAAATATTTCTGACATTCGTAGTTAGTTTAGTATTAATCATGAAAATAAAATAATATTTTTGTAACGCATTCTGATAAATTTTGAAAAAGTCCAAACAAAGTCTAATAATTATTCTATATTCTATAATTAAAATTATATCTCTAATTATCATAAACTACCTGCACCGTTATATACCTACACTGTAGGTCCTACAGCCTCTGAGAGAGTCTCGTAGCGTCTCAACAAATTAGTTTGTGGGAAATTGCGGATTCCAGACTTATTTGTCTCACCTAACACCAAGAATAAATAAGACTAAAATCAGAGTTGTCCACTTTTGGCCCAGCATACCTTATGTCAAGTGGCCCCGATAACTCAGTATATAACGCTTATTCCATAACAAGTGTGTAAGCAAGTTCTTACCTAGCACGTACAAATTTTATACATTTTTGTGTTTCTACCACATTTATTGCACCTTTATACTAGGTACTTGTAAAATTTTTGTTTGGCAATAAATATTATTATTATAATGATAAATATAAAGATAAAGGGTGATTTAAAAAAGTATTTAATATAACTATGAAGTCGCGAAAAAAAGTCTTAGCCCAGCTAAGTTTGTAACTCTATTAGAAGGCCT
This sequence comes from Brachypterus glaber, assembly GCA_958510825.1. Lineage (NCBI taxonomy): Eukaryota > Metazoa > Arthropoda > Insecta > Coleoptera > Kateretidae > Brachypterus > Brachypterus glaber. Next base: position 13,962,330 of record OY294047.1, on the reverse strand, counting down.
AGGATATTTTTATAATTAATATTAAACTACATTTTGTATTCCTTGTGTTAAATCTGGAAATTGAATGGTCACAAAATCTCAATTTAATGAGATTTTTTTGTAAATTAACATAAAACGCACCACCCATTTAGTATGCCTGTATTTCCTAGGGGCTTTGCTATTTCTGAATATATTCTATATAAATGTTAAAACAGTTTTTATTTCATGACCATCCCTCTCAAAAACGCTCGGTAGTTAATTCACTTGTTCATAGGGCTTTCATGATTTCAGACAAGAATTCCCTAGACACAGAACTCCTTAAACTAACCAAAGCCTTGACCATGAACGGTTATACCAAAAAAGACATTAATAAGACCATATACAAATACAGAAATCCCAGACCCAAACAACAGGACAATAGTGACAATGACAGACAGACACAAGTTATACTTCCCTATGTAAGCGGTATCACGGATAAAATAGGTAAACTTTTGAAGAAGTCAAATATTAAGCCTATATTTCGGTCCAACCAAAAATTAGGTCAATGTTTGACTTCAACAAAAGACAAAATACCCCTGAGTTCAGAAGGCGTATATAAAATACCCTGCTCCTGTGGTACGGTTTACATAGGTGAAACTAAGAGAAAAATTTCTACAAGACTTCAAGAGCATGAGCGCAATATAAGAAAGAAACAAATTTCCTTATCGGCAGTAGCCGAACATGTACATGAAACAGGTCATAAAATCAATTTGTCTGAAACAAAACAAATATTAACAGAAAACAGAAAAATGCCAAGGAAGATACGGGAATCGATAGAAATCATCAAGCATCCTAACAATATCAATCGGGACACTGGTTACCACTTACCTGCAATATGGAAGTCTTTGATAGGAAAAACCTCGTCACGGGTGAATAACCACAACTCGTCATAAATAGTGACACAAGTTGATTCGAAACTTAGTTTCAGATTAATCCCTGAAGATGTCTCTAGTAGTAAGAGACGAAACGTCGGAAAGTGAAAATCCATTAACACGGTCTAAACCCGAAAGTGAAAGTTCTTTATAAACTTACATTTATTTTATGTAGTTTTAAAACTAGTAGATAAATCAAAATACTGTTCTTGCTTAAAGTTTGACACATGAAAATCTTATTGCTGGTCACAGAAGTATAAATTTTATTGTCAATAAAATCTATATCATACATGATACATAAAAGTAATATGGGTACTTTTTTAAGTACTTTTTTAACCAAGTCTTAAATGTAACAAAATAAATGTTTTATGGGTAAGATCTGTTTTTAATTTATATTAAATCTTCTTAGTTAAAAAGTAATAAATGTATACCATAAAGGTTTCTTTAAGGTAAAGCATGCTTAACTTTTAAATGGGTTAAGATTCTTACTAAAAATTTGGAAGAGTTATTTGCTTCTAAAACATAAACATAATATTTGGCGAGTTTTGTCTGTAAATATTATTTTAAATATCCCTTGCTTAGAGTTCATTCATAAACAAATTCATTCAGTAATATTTATCGATTTTCTTACTCACTTTGTTACATGAAAGCATTGAACAGCTTGAATAAAATACGAACCTGAAAACAAAAATAAAAATTAGTATCAATAAGAAACTCTGTTTACGTATTTACGAAACAAGTCAAGAAAGTGTTACAGGATAAGTAGATAATACAAAACGCCATACGTTAGATTTGACTCCTTTTTAGGAACATAAAAACATCTTAAAAGGTTGACGTAATTCCACACAACTATAGTACATCCACACAACTATAGTCCAAAGCCCCCAGGGGGCGGAGGGTAATTATTTTTATCCAATACATACAGATAATAAGACAATTACCAGCTTTATTTTAAATAGATAAACTCAATAATAACCCCCGCGTGGCTTTTACTTTATTGAGTGGATTAGTTATTTATGGTACTAGTGGGTAAAGTAAGATATTGCCCATGAGAAAAGTAACCTGCGAGGCGTCAGCGGGCAATATCGGTTTACCCATGAGTGCCATACAAGGTTTTATCCAATAAATAGCTTAGGAATTCATATTTTTATTAAAAATTTTAATGACATTTACAAGAAAATAACTTAACAAGTGACAGTTGAGTGGGTAAAATAAATAATTATCCACTCAATAAAGTAAAAGCCACGCGGGTGTTATTATTGAGTTTATCTATTTAAAATAAAGCTGGTAATTGTATTATTATCTGTATGTATTGGATAAAATTATTTATTTACCCACTCAACTGTCACTTGTCAAATTATTTTCTTGTAAATGTCATTAAAATTTTGAATAAAAATATGAATTCCTAAGCTATTTATTGGATAAAACCTTGTATGGCACTCATGGGTAAACCGATATTGCCCTCTCGAACATTAATCTGCTTGGCTGACGCCTCGCAGGATAATTTTCTCATGGGCTATATCTTACTTTACCCACTAGTACCATAAATAACTATTAAATGTTTGCAATTTCTTATGAAAGTTGGTGTATATGGGTTATATAACACGTTTTCAAAGTTTTTTTTTTTAAATACTCTGCTCATGAAATATATGTGTGAAGCTGGACCATAGATGTGTGATTCTGAACTACTGTTGTGTAAAATTACGGTATTAAGAATTTTTGAAACTTATTAAAGCAGTTTATATAAAAACATTAATAAAATATATTTTTTTTTAACATAATATGATGACACTTTATATTCATTCCTAACGAGAATTTAATTATTAAAGTTACATTTTTAAACCCAGATATAACTCTTAATAAAAAAAACAAAGTGAAATGATTCATATAAATTTTCTTTACTTTTAACAACCTATAACACTGGAAAAATTCACATTTAAAATAATTAAACTAATGACCAGAACGCACATTAGTGTGTGCTATTAAAAGGACATTACTGCCTTATACTGTAAATTAACGTCTAAGAGGGAGGCTATGGAGAATTATTTCCAAAGTATGTTTCCTAATTATGTCCAAAAACATTTGGGTAACCCACTATCTTTTATAGGGAGATCTAAATGGAAAATATTTACTGATTTGAGATTAGATGAAACTTACTGATAAGTAAATGACGAAAATCACTTAATAATAATACATATTTTAATAGTTATTGTTAAAAGTTTCACTTTGATAGGTTATTGTAAAAAAAGAGGTTAAATCGCACTCTGCTAATTTTATATGTTTTTTTTTTTTTAATTTGTATTTTAACTACAAAACTGTAAGTATCTAAACATTTAGAGTTTCAAGAAATTGATTTCTTATCTTGTATAGAGTTTATAAATCCTTGAAATAAAAAATGAAAAAGGTGCACACTCAAAAAATGTCATTCTAATTTTAATACTAAATTTTATTTGTAAATACGTATTTGTTATTTATATCGCCACCATTGGTATTTAATACTTTACTCGTAATATTAAATACTTCAATGTGTGCATTGTATACAGAATGTTGTCATACTAACATAGAGACCGTGCTGGTATATTTGGATCCCCACGCAACATGTGTTTATTAATACTAGCATGTTATAGTAAAAATTACTGTAACATTTGGTAAAGCATATCACACTTATAGTATGGTATACTTTGAGTTGTTGTTAAGTTGTATTACTGATCTAAGTCAGTAAATTATACCAAAATTTTGATTAGTAATAATATAAAGATTGCAACCACACATAATTACACACTGATAAAATAATAGATCCTTTTTTTACTTTATGTATTATTACTAATTAAAATTTTGGTACTATTTACCGAGTGTATGGGAGGATTGGTGTAGTGGACTACCGCGTCGAGTTTACTACCCAAAATAGCGTGAGTTCGATTCTCACCGCCGCCGATTTGCCTTTTTCAGTTAATTAATAATTGAAATTTGGCGAAGGCGTAAGTGAAGCGGACACTCCCTATAAATTGGTTCGAAAGTCAATTAAAGCCGGTGGTTCCCTCTACTACTAGCCCACACAAGTCCTGGACTTAGGGGATGCTTAATTAAGTAGAATAGTACGAGGTTAAACAAAATGTAATGTAATGTAATGTAATGTAAATTGTTATTTTACCAAATACTGTAACATACTTTAAACTAGATCAATAACACAACAACTACAACTTAAAGTATACCAAACTATAACTGTGATATAATTTACCAAATGTTACAGTATTAATAAACACATTTTGCGTGGGGATCCAAATGTACCAGCACGGTCTCTATGTTAGTATGACAACATTTCGTATACAATACATACATTGCAGTATTTAATATCACAAGTAAAGTACCAATGGTGGCGATATAAATAAAAAATATGTATTAACAAATAACATTCAGTATGAAAATTTTCAACACATTTTCTATACTTCAGAAATGAACTCAATATTGTAGTAACTTTTGTAACTAGGCACACTGTAAAAAATATTACCTTCAATTTAAATACCGGCAATCGGTACCAGAATTTTAAAAGAAAATTGTAAATTTTTACGATTTCATACCGTAACTTTAATATAATATTGCAATTTTTAAACTTGATTTTAGGATGTTATGCCGTAGTCATAAATCTGAAGGTTAAAAAAGATTCAGTTATATTTCCTATAAAACAATAATAAATTCGGTTTAAATCATATGGATTTTAAAATTTAGTCTAATATAAAGGCCTTTTCGGAATGCTCTGTTTATACTTAGGTTGTATGTTTAATTAAAATGGCTATTTTCTAATTTTAGCCATGTTTTTTACATTGCAGTTAAGCAAAACAGGTCCACGTTTGGGTGCCAACCTTTACATTAGATCATATATACATAGATATGGCATTAATGTTGATTTGTTTTATGTAGAACATATACAAAGCCAATTGTAAACAAACCACTATAGCGGTGAGGTTGCTAGGAGGTTAAGTATAACATATTTGTTAACAAACCACTATAGCGGTGGGTGGTGACCAAAAGCGGGAAGGTGAAATCTACCTGGATATAGCAATGAAAACATTTCGGTTTGACGTGGACTCAAGGCGCATCTATGTATATATGATCTAATACTTTTACAGCCAGAAGATGAAGCATGACCTTGACATTTAAACCACTTAATATAAGCTTCAAATTTGTTTAGTAATAAAGGTATTAATATCCTCTAAGGGGCGTTATATTTACTTAAATAAAACTTAACATATTACTCATTTAAATATTAGATGTTTCCTGTCTGAAATTCTGTAATATTTTATTATAAATTCTTTATAGCTTTTTACACTAATATATCATAGCAAGCTTTTGATGTTTTAAGGTTGATGTTATTCTTGTCAACGGCCATAAAACCGAAATGAACTAAATTAACCACACATGTATATTTAAGTCAGAAAATGCCTTATTTGTGCGTTACAGATTAGATAGTATAAAACTGGTACTGCACTCAGAATCGGATACTGTACTGCATACTACACGTTTTTGCATATTTGGAATCCCACGAAAGTTTAGTAAACATTCATTGGTTGTTATATTTACGAGAAGTATAACAACGTTAAGTAAGGTGGTTGCAGGTATTATGGCCGTATTTATTATGGCCAATTTGCCATATTTCAAAAAGTAAGAATGAAAAAATTTTGATAACAGTATTTTAAGTTAGTGTTTCTAACAAGATTCCTAGGGCAAGCGCTAGATTGCGACACTATTAATGGTTTTAATTCTGCAACGATTTTAGTGATTTTCTTTTCGTTGGTAAACGATTATATAATTATATAAAACATATAAAAAGATAAGTACTTTAAATTGTATTTATATTTTATTATAGCAAAATATTCTATTTAACAGTTGGTCTTTATAGAGTTTCAGTCAGTAAACGTAACTTTAACAAAAATTTAGGAAATTTTCTACATTACAATGTGTAGTAATATGGCCATGGCAATAAGCATGCTTCCTGCAGGAAGCTATGAGGCTCGGTGATAGATGTTACGTTTAACATAAATATTGTGTTAGACTAACAGAAAATAACAAAAGTGTATAGTTTTTAGTTAACTTAATTTTTTTTATTTTATATAATAAAAGGCAATAAAAAAAGCATATATAAATACTTAACTTTATACTTACTTTATATATGACCAGCACCGTGTTGGTAATATGGCCAATTGTACAATTTTTTAAATGGCCTATAGTTTTTTAAACTTTTTTCATGTTTTTCTTTAATAACTTAAGCATAAATAAGTAATCTGGGCTCTATAAGTATTATTTTGTTTTGAAGTTATCTCCTTTAATTTTTATCAGCAATTATACCTTAGCATGGGCATAATACCTGCACTTACCTTAGTACTGTAAGAATCAATGAATATTTACTAAACTTTCGTGGGGTTTCATATAAGCAAAAACATTTAGTATGCACTACAGTAACCGATTCTCAGTGTGTTACAGTAAAAACTACAATTTTAGCTTTTTTAATTTTTTTAATTTGCTATTATTAAGGACACTTAAAATATTTGAATTCTGACGTAATATTTTAAATTGAAAATTGCGGAATTATAAAATTAAAAATCAAATCTATATAATCTGGAAAATTTGAATTAAAACGGACCAAAAACATGGACAAATTATATCGTATGTCAAATTTCACTTTGTCAATTATATCAAACTCCTGTAAAATGTTACATTACATAAATTTACATAACTTTTAAATGCAATATGTGATTTAAAGATATACGGCTCGTCAAATATGATAAATATTGGGTTAGAGAAAAGGGGTAAAAGGGGCAAAAACTATTATTTTTAATGATAACTTCGTTATTTTTGAAAGTAGGATAAAAATTGTAGCACAGTTAAAAAGCAAACAGGTCACCGTTTTATCATGTTCATCTACTTTTTGTTTTTAAGGTTTACTCCAAACAACTAACAAACAAGGTCTTTTTATCGCATAAGTAAACATAACTCGTTCAATATTACGGCCGTCCATCATAAATTTTCTTTGGAGATTTGAATAAATTAATTTCACACCGTAATCAGTGTGTGTAGGCATAATTTTAAAATCAAACGCATCTGTCGCCTGCAATTACGATTCTTGACGTACCGGCTGCATTTTAAACAAACATCCAGTATTAGATTACATTCGAAGTTTTAAACGCCCCCTCTTGGGTCCACACTGGGTTATTATTTGATTTTATAATAAATTTACATAATAAATATTGCTTTTATTTATGAGGAATGGTTAACTAGGATATTTCCATAATTTCTTCAGTAAATAAACCAATTCTTAATAAAGATCAAAAATCATGTCATGTCATATAGCAATTAAACAGAAATTGATAAAATAGTTAAAGGATTAAGAATTAATAAACATTGCTTCTACACTCCCGGACATGAAATTCCGGTTAGCTAAAGAATTTCCATTTTTTATATTCAAATATTTCGAAAACTAATTAATGGATTTGACTGATTCTTTTTTTGTTTTAAAGCTTAAACATTCTCTACTTTTGTTTGTACTAAGAATGATTAAAAAAAGTATTTTTGTATTAATAGCAACAAAAAATGTACAACTATGTTTTTTTGTCCCATCTTCTAGGAATGCATGGTACGCCACTGCAACTGTTTATCAATTTTTGAAGGTCTCTCTTATTGCCGCAGTTTTAATGAATATTTTCGTTTTTAGTTTTTTATATTTCTACTTCTGGTTTAGGAGATATCAGGATTTTCCTGAAAGTTGTCATTTTTTCAGTTAACTCAAAAAGTACTAAATCAACAGAATTGTTGTTTTTTATTTGAAGCTCATGTCTTTTACTTCTTCTTCTACAGTTTCTTCATCTCAGGGCAACTTTCTATTGCCGTCTGACGGAGGCTTATGGTGATTTGGCAGAACTGCCGCCGGATGGAGTGACCCTATTTTTTCTTCTACTCAAGTTTATCAAACCCAATTTATATTTTTGATAAACTTGTTTAGAAGAAAAACGTAACTCCGTTAAGCTTCAAATTTAAAGCAGAGCATCATTTAAATTCATGTATTACTTTTTGAGTTAACTGAAAAAATGACAACCTTCAGGAAAATCCTGATATCTTCTAAACCATAAGTAAAAATATAAAAAACTAAAAAAGAAAATATTTATTAAAACTGCGGCAATAAAAGAGTACCATGCAAGTTCTAGAAGATGGGGCAAAAAACATAGTTGTACATTATTTGTTGCAGTTAATACAAAAGTACTTTTTTTAATTATCCTAAATAAAAACAAAAGTAGAGAATTTTTAAGCTTTAAAACAAAAAAATCAAATCCATTAATTAGTTTTCGAAATATTTGAATTTAAAAAATGGAAACTTTTTAGGTGTCCGGGGTTTAATGTCCGGGAGTGTACAAAAAAAATCATTGCTTTTTAATAATATATAAATCTTTTTTTAAGAAAACATAAAGAAAACTGAAGGTTTAAAACACCGATGCCACTAATATTGTAAGGAAATACACTGAAGCTTAAAAAACTGGGAACGTTCAACTATTACGTAACGCAAATTGTACCAAAATTCATACACTCCGTACCTCGATTCTCTCGTTATTTAAGGCTCTAGAGATTTCATATTTTGGCTACTCCCTAACACCCCCTCCCCCCATTTGGGGGAGTTACCAAAATATGAAATCTCTAGAACCTATAATAACGCAAGAACTGGGGTATAAAGTGTATGAATTTTGGTACAATTTGCATTACGTAATACTTGAACGTTCCCTTATTCTGAACTACAGTTCTAGTATAATTATTTAGATTTCACCCTGTAACAATCGTAATATTTGTAAAACAAATGGATGAATTATATAAAGAACTTTCACTTTCGGGTTTAGACCGTGTTAATGGATTTTCAATTTCCGACGTTTCGTCTCTTACTACTAGAGACATCTTCAGGGATTAATCTGAAACTAAGTTTCGAATCAACTTGTGTCACTATTTATGACGAGTTGTGGTTATTCACCCGTGACGAGGTTTTTCCTAACTAAGAGAAAAATTTCTACAAGACTTCAAGAGCATGAGCGCAATATAAGAAAGAAACAAATTTCCTTATCGGCAGTAGCCGAACATGTACATGAAACAGGTCATAAAATCAATTTGTCTGAAACAAAACAAATATTAACAGAAAAATGCCAAGGAAGATACGGAAATCGATAGAAATCATCAAGCATCCTAACAATATCAATCGGGACACTGGTTACCACTTACCTGCAATATGGAAGTCTTTGATAGGAAAAACCTCGTCACGGGTGAATAACCACAACTCGTCATAAATAGTGACACAAGTTGATTCGAAACTTAGTTTCAGATTAATCCCTGAAGATGTCTCTAGTAGTAAGAGACGAAACGTCGGAAAGTGAAAATCCATTAACACGGTCTAAACCCGAAAGTGAAAGTTCTTTATATCTTAATGGCCGTGAAAGCTTAAAATCTAAAATAGGATGAATTATAGTTTGACACACGGTAAGTAAGCTACGATGAAAGGGGGAGGTATACACGGATAGGCTAGCGCGCTCTCAACTTTATGATTAAAGCGTCATAAGTAGACCTCGGGAGTTATCGAGCTGCTGATACGTTCATGGGCGTAGCATTCATTTAAAACTGCTAAGAAGCGAGCGAAGACAGCTGTCCCCACTCTATAACACCGTGCACGGCAGTGTATCTATAAAAAAAGTTAAAAAAGATGACAAATATGACAAGTCCCCGACCCGGATCATAAGGCAGGGTGCGAACATGCATTCCATAGCTTTTCGACCATGCTTCAAACAATATAAAGTCGTAATTATTAAAACTAAAAATTGTTAAACTGTAACAGAGTGGTCACCCTGTATATATTGAGTATTTATATTTTTATTTTAATGGTTATTGAACGTGACATAGCATTGTTCTTAACGGGCGGTTTGCTGTTTATTTTTACAGATGCTAATATTATTAGTATTTGGGAAGCTTGCATTTTGTATAATTGAGGCGTTTACATAAAAAGGGTGTACATTTTTATTAGATTAATTAATTGGTTAATTCGGTTTTCTTAATTAATAAATATGGGAATATCTTTAATGATGTTGTTTTAGATACTGGCAATAGTTAGGGATTGTTTGTAAAAATGGTTTTTTCTACTTCGAAGCAATGTCATGAAAATCAATATCAATCAAAATGTAGAAGTAGTTTTTTTAATCATTTCTCTTAGAAAATTTAAATTCATTTTCAGTAATTTAAAGTAATTCAGTTTATTTTGATCGAAAACTCCTCAGATATTTTCGTTTATAGTTTTATGACTGGTATATCGGCATCTCTGGGAAGGGAAATCTTTGCCTGTGTTTTGAGTTATGGTCAAAAATGGGATTCGGAAATATGTAGTCGTCTAGTTAAGTTGGGTCTTAGGGAAATTTTAGAATTAACGTAATATGTGAAAATTTAAAGTAAAATTTAGAGTCGAGCGTATAGAAATATCTGAAGGGTAAAGATGCTATTTATTCATAATTTTTTCATTTCAAATTAAAATATTTTGTTGTTTTTTATTTGTTTTTTAACTTTTCATTTTTCTTTTAATTAAATTCTTTTCATTGTTGTTTAATCCTTTTGTTTTATTGGCAAGATATATTTTAATTAATTTAAAATATATTTGAAGTTTCTTTACCTTTCGCATATCTACAGTTTGTGTTATAAGAAGAAGTCTTCGCTGGAATAAGAAAGTCAGATAAGTATTAAGTAGTAATTAGATTCTTATATTAACATTTGTTATCATATGATATATGATATTGTGATAATATTATGTAATATTATTACTGGTGGCACGCTACCCAAATAGCAACTATACAGCTATTTGTATTCGATACGCCTCCAAATAATAGTGTGTGGTTCTAAATTAATGTCTTAGATAATTAATATTTTTGGCTTTAATTGGGACTAGCACCCTATTACAAAACCTTTGATGGCAATTTGGTAGACTATATTAATATGCACATAATTTATCAAAGAAACTATAACTATGTTCTAATTTTTGTATAAAAAAAAACATTACACAAGTGTTTAATGTCGGATATTAAAGGGTCGAAGCAATAAAAAAAATTGCTTCGTCAGCTTATAGGGTTGACTTTTCTTCCGTTTTACCCCCTAGTATTATGCCAGTTGTGCCATCACAACAAAAGATAAATTACCCACCGAGACGACAGTTTTAAATCGGCCACGATTGTTTGGCTAGATGCTACCAGAAATTAAACGGGTTAGGGGGTGATCTAGAATTGGGGTTGCCATTTTTTATAAACGGCAAATGAGGACATATGCAAGGCACAGTTTAACTTTATTTATATAAAGTGATAAGTGATTCTTTAAGTAAAACTTACCTCCGAATATAACTTACCTGATAACTTAATTTTCTTTTTGTTTTTCCCCATATATTTTATTACATCCCTATTTTATACAGCATGTATGATATACATTGTATATTTTCTAGTTTGATAGATAATACAATTCTGCATATTCTGCAGCTATTCCTAAATTCATAGTTATTACAGATAAAAAGTAAGAAACTGTACATAATTCATTCTCAATCTCTGCAGTTGCTTGAAAACCAAAAATAAAAACACTTGCCATTTTATTTGTGAATCCTATGTGAAAGGAATAAACTACAAAATATCTATAGTATTAAAAAATCGACTATGGCATTAAAAAAATAAAAGTTGGACAGATTAAAAACAAAAACAAAAATCCTTTACGGATCAATTTAAAAATCGCGCTTTTAATTACGTGTGTTAAGTGATGAGCTGTTGCCAAATTTACTACATAATAATGAGTATTGAATTTATTTATTTTCTTGTTTAGTAAATAAAACCTAGAAATAATTTTTTCATCATTTTGCACTTTTTTTACCCTTAGCTACAGAGACAGTGTAAATTTTACACCTGGATAGTACGCAATTTTTGATTTTCCCCACTCTAACTAACTGCGGCTTTCCGCGTCTCAGTACCTTTCGGATAGACACTTTAAGCTCTAAATCCGAGCGGGGAAGTTGGTATGTTGATTTGTGACTTTTCACGTGTTCATTTAAAATTAGATGGCGTAAAAATAACGCCATGTCTGTAAGTCCGAAATATTAAAAACAATAGGGTTTACCCATTGCAAATATTTTTAAATTTTTTTTTTAGAATTTTATGTTTATGTTGTTTATTTATGATTAAGTTTTTTTTTCTTTCTTATTATTTAAATAAATTTCCCTACCAATTTAAAATTAACAAAAAAATAATATTATAGTACAACTTATATTTTATTTTACATAAATATTATATTCTATTCCATTTATAATTATAATCAAATAATTAAAGCTTTAAAAAAAAACACGCTTAATGATAAATAAGGCAAAAATTTTGTTCCACTTTTAAACAGTTTAAAGGGATGCGTAATTTTTACTCCATGTCTGCAGTAACGTTCCACGAATAAGGTCTTAGTAGATTTTTGTGGCTGAGGGTTAAACAAAAATATATTTTTGTCATGTAGCTAAAAATTCAGTATTAAACCGATATTCTCCATGTTGTATGGTCTTTAAATTTAGTTAAATTTCAACATGAACACTTAATTCGTAGGTTGATTAAAGTAAGTGGACGATAATCTTGTGTTTTTATTATTTGTGAAACGCAACTCGCATCACACCGGATTAAACCTGTTTCTACACGTTAATTAACCGGCCAGGCGTAAAAACTTAAGCCGCCCAAACACGATTAATTAAGACTTAAATTTAAGTCGATTCTCAAATTAATTCGAATCAGAGTAATAAATTTGGTATTACTTCGGCACCTCGTTCGGAACTCATTCAAAATGGTGGAGAAGTATTGCATTCATGCTAAAATTGTTTAAAAAAATTGTCGTTTTTTATTTTCTCGACATTTTGGGCATTTTGATGCACCCCCTAGTAAAAACCTGACTATAAGTTGGATATTTTTATTAACTACTATACTAGGAATAAACAAAAAAAATTGTATGTAGCTTCTCAAGAAAAAAAATCTGATTACAAATTTGAATTTTCCATGGAGGAAACTTCCATTTTATTTATTTTTTTTTAATAATTTTAGAATGGTCTAACTAAAAGGTTTCAAATTCAACACAGAAGAAACTTTAAGAAATACCATGGTACGAGTATATTCATCAAAGACAAAGTTAAAAAATTATTTGAAAAATAATAGTTCTGATCAAGTAAAGCCGTGTACTTCAATTTTCTCGAGAAAGATATAAAACTGTATGAAAATAACTTTTAAAAGTTAAATTTCACAAATATTAAAATGTGCATCTTTAATATTTCTGATTATGTCGAAAAATCCTTAGGTAATTGAAAACATATTTGCTAAAAAAAATGAAAATTTTCAAAATGGAAAAGCAAAATATTTAAATGTTTTAGTTTTAATAAGGTGCACGCTTTTAACTCGTCGTCAAGCAAGTCTTGTATAATCTTCAAAATGTTTAATATTACTCAAACGTTATCGGCTCCGAATGTTGGCAATAAGCATTTTTTCTTTCAGATCATAACTCGTTAACATTCCAAAAACTCAGATTCAGTTTATATACATAAATATATTTGCCTTAAATTAATACTTATTTTTATGCCAACAACTACTACTTTTAAAAACCCATACAGAAGTCCAAACGAAGAAAAACAAGTAGAAAAGAGGAGGAAGAAGAAGAGGAGAAGAAAGAAGAAGAGGTAGAAGAAAACGAAAAAGAAGAATATGAGGAGGAAAAGAAGAAAAAGAAGAAGTAGAACGATAAAAGAAGAAGAAGAATTATAATTAACACTAAACTAACTAAGAATTTTAACAATTAAATATAATTTCACTTCATTGCTTAAATTCTTAGTTTAATGTTAAACGCATCTTAATTAAAGCGTAATCAGGATTCATATTTTTTTTGTATTCCTTACTTAAGCATACAATTGCTAGAAATGTTTTATACCCTCAAAATTTCGAGGACTAAATTTCTGAATTATAATAAAATTTTCAGAGGGATGTGCAAGGGATGTAATGCTATATAAATTAAAATGAAAGATTAAAAATAAAATGGAATATCTCATATGTTATAAAATACTTAAAAATAAGGTCAACGAAGTGAAGTCAAATCCCGCGGGTGAAATTGGCGGAAACGTATTACAACGCTAAAAAAAATAGGAAAGAAGAAGAAGAAGAAGAAGAAGAAGAGGAAGAAGAAGAGGAAGAAGAAGAAGAAGAGGAAGAAGAAGAAGAAGAAGAAGAAGAAGAAGAAGAAGAAGAAGAAGGTCAACGAATAACTAGTAAAAAAAAAAGACAGACAAAAAATAGATGTGAATTCAGTTCAGACATAACTTTTTTAAGTTTTATTTTTTTGTGTTTTATTTAATAAGGTCTTTAGAAATCTCCATAATACATTACTTCATTAGTGTAATCTGCGCTGAAGATTCCATAAAATCTATAAGTTATGGAGTTCTTTTTGTCGATTTATAAACAGCCAATTTGATTTTCTTATCTTTATAATAAATGTCTTTATTTGCGAAGATAAATAAATACTGATTTACATTTTGAGATGCTTTAAATGAGAGTTACTCTTTTCAGCGGCGGTTTTAGAGCGGTCGCTACATGTAAATTACAAAAAAAAAAACCTTTTAACTATTTTTTTTATTTTCTTTTTGCGAAAAACGAAAAAAAAAAACAATAAGGATCTTCCCCCCAATTTGATTTTCCTGAAAATTTCAAATCGATCGGATTATTCGGTCTTGACTTATCGTGTTGACAAAAAACGTGATATCAGACGGAGGGACCGACAAACAGGCGGACTGACGGACATTTTAAGTTTCTTATTTTTTCATGAAACATGTATGTATCGTATCTAGCACGTTTTTTGGCGATTTGGGAAATTAGAAACTACCGTATAATACTATTCTAGCGCATGCAATGTGAACAATATAAAAACAAAATTCTAGCATATTATGCTTAGGCCGTCTAAAGAAATTGACATTTAAACTTGGTGCAAAATCTAAGTAAAACATTGGATCAAAGTGGTTTAAAAATGTAATATTTTTATTACCCATTGTGCTTTTGGTAATTTCTGACAGTTACGTTATATTGTCTACAAATAATATAATAAAAATAAGAAAATGCGTTTAAAAAATTAGGATTTGTTTAAAATTATAATAAAAGTTTGTTTTATTCATAATGGGCTATTAAAATAAAATACTCTTATGACGGAACCGCTACTAGATAGAGTGCCTATGCTTTAAAATTATAGGAAACTGCAGATTTAAGAAGCCCATCAACTGATAAAGATAAAACAATATTAATGATTGCTATTAATTAAAAGGGGATAACTATATTTTAAGGAATTTATTATAAGTAGGTAGCTGTCATATTAATTTAAAAATTTAGAATTAAATTATTTTCTTGTCAATTTTTATTTCCAAAGTATTAAAGAAGAAGTTTCATAACTCATAATTTTAGCGCATAAACTTGAATTTAGAAACATAACCGACAAACGTCCTAAGATCTTAAAACATTCAAGAGTGCAAACCATTTCTTAAGAGATGGAGTTTTACGAGAATCGAGAAATCGAGATTTTTTCTCTTTTCTCGATTTCTAGAAAGACAAGAAGGTAATTTAAAAAATCGAGGAAAGGCGAGAGTCACGCTACACTGTAAAAAGTGATAGTAAATTTAAAGCAGTTATCCTTGCGAGGAAATACTGAATTATACTATCTCATATAAGCAAATTTACAAAAAACTGTAATAATACTTAATTTTTCATGTTATTTGTAAATTTTTTCGGGTTTATTGCCAACTTACTAAAGTAAAATAACATTGGTTTTGGTGTCTAAGGCAAGCTCAATACTAAAGCATTTTCTGTCTTAAAATGATTTTATTATGAAAATCAAATAGAAAAATTATACGGATTATATTATAATCTGCCATGATAAACCAATCTAGAATTTTCTCGATATCAAACTTTCAATTATTGTTATTATTAAATATACAGGTACCTATATCTATTTCATATGTATCTGAAACTGGACAAGGATATACGTCAATTAAATGTCAAATTAATCTATTTTAATAACTAATTAATAAAGTTGATATAAAATGTATTTGATCCATGGATCCAATCTGACCTAAATTGTTATAACAGTATATTAAAGGACTTTAATTATATACTATTTTGGCGCACGCACCCATGTTTAGAAATTGAGCCGCGAAGCAGGGAGATTTTCAATGGAGTGCGCCAAATGTCTTATGGAATAAGTTTTCTATACTATTTTATCTATTGGAGCGTTTTATTTTGCTTACAAAGTACCTTAGCTTTAAACAATTTTAATATGACTGATTTGGGGAATTAAATGTATTTATATTGGTAACAATGGCACTGAAAATTTAAAACTTTTCATTTGTTTTTTTATTAAAAATTAATAATAACTTTTTAAGTTTTAAGAGTGTTTTTATAGTTATTTTAAATAAAATTCGATGAGAAAGAGTTAATACATGTACTCCAGTGTACAGAGGTGTCTCAAATGCTTTCATCCTGTCAGTCGAGCCACTTCACTTCTAGTGTTTGGGATTTACCTGCGAGTAACTTGAACACAACTGACAAAAAATCAAACAGCACAAAATCAGACACAAAACAACACAAAACGTACATATTTATTAATATATTATAAGAGTTTTAGCTGTTTTTTAGATCATCAAATTTCTAATAATTTTTATTTGTTTTTGTTACCAATTTGTAAACAAAAAAATCCCCAAAACTGTTTTACAATTAATAAAAAAGTAACTAAAACTATTTTACAATTAAGCTTATTGTAACACGAAAACCAAAACTACAGAAACTAATTATGAAACGCAAATAGATAAAAAATATTTTAGTCTGCAGTCGTATTAAAAGTTTTATAAAGTTCAAAGTAGAAGTTAAAATTTCTAAACAAAGTTGTATTACATCGGCACTTAGTGCTACTAAGAGTGCCGATGTATTTAAATCTTTGCCGAAAAGTCAAAATCTTCGACCACGTTTTTTTCACATTTCTCGACGTTTTAGACCATTCTGAGTCGAAATCAGTAAAAAAAAAATTTGCGTCTGTCTGTCTGTCTGGGTGTAAACTCTCTAACTCCATTTCTACATGAGATATCGACTTGCGCTTTTTTGCATATTGTTTCTTATCGTATTCCGAAGAGCTGATTAGATTTTTCCTAATTTTAGCGTTTTTTGTTTATAATTGAGGCAATTATTATTGTATTTGGTTAATTTAGCACTTATATAAAAGATAATTTTAAATTGGTCAAAAAATTTTATAAACAACGTTTTTCTAAAACGCATTGTTTTCGAGATATTGGCGTTTAAAGCAGTAAAAGGTTTTTTTAGTATATCTCACATATTTATATCCCGATTTCAAAAAATTATATTTTAAATAAAAGCTCTTTTTAAGCTCTATAAAAAATGTTATATACAGTTTTTTGCTAGAATATAATGTTTTAAAGATACAGAATTTAAAATCAAACAAAACACCTAGTTTGAAATTTAAAAACTAGATGGCTCTAGAGTACAATAGTTCCGATGTTTTGACAGGGTGCTTGCAACGTTTCATCTAGTTTATTTCTTGAAAAGCATATGACAATTTTCTTTATTTTTTAAAACTAATTATTGTTATTAATTATGTATTTTCAATTTTTTGAATCGGTTGTAGCAGAAATATTAATTTTATTAAGTTTGTACATCAAAGAGCAAAACCATAATTAATTCTATTTTTGTTTGTACTATTCCCAATCAATAATTTCTTTCTTTTTACACTTAAAAAAATAAATATGGAATTTACACAACGAATTATGTTTTTAATATATGCCAAATGAATGGCGAATTAAAAGCAATGTAACCATTTCTTTGTAAAGTGTTTCTCATTTTCTTTAGCATCGAAGTAATATGAGTTTACGCAAAGTACCAACCCAAGTTACAAAAATAATTATGGTCTTGTATAAGAGAATTTGTAGAATTGAACCCCGCAACCTGTGCACATAACCCCACAACTTGTCCACACGTGCTTTGGTTCAAAGAGCTTTGAGAAAAAGTGTCCGAAGTCACCCACACCGTCCGAACTTACCCCCACTTGACGGTACTTGTTTCAAATCCCATACTTCTTGTCGAAAAAAACAATCAGCAAGATAATGTAGCATTCGTACAAAGAACTAATTGTTCATTTGTGATAAAAGGAAAAATTGCAAAGAAATCTATTCTTATGACTCCCTTTTTCAGTGTAATTTAATAATTTTTACTGGTAAAACAATTTACTTAAAACAGAAAACAAAAACAAAAAACGTAATTTTCACGCAGATTCCATTTAATCAAAGTACCCATTGGACTAAAAAGGCTTGACGTAATTATATTTTAGCCGATATATCGTCCAATAGGGAACAATTAGACTGTGGTAAAAACAAATTAACATAAAACATGTGAAAAGGAATTCAATTAAAATTTAAATTGAACTTTATATATCCATAATAAATCCATCAATCAAATTTCACGCTGTCTCTGCTCATACTTTCAACATCCAAACCCGATTATATGATTGGTAGACACTCTATAGGGTCCCATGAGTAAATATACAGTAATATATTACAAATTATTTGTATATGGAAGTTATTAATAATAACTTATTATAGTTTGTTTGGCTATATTGCCAGAGTCTGCAAATGTTCTTTTAAAGAAGCATTGAACAACCATACATCTTATATAGAAGTATTTCGCGTGAACCAAAAGTGAACTAACGCAAAGTGTTATACACCTGGAAAGTTAGCCTTTCTACCTCCACCACACCATTAGAGGAAAAGAGTTGGAATATCTTTGCAGGTGTATAACGCGTTGCATTGGTTCACCTTTACTTTATTTGAAATAAGTCTATTAGATAAATCTTTAGCTGATAATTATAATCTTTCATGTCGCAAGAGGTTATTAGTGCAGCCAACTTTTTTTACATAGTATCTTGTAATTCATCAGCGATATTGCAATAATAGTGTAGAGGCAGTGAATTTTTTTGGTACTAATTTTCTTAGTCAGCGAACATCGATAGGAGTGATATCAGCAATTCCTGAGTCTGGCAAAAATCTTCCGGTGGGATCCCTGGATGGAAAATTCAAATGAGTAAACTTATTTTTTCAGTTATAAAGTAGATCATAAACCTTGCCGAAAAAGCAATCTGGCTTATCTCCAGTTGAGGGAAGTAAGTATGGCTGAAGTGTGTTAGTGTAAATCAGTTTTTCACATGCCACACATACTTGATATGCCTACCGATTAGCCAGACTGTGTTTTTTACCTAATTTTAGTGTAAGACTTATTAGCAGACCCATTTTTATTAGTGTAAAAATATAACGGAACGGAACGGAACGCATTTGTATCTTCTAAAGCATTTCTAACTTAACCCATCGAAAAACCGGTCATTATATTATTAAATATACATTTCATCCTATCGATGTTCGCTAACTAAAAAAATGTACAAAAAACATGCTTAACTAGGAGAAAAATGAGTAATCTTTTTAGCTTAAATTTAAATTCATAACATAGGCACAAAAGTTGTAACACGTTATCACTTTTTTGGGGTTAGGAACGAAATGCGATCTGACCGAGTCAAACCAATCCCAGATTGGTGAACAAGACTTTTTTTTTCGTGTGCCTGTGTCGTTTTTGATGGCAAGAAAGTTTTAAATAATTTATATGTATAAAAGGATATTTGCTTTTGTCTGAAAATACTCAGGTAATATGATCACGTATGCTTTGTAAATTATGTTGTGTAACACTGCACTGACCACAATTTAGCTTCCACTAACTGGTCACTTCGCTGCCTCTATTAAGACCGGCCGACATAATGTAATTCCAAATGGAAATATCCTTTTTGAAATGCCCCTGGTGCAATTTAAATTAATAAAATAACCACCAACGTTGTGCGCATAATATGCTCTACGTGTAGATACATATATGCACATTTCCGCAACTCACTGTTCACATTAGTGAATGTTTCATTTAAATATAGCTCTATTAAGAAGAACAAATCTTACTAAATCAAAAAAAGCAAAGAGCAATCACGAAATACAGGGTTACTTTTAAAGAAGTCTTAGTCCTAAATAGAGAATTCAAAACTAAAATTAAGAGTGTAATAGTATATTAAAGTACTAGTTTCATAACATACGTTTTTAGCGCACGAGTACAAGTTTAGGAAACGAGCCGCACGCGGCGAGTTTCCTAAAGTACTAGTGCTCTAAAAACGTGTTATGAAACGAGTGCTTTATACAATTTTTTCTATTTTGCTCTAAAATTAAAAAAACTTACATTTAAATTGATGACTGATTTAGGGATTTTGTTTAGGGTTGGCATTACAGTTTACACTATGTTTAAAATTCTAAGAACAAATGATATCTTGATATATTTTAGAGTCATCTCTTCTTTTTTCACTGCAATTAACCAGTCCATAATTTTAACACGGTAAAAAATAACCCAAACACAACATTTTGTAAAAAATTAAACTTTAAATCGACATTGACATTTGCACGCAAAACGTCAAGAGATAGGCTTTTGTATGTTGCCAACCCAACAGAAAAGAAAGTAGGCCTATAAGAACACGCAAAATGCGTGTGATTATGAACTTATAAGAGTGGCAAAATAGAAAAAAACATAAACAGAGGACTATTTAACTTTTTAGGTTGGGCGTAGTAACTTGGGGGTAGTTAATTTGGGGGTAGTTATTTATAAATTAATTAAAGAGATTTTAAAATTATATAAACATGCTTTTGCCCGAATGATTATCTCAATCCGTCTATGAGAGATAGCCTGAGTAAATAAGTCTTGGCCACCCTGTATACTAACTATTTGATCTTTGTCAATTTCTTTAAATTTTAATAAATTCTAAAAAGTCCTATTTACACTTCTGGAAGTATTAAAGGATGGAGAATTCTCCATTGATATATTTTTTTATAATGCTTTACTAAGCAAATCCTTTTTATAATTTTGTTTAAAATTAAACATTTCTGTCCTTACTAATTCTACATCTATCCACATGTTAAGGCATATCCAGAAGCTTGCATAAGAACATAAAACATAAGACTGCGATGCCGTGATTGGCTTACAAGATACATGGCGGCCCATCAAGCCAATCACGGCATCGCATTGTTATGTTTTATGTTTTTATGCGAGCTTGTGATTAGGCACTTAGTGGTACTATGTGCTTGAGACATACATGTCTTCAACTTGCTACCATTCAAAGTTTCAAGGCTAGGAGGGGTATGAGTAGTTGTCTACATCTAGCAATAGATGGCGCACAAGTTTACATCAATCTAATGACTATATTCCTTTTGCGAATAAAGTCTAAAAACATTTTCTTAATCAGCTTAACAAAATTGGTTACATGCATTTTAATCGTATGGTGCATATTAAGCAACTCACCCCTAAAATGGAAGATAGCGGACACCCCTTACGCAAATCACCCGGTGAAAAACTAACAGCAGTGTTCTTTCCCATTCACTACTACCCTTTAAAATATCAGCCCGTGTACATTTATTGCAATTTAACACAGGAATTTCTCGTTATTTGACTGGACTATGTATTTTTGGTTATATTTATAGGTATTTAAAAAAAAGTGGAAGACTGATGACTGATGAATAATGACCAAGTTCTAGTAAGGTTGAAATGTACAAAATTATATACAATCAAATAATCTTCTTTGGGTATTTGATACTATCAAAAATAATAACTACAATACAATACAGTGTATTTATGCCATACAATATCAGACATAACTAGCCCTTAATGCAAGTTTGATGAAAAAATTGTTTATTCTCTGGTATCTGGTTTATTTTATCAGGATCATTTGATTTATGTGGTATGTTGACAAATACTAAGTATGCCTTAAATATTTTTGTAATTATTTTAATGCGTCATCCACCCTTCAAGTTTATGTATCCCACAGAGTTGACATGCGATACTCTGCATTTATTATACTATTCACCGCACGTAGAAAAATAGGATCATACGATAGTTTTCTAATTTACAAAATTGTCAAAGATAACCTTTGATCATTTTTTACAATATTTTTTATCGAATTAAAAAAAAAAAGTCTACCTCTATGTGAATATATATAAGATAGACATCTTTGTGCCATGCACAATAAATCAAGAACGCAATGTACAGACTATATGAAATTTACAGGGAAAATCAAGTTCTATGAAACGAAGAACTCTATTGTTTTTGGGACAAATTATTTCATTATCAAAAAAGTCATAGTCTGCGCTACTTTTTAATACATATAAACCAGCTAAACAGTTGCAAGCACCTTGTCAAAACATCGGCACTAGGCACTCATTTGAAACGTTATGAGAAGGAAAGTTGTGTGATTACGTGAATATGCAACCATTAATACAACTGAATAATTTATTAAAGTTTGAAAGTCTGTATCTCCAAAACGTCATATTCTAGCAAAAAATGTATATAGCATTTTTTATAGGGCTCAAATAGCTTTCATCTAAAATATAATTTTTTGAAATCGGGTTATAAATAAGTGAGAGCTAAAAAAACGTTTTACTGCTTTAAACGCAAATATCTCGAAAACGATGCATTTTAGGAAAATATAGTTTGTAATATTTTTTGACCAAATTAAAATTATCTTTCATATAAGTGCTAAATTAATAAAATACAATAATAATTGCCCTAATTATAACCAAAAAAACGCTAAAAATAGGAGTTTTACCCCATTTTTACCCCCTTACCACCAATAGTTTACCCCCAAAATCTAATCAGCTCTTCGAAATACGATAAGAAACAGTATGCAAAAAAAGAACGCTTGTCGATATCGTATTTAGAAATGGAGTTATCGAGTTTACGTAGAGAAATATGAAAAAAACATGGTCAAAGATTTTGACTTTTCGGCGAATATTTCAATATATCGTTACTGTTAGTAGCAGCCGATGTAAAAATAAAGTGCGCAATCAATCTCAAGCAATTAAAAAACTATATTATGGGAAATATATTCAAAGAAAACGCATTAAACTATCCACTGTGACGAGTATGCTATGGAATGCGAGGCATTACATATCTTCACGGCTTGTTCTTCAAGTTATTTGCCTCATTACGAATCGCCCTGCTGCATTTTAATGCGCCCGTAAAAACAAAACACGGTCCTTTTTATAATGCGTAATAACATGCTTTCATGATAAAGGCCATTTGTCTTCATTAGTCAGATTTATGGCAAATGCATAATATTCCGTGAAATGATGTCGCATAGGCCTACTCGCGAAAATAATTACGTGACTGTGCAGCCGGTTAAGGCACATTGGATCCAATGTATCAGTATTGTGTATATTCACATGTGGATGTCAAATTCTTTGCAAAGAATTTTATACGAATTATTTCAAAGCTAAAAACTTAAAATATTAAGTACCTGTGCTTGACGAGCCTTACTAGTCTTGTTATTATACTAAGCCAG
This sequence comes from Brachypterus glaber, assembly GCA_958510825.1. Lineage (NCBI taxonomy): Eukaryota > Metazoa > Arthropoda > Insecta > Coleoptera > Kateretidae > Brachypterus > Brachypterus glaber. Next base: position 13,938,943 of record OY294047.1, on the reverse strand, counting down.
AAATATGTAACTAGATCTTAGAGTTTTAAAAGTTATAATGTAAAGCATGGTAGCAGTGTGTAAACTACTTTATTACAAGTTTATTTGGGGCTCTCCATAAATCAGTTGTATAAGTAACTAATAAATAAATATAACCATTTCATCTGCCTATATTCATATTTGATTATAACATAATTATTAAACATTTGGTTAACTGAAAAGCACTTTGGTAGATTTATAACAAAATAATCCTCATGTGCGTTCTTTTGTCGAAGCGACTGATTTAAAACCAACTCGTTGACTATGTGCCTGCAATTTCAATAATATACATATCTCGCTCTTTATTTAAATCAAATCATTGCCTACTTGTTCAATTATTTTTATACCTTTCAAAGATATCAATCGTATAGTTTTTTTTTTAATTGAATCGACAAGCGTTCGATTTAAAGTTTCCACAAATAAAACTGTTCCACCTATATACTTATATCCTTTATCTGTACAAACAGACTTATTTTACTTTAATACTTTAAAATAAACTAACTGCAATGAGAATCGCATAGATAACAAACAAAAAAAAAGGTCAAGAACTGTTTCGAAGACCATTCCTATCTATTTTGAGGCGCTGAATCCAAATTCAATGTTAAAATAAAACCTCATCCGATTGGTTTAAAAAAACTCATTTTCAAGTATGAAAATAATGTTTTTTAAGGTTATGTCCAAAATTAACTGTATGACGTGCTATTTTGACTTCAAATCCGAGTTCAGCGCCTCAAAAATACATAGGAATTCAATGGTCTCCGAAAAAGTTTCGTTTTTCTGTGGCCACACATGTCATGGAAAAAAAAATCTCAAAAATATTTTTGGAGACCATTGTATGCCCATATTAGGTTCTTTTACTCTCTACTATTTTCTAAAAATTTTAATAGGAATGTATAAAGGCGCTTTTCACGGAGCAATTTATACGCAAGTTCGGTGCTATGCAAGGTTGCTGCCAGATATAGCATGAGGACAATTACACATTCATTTGCCTTTTCACGGAGCAAGTTATACGTAAATTTGACGCTATATATTGCAAGTTAAACAATGCTGCCAACCAGACAATTTTGACGTATCTCTGCATTTGTTGACAAAAACATAACCTAGCATTAGCTTTTTTAATGAAGCTTTTTAGTTAGACAGACCGGCCTATTATTAATAATAATTATTAACATGTCCACTTTACATTGTCCAGTTGCTACTATATTTATTAGTAAAAAGAAATCGATTTAGTAACTTTTTTCCAGGTTGGTACCACGAAAATAACTATAAATCTTGCATGAAAATCTTCGAAAAATAGAACTTGTTCTAATAATTTGATGGCTCGAAAATAGCATCAAATTTGCCTGAAGGCATGCGCAGTGACTGAATCATTCTTGCATTAGGTATGTATTACAAAATTATCGTGAGTTTCGAAATGAAAGCTTAAAATTAAACAAATTGTGGTAAAAAGTGGATATGAAGTTCACATACTCTTCGAAGAGTAGTTTTTCAGAGATGTAATATCTTGCCTATCACAACGAAAAGTTAGAAATCTAAACATGACTTTGTATGGCTACTTTTTAGTGTTTACTAGAAAAGTTCTTGTTATGGTAAGTTTATTAAGAATTGTTGATAAACACATCTCATTCCATTGTCACAAAATCAGTTATTATTTTGCAGTATAAACGATAAATTTAATAGATTCGAAGGCATACAAAAAGGACATAAATCACGATTATAGCTTGACATATACACGAACTATATATTTATTTGTACATTACAGTAACTTTAAAAACATTTTAAAAGTTAGTATTACCGGCCTTGGTACGTGGTAGCATTATAAAACTTCATGGACCTCTCTGGACACTCTAATAGATTTCTTATTTACTTTGACAGTCCTGCAATGCTATTTCGCGAAGTTGAACTTTTGAAACAAATCAAGAAGATTAGCTTATTATTTGATAGTATACTCTTTGCAGATGAAAAGTGAAAATTTTCTTGAGATTTTAACGGTCAAACATTTTCTTCGTAGATTTAAAAGTGTTCTGTCGAAAATTATTCAAACTCCAAGGGAACGTTCAAGTATTACGTAACGCGCTAGGGGGGAGGGGTATCGAAAACTTTAAGCCGCGTTACAGAGGGGGGTGGGTGTCAGTAAAAATGTTACGTAACACTTAAAAGGTTATAAACTTATAAAATGTTTATTGGGTCACGTTTTTAACAATGATCTAGGCCTAATATACGGATTCGTTGCAAATTTTATTGCACAAGGCGTTCACTAAATGCTCTAAACAAAAAAAATGCCAAATTTTGAGTTATGTAATACTTGAACGTTCCCCAACCAGCAAAAACATATTTCTTAAGGATATTTAATCTTAAAGTTAGGACAAATATGCACAAAGTTTTCTCACGCCAGGTTTTTGTGATTAGTAGGCTAAAAAGGCTAATGGTATTCTATTTTTGCCATATTAAGTTTATTAACTTAAGAACCCCACCAGTTGATTGTTTTGGTGCTCTGTGTAATTTTGTTTTTATTTGATATTTTTTGAATTTCTAGATTTGTGTTTAAAACTATGAGAAACTCTGAAATAAAAAGATCAGATTTTTGTGTACTTCTCCTTTTTGAATAAATGATTCTATTTTTACTTGAAATTGTTTGAATATTCTTTTAAAATTGTAAGAGCTTTTTTTTTAAATTTGTATACTGTGAAATCCATTCAACTAAAACAAAATCACTTAGTAATTTGACAATGAAATGTCAATTTTTCATATGTTTATTATCTTTTACTTCATTAGTTAAATTTTTAATTAGTTAATTTAGTTATAAGTGTTAATAAACCAGCTTTTATAACTAAATAACCAAAATTTTGAAGTTTGAAGTTATGGAAATTTAAAAAATCATTTATTCTTTTTTAGCTACAGTCCTGCGATGAGTATAATCAGCAGGAATTGGGTCGCAACCAATATAACACAAATGTACGTACTGTCCATTGGTGTCCTAAAACTGGAGATTTACTATTTCCAAACTTTTAATACAATTTCGCTGGACGACAAAAAGAATGGTTTACGATCCCCCGTGGAGTACTCCAAGTGATGCTACATGTTTTATATGGTCACTTTCTTCATAAGCAATATCGACTGGCTATCTGGAGAAACTGCTCCCAGGAGATTTGACACTAAACCTAATGTTTGAAGGTATTTTAGATTCTTACTTCAATACCTGAAAATGATTGCAACAACTCGCGTTTACTGGTTGACAGTAAAAGTGAACGAAATGTATTTTTTAAAGTAAAATACATGCTTTGTATTTGAATTTTTTAAAAACAAGTTACAGTTATATACAGGTAATGCCTCAAATAATATGTACCTATGTACCTATTGGTGTTTTAACACCATTTAAAATGAATACTGCCATAATATTTTTTTTACATTGATGTCTAGATATTTTCATTTGAAATACTAAAGGATAAATACAATAGTTTTTTCTTATAGAAGAATGTTCAAGTCAGCCTCTTGTCACTAATGATTAAGAGAGGGCATAACTTTCCTATTTCAAATATTCAAAGGGTAAAACAGAGCTCTGTTTCACCCTCTGGAGGCCATGCGAACGAAAACTGGGCCTACAATAAACAATTTGTAGGTAATAACAGATAAACAATACCACGCGTGCATCTTCTCAAAACTTTTTTTGCATATATTTTTCTAAATAACTTAAGTTTCGATATTAGTTTAAGTAACTCGTTAACTCATTTTCGTAAAAATTTAAGTAAAAATAAAGTATAATTGTTATTTTTCGTATGTTGTAATAACCTTTAAATGCTTTAACATAGATACGTCAAATTTAGTAGACATTTTAATATTAAGTAATTCTTTGGATGTTAAATTTCAAGCCTTTAAGTCAAAGCATTCAAAAGTGATCGCCTAAATTAAAGAAGTGCTATAGCATGCTGTTTCACTCCAAGTTACCAAGCTCCATTCTTATCCAAAATATAATTTGCTTTTTTGCTTTAATAATTATTTATAATCTAATATAGAAGTAGGTATAACTTTTGTATGAAAGACATATGAACGTATTGTTTTTGTAAAAGTGACCTTTTTTTAATACTGAGCATGAATACAATACTTCTTTGCATTTGTTTCGAAGTAATGAATCATTAGTTTCAGTCGAATTAAACTAGATCGGCGTAATGGCGGCCAATTAAGAAACAGTTTAGCGCGATGGCATTCGCTATGAGTCGGTGCTAATGTTGTGCGAATTCATTTGTTTTATTGCCTGGACGCTTTGCCCTATAGCACATTCCAGAAATTGTAAATAATGTATACAAAGAGTAAAATATTGCGAAAAAACTTTACCAGAATGGCGTTCTTTTATCATTTCTTGTTTTTTATATTATTTATATTCATATATGCAGTTAAAACTGGAATAAAGGATTAAAATAGAATAAAAAAATAAGAGATTATAAAGGATTCAAGCATTAATAATGATACATATTTTAAATATATATTATTATAAATAGAATCTATAATTTATTTGAGGCGTATTTATATTTATAGTATTATTAATTAGAGCCATTTCGCCTCAATGATTATTTATATCGATAAAAATCTAAAACAGAAAATAAAATTAAAATGTTCTTATCAGGCGCATCTATTTCTAGATGCGCTGGTAAAGTATTGCGTTTAAAATAATACTTATCTGCTATATCTTCTTTATCTAAAAAATATTAATAGTCAAAGTTTAAAATTTTTGTCTAAATAAAGAATTTTTAATAAAATTATTGATAAATCGTTAAAATAATTGAAAAAGAACGAAAAACTGAATAAAAGTTAACTTCCAATGTTTCGGGATCTAATCTGATCCCGTTTTCAAAGAAAGTTTTTGAAAGAATCTGTGCAATATTTGATTTTATCATTTAAAATATGACCAATGTCAAAATATGTAATTTCGAGTTAATTGAAACAAAGACACCCGTAACAATAAAAAGGTTTAGAGAAATTAATTTGAAAAAGGCGTTTTTGTTGAAAACGTGTAGAGAAGGTAATTTGGAAAAAAATTTTTATTGAAAAGAGGGCCAAGTTATGTTACCGCGTAATATTTCATCATTAAGCTTAATAAACTTATAAGTAATGGTGTCCAAATATTATGAAAATTTTAATTTTATTTTCTGTTTTAGATTTTTTATCGATATAAATAATCATTGAGGCGAAATGGCTCAAATTAATAATACTATAAATATATTATTATATTATTCACAGCGCCTGCGCCCTAGACAATAAATTCTTGGATACATGTGTTTCATGAAAAAACAAGACACTTTGAAAATGTCCGTCTATCCGTCCGTCCATCTGTCCGATGTCACTATTTTTGTAGACACGATAACTCAAGAACGAATTATCCGATCGACTATAAATTTTCGGGAAAAATCAAGATCTATAAGGGGAAGATTCCTATTGTTTTTCAAAGAAATCCCTCCAAAAACAAAAAAGATATGGTGGGTTAAACTAAAAAAAAACTATAATTTAAAAAAAAATAAATTTTTTGTTTTTTTTTTGAAAAAGTTTTGTTTAAAAAAAGTATATACATATTTTTTTTCGTTTTTCGCAAAAAAAATAAAAATTTTAAAATTTTATGTGAAAATTGTTTTTGAAGTGTTTCGTTTTTCAAAAAAATATTTTTAATTTTTTTTTTTAATTTTTTTTTTAATATTTGGGAAAATGCAATATATCATTTACTGTGAATAATATATAATGGAATGCGTAGCATTACATATCTACACGGCTTGTTTTTAAATATTTCACGGTATTTTGTCCATCAGATTGTTAAGAAATTTTTGCCTGCGGCGCTGAAATTAGATATGAAACCTAAATCTATGGAAAACTAGTATTGAAAATATGTTATAATTTGCCTTGAATTTTTTTTGTGTTTGAGGTGATATCACAACTAATAAATAGATTTTATAAAATAATTTGCATACCTCTTTTTGGGAAATACAAAACCTTAATAAAGTGATGTTTTTCTTGTTTTTTAGAAAAGTAAAAAAAAATAATTAAGTATACACGGAAAGAAATTAGTGGGCTCTGCGCTATACATTATAAGATATTTGGTAACAGTGGCAAATTATAGTGATTTAAGCTATAGATTATAAATGACACAATAACTAATAATGTTAAAAATAAATTGGAAACGATTATATATATTACAGACACGATTATATTTATTACAGGCACTATTATAAATTTACAGAAATTTTATTATATTATAAAAATTATTAGCACGGACAATAATTAAATCTGTTTAAGCTATAAATGTCATACTATTTGTTATATTTTATTATTCACTAAACAATTAAAGTATTTCATATAAATTTTTACACTGAATGCCATAATTGTAAGAGAAAGCCTTGTATTTATATAATAAGCGATTATAATTTGCTTGGTATGTGTGTTATAGCGCTCCTAGCTATAATTTTTTTTTCCGTGTAAATACATATTTCTAAAAATATAATATGCCAAACTTTAAAAGGTTTATTTTGGCTATTTAAAGTTTTATAAAATATAAAAAAGGGGTTTAAAAAATGCGTGGCTTTTAAAGTTTTAAAAAATATAGCCTGCGGGGCTAAACTGTATTATTATTAATGTGATATCACAATACTAATAGTTTCTATAAAACAATGTGTATGTGAAATTCAGACGTATTTTGAAAACCTTGGGATTTCTAAAAAATTTCGCCTGCGTCATTTGGCAAAAAAAAATTGATACTGTTGTAAAGCCTGATAAGCCCTTGGTCAAGGACTATAACTAATGGTTAAATTTCATTCCACCTTTACAGGTTCAAGCAGTTTATAAATTATTTGCTACTTTGTTGTTGTGCCAGACTCTTTGTGCATTTAATTTCCGGTTAAAATACCATTAACTGTAATTATCGTCGGCGGTTAATTAAAATTTTTTCAACCGCTCTTTTTTATGTTTTAATTAGTTGCTGGCATTTGTCGAAGAAACTTGAAATTGTTGATGTTTACCGAAGTCCGCATAGTTAGAAAATGTACTTACACAATTTTATAATAACTCTTTTTGGAAGATTTTAAAATAATATCGATATAATTAGAATAGAATAGAATTTTTCTACGAATGCTTTAGAATCTAAGCAAATACACACACTTTTCAAACACAGAATGAATCCATTCTAGTTCTAGATACGGTATGAATATGCCGTATCAAGTGTTAGAAAGAGCACATGTAGTGCCATATCTTGTTTATAAAATTAAAGAAAACTGTAGCAAAATTAGCAAATATATATATATATATATATATATATATTTTCATGAAATATTGAATAATTTAATGCAATTTAAAGTTTTGTGTTAAAATTACATAAAGTTTATTAGTTTTTCTTAATATTTGACCAGTGTTTTATCAATTTAAACTGCTCCATCTATTGTTAAATATTTAAACCTGATATGTCACAATAATCTGACATAACCTTCAATTTTTGCATTATAATTTGTAAATATCTGCTAAAATTAAATAAAAATCTTTTTTAAGTACTGATTTGATAAAATTATCAAATAACATTAATTGCTTTATTTAAAAATATGTTTTTTGTTGCATTTACAATGGCGAGTCACAAAAAACCCTGTGCGCAGTTTAAAGCGATACAGTGATTCATATTTGCAGTCGAAGAAAAAGTATAGTCTACAACACGTATGGAAGAGTCATTCCGCGCTCGCGGGATGTAATGTAATGTAATTTAGAATTTAAAATATTGTTTAAAACTTCTATTTCGCAAAAAATAAATCATTTTTTTGTTCCTGTTGAAAATAGAGTCAGTGGCATATCAGTTATTAAAACTGAACTCTTTGATATATAAAATCTTTATTTTCCGGTGCCTTAATTACTGTAATCATTATGTATTCCATATGTGGAACGATATTCCTTAATGAATCTTTTCCTTATGAAAAAGAACTGATCAAAAACTGATTAAATTCATACGTATTACGTATATTATATGATGGCTATGGTGGGTCAAATAATACTATTTTCCTGTGGTACAAATATCTTCCTCCAGACTGAAAAAAATCGAAGTAAATTGATCACAATTTACAAAAACAGAAATTGTAAAACGATTATAATTTTACTGTAACAGTTACAGAAAAATAGAAAACTTGGTTATTTTTCTTAAATCTTTTTTCAGTGCATTTATAATGTTTCAATAAATTTGTTATCTAAAATTTCGTTGTATTTTTAATACTAAATGTTATTTGTTAATAAATATCTTTTATTTATATTGCCACCATTGGTATTTAATAATTTACTTGTGATATTAAATACTGCAATGTGTGTATTGTATACAAAATGTTGTCATACTAACATAGAGACCGTGCTGGTACATTTGAATCTCCACGCAGCATGTGTTTATTTATACTAGCATGTTATAGTACAAATTACTGTAACATTTGGTAAAGCATATCACACTTATAATACGGTATACTTTAAGTTGTTGATAAGTTGTATTACTGATCTAGTTTAAAGTACGTTACAGTATTCAGAAAAATTAAAAATCGGTTTGGATTTCAACCACACACAATTACACACTGCCAAAATAATCGATCCTTTTTTTACTTTTCTCTGTATTATTGCTAATCAAAATTTTGGTATTATTTACCTATTGTTATTTTACTAAATACTGTAACATACTTTAAACTAGATCAATAACACAACAACTACTACAACTTAAAGTATACCAAACTATAACTGTGATATAATTTACCAAATATTACAGTATTGATAAACACATGTTGAGTGGGGATCCAAATGTACCAGCACGGTCTCTATGTTAGTATAACAACATTTTGTATACAATACACACATTGCAGTATTTAATATCACAAGTAAAGTATTAAATACCAATGGTGGCGATATAAATAAAATTTATGTATTAACAAATAACATTCAGTATAAAAAATACAACGAAATTTTCTGAGTGTAGTGAAAATCATATTGCAGAAATGTTTAACATTTTAAATATTTAATCTGTAATTATGTTCGATTTGTTTTATTAAGATTAAGATTTTATTCAATAGTTATTTTTAGAGAAAATGTTCTTGTAACATTAGTCTTAATGTTGGTTTTTGGTTTAAAATAACACAAAGAAAAAATATCTAAAACAATATTAAAGAGTCTACAAGAACAAAATGTAAAATGCATTGATCTGGCGTAGCTCTTATCTTTTTATCATACATTAAAGCTTAAATTCTCATCCCAGATTATTGCATATGCTGATTAGTGCGAACTCATCATACTGGATGAGGCCTCTGTGAAAATTACCAACCAACATTATCATTATCAGCAAATTGTAGATCTAATAAGTATAGCATCTGAATAACAGGGAAACATAGCTCAAGATTAATATAATTGTTTAGATAATAGCTTGGGTAATAGAGAAATATAATTATTTATGTATTCTATTAATTCTGAGACTTTTTTAATTTAAAAATTATATAAATAAAATATATTTCCAGCTCCCTCTCCAAAATATCTTTAAGCAAGCTCTCTTGTCGACGAGACATGTTTTAGGTCCACTATTTAATTTCTCGTACTATCTAGCCCTTTCAATAAGATACGTCTCTTCACAATTCCCTTTAATTCGCTCTCTTTTGTTAAAAATTATACATGATTGTTTCATATTATAACTAACCTAACCTTTATATATTTTTAACGGTGCTAACAAGAAATTTTGTCGAAAGCAAATATTTAAAATTTGTATATTTTACGTTAAATATATCATCAAATCTTAACATATGGTGGCCATTAAATAATTATAATTATAATTAGATAGTTTACGGTAAATTTGCTGTAAAGTGCAAAATATCTTGATGAAAAAGTTAGATAAAACCATCTTTAGTGTCAGTAACTTCAACAATAACTTGCTAGTATTGTTAAAATGATAATATTATTTATATGCTAATAGAGGAATTTTCTTATTAAATAATGTCTTCAGGAAAGTATTTGTGCTTTTTTCCAGTTTGTCTTTATAAGCTCCGAGAATATCTTCAGTAGACCATGAGGTTATTTTGCCACTGGAAATTTAGTTATTTATTAATAGAGTTTTCCCTATATGGAACCGTTACCAGAATTCTTTAACGTAACATTTGCAAGGTAATTAAGTAAGTATAAGTAGTTGAAATAAAGGGTTTCGTTTAATAAACTTCTCTATAATTTCACCAAAAATAATTGAAACTAAAACATAGGTATGCATATGTTTTTCTTTTATGATGCTCTCTAATAACATATATTTATAAAAAATGTAAATATCAGTAACAATGTAAATTTACAAGATCAATTTATATTATTATAATATTATATTTTTCTTTCCATGTTTTAGTTTATTTTTAGATATTGGATATAGATGTGGTAAAGCAACATTACGGTAAAAGGGTGAGACAATCATTCAAAATCTTTGCGTATTGCGTAGATCTATCCCACATCCCACAGTCGGCGGCGGAAGCCATGATGGCAGACCCTTGTGACAGATGGTAGCCACAGTTCTGTTTCTACCACAACCCCATCACCAGCCCCACGTTAAATATGTCCAATACGACGGCCAATAAACATGGACACGACGTTGAATCGGAGTCATTAAAATGACCAGTCGGTACCTGATGGGGCCCAAATTAATAACAGGAAACATACGAGTAACCCTGCCATAAATTGTGCAGACAGTTAGGCTGCACTTGCAGAAGATGACCGTATTAATCTTCGTCTAATCTCCTAACCTCAAACTTACGTTGAAAGACCAGTATGTTAACTAATATACCTATATAACTTTTTTAAGAAAATAAATATCTTTAGCAATTCTTAGATCAAAATCAGACCAACATTAATGAATGCCTACTGAGCGTTGCTCAGAGCATAGGCTTCTTCTCTCTTTCTAATTCTTTCTTTGAAAAGAGGGATAATTATTGCTGTAAGCGCTTTCTTTTTTGAAACTATTTTTACTAGTTCACTATTAAAAATACAGAAGCAGAAACAAAAAGTGAGACAACCCAACATTATTAATATAAAGCTTAATTTTGTTATCAATTATTAAAGGCTTAAAGTTTTCTGTTTATGTTTGCTTTTATTTTTTCGATTTTATTATTTGTTGGCGCTGATTCCTCTAAACTTAACTTTTATAAGTTAAAAATATTTTGAGGTTGTCTCAGTTTATGTTTCTGCTTCTATAAGTTTCTAAATATACAGTATCAAAGCTACTGTCAAAATATTATTTAATTTTTAAATTAAATTTTTGTTTTATTCTGAATGTAATTTCTCCTATATTTCCGTTGCAACTAGGGTTATAGGATAACAAAAGAGTAAACAAACATAATTTTTATTTAAAATAGCTTAGTCAACATGGTGTTTATAATGAGCTATTGAATAAAATAATTAATTATAATTATTTGAATAGAAAAATCGCGTTTTCTAAGTAGGCAGATAATTAAACAACCAATTAATCAAGTTCCCAGAGGTTTGCAAATAAATCCAGTAACATCATTTGTAATTGAGTGAGAGCGCACAATGGTGTAACCATGAGAGGTCACGCCAAAAAGGGTAAAAATTGATGTTTTTTTAAGCATATTTCATAGTTTTGTACAGAAAACCTTAGATTTTTATGGCCTGACTTTAAAAATTAAATTTACTGAGATGTGAACGAGGTGCATACCTGTAAAGTCGGCCTATATAAATTGATTGATAATTTTATTTTTTTAAGCATTAAACTAAATTAAATAAATATTTTTTTACAAAAAATTGAAAATTGAGTTTTTTGAGGTTGCTAAAATTGAATATGATAATAAAAAGTCCAAACTCCACCCCCAGGGGTGGGGGGTGATTATTTTTTAAATATTTACAATATTTTCGTGAAAATTGATGTACAGGTGGTGTTTGAGGTAGCTCTATAGCTATAGGTAACTAAATCTGATAATAATAAAATCTAACTCCACCCCCGGAGGGCGGGAGGTAATTAATTTTAGATATTTACAATATTTTTGTGAAAATTGGTCCATAAGGGGTTTGGAGGTCGGTAAAACTGAATTTTAGAATTGAAAAATTCTAACTTCACCCCCTAAGGGGCGAAGGTAGTTTTTTAAAAATTGATATATTAGGGTTTTTGAGGTCGCTAAAACTGAATCTTAAATTTTTTTTAAATCCAAGGGGCGGGGGGTAATTTTCAAGAAAATTGGTATAGGGTTTTTGAGGTTGCCTAAAGTAAATCTGATAATAAAAATCCAGTCACACGCGGAGGTGAAAAATGGGAAAACTTTGAAATTTTGGAATTTTACGAGAAACCAAACTTAGCAAAAAATATTATTTTTGTTGCCTAGCAAGTATCTTTTTATATATTTTAAGTAAAAACTAATCAAAAAAATTTCATTATAATGAAATATATAAATATAATTATTAAAATAATATATTATTATTTTTCTCCCTATCCAATTAATAAAAATTAATTTTATATACACCATTTTATACCTTAAACAATCCTATATAAAATTAAAAAATAATAAACTTTCTATCTCTAGTAATAAAGCTGGAAATTAATTTTGACCGCGGCCGCTACATTCTACACCACTGTGAAGCGGTAAAGTCAAACAGTGTCTATTGTGCAGAAAGAGCGGTTAGTTTGAATAGCGCTTGCTTAAAAAATAAATGAGTCCAATGATTGTAATTAACAACCCTTTCAATCCGTCACAACAAACCGTGGTAATATTTGCAAATGGATTGTTCTATATATACTGCCGGTCTTGAAATAATTGTAGCAAGTACAATTAAGGAAACTAAGAACAAAAATCGATTCTAAATGAGTTACAGCCTCCTAAAATACGCCATTTTTAAAAGCGATTTTTGACTTTGATGTATAGGAAGTTTTTTCTTTTTTACGGACCGTACTTAAGAAACACCGTGTATTAAAATATGTATTTTTTCGAATATATAATATATAATAGCGTACTTGCCAGTTTTATTTCACGACCAGCAAATTTGTTCTATAACAATCATGGCAAACATCATTAATCTTTTGCGATGATTGTTACTACAGCTATTGTCAAATATCATCCAGATTTTGCATGTCGAACGACTTTCGCTTCGGGGCTGTCCGAATAACATAGTTACTATTATATTCCAAATAGGGCTGCCACTCGCTCTATTTTCAGATATGTAATACTCTTTATAACTTGTCAAACATGTCCTACTTCGTAACGGATGTTTTACTGCGATAGTAGATCAAATTCATACAAACTAATTTTTATGAAGAAAAAAAGGGGGGTGGCCTCCTGAAATATTGTCTATACTATTAAATATTAAAAAAGCTTTACAATTGTTTAATATATGTTTAGTAATTTTTTTTATTACATAAAAATATATAACTTTGATGTAAATTTGATTACTTCAAAAATTTTTGGGCCCCTGGGATTCTGAAAAGTCGGCGCCTATGATAGTATAGTACTAACCATGACATAAGATATAATTTGTTGTTGTATTTATTACAATTTTATGTTGTTTACCTCTTAATTCTACAACTGGTTGTTGTATCGTATAACATATTTATGTTATAAAATATTACGAAATATGGTTTGAGCCTATATTACAACAATATTTCTACCAATGTATATTTGGAACAAGTAGCAACTTAAGTTATTAAATAAAAGTTATAACAATAATTTTTATACCTGTTTAAGTATTAAACATAGCCTTGTTTTGTTAAATAGATCCAAGTGACAAAAATGTTTTGTTAAATAGATCCAAGTAACTAAAATGTAATTTTCATTTGTTACAGATATGCTTTTAATCACTTATAGTAAAAGGGTCGTAGAGAAAATTGAAGATATTATTGATATGTTTTATTATAATATTAATATATTTTATTCGCAACTGTATATTTAATACATACATGTATCAATAAAGTTTGGGAAGTACGTGATTTCCAGTCCCACTGTTTTCCATGTCTGGACCTGACCTGTAATGAAAAATAGAGACCAGTAAACTAATTATTACTGGTCTGCAATTTAAATCATTAATTTTCGTTAGATGGCGCCACCGATTAAAATATCATTATTAATGCCTTAATCACGATGGCTGAACTGATGTCATGATAAACACGAATATAATCTAATACATTTCGTTTAAAAAACTTAAATGTACAGTTTTAGTCAACGTTTTTTACTTTTAAGACTGAGAAGGATAATAAATGTTATAAACGGTGCCTTGTGAGCTATCAACAAATGTTTTTTGTGATTTTTTATTTGGGTTACGCGTATGTGGAACTTCAGTTTTATATGATTACCCTTTTCTTGTGAAATGCAGGAAAAATATTTGTGGTAAATATGAAGAGAACTAAAAAACTAAGTATTATAGTATTATTTTCTTCATTTGAATTCAAATATCCAGATTTCAAAAAAATTATTACTTTATTTTTAAATAAAGACATTTGCGAATAAAATAGTATATAAAGGTCTCCCGGAAAATGGTTTGGACTTTTCCTCGACCTATAAATGGTCCCGGCACTTCGTGCCTCGCCCATTAATAAGGTCTCGGAAAAGAACTATTTTCCGAGTCGACCTGTAATCTACTATTATTATAATGAAAGTATTTTAAGTTCCACTTCAAACATTTCGTCAAGTATATTTATCATCCAGATAAACCCTTTAAAACTGCGACAAACGAAAATGTTAAATCATTTAATCTCTGTAAACTGGACGATGAATAATACGGGGACCAGAAAGTCAATTTGATTACAGGACAGGTCCTAATGTTTATTAATTAATTTTTCGTCCAGCCAAACCGAGAGATAGAGACTTTCAAATTAATACGAACTAATAAACAGCAGCTCCATGCGCAAAAGGGGTAACATCAGCCAATAGATGGTGAATAAATTATATCACTCAGCAGTGACGACATGTATTTACAAAGACTATTTCACAAACAATATATAGGTCAATCAAAACCTTGCATTTTTAGTTTCTTGACCAGTCAGATCAAAATGAATCTGATAATTTTTGCACAAGTGCAATTATCACTTGGTTACTATGGAAACAAGGAACTGATAGTTACTGACATCTTAATAAATGTTATATTTTTGCAAAATGTATTTTTAATTTGTAAAGCTTACCTTTAGTTGATTTATTTTTATTGATAAGCAATATAAATGCTTATTTTATTTCCAAAAGATCCTAGGTATAAACCCTGATTAATTTCAGATATTATATTATAATTTATGCCCTTTCCACCTTAAAAGCTTTAAATCACTGATATTCATAAATTTTAATTTATTTGATTGAATCTTGGTATTGAAAACAGACCACTCAAAACTAATTTAAACAATTATTTATTAAAAATATATTTACAGTAAAGAAGTAAATAATTTACTTCTTTTAAATGACGGAAATCAAAACATCAAATTTCTGCGCTGGTACCATTACAGCGTTGCCAAACTTTATTAGAAACACCCGTTATTTTATTTCTTTTTAGTTGAAAACTAAACTTTTTAAATAAAAACAGCAATGATCTTTATTTAAATGCTAAAATATACGATAACAACTATTTTATTGGAATAATCTTAAGCATAAAATATCCCTCAAGCAAAGTTTAGACTTGGCAACATTTGCGAACAAATGGACATCGTGGTTTTAAAACGTGCGGCAAATTTGAGAGTGTTACGTCCATTTTAATGGTATATGAAAATAGCGTTACAGGGGGGGGGTCCCAAATGATCAAAATTTGCGTTACGTAATACTTGAACGTTCCCTTACTAATAAAAACTATTATTATAAATTATAAATTTCGTTGTATTACCAAGACAGAATTTAATAAAATATTTTTAATCAATCTTTTGTCAAGCCAAACATAGGTAGAGACATCTAAATTAAGACAAACCAATAAACAGTAGCTCCATGTGCAAGATGGATAGCAACAGCAAATATATCGTAAATTGTAGGTCAAAATTAACGATATTTACTCAAAAATAGTGAATGTCTCTAAAACTATGCATATCTTTATACTTGAAAAATTAAAATTCACTTAAGTAAGCCTGTTTTTTAATGCTTACTTTAAAATATTAAAACACAGAAAAAGGGATTCCTTGAACCAAAGAAGTTAATGTCCTTGAATAAAGGCTCGGATTTTCATTCAAAAAACCGTGCTCTCCATTCAAGGACATTGACTTTGGTTTAAAGAAGTGCTAGCCTTAAAACAAAAGAATATGACTTTGAACATATTGAAATCCTTGGCTCTGTTCATAAGATAAAAACCATGTATTAAAAAACACGGACCCTAAACTATGCTGTCTTAATTAAAAATCATGTACGTATAGGAAAAAACTGTTTTAAGGCTATCAGTCGGTGGTTACAAAGGATTAGATTAGTCCGGCACTCAACCCTTTTTTACTTTGGGATATATCTCTCTCACCGGAATTGAAAAGCATTCGTAAAGGGTCGTTTAGGCTTTGGCCGGTGTCATTACTCCGGTGGTCCTGGGACTTAATTTTATCGAGCAATTCTGCCAACACACACAGGCAAAATTCCCTAAGAATAAGGCGAAACCTTAGTAATCAATGTTTTGTTCGAGTAAATGGAAAGGTATTTGTTGCAAACCAGAAAAATCTTATAACAGATTATGTCGCTTGGTTTTAAAATTTTAAATAAGAATTGGTTGAATAGCCTACCTAACTATTTATCCCAAGGAAGCAAAAGAAAAAAAAAAAGAATCAGAAGAAGCAGAAGAAGAAAAAGAAGCAGAAGAAGAAATGGTAAGATACAATCAATACCACATTATACGACAAACCATAAACTTTCCTTCCTTTCCTAAACTTAGTATTGTCAGTTTAACGTAATTATAACTTTTTTGAAAAAAAAATTTAAATTAAATTAATTTAATTTTTCGTAGTTAAGGAACAATAGCATTTTAAATCGCATATGAATGAATCTCTATTAATATGTATGACAGTTTTAGGTTTTTGTTAAGTATTTGGGAGGTTTTACCTATGTGCGACAGAGGGAATCTTCCTTAGCAGACATTTCCTTTTAAATAATCCTTGGCAAGAGGAAAACGATGATCAATTTAAACAGGTCCTGGTAGTTTTTTTTTTTTACTTGAAATAAACTCAATAGCTTTGAAACGATTTATAACTTTTTTTAGAAATATATATGTTAGAAAACTAAGTAAAATTAAAAAAAAACCTGCTGATGGAAATGAATAATAATGAACAGTAATAGACGGAATTAAATGACTATTAAAATAGTCACTACTACTATACAGGGTAATCAGTAACTGACATGCCAAAACTTAAGAGTTGATTCTGTATCAAAAAAAAATCCCTAAGGGAGCTACGGCCCTTAAAAATTGTAATAAAAATAAGGTTTTTAATTAATAACTCTTTTTTTGTAAAATTTTTTTTTTGTAAAAAATACAGATTCCTTGAGTAAAAATACATTGAAAATGTCATATAGTGTAACACTGTAGGAGCAACCGTTTTCAAAAAAATGCAATTAAGTGGAAGTAACATTTTGTGCCACCAAAAACGTCACTTTTTAAAAGGCTATTACTCCTTTAATATTAAATTTAGGTGTTTTGGTGAAGAATACTTTTTTGTTGTTTTAAATGAAGAATCACCATGCAGCATTAAAATTTTATTAATGCTTTTTTTGTTCCCCATTCAATATGTCATCTTCGAAGGGCCGTAGCTCCCTTAGGGCTCATTTCCGGACCAACCTTTATAGTAGCTTTTTTTCATATTTTTGGATGTAGAATCACCTCTTAAATTTTGGCATGGCAGTTACTGACCACCCTGTATATTAATACTTTCTGCTTTTTTACCATCTTTTGTTCTTTTCCTATCCGACAAGAGTACCAATGCTGATTAATTTAAATATATTTATGCGTGTAGTCGTCCTTTGTTTCCTTCTATTGTTCGTTGCTTCAACTGTAATGAAGACATCCAGCCGGCTATGGAATCGACAGTACGACACGTACCTTCTAGACGTTTATAAGGCTACCACGATGACGTTTAAAAATAGTTCGATGCAAATTGTCTGCTTTACATACTGTTCGAGTACTTTAAAAAGAACCTGAAGGGTTCGAGACCGGTAGAGAGATAGACACAGGTTCTAAATCGAACTCTCAGATGAGATCTTTTCCATATTCTTCGTTTATTGGAATAATAATGGGGAGATATAACAATGGAAGTAGGTATATTTAAACTAGTGGACGCTATTAATTTTAAACGACCACTCGTCGTCAACCAGTTTAAAAAAAAACTGTGTACGATATACTAAAAGATAAAGGAGTAATACGAAAAATTTTTAGCAATTTTTGATAAATTTTCCCTTTAAATACTTAATTCTTATTAATTAACTATTTATATTTGGTTTCCCAAAACAAAGATCTTTGAAAATTAATAAGGTGTCTGTCTGTCTGTCCTTGCAGATATTTTTTCTTGTTTTCAAAACAGCTGGAAATCTGAAACTTGGCATGCAAGTTAGGAACCCGAGTCTGCTAATGAAAATTTTTTTGAAACCATAAAAATTTTTTAAGGGTACCTGTGGCATAAGTAAATTTCAAAAATAACACAGGCCAACAAAGATGTTGTGACTGAATGTATTTTATTTATTTTCTGGCTTAGTTAAGACCCACTGAGTGCCAAACAGGCATTTTTTTGTTTTCATCACGTATAATTTTTTTCAGCTATAAGCCATGCAAAAAATCGCATTCTTTAATATAAGTGTAGAATTTTTGAGTTATGGACATTGATCTACATAATCAAAAGAAGCCATTTGAAACATTTTTTTAAAGATCGAAACAAAAATAAAATTTTGTCCCTGTTTTTTTTTTCCTGGCCCACTGTGCGGTTTTTTAAAACCCTTGCGTGATGGATAAAAACCTAAGTTATATTTGAAATCAACATAACTAGATTACCCAAAATCAGCTGTTAGATGCAAATCAACTTTCAAAAGCTAAAAATTTGTTGGCCTGTGTAATTTGCGAAATTGGCGAAGGCGACACAATTAAAAATATTACCGCTTAATGGCTAGTGTGATATAAATCACTTTTACTTCCTCAGGTATCAATTTAAATAAACAAGCCGTGAATATATGTAATGCTACGCATTACATTATATACTATTCACAGTAAATGGTATATTACATTTCCCAAATACAAATAATTTTCAAAAAAAATACCATTTTTTTTTAAAGATCTCTTTTGACAAACAAAAAATTATTGAAAAAAAAAATTCAGAAAAAGTTTTCAAAAAACCTCATTGTTTTTTTTTTGTAGAATTGGTCCTTGTAACAAAAGTAATTTTTCCTGAAAAAATTACGTTAATCGGAATTTTCTTTCAGCATTTTTTGATTTTTTTAAAACCCCTTGTAACTTTTTTGTTTTTCGGGGATTACTTTTAAAAACAATATTTCCCTCATAGAACTTGATTTTTCCTGAAAATTTTAATACGAACGGATTATTTGTTCTTGAGTGACATCGGACAGCCGGACGGACAGACGGACATCTGAAAAAAAGAGTTGCTTATTTTTTCATGAAACAAATTTATATCCAAAAATTTTTTGTTTAGGACTTATTAAGAAATTTTTTGAATATTCGAAACTACCGTATAATACTATTCTAGCGCAGGTGCTGTGAATAGTATAATGATGGTTCATAAATATTATATACAGTATTATCGGTAAAACGTGAATACTGTGTCTAATGTATATTACGTTATGAAAAATTATAGATTTCCATAATATAATCGCATTTAAAAGAGAACATGAAGTAATTATGGAATAACGTATATTAAATTTCATTTTAAAATATGTTAAATCCTAATAATCGATTTTGTCTATCTACTCAGTACATATTTTCTGCATTTAAATGAGAATTTCATTTCAAAAGCATGAATAAGGCCAATCTGACATTTATTTGCTTTTAAAACTGCACAATTTTCAATCCATGTACATGTACACCTGGTTCAAGTTATGCACGAGTTTTTTTTTATTTGTGATTAAAGCTTTTATAAAATTAGTTATATAGAATAAAGTTTAGTTTAGATTAACTATTATGATGTAGGTAGGCGACTATGACGGTCCCGCGAGCGCGGAATAACTATTCCATACGTGTTGTAGACTATACTTTTTCTTCGACTGCAAATATGAAACTGTATGGCTAAACTGCGGACAAGGTTAAAAACCATGTTGTTTGTGACATTGTAAATGCAACAAAACACATATTTTTAAATAAAACAATTAATGTTATTTTATAATTTTATCAAATCAGTACTTAAAAAAGATTTTTATTTAATTTTAGCACATATTTACAAATTATAATGCAAAAAGTGAAGGTTACGTCAGATTGTTTTGGTCAGGTTAAAATATTTAACAATAGATGGAGCAGTTTTAATTTTTTTGAACTAAATTGATAAAAAAACTGGTCAAATATTGGAATATTCATACCGTATCTAGAGCTAGAATGGATTCATTCTGTGTTTGAAAAGTGTAGAAAAAACATATTCTTATTAATACTAAATAGATAGTATTAATTTTTCCTTATAATAGTTAAGTAAATAATAAAGATTAAGCTGACAAGGATTAAAGTTAAAAAAATTTATCATTAAAACCTCCTGACAAAAGTAATTAAAAATATGCTTCTAAGAAGTTTAAAATTCTGTTTAAATGTGCAAAACGGTTTGTTCTAAAATAAGTGACACATTTGCCCCCGATCCCATTTGGTGAAAGAATTTTTAAAATTTAATTTTTCGTTCAAAAGTTATAAGGTTTACAAAATGACGGACCGACAATGTGTAATGGAGCTCTCTACAACTAGAAGTATGAAACAAAAGACGTCTACCCTATCTCTATCTCATTTGTGCTACAGCCAACCAAATAAATACTGTATTTGTTTTTCACACAACAAATACAGTATTTATTTGGTTGGCCGGAAAGTATAGCACTGAGCGGCATGAACGAACATAGCTAATGTGAAACTGTAGAATAAGATAATTCTACTAAAATTTAGATGGCGCCAGTAATTTCTTTAATAAAAATAATAAAGTTACACTTTTCGCCCGGCCAAGTAAATATTGTTCAACAAAGAACAAATACAGAATTTGTTTGGTTGGGTGGAAGTGGGAGTGTATGTATGTCTTCTATCCTTTTTGGGTAGAACTTTTGTCCCTGTCTAATCTAACGGGAGAAATCGCCATTGTTATTTAAACGATTTTAATAACAGGCAACTTGTAAAAAAAACAAAAAATAACATTTAGGATTATTCATGTATGTTTATTGGATATTTTTTTAGATTAGAATAATATATGAAGATGAAAATAAAGATGTATTAAAGAGACAGTGAAAAGTGGCTTGGGTATGATACATATATTCTACTTAGTTTGTAATTTGATGGAAGAACGGCTGCCTTCCTGAAGGAAAATGAGACCTCCCTTGCACGTCACTCAAAGTGACGTAAACACATATCTTAATCCCCGACCCAGAAAGAAATCTTTGCATTTAAAAAATATGACCTTACACTGACAGATATAAAAGGTCACTTCTTAAAATTTAACCAATAAACAATAATAAAAACAATCACAGGATTATGATTTTTGTAATAAACTGTCAACTTCATGCAAAGCTTACACCAAATATATTACGTAAGTATGCATCAAGGTTCTCTTACAAGTAAAAAAACATTCCATATGACTGTTCAACATCTAAAAGTAATAACAATTAGGGATATAGAATTTTTAAAATAAAACTTCTTTGGGTAAAGATCAAAATAAAAAGATAAGAAAATAAATCGTTTAAAAAATTACCCTTTTATATTTATCATAGCAGCATAATTTAAGATTCCCAAGCAAACAAGTAGAATTTTGGTTTTGTAAATGTTTCCTAAATGTTGTCAATTTTTAGGATATTAACGTCTCCATTTTTGTATATTTTTTACTTCAAAGCGAACACTTTGCATGATCACATGATGTTTAAGGGTTTTTTGAAAAATATTTTTATTTGTCGAATAAACGTAGCGTTCCTTCCATTGTTATATACACAGATTTGTGTTTTCTTTAGTTACCTCTGACGATGAGCACCGGCGCTGCCTCACAATGACTTGATTTGTTGTCGGTCGGAGATTAGAACGTGAACAATACAACGTTACATTGAGTGACGTGCAAGGGGGTCGGTTTTTCCTTCTCAAAAAAAAACAGGCAGTCAGTCTTCCATCAAATTAAAAAGTAAGCCGAATATACTAGAAAAAACATTCTAACAGTGCTTGTGATCTGGTGACGTGTTTAAGCCAGCACACGCGTTCGTTTAAATTACATGAGCAGATCTGCAGATAAGAACAAGCTGTGAAGATAGAGTGTGTCCCCGGATA
Organism: Brachypterus glaber; assembly: GCA_958510825.1. Classification (NCBI taxonomy): domain Eukaryota; kingdom Metazoa; phylum Arthropoda; class Insecta; order Coleoptera; family Kateretidae; genus Brachypterus; species Brachypterus glaber. The sequence goes on along the minus strand of OY294047.1, from coordinate 13,916,557 downwards.
GGTGAAACGCCTCTTGTAAAAGAAAAAAAAGTCTCGATTTAAATTTTCATTTTTTCAGTTCAGCCCTGCTTGATTAAAGATTAATTTCTAATATAATTTCAGTTTTAAAAATCAAGTATGCCTTGGAAATGTTCATAAAAACTATTTTTTTTGTGGAGTAAAGTACCTTTTATGTGGCAAATACAACAAAAAGTTATTAAGAAAAGTTGTCTAGAATCAACATCTAGGCCCCTATACCAAATTTCAAATTCCTCGGCCAACTATAATTTTTCAATTATTTTAATTTTTTTCCAACATAGTAGCTTTTTAGTAACAGATACGTCAAAAAGTTGCTTAAAATCAAAATATAGGTACATATGCCAAATTTTAAAATGATCGGCCAACTTTGATTTGGGAAATAAAACTTGAAAGAAAATGTGAGAGATCAAAGTTGGCCGAGGATTTTGTAATTTGGCATACGGACCTATATTTTGATTTCAAGCAACTTTTCTATAACCTTTGGTCGTATCTATTACTATTACTATGATGGAAAAAAATCATAGTTGGCCGAGGATTCTGAAATTTGGCGTAGGGGCCTAAATGATGATTCTAAATAACGTTTCTTAATAATTTTTTGTTGTATTTGCCACATAAAAGGCACTTTACTCCATAGAACATTTCCAAGGCTAACTTGATTTTTTAAAACTGAAAATATGTTAGAAATTAATCTTTAATCAAGCAGGGCTGAACCCCAAAAAATGTAAATTTAAATCGAGACTTTTTTACCTTTTACAAGAGTCGTTTCACTAATCTATTTTGCTCTAAAATTAAAAAAAAAAACTTACATTTAAATTGATGACTAATTTACGGATTTTTGTTTCGGGTTGGCATTACAGTTTTCGCCATGTTTAAAATTATAAGAAAAAATTATGTTTTGATATATTTTATAGTCACGTCTTCTTTTTTTCACTGCAAGTAACTAAGTCACAATTTAAACACGGTAAAAAATAACCTAAAAACAAAATTTTGTAGAAAATTAAACTTTAAAGCGACAACATTTGCACGCAAAACGTCAAGCGATAGGCTTTTGTCTCTTGCCAACCCAAAAGAAAAAAAGTACAGACCTCTTGTGGGCTTTTAAGAACACGCAAAATGCGTGTGATTATGAGCATATAAGAGTCGCAAAATAGAAATAAGCTATTTAGGAACCTAGTTTTTAGTGCATCACACCAGTTTTAATATTAACTTAGAAATATTAAAGGAGTCAAGAAAAAAATGGCTACTCTCCAATTTGATAAATCTTCAATACTTATCCTATATGGTTCTGGCTTTACTGCCGCAGCTTTTATATAATTACCTGAAACAAAAGTAAAGAGTTAATATCAATGTCGTAAAAACGAGTAAGTAAAATAGCGTACAAGTTTTGCTTTTATTTACGTAAAGCAGACAGGCAAGGAGCAGATGTCACTGACAAAGCCTAACTACTTGATACTATCAAAACTGCGATGCGATGAAGTGTAAAGCACTAGCAAATATACTTGTTTACTCATGTCAAAAAGGACCTTGTTTGTCTATTTGTATGGAAAGGTTCTTGATTTTATTTTATTTAATATAACCTGGGTGCGAAAAAAGGATATTTAATAAGTACCGGATTAAAAGCCGCCACGTGAATTCTAAAAAACCATGAGTTATTGGTGGTAAAGACATTATCGTTGAATTTTTTTGCCTGTCAAGTTTTCAAAATGGCACAACAAAACTCTTAGTGCCATTCAGTGTACTTGTTTCTGAGGAATTGGCCTCCAAAAATATATTAATTAATTAATTCATTGTTTTTTTTTAATCGAGATAAAGGCTTTTGATCCGGAACAACCAGAAAACCGGCCAAATTGCATTTTCCTATTTTCCAAAATCTAGATCTTTGCGAGACTGAGTTTTTCTATCAATATTTTGTTATGTTAAAAATTATATTAATAAATCTGGCCATCCTAAATAAAAATATAAATAGTTTAAAACCATTCCCATAATTTAAAAATTTAAAAGTTTCCAAATTAAAAAAAAATGTATAATTGAAACCAATCGGGGTTTATTAGTTTATAATAAAATCTCTGTGAGCAAGTTAATTAATTTATACCATGCTCAACGAGTTTTTTGAACAAGGCATTGTTCTTGCAGAAGTAAACATTTTACCTGTACACTGACAAGTTTTACTTTGAGATAAAGTGATTAGGAGACGTTATTTTAACGTTAATACACAAACAAGACGATTAATTCATTTGAACATAACGTAGGAGCAAAGCTATAAATCCTTCAATTTTTAATTCCACAACGTTCATTTTTTTAAACTTAAAGCTTTGAATGTGGATTAAGTACACAGGTTTACAAAATTTCGGTAAATTTTTGGACCGAGAAGACAAAAGTGTTTTATTTTAAATATTTTTGCGCGCTGAATTCAAATCCGTAGCTCGTTTCTCGCCATCAGGTCAGATTTTTTTGACTTCTCATGTTGGTAGTATTGCGGTTTCACAACGACTAAGAGCTGATGGCGATGTTTCAATCGTATTCGAGACGTATTTTTATGGTTCTTAATCGAAAAGTAATCAGTAATTATCTTTCCTAATAAATTAATGATTTTTTGTTAAAAATTGCAAAAAATGGCTCATTCATTTATCTAAGAAACCTGACCTGATAGCAAAAAAGGACTGTGGACATTAGTATTTAACCTTAAAGTCAAGACTGACCAATTGATTTTTTAGCGAGTTTGATTGGTTATTTTCGCCTTGCAATAAATGTTATATCGGAAGAGTTGCATAAGGAAAGTCAAGACTAAGTTTGTCATTCTTGCAACTATAATTTTGTAAGAATAATGTGCCATTTTGAACTATCGTAAAACACAAAAAAAAATTGTTAAATCGAGGTTTAAATGTTGTTAAATAATATGTAGTAGTGTGTAGTTATTTAAATAGTTGATACAAAGTAAAACTGCAGATTTTGTCGGTTTTACTGCCTTCAGTCATACATTAAATATTTTTATATTTACGAAATGGCGACTAGAGTAAATTCATCCGGGCACCTTATCTGCGTAGCCCAGTTGCACGTTGCATCAAAGAGACTTAACACGGCTGTGCTATGTATAAACACCGTATAAACCATTTTTTGAGAAGGTTACCATACATCAGCAATACTGATTCAGCATTTACAGCAGTTTTTTGCAAATAAGCCATTTAAATGTAAAAAACAAAATAAGGGTCCTAATAAGTTACCTTGAGGTACTCCCTGAATTAACTTCAATTTATTCAATTTTAAAGGAAAGTTGCAATGGTTGCACTAGAAACTATTATATCAAAAAGATTTAGAAACCGTAAATAAAATCACCAAATTTTCTACTTTATTAAGTTGGTTGTATATTTAATATCCCATTTAGTGAGAGATTGCCTATTCTATGAAAAAACTAATTTTAATTCATTTAATATTAAAAATTTTACTTCTAGGTACCTAATGTAAAACAATAACGCTGGTCTTAATACGGTACCCTACGAATTGCTTGCTATATTTTGTAAAAAATAGCAGATTTATTTTCTCTCACAAATAACACAATTATTTTTGACAAATATGTGACATTTTGCTTCAAAAAACTTAGCTGGTCATGGAATGGTTCACTAGGAAGTTTGAAAAAATAACTTTTAAAATTTTTATTTTTGTGCTGTTTTAATGAACATAGACCTACAGGAGAAAGATTTATTTTGTTGGCAGCAGTATTTTCTAATAAATCGTACAACCCATTTTACTAATTGGCTTATACAGTGTTTCAACTTGGAACAGCCGACTTAGCATTCGTCTCCATTCGTCGGGATTTGTGTGAAAGTTTTATCAACGTTTGACATCGCAATCTTGGACGTTATTTATTTCCATAAGCAACTCCGCGATTCTGTTACATGTTTTAGCACTAGACGGGACCAAATCTAGATCTATGTCTATTTCTTTGGACGTTTTTATACAAAAAGTTAACAATATAGTTACTCAAAGAAGTTTAAATTGCATTGTCGGTTTAATATTTACTTTTTTGTTCTACTTACTCGTAGGAGCTTCTTAACAAGTTTATTAAGAATTATGCTTCACCAATCCAATCCGCTGAAACAATACTTGTAGTATTGCAGTAGGTAATAGTACAGCGTATTTCATAACAAACGAGAAATTACACAGAAACCAAGTGTTGTTTCCTTAATATATATATGATTGTTTATAATTAGTGTTGAACCTTTTACAGAAGTCATTTAATTTAACTGATAGTTTTTTTATATATATTTTTTCTTTAAAGAGGAATTGTAGATATGAGTAAGGGAAACACCTTCCTTTTTTTTATTATGTTTATATGAAAAACTGTTAAAATGATCTATAAAGCCACACTGTTAAGTAAATGTAAATATGTATACCCTACTTTCTGGATAAATTGAAATGACGTAGTTTCGTTTTGTCCGAGTTAAAATATTGCGATTATTTTCACAAACATTGCGTGTAAGTATTCGAAATACCATTACGGTGTTTATTTTACAAATGAATTATCCTCATATAAAACATTTCTGTATTTCCTTTACTTTTACACTGCTCACTTTCCCTATCTTGATGTTAATAAAGTCGCTTGTAATGAGCTTAATGTAGCTTTTACATACCTTTTGTTATTTGAAATGAGCAAAGCACAATAGTATCAAGCAACAGTGCGTTTAGGGAAATACACAGAAAATGACTTCTGAACTAAAATTTACTTCTCACATAAATAGTTGCAATTAAACGCTACCGTTATTGCTAGGGAATAAGCGCTTATTTCCGTATTTGGAGTTTTAATATTTATTTCAACTTTCTACTATTTTAAGTTCATTTAATTTATAACTATAATTATAAACGCCTAATAGGTAGTACCTATAAACGCCTAATGGGTAGTACCTATTTGTTCTTGTCCATATTTAATTAATAAAATAATATTTTCAGAACATGAAACTAAAGTTTTAAACATTCCACGAACAAAAATTTAGACTTTTTAGGATTCCTTTAAAAAAAATATCTTATATATCAAACGCTTTGGCAATGTCGAGGAAAATAGCAATGGAAGGTTTAGTATTATTCAAATTTTCTAGAATTGTTGGTATATTGAATAAAATTCAGAGGTTTAAAATTTGATGTTTTAATTTACTATAGGTAAACAAAACATTGTATTAAACAAACATAATTTGTATTTAGCTTATCATAAAAATACTATCATCCTTTTTGTAGGGAAGTATATTCTTTAAAAACCAAATCTTTTTCGTCGAGGAAAATAACAATGGGGTTAGCAATATCTTTATACAATATTCAGGGTTTAATATTTGACATTTTAATTTTCTACAAAACATTGTATCAAACAAAAAACATTTCAATTTAGCTTGATAAGAATATTGACATCCTTTTTGTACGGAAGTTGATCCTTTGAAATTAAACATTTCTTTTTTCCTGCCACTTCACTTCCATGATCCATTTTCTAACAAAATTAAAATAGAAAATCAACTTTACTATCCAGTCGGTTTACGATCAAAAGAGGACAGCATAAGCATACTTCTCTATGCTCTAATTTATTGAATTATAAAACGTTTTATGCGAATTACATTGCAGAACTAGCTGTGAAGACTAAGGGGCTGTCCATATATTACGTAACGCAATTTTTCGAAAAAATTGACCCCCCCTCCCCCCTGTGTAACAAACTGTCACATTTACCAACACCCCCCCCCCCCCGTGTAACGCGTAATAATATAAAAATTTTGTTTCGCAATAAATTTAACTGTATTCTCACTATTCGTTTTTCTCGACAAAACAAACATGTACCTAAAATATAGTATTCGAGCTAGTATAAAAAAAGCCTTGCTTGAAAAGCAAGGCTAGTTTACCACAATTTTTTTTTTACCATATTTGATTATTACACTATTATGTGATTTAATGATTATATTCTTTATAGACATTTATTTTGTACAATTTATTCGCTATACTTTACTGTATTCACTTTAAATATTTGAATATTTTAAATATTTAAATATTTTACATATTATATTTTAGTATTTAATACTTGTTCAACTTTTTTTTTAGTGTGATATTATAAATATATTTCATATGTATTTTTATGGTTAAGTGTAAGATTGATTTTTATAATCAAACTTCGCCATTTTGATGTAATTATATGTCAAATAAAGTCGTTTATTATTATTATTATTATTATTATAACATAACCTTAAAAAAAATTTACACGAAAAAATCACTCAAACTTCAAAAAAATATTCATAATCAATATCACACAGGGAAAAAATACTAGGTACCTCTTTTTACACTGAGTGTCACATATAACACGTATATTGTTTATGCACAGGTACACAAAATAGTACACACATTGGTGTTCTGTGAGTACACATTCCGCGCGAAAATGTATCATCGCCGAGGAACGTAAGAACAGGGCAGTAAGATTTTTTTTTAATATTAATGTCAACAGTTTTTTTACTGATTACAATATTATTTAAATATGCATAGTTTCGTCAATTTTTGTGTGAAAAATGGAATTATGGGCCTCTAAATAGTAATAAAAAGCAAAAATACGCAAAAAAATTTTTTTTTTTATTTTTGCACGAATACAAGGCTTTCCGAATTTTTGAAAATTTTCAAAATGGCAAAGCAATAAGGTCAAGAATAATTATCATTTCGGAGACTATTGCATTTATATGTACTTTGAGGCGCTGAACCACCAGAATTTGGGGTTAAAATAGCACCTCATCAGGTAAATTTTGGGGGTAACCTCAAAAACCTTTATTTATATACCCCGAAATAACGTTTTTTGAGGTTATTCTTCACGATACTTTACTTAGTGTCATATATATGATATTAGCTATTTGTTTTGTTTTCAATTTTACATAATGATCCAAACAAGTTTCTTTGTTTCAATTGAAGCTAGTAATTGTCTTATTACGTTTGAGTATTGGACAAGTATTTATTTTACTCAGCTAAACAAGTAAACGTGGCTTGTAGTTAGCGGCTCAGACGAGGTGTTAATTTTAAAAGAAATTGCTATCCATTCAGTATAGCACGTAATAATGAACCCTCTACCTAAATGTATTTCCCTGTCAATCCAGTCACCACAGATTAAAAACCGCTAAGAAGACAATATTTATTTTTTTTATTTTTTTTATATATATTTTTTTGTAAAAGTCAACTATGGGGCAGTGTTGTTTTGTTGTCAGGTTTTATAACTATTTAGCCCATTAAAGGTTAAATCCAATATTAAAATCACTGAGATGTTAATAATAATTATAATTAACTATAGAGTTGAGTGACTGCATACAGAGATTTTTAATAAACCAAATTTCTTCTTAGGTATTTTGAAAATTGACCATTAATTGGACAGAGTTTTGAATTAATATGCTAACCCACATTGTGGAATGAGAAGGTTGCTTAACATTTTACTTAATGTATCTTAAACTAATTGAATTAAGGATTTCAGGTTTTTTACATGTTGTGAATCACAACTTGTGATACATGAACAAATGAAGCAAATGTTTAATTTTGTTTAAGACTACAAAGGTATTAGTAAAAAATTAATTTTTAATTTCAAAGTTGAAAATTTGTCAAAAGAAATAGGTTTATATTTCGGCCAACCAGAGAAGTACCGGCGAAATATACGAATTGTCATACAATTTTCTTAGATTTCATTTAACGATATCCTGGCGTTCAAATAGATTGAACTACCCCAAAATTTCGAGTTTCTGGGCACTTTTTGCACAAAATCTCTTCCCTATTGAGTCAAGTGTGCGCTCTAACATTTCCCGGAACAAAAACCTTTTATTCCCGGCAATTGTAAAAAATCAACGAAAATACATCTTAGATTGAACGTACTGATATCTGGGATTAACGACAAATCCTAGTCTAAAATTAGGCTTTAGGCAGAATTTAGGACCAGAAATCGAATCTATGCAACATAACGAAAAGATTGATGTATCACAAACCTGGTTTCGATAAACAATAAGGGCCTAAAGGACATAGCATTATTTTGTCTGTACTGCCTGGAAAACGGCACGAACGGGTACAGCTTTTGACGCTTTTGTTAATAATTTTCTGAAAACAACATTTGCCAATCGAAACCTATACCAATATTTTAAAAATGCTTCAACGATTCCATTTTATACCCGATACCTCAGTTCTGAACTAAAATTAAGGTGCTGGGGGTAACAAGAATGAATTAACCATTTCAGATTTCAAAATTCAAAAACTTGTTAGTTATTTTTAATACAAAATAATTGTGAATAAAATAGTATACATATCTTGTTAATAAAACTAATTTCAAGGCACAAGATCTATATTTGACCTCGGCCTTCGACCATCGGCCAAATATAATCTCTCGCCTTGAAATGTGAAGTTCTCTTAGCATGAAATGTAATATACTATTAAATCATATGAATTTTTAAATTTAATCTTAATTTAACCCCAATTTTTTACAGTGTTTCGTGAAAGTGACTGGTTTCGCGTAAAACAGCTCGTTCCACACACATACTCGAGGCAAAAATTATCCATTGTGTTGTATTGAAATTCATGCAAAGTTCGGTAGTTGAAAAGCTTCCGAAATGACGGCAGTCATCATCATCATCGTCGCGTTACTTGAAAGAGTTTTAAAGACTCCATTAAAGATGCAAAACGTAGAGTCGGAAAATGGGCGGCTCATTTTTCTCAAACTTTTGTTTGAACAATTGCAAGGGAACATCGGAAAATTGATAATGTCTTGATAAGTTGCGATGTAAGAAACAAAGTGTTCCACGAGCTTTTTTAAGAATTTTCTTCGACTATTTACATTAAAATTTTATAGATATGTCTTTAAATGTCCAAAGGAAAAGGTCCTAAATTCAAAACTTGAAAAAAGTTAAATAAATAGTTTTATCTGTATCTTTGTACGCCATCTTGGATTTTTATAAAGTTTTATTTATGGATCTGTTGCATGATGTTGCCAGCGCAAAAAAAACAATTGCCTGTTACCCAAAGTTATGTCAAAATGAAAAAAAAAAATAGGATAGCTTTACTTTTAAGTTCAAGAGCCAAACTACTCTCTCCACGCTTACATAGCACCGGAAGGCTCATTTAATTATTTGAGGTTATTAAAAAAAAAAAAACAAAAAAAGCTGAAACGGGTACCCTTTCTAGACCTGAGGCAAAATGAGAACGTTTCTTGTCTCTGTTCAGTTTGAGTTCACGAAACCCAGGATTTAATCGTACAAGTTTAATTTTATTAGCAACTTTCTTGCTTTCGTTTTCACGAATTCGCCACTTTTCCTATATTTTTAAACCATTTTCTTTAGTTTTTTTTCTTAGCTTTATGCGGTTTTTTTAGCTGCGATATTATCATATGGATTTTTTCCAAAAAAAATTAAATTTCGCCTAAAAGTCAAAGAGTTCTGTAAAAAAAATATGAAAATATATTTAAATGCATATAACTCGAAAACTCCAGAACTCGCGTAGAGAAATTTGTGGGTGGATTAACTACCTCCTGGGAAACATAAAAAAAATTAAAAAACAAATACTTTATGCAATTTAAAAATAAGAATGTTTTAAGTGGACCAATACTGTTGCTGATGTTAAATTACCTTCAAAAGTTGAATTTGTAGATATGGAAGCAAAATATAATTATTGCAGGTACATATTCTGTTGGTTTACATGGTGACATAAAAAGACTTTATATAAATATTTAATATTATCAGCAACAGGATTATTCAGAATAAATAGCTTCCTTTTTAATTAGTATTGAAGATGCTTTTTTACATTTTTTTCATTTTTTCCAGAAGGTTTTTTATATACGCTCAAATTTCTCTACGCGAGTTCTGGAACAGGTTGTATGTATGATTTTGTAGGGAGTTAAAAATTGTTTTTAACTGTGCAAATTTTTTTGTTTTGCTATAAATAATAAGCAAGTATAGCTAAAAATTAAAGTTTTTGTCTGTTTTGTCCTCCTTACCTTACGATAATGTTAACCATATTTAATTAGACGTAAATAACAAAGGTTCTGAATTGTCTGGTAAAAGAATTTAAGTAAACCGGTATTTCGTTAAAAAGTTCTAAGGACGGAAAGACAGATAGACAGACCGACAGGCGGAATTTGTTTTAACAAACACTTTTTTCCCACCCGAACATGCATTTTTTTTTTTTGATTTTTTGGTCGATTTCAATAACGGGTGTTTCCACCTGTAATAAAATTATTCTACTGAAAAATTGTAAAACTGTACTAGTGAACTTTTTATTCGCATTCCGCAAACGGACTTTATAATTTATAAGGCAAAGCATTGTTGGGGTATGGAACATTTCTAATTTTTAAAAAACTATTGTCCCGAGTTTTGAACTTTACCATTTTCAGTATTTTTTTTTCTCCAGAGCTGACATTTTAAAGGTGAAATTATAAGAAAGTTTACATCAAAGTCTTTTAATTGTATTGTAAAAGTTTAAGAAAGGTTATTGTTTAGATTTGTTACTGTATTGCCTCTTATTCTCTCTTATTCCCTCTTAAAACATTTACTTCTCAGCTTTTCAGTTTTTCATTTAACCTTAATTCATTTGAAAAAAAAAACCGTTTCCTAGAATTAAAACATTTTTTTTGTAGGGAAATGATTTTTTAATCGTATTCCTTACAAGGATAAAAATAACAAGTTAAGCTGGTAGAAACATTTAATTAAGAAATATTTATTTTACAACAAACAGTTAAAAAATTGCTAACACCTTCACAGAAACACTATTTTAAATGTCGAAAGTGAGTTTTTTTCCACTAGTGACTAAAAAATTTTTCACCCACTCTTTTACGTACAGCTTTTGATCTCACCCAAAATTAGTTACATACCCTATTAATTAAGTATTATAACTATTCTATAAATAGAAGCACGTTAACTAAACCATAAAAAGTAAAGAAAACCCCAAATTAGTCTTAATTTTTTGAATAAAATACTGTTTTTATTAAAAATTCTGTCATCACCGCGTCCATTTTGACGTTTGTAAGAAATGTAAAACTAGCAATTGTTTATTTTTATTAGGCATACTTAGGCCATGGCTACCTATTATTTTAGTATTAAGAAAACTTAATCTTAATATTTTTGACATAATTTTTCGCAAAATTATAGATTTTTATTTAAAAATAAAAGCTGTTGGATAAAATTAAATTCTCAATTAAGTGATTTTATCCACCTAATACACTAGTTAAGAAAATAAATATTGTTATTTATGATACAAAAGGCTCTCCCCTTCTCAATTTAAATTTATAACCCCCTTCTTTGTCACTTTTACTTCTACCCGCTTACACCACTAATACCAAAACCCACCCCCTCACTCAAATAAAAAAAGCCTATATTTTAAAAATCTTTTTTGTTGCACATTTTAAAGTTTTAAATACGCATCAGCTAGTGTAAAGAAGGCTTTTGGACACAATAAAAAACTAAAATCTAAAAAAAAAGAAATGGAAAGCTTAGCATGGATAATAAAGTTAATTTATTATTCCATCAGTCTATTTTCTACTCATCGTACAGAGTGATATTGGTAGATGGACAGTTTCGGGCTGCTGGCCCTCTTCAGTACCAAGAGTCAACTCTGCACGCTGATTAAGAAAACGTTTTTAGACTTTATTCGCAAAAGGAATATAGTCATTAGATTGATGTAGACTTGTGCGTCATCTATTGCTAGATGTAGACAACTACTCAAACCTCTCCTAACCTGGAGACTTTGAATGGTTGCAAGTTGAAGACTTGTGTGTCCCAAGCACATAGTACCACTAACGTGTGGTTAGACGTAGAATTAATAAGGGCAGAAATCTTCAATTTTGAACAAAATTATAAAAATATTAATTTATTATTCCATAAATCTATTTTCTAATCATCGTACAGAGTGAATAATAAATTAATAAAATTTTGGGTTTTTGACTTGTATACCGTGTAGAATAAATTAATAGCAAGAGTGGTTAGTATATTGAAAAAATTATTATAAGTAGCCAAGCGCTTTCATCTCAAACTAGAGACATCATCAGGGCCAGCCCCGAAAGTAAGTAAAATTGTTAGTTATTGGTATTGGGGCCAAAATTTTGAGGTTAGGTTTTACAATTTTAAAGATTTTTTACTTACTTGTCAGGGTGAGCTTACAGAACGACAGCAGTATACATTGAAGCAGGACAAAACAGGACAATACATTTACTTCACATTTAAAAAATTACACGTTAAAATTGCATTGAGTTTTGGCGCTTGAGTTGACGTTGACAGTCATGTTACCAACAGTAGGAAAACTTAACTGTCAATGCCAACTTAAAATTTGGCGGTAAATTTAAAAATTGAACAAAAAGAAAAAATTTAAAAAAATGAAGCAATTGAAAAAATTGAAAAAATCACCCAAGGGGGTAGGGCAGCGGCGGAGAAAGAGAAAATAAAGGGGATAACAGACGCCAGAGGGCATCGGCATTTTCAGAATTATTTGTTGTCTTTCCTCTTTTTACCGATGCCCTCTGGCGTCTGTTATCCCCTTTATTTTCTCTTTCACCGCCGCTGCCCTACCCCCTTGGGTGATTTTTTCAATTTTTTCAATTGCTTCAATTTTTTTCAATTTTTTCTTTTTGTTTAATTTTTAAATTTACCGCCAAATTTTAAGTTGGCATTGACAGTTAATTTTTCCTACTGTTGGTAACATGACTGTCAACGTCAACTCAAGCGCCAAAACGCAATGCAATTTTAATGTGTAATTTTTTAAATGTGAAGTAAACGTATTGTCCTGTTTTGTCCTGCTTCAATGTATACTGCTGTCGTTCTGTAAGCTCACCCTGACAAGTAAGTAAAAAATCTTTAAAATTGTAAAACCTAACCTCAAAATTTTGGCCCCAATACCAATAACTAACAATTTTACTTACTTTCAGGGCTGGCCCTGATGATGTCTCTAGTTTGAGATGAAAGCGCTTGGCTACTTATAATAATTTTTTCAATATACTGATATACAACCACTCTTGCTATTAATTTAATAAATTAATATTTTTATAATTTTGTATAAAATTAAAAATTTCTGTGCTTGATAATAAAGTTGTTATACATAGTTGTTTGTTAAACATATAAAATGCTTAATATGTATTAATTATGTTGTATCTGTGAGCTGATACAAGGAGTTAAAGTCGTCTTTTAATGATTTATTATTAGATTAATAACCTTTTTTCTTAAATTAATTGGTTTAAGATCAGTAACAGCAAATTAATTATTTTCTGCCTCATTGGTAAAAAATATTATCTGTAATAAATATCCCCTATCTCCATGTAAAGTTATTAATTGCTGTTTTTTAATCTTCGATTAAATGAAAAAAAAAACAATTTTTAAAAGAATTTTTAAATTTTATTTAAAATAATTTATTTTAACGTTACGTAAATTTTATAATAAACTTACTGCTGCTCAGAAAATAATATTTTCCCTAATTTTTTTTTGTAAAAAAGTAAAACAAATAAATAAAAAAGCCAAGGAAAAAAATCAAAAAATTACAAAAAAAAAATTATTATACAATATATATTATATTTATTTTTATACTTAAATCTTAGTGTGCCAATTTGTATATACAAATATGAATATATGAATAAATTTGAAAATAAACCAAAAAATATAGAAAGAGCCTCGGAAAGAGCTATCTAGAAATCGCGTGTTTGATGGGCCAACACCCCTCTTTTGTTTTTATGATGAAGTGCGTGGTGATAGTCGGTAATATGGTAAAAAGTGTTCTCTACGTGCATCCACATATGCGTAAATAATAGGAATTAAGGCCGAAAAAGTATTTTACGACAGCCAAACACGAAATCTTAAATTATAATATACAAGCGGATAGAACATTTAATAAGATTATAGGAGGTTTTAGTATATACAGGGTTTGTTAAAATTGTAGATTTTTAAAAGTAACACACAGAAAAATTATTACTACTAAAAACTACGTGGCTTAAAAGTTTGTATATCTGCAAGCATTTTAAGTACAAATGTTTTGCTTGATTGGACTAAAAAGTTACTTAGACCAAGCGGTTAAAGCTTGAGTCAAGTAATTGTGCTTGGTTAAAGTAATAAAATTTCTTTAATTGAGCTTTAAAGAAACTTAAATAAAAGTCGGCAAGTAGATATTTATACCAAGTATTTAAAATACTAACATATTATAAATAGTGCTTATACTAATTTCTTGTAAGCAAGTAGGTACTAATTGAACTTGAAACAAAATATTGATTTTTTTATTTTTTTTTTTTAATTTTGTACTATTATATAACAGTATCCAGTTGTGTTCTACGATAAAAATTTGCTAACAAAAAGTGTGAGAAGGGTACCATTAAAAACAAACGCTAAATATAGATACCTGATATTTGCTTCCAAAAGATAAAGCCTTGAAAATATAAAATTAGGACTGGTAGCAATAATATTACTTTATGTTACAAAAGAATTTTTTCTTTTATAGAAACAGACATAGAAACTACTGTCATTATACTAAAGATAAGCTATCACCCTTACTTAAAACAGGACATTTACAAATATCTTCCCATTTAAAAATAAACCCTCCATGTCTACAACATTGGAATTTCAAATATTTATATGAACGATCGCCTTTCTTCTGTCGATAAAGAACCATTAATTTTACCACTATGGTAACATATATATGGTCTAAACAAACTAATTTTCGAGATAATGGTGTTTTCACATGATACAAAGAAATTGACACGTCAAAAAAACTATCCTATAATAAGGGAAGTTTAAATTGTCTAAATTACTATCTCTACACGTGATCTTTTAATGCTATTGCAGAAATAGACAGGTGGTAAAGTTGATAAGTAAGTAATTAAGTAAATTATAATACTAAAAATAATATACTAATTTTATTAATGTCTACTTAACTCATTGATTCTTATCGTTTATTATAGGTTAAGAAAAAAAAATTATTAGGGATTTTATAACAACTTAATTGCTATATTAAACAATAAATGAGACAGTAAAAATAAAATAATAATAAAATATATCCAATGGGAGTTGCTTTTCACCCGTAAAACGAGGAACATGTACTTTTGGCAAGAATTATTTAATCCATTAATCGCGTTTAATTTTTAGCATCAAGTGTTTTAGTATTAGTTATTTATTTATTTGCTATCTTAGATATGCCCCGGATTCGATTTTATATATTTTATAGTGATTGTATGGATGATATGCAGTAAAATGACGAACATGTGATTAAATTGGAGTAAAAAGGGAATTTTATGTTTTTTAATCATTTATAATGCTGATAAATTTTGATTTGGAAGCAACTAACACGTGAAGAAGTTTTTATACGTACAGAATTTTTTTATATACTAGCGCATGCGCAAATATAATTACAAATTAGAAAAACTGCCTTGTCAACAGCTAACACAACCAACAGAAAACACTAGAAGGGAAGAAGGAAAAGAAAAATAAAAGGTCTTACAGAAGACTGGATTATATAATAATAATAATAATAATAATAATAATAATATATCCAATGATCTTTAAGATAATACAGTTAATAACTGTATTACAAAGTTTTTAATTTTTAACTTTTGCACTTTCTCAACCTGGCATCTCTAAAAAATCTTTGTTATTTTTTGCACTAAGTAAAAAGACTAATAACTAACTAACAAACTCCAATTAATTATTCCAATTAATTTATAAGTTACATAATTTATACAAGCTTTTGCCTGCGGAACCATAATATGATTACCAAGCCGAGTTCGAGTTCCGGCCATAAATTTTATAAAATAATTTGTTTTTTAAAGTCTAAGGTGTTTAGAAAATACCTGTCATTAAAAATCCTAAAAAATTTCGCCTGCGGCGCTAATCTGTTTAACAATTTTAATTAATATATTCTATTCAATAATTTTCATACCTGTAGCTGAGAAATGCGAAACCTAAATATTCCTAAAAATTTTATAAATAATTTTCTTTTTAAATTAGTGTGGTTAGAAAAATACGTGAACTTAAAAATTTAAAAAAATCGCCTGCGACGCTAAACTTGATTTCAAGTAGTCTGATATCACAATATTTATTAATAGATTTTATTAATTGCATTTTAAATTTTGGAAAATACGATAGCTTAAGATTTCTAAAAAATTTCGCCTGCGAAATTAAACATTATGCGTTGAAAATTTAAAAAAATCGTGATACCACTGAATCCCCCTACATCCAATTTTGGGATAATGTTGTATAATAATTTGTAATTATATGCAGATAATTATAATTATAAATGTTATCTTTATTGATACTCGCTTTTTAATCAGTGAATATCTGAAAATTCACTGATTGCAAACACACAGTAAAAGCGAGTAAAAGTGAAACTGTTTTCATCGAGTATAAACTAGAGGGAAAATAAAAATCAAACTTTAGCTTAATTGAGTTTTCAGCAGTGTTTATTTTTTTTTCTCGACCTTCTATTTGGAGTGTTCCATTCAACGAACTAATAACTCTTCTCTCTAGAATACGCATACAGTTAATATAAATTATCGCCAACATCTCGGTTTGTTTGTAAACAAATAGTAGGTATATTCAGGCCTGAACAATAACAATAACCAGTAACTGTTATTGTTGTCTCTGTTAGAACAAAGCTGGGCGAGTAAGACAGAGGAATGTATATGTTGGCTACGTTTTTGTCAGTTTTTACGAATGAAATGCCTATTCTAGAGAGAAGATTTATTAGTTCGTTGGTTCCATTATACCTACTTTTCGTTAAATTTATTTAAATTTTGAAATTTTTCTTTAAATTAAAGAAAAACTCAATAACTCTCAAACAAATTAAATTATTAGTGATATTTAACACTGCAGTGTTCTAGTTCCAGTACTGGAAATAGTCTGTTCTATGAGAAAAATTTTTTATATGTATCTAAAAATGCTTAGTTTTGAAAATATGGGCATTTGCCTGGTAAAATTACAGTCCGACACTGCTAGGTATACAGTGCATGTCTAAAGTCCAACCCCCCCTTTTAACTTTTGAACGGCTTAAAATACCAACTTGAAATTTGGAACACTTAAATAATATCTTAACTAATTTTTGGTTTATATTTTATGTTTAGGGGGCACAAGGTTGGCAGGGGGTCAAGGGGGGACTTTTTTTAATGGAGAGGGGGTCATTTTAAATCTTATAAAATTCTCTATTTGACCACATATTTTTTTATTTCTTCGGAGCAATTTTTGGGGGTTTAGAATAGGTTAATGGGAATTTTCACCAAAATGTCTTTAAAAAAATTTAAAATTTTTGAAAAATGGTTTATTTCATGATACAAAAACGTTAATTATACTTTTAAACTATTTCTAAATGATATACCTAAATAAAAATTTACAAAAAAAAATCTTAATTAATCGCATAACAAAAAAAAAATTAATTAAAAAAATGTTTAAAAAAATAAAAAATATATGGTCGATTAGATAATTTTATGAGCTTTCAAATGATGTATCACGACCCCCTTCCTTTTGAAAAATGTTCCTCCTTGTGCTTTTAAGTTCTTTACGTGTTTAAAATTACAAGCTGATATCTTAAGCCGCTCAAAAGTTAAAGGGGGGGAGGGGGCGATTCTTGACACGCCCTGTATACCATCCTTTTATATTTAAAATATATATTTTTAGACAAAAATTAGGTATAAATACTTTTATATAATTAAATTAAGCTTCTAAGAAACGTCCAAATACTTTTTAACACGTTGGCTACCGCATAAGTCCGTAGAGACCGCTTGTGATAGTCACGGCGGTCCCTAGGGACCGCTTTATATATTTTACATTCTAATTTCGCCGGACCTCGGGACCGACAAAACCACTGAATTTGGCATATAAGGCCGCTAATAGACGAACATAATAATTATAATTTTTTTTTTGAAATTTTCTTAATTTATATAGACCCGAGTATGGACAGCTATATATTTTTTCGTAATATTGAAAAAAAAAAGAAAATATTCAATTTTTTGGCTTCCTTTGAATTTTCGATGCATCGAGCAAGTTAGGCTTTCTAAAATTTAGGTTTGGTCCGACTGACAAGAAAACTAAAATAGAGATGGTAGGTAACGTGTTAAGAAACGCGAATTTATAGGTTAAAACATCTTAAATTGCGCAGATGGTTCGTAGACTAAAACTTAATTGGTGAATGCCTTAAAAATTAAAAGTAATAAACTTTATAAACTTTAAAAGACAACAGAAGCAGTTCTTTTAAATAAAAAAAAAATCTAAACGTCATCGTAAAATTTTTGTGTAGTAAACTGATATTTGAAAAACAAAAAAACGTTGATAAATGACTTGGGACAATAAATGCATAATGCAAAAAAACCTTCACATAATAATTTGTCTATGAAAAATATCACAGGATGTGAAATGAACTACCGGTAAAAATTTTTCTTGGCGAGCATTTATCATAATTATATCGCATATCACGAATGACATATCTACTAATTTAGGTCATTTTTTATCTGCAACTCTTCGTCGCTGGTGATTAATACTGGTATACCGAAGATTAATTATTACACCCACAGTTAATTTTTAGCGAGCTTTTAGAAATCAAAATATATATATTTCACGAAACCCAATTTTTTTACAAATAAATGTGTACTTTTTAATATAAAAACAAATTTAAAATCATCTATGTACCTGTCAGATCTGCTTTCCTGCAGAAAAGCGATTTTCATTTGTATTAGCAAATTCGAAATAAAAAAAATAAATTTGACAATAGCTATTTCTTATCAAGTGTGGAAAATCCTCTTTACGCATGCGTTAGGAACAATACTTTTCCTACGAGCAGGGTTAAAATAAAATATCTTTTATATTTTATCAAATAAATCGAAATAAATCTTATTTTTATAATTTTTCAATAAGAAAATCAATTAACAGGTAAAAAATTTTAACATTTTTATAATATTATGAATAAATATAACAAGAATGACACTACGCAATTAAGAAATTAAACAATATTTATGCGTGCGGAAAAGGCTTTCTTTCCACACGCATACGAGTGCGGAAAGAGTGATCTTTCCGCATGCTCTTAAGAAAATGATTTTACGTCAGTAAAAAAGTTTATATAAAAATTATATATAAAATATAAAATGAAAATCGTTTTTTTCTGGCCTACGCTACAATGAAGATTTTGAATTTGGTTTTATATTAAAAAGTAAACTTTAATTAGTAAAAAAAATTGCTTTCGTCAAATATACATATGTTTATTTTCGAAAGCTCGCTAAAATTAAACGATGTATCATATAGCAGCAAAAGCTTTTATCAAGAATAAGTGCAAAAATTAACGACGTTGTTACTGTATTAAACTAACAAGAATAATTACATACATTTATACATATTTGTTTACTCATGCCAGCAAAGGGTTATAAATAAATATATAACATTATATGACAAGATATATCGACTTTATTTAGAAATACCTGTTCCTAAAAAAATACTCATAGTTAGTGAAATTATCTGTAGATGACGCCCTTTTTAACTAGTGTGGAAAGTGACATATTTCACGCGAGTGGGAAGGTTTACGAACGAGCCGTTAGGCGAGTGATGAAACCCCACGAGTGTAAGAAATGCACTTTCCAAACGAGTTATGTACACTATTTTTCCTACGATCCCAAACAAATATAAAATTTAAACTTTAGGAATTCTTCATTTAATATTTTCCAATTTTTGAGGAAATCAAAACACAAAATAGCATACAAATTTATATATGTATGTCAACAGGAAATATGTTTTTTATTTACATTTAGTTGTCTTGTTTTTATAATTAATACATCATATTATGGAAGGTCAACACTGTTTAATGGGTTGCCTAACCGCAAGCATGTTTTAAATCAAGGAAAATTTGACAGTTTACTAATTAAATTTGATTTCTGTGGATATGCTACCATATAAGACTAAAATTCTACATTCTACTTTTCATGAGGAAATATTGATGTTTTTATAAAATGTAAGGTAACTAAATCACAAATTAAGTAATATTCATAAAATCTACATTAATAAAACATATTAAGTTATATTGACCTGGGTCAAAATAGTAAGGTTATAACTATAGTTTTTATTTTTGACATGAAAACAGAAATATTTGAATTGAAAAACATAAAAGAAATCAAAAGAGTCTGTAATGAAAGATGGAAAATGGCATATAAAACGAGGTGAGTAAAATTCGTAGAATTTACAACGTAAATATCTAAACAAAATTAGACAAACCTACATACATATATATCAAACAAGGGTGATGTGAAAATATCAACACATGATGATATGTGTTTATCTGCTCAGCTCTTCAGTTAGAGACATTTATTAATATATTGTTTTTATTGTTTTTTTTTTAATTTTTTACTCTTGTGATAGATTTTTGACACCATCAAGACCACCATCAAGAAGGTCCTGTTTTATTTTAATTTTATTTCATACTCCAAATACGGATAATATGCATTGCAAATTAACTACAAGGCCTTCTTACTTACGACATACTTTTTTCTTAATTAACGTGAATGTATAATAGATTTATGAGTAGAGGATATTTTTGGTAACCTGCATATTGATTTAAAGTTACATTTATATAACTTGTTATAAATATGTATTTTAAAGTTTTAAGAAGAAAACACGGTCATTTTTAGGTATAACAAATTTTTACAACGTATTATAATTATCATAAAGCTTCGAAATAGCAAGAAGTTCTTTCAAGTATAGAAAGGGGCATTTTTATAGATAGACAATGAATAGTATCAATTGTATACACTCTTAAATATTTATTTTTGTTCCTCTTCTTCTTCGTCTTGCTTTTTTAAATAATTTTATTAAGAATGCATAAATATGATATTTGAAAGTACATCCTGTCAAATGTTTTATTTATTTGTTCTATGGTGTGGGCCATTACAAGTTTTTTAAAAAACAACACGAAAAGGGTGGCCAAGCATTACATTCGTAGGTCCCACATCCTAGTGCCCGCCCATCCACATCCAATCTACTTCATACAATGCAACAAACAAAGAAAAACGAAATACCCTAATACCCAATTTAAATAACCTAATCTACAATATGCCCGACTTCAAGTTGTAGATAACTTTTTTATTAAGTTAGCAATGTCAGATTGTTTTTTGTTGCAAGTTGACAAAGCGTAGGGTACTTTGTGATTATATTTTTATCAGATTATCGAGATATTTTTTTCATTCTCCCGCTTTATAAATCCCTTCAGCGTAGATTTGGTGTATATTAAAACTTAGTTCACATGTGACGCTTCGAGTATATTGAATTTATTTCATTTTGAAGCAATGAATTCTTGTTCTGTTTTTATTTGTAGTAAACTACAATTTATTATATGGTTATGCCAGTCAATAACTAAGAAAAACTAAGGTGTATATTATATTTTGTGTTAACATTTTTGAAAAGGATCGTATATTTTCATTTTCCAGTTTTTAGTCCTACGACAGCTCCATCCTATCCTATTCTTAGCCAGTTCTTTCATTTCTCTAAAATTTTATGTCACACATTCGTAAATTTTATCAAATAAAAAACAATAAAATAATATAAAAATACTTTAGTGTACTAAGTCTTTTATTATACTTGACTATGTTCATATTCATAAATTTATGTAGATATTTCTAAATAAATTAATTTATTGTAAAATAAAAGACTTTTGAGTTTTTGTAAAGCACTGTTAATTTTATTTTAATTTAAAATTACAAAAAATTACAACATTAATATAAAATTATTTAAAATTACATAGATTAATATTAATTTACACCTATTATCAATTACATAATTTTACTGAAAATTACATGTCGGTGCAACTAATGCAATTTTTTTACAGTGCTTATTAATGCAAAATGTTTAAATCACAACGAAAATGCAATTTAAAGCAAAAATATATTATTGAAGCTAATAGCAAATCACTCCAAAATGTATAATAAAAACATTTAATTATACATTTTTCAAAAAAGGAAAAAAAAAGTAATAAAGAAGCAGCGACTGAAAAAGATATTCACATCATGGAAAATGAAATGTAAACTGAGTATATTAATAATTTAATAAAATTTAATTAATCCAACGTTTTATATCTACCTACACGTAGCCGTTTGAAATTCCGAAGCAAAAAAAAAGCGGAAGGAAACCTCAATTTGGCGGTATTTACTTAACTTTCCGCGTCGAATTTTTTAAATTGCAGAAAAATTTCCTCGGTTTTTTATTCATCGTAAATTTACGTGTTAAGTACCAAAACTAAATGTAAAACAATTGTGGCGTTTAATTTACACTAGCGGAATAATATGCGTGTGTTTCCGGCGTAAACTTGAAATATTTGCATTTAGAAAGTAAGGGAGCTTTTTTTGGTTACTAAACATTTCTGCAGTCCAACCGTATAATATTTTTAATGTCTGCAGACATTTTTTACTAAATGTTAAAACTATACTAGCAAAAGTTTTCATAAGAATTATTAACCCTTCGTTAGTCGCAATATCTATTAGATACACCTAAAATATGAAATTTATCTCCATTACTATGTTTCCTTGAATACGTTCTGCCCCCTTTAGGTATTCCTCTACATCATTATCAATCACGTATCAGTGCTAATTAAACCAAGATTTGATGTGTGTCGTAAACTTGGCGATCCGCTAAACTATGTGAGATACATTGCGACAAATCACGTTTTTTTCTATATTTTACATGCAAAAAACAAACAAAAAAAATATTTAGGTTGATGAAAATAAGGTAAACGTTACTTCTATATTGGAAAATAGTTATTTATGGTACTAGTGGGTAAAGTAAGATATTGCCCATGAGAAAATTAACCTGCGAGGCGTTTACCCATGAGTGCCATACAAGGTTTTATCCAATAAATAGCTTAGGAATACATATTTTTATTAAAAATTTTAATGAAATTTACAAGAAAATAATTTGACAAGTGAAAGTTGAGTGGGTAAAATAAACAATTATCCTCTCAATAAAGTAAAAGCCAAGTGGGGGTTATTATTGAGTTTATCTATTTAAAATAAAGCTGGTCATTGTCTTATTATCTGTATGTATTGGATAAAAGTTTTATTTTGATATATTTTAATAGATTTTAATGTTTTTATGCAATTATACCTTTTTAGTACTAATAATAGTTTTATGAAAATAAAGTTTAGTGCTTTATAGACGGCAAACTATTAAAATATATAAAGAAATTGCACTACTCTACTACAGAATTTTCACAATCAATGAGAAAATCCCTACCAAAATGTCATATAGCTGCTATTTCACGCTTTGCGATCATCAGTGAGCATATATTGGTATGGTGGCTTTCGCACTTTCTTTATAGATTTTAATAGTTTGCCGTCTATAAGGCACTAAACTTTATTTTCATTTATAATTTGATTTACCGTGTCGGTACTAGGTGCTGGCTTCGAGACAATTTTTTTGTCCGCCTGTGTATCTAGATATAGATAATTCTTATCAGATTACAGGTCTGCCAACATCTAATGTGTAGTACTTTTGTGCAAACATTAGATGGCGCCACCAATTTGTACGCTCTCAATACAGTTATACTTATTTTTGATAGGTATTTAAAATTTTCAACAGTCAGTGCGAAAGCCACCATACCAATATATGCTCACTGATGATCGCAAAAAGTAGATCAGTTTTGCCATACTTCTTTGGATATTAATACATTATTAATTAATAAATTTACTTATATTAAAAAATATTTCAAAATTTTTCTTATAATGATATTCGATTAAATAGTTAATTAAAAAGCACTTCTTTTTATAGAGTTCATTTATCCCGAGATTTATCCCAATATTCTGCCTGTATTTAATTATCTTTCGTAATAATTCGGGGATTGAGCTTCTCCCCTCTTCAAATTATATTTCTGTGTACGAATGAAACCTTAAAAATGCTATAATTCCGCTTTGATTTTATTAAATTTTCAGATTTTCAGTTTCAGTTTCAATTTTAAACGTGTATGATTCCACGAGAAACCTCCATTTAATCTATTTGGGGATTAATTTGTTAAAAGTTGGGTATTTGACTTGTATACCGTGTAGAGTAATTAAAAAAGAGTTTTTAAAGAAACTTGATTGAAAGATGGCAAATAGATATTTATACTAAGTATTAAATTAAAATGTTCTATTGGCAGCCATGTCCCGTATGGCACTTTTGTACAATTTTTTATTGATAAAATCTCGATCTAATTGATCGGGAAATAGACATATAATTTTTTTTTAATGTAACTGTTTGTAATTTTAATTGTCTAATGAGTTCCATGTTATGTTCGGAAAATATAGAATGTTCACAAATTAGCTGGTAAGTTTTTGAGATTAGGTTCACTAATTTTTTAAACAATTTTTTTTTATATTTTCTATATAACTTAAGTAATAAATTATCCAGTTGTATTTTAACTTTTGAAAAAGTCATAATATATGATGAAACGTAAAGTGTACTGAGAAGTGACGAATAAAAAGCGCCAAAATTAACCCAAAACTTTTGTTTTTTTTTTTGATTCATAGGATTTAATAAATATCATTTATCCAATACATACAGATAATAAGATAATTACCAGCTTTATTTTAAATAGATAAACTCAATAATAACCCCCATGTGGATTTTACTTTATTGAGTGGATAATTATTTATTTTACCCACTCAACTGTCACTTGTCAAATTATTTTCTTGTAAATGTCATTAAAATTTTTAATAAAAATATTAATTCCTAAGCTATTTATTGGATAAAACCTTGTATGGCACTCATGGGTAAACCGATATTGCCCTCTCGAAAATTAACGTGCGTGGCTAACGCCTCGCAGATTAATTTTCTCATAGGCAATACCTTACTTTACCCACTAGTACCATAAATAACTATTTCCTGTCGAAATCTCTTGGAATCATAAACATATGGTATTAGGGAAAATTTCGGGACAAAATGCCTAATGTTTGTCATTAAATGAGCAAATTTTGCTGTATGTAATGGTTTTAATGAATTAAAAGGCTTTTAGTCTGAAAACTGAAAATGTATTTTAATTAAATTTTCAGGCTAATTTCAGTATAACTGCAAATAAAAATGTCATTTGTAATATTAAATAGTTAAAGGAGATGTTTTACTGTTTCGGAAGTACTCTGGCTTTTTATGAAATTTGTGCTCTAAATTAAATTTGATTATAAACAAGTGTGATAATAGTATATTATGCACCAAGTATGCGAACTAAGTCTTTAGTGTTCGAGACTGAAGTTTGCTGAGACGGAGTCGAGAATATTAAAGACAGTTCGCATACGTGGTGCACATACTATTTTTTCTACTACCTAAAGCTAGTAACTCCAAATATCAGTTAAAAATAAAGTTTAAAAATTATTTTGACATAGCTGTCAGTTTGACAAATAAGTTGAAAAAAGTTAGTTAGTAGATTATTGACCGTCGTCAATAAACAACGCTTAACAACGGTCAATATTAAATGAGCTCACTGATTTTATTGGTTGCTAAGGTAAACAAGCCTTGACAACGGTATTATATGTAAGCTAGCACTTAATTAGGTAGTAGAAAAAATTAAATATTTAATATAATCAAATTTTAATTATTAATAAGTATTATTATTATTATTTTTATTATGATTATTTATTTATTTATGTATACAATACATACTGTGTCAGTTAGTTATATTTTCTATTTATTTACTAACCTAAGTAATATTTCTGTCTAAAGGTATACCCAAAAAAGTACATAAAAATATAGCTGCCTTGAAAACATGTCCAAAAAAATTAATTGGAAAGGAAAAACTTGATAAAGTTGTATCATTTATATCATCCTACATAGAAAAAACGGATTCCTTGAACCAAGGACACGTGTCTTTGGATATGTTCAAAGCCATATTCTCTTGTTTCAAGGCTGGCATTGACTTTGGTTCAAGAAACTGCCAGCCTTGAAACAAGAGAATATGGCTTTGAACATATACAAAGACACGTGTCCATTGTTCAAGGAATCCGTTTTATCTATGTACCCAATATTATTCCTGCATTTAAAGTTATTTTGTTATATAATTTAATAGGCAGAAATTGATTAGTTTTTTTCAGCAAAAAAAATCACATAAACAAGGTAGTAAACAAGGTTTAAGAAAAACAGAAATATAATAAAAAAAAATATTTCTTAATTTCTAATACTCAATCTACAAAAACGTTTTCGTTCGTTAATTTCAAAGTTGATTTCTATCAAAAACTTTAATTGTTACGTCACTACTTTATAATTGTAGATGTAATTTTTCTCCTGGTTTAGAATTGTACAGTTTTAAATTACATTTTAAAATTTTAGAAAAAGCTGTAAAGCATTTAATTCAGCCCGAGACAATAATTAATTATACTATAAAATAACACCGGCCCACAAAAAAAAACAGTATTTTTAGGCACTGAAAACGAATTTTTACAATGAAAAATCTTGTTGACCCCTAAAGTATCCCTCTCGAGAGGGAGATCTCCCTTATGTAAAAATAGTTTTAGTCAGATTTAGGTGAATTTTGTATATGTTATAGTTCTCGACTTTCTGATCAAACGTATCTAAGGGCATAACTCCCAAAAATAAATAGTTGCTACAGAAATTTGAAGATTTCGAGCTAGCTCGTCCAGTATTCTTTACTGCAGTTATTGAAGTTAATAATTTAATCAAGAAAATATAAAATTTACTTATTTATCTTTTACATCGTTTGGACTTTTTTTTTTCGTTTTACTGGGGGCCCTATTTAATGAATTTGGTTAAATTTTTAAGATTTTTATTTAAGGTGATCCCAATATTAACACTAAATATAATTATGTTATTTTATTGGTCAAGTTCCTAGTTTAGTATTATATTACTCCGTAAACCATCCAATAATTTAAGTCATAAGTTTGTGTTAATTTCCTAAGACTTAAAAATTAAGAGATATTGGCTGAAAATCAAGGACATTTTCTTTAAACCAAGCATTTATTGCTTGGACTATAAAAAAGTTTCAAATTGACATATTTAAAAATAAAAAATTTAAGAAATTTAATTTTTTACTTAGCTACAAAATGGCGAGGTTTGTAGCAAATTTTATCACGATATAATACTCAATTATTTTAAAGCAATAAAAAGCTAATAGCTTTTTTAAACATAAAAGATATTATGATACAATTATAATTATAATTTGCGGTTTACGACTCTTAAAGTAAGTCCATAAAAATATTTCTTGATTTAAATACGAATACTTAAAATTAAGCCTTTAGGGTTATAGCTATATAGCTTTATATTATGTTAACTACTATTATAAAGATATTTAGAGATTATAATTCTCATTTTCTTTAATGAAATTTTTTTACATTTTTGCTTACAGAGTAACTAATTGTACATAGTTTAGCATTTTTGTATATCTAATTGTACAATACATACAGTGCATGTCTAAAGTACGCCCCCTTTAACTTTTGAACGGCTTATGATATCAACTTAAATTTGAAATAAACAACAATAAATAACAACCCAAATAATTTTTTGGTACATATTTTATATGTTTAGGGGGCGCAATGCTTTATAAGGTCGTGCTCCTGGAGAAGACGAAATTCTAACTGAGATGATAAAATATGGTGGAAATACAATCATAGATATGCTGGAGGTAATTTACAACAAATTATTGACAGAAAAAAAAATGTCCCAGAAGAATGGAACAACGCTATAGTCACACTAATATTCAAAAAAGGTAATCAAGAAAAACTAGACAATTACAGACCCATTAGCCTTTTATCGTCCCTGTATAAAATATTCACAAACATTATTACCGAAAGACTCACCAGTAAGTTGGACGGATATCAACCAAGAGAACAGGCGGGGTTCCGAAAAGGTTATGGCACAATAGACTACTTGCAAACAGTAAGAACCGTAATAGAAAAGGGTAATTAATACAACTTTCGACTGTGGGTTGCTTTCGTAGATTATGAAAAAGCATTTGATTCGGTTGAAATTTGGGCAGTTTTTAATACCCTTGGTAATTGTAGTATAGGTCACCGATACACGGAATTAGTTCCGTTTCAAGTGAAGCTAGAAGACAAAACTGACAAAATTAAAAAAAAGAGGAGTACGACAGGGAGATTCAATATCGACGAAACTTTTTACAATGACACTAGAGGAAATGTTTAAACTTCTAAACTGCGATCAAAAAGGAATTAATATAGGCACAAGACAGAGAAGAATGGAAAAGACTTGAGGAGGCCTGAATTCGACGATGGATGAGTGGCTAAAATGATGATGATGATGAATGGTAGCAGGGGGGGGGTAAAGAGGAACATTTTTTTAAATGGAAAGGGGGATCGTGTGATACACCATTTTAAAGCTTATAAAATTCTCTATTTGCCCACAATTGTTTTTTATTTTTTCGGAACAATTTTTTGATGTTTAAAATAGGGTTGAAAATAGGAATTTTCGTCTAAATTAAAAAAAAAATGTTTAAAAAACTAAAAAAATATATGGTCGAATAGAAAATTTTATTTGCTTTAAAATTATGTATCACACAACTCTTTCCAATAAAAAAATGTTCCCCCTTGCCCTATGTCTATATTCTGCCCCTAAATATATTAAATATATACAAAAAAAAATATATGGGTTAAGTGTTCCAAGTTTCAAGTTGATATCTTAAGCCGTTCAAAAGTTAAAGGTTTACGTTGGTCTTGTGTTTGGAGTTTTTAATGTTAACGGAGGGACATAGGGGACTATGGCTATGACTATTTTTTCACAATTAATGGAAAGCCCCTAGCACAAGCATATAACCTTACTTGGGGTTTTCCATGAT
Source organism: Brachypterus glaber (assembly GCA_958510825.1). NCBI lineage: Eukaryota > Metazoa > Arthropoda > Insecta > Coleoptera > Kateretidae > Brachypterus > Brachypterus glaber. The sequence continues at coordinate 13,887,817 of OY294047.1, read as the reverse complement.
ACTGTGTAATTTTAAACTAAATAAATAAACAAATAAATAAATAAACATTTCTTACGTTAAACATACCTAAAATGACATTACGTACGAATAGCATACTGCGTGTACGACTAGACTAGTTTTGTTTCACCAAATACGTATGGGAGATGTAATAAGCCAATAATTTACCTGAAAGAAAAGAAAAAACTATAGTTAGTAAAACCAAATAATAATATTATGTATAAAGTTACTTTAAAAACAAGCTGAAATATGCATACCGCGTGATAAAACGAAAACTTTAACCTTGGATAAAATCGAAACCAATGACTTTTCGAAAAAACGTCGAGACAGGTCAATTTTTATTTTAAGGAGGACATGTTTTGACATGTAACCAATAATTGACGTAACTACCCCCACCACTCAGGAGCTACCAGTTCGAAAATCTTAAATAGGATTGTAGGTCATGTAATACATTATTTCTTTAATTATATGTCATAAACGGGTATTAGTATGTGTTTTTTTAATTACGTTATAATATTATGTTTTTAAATTTATTAATTAATCTATGTTTTAAATTTTTGTTATACATTTTCTCGAGAACTACTGAACCGATTTAAAAAAAGTAAAACCTTGCTAAAACCAGAATTAAAGAACCTTAACCAAACCTTTTTAATAATGTATTACATGACATTCATTCCTCTTTAAGATTTTTGAACTGGTAGCTCCTGAGTGGTGGAGGTAGTCAATTATTGTTATAAGTGAAAACATGTCCCCCTTAAAATAAAAATTTACCTGACTCGGCGTTTTTTCGAAAAGTTATTAGTTTCGATTTTATCCAAGGTTGAAGTTTTTGTTGGATTACCGAGTATATCCTTTCTAGACAAATGGCAATATCTTTTAATCTCTATATCTAAGAAACTAATAGTTCTACGACAAAAATTACTGAGAATAGATTAAATACTATTAAGCGAGTTACCCTCCTTGCGTTTGGACTTAATGTTAACCATATTTCACAGAATATAAACTACAAAAACTAAATCGTTTGGCAAAAGAATTTTTAAAATCGAAAATTTTGTACAAAAGTTATCAGGTTAGGACAGAGACACATAGACTGATTTTATTTAACACTTAGATTTTCATATTTCCTCGAAGTTTCATGAGATTCTAAATCAAAAAAAATCTAAAAAAAGAAGGTTTTTTGGTCGGTTTCAATAACGGTTGCAACCATCCATTATAAAGTAAAGTAAAGTAAATTTATTATCACATTTTACTACTTTAAATATACAAGTATTTATGAACACCTATATACAACATAATATACAGTGAACGTCATTCATACATCAAAATTACAAACATAAAATGTTACATATCCATTAAAAACTCCTTAAGGGAGTAGTCGGCCTTATTTATTAAAAATATTTTCAAATTTTGCTTAAAGTTGTTAAAATTGTGTGTTTTGAACCTTTCATCCAATTCAAAGAGTTTTCTCATGCATGTTATACCTGCATGGTCTGGGTTCTTCTTTGATACATTTCGCCGTAGAGACTTTGGAGTGAACAATATTACCCTCAAGTACCCTATTGTTTGTTTAAAATAGAGTTATTCAGTACATATATAATTTTGTCATTTGTCTTATTAAATATTATTTACGACCACCATAATTATGATACTTTTATTATGCGGATGGTTCAAAAAACTCCGTATAAATGCATATTAAGTACCCGTATTTAAATGAGCTACAAAAATATTTTCATGTCAAACCTACTGGTTTTATTAAAAACTAACCTGATTTTACGACTTAAATATTGTTTTTTAAAGTAATTTATGAGCAGCGTGTGTTTATTTTAATATTTAGAAATAAATAAATAATTTAGACTTTTAAGTATAAATTATATAAATGGTATACACTGTAACAAGAGTATGTTTTTACGTTATTTATAATGGGATATTATAGTATTTTTGAAGATAATTTTTAATTTTATTCAAAAAAAAGTAGTATAAGTATTATATTTTAAAGTAAATGTACAGTTTTTGAGTAATTTTAGCATATTATTAGTTGTTTTTTTTTTCTTGTCTAATATACACTGCCGCACATTAAATTCCGGACACCTAAAAAATTTACATTTTTTAAATTCAAATATTTCGAAAACTAATTAATGGATTTGACTAATTCTTTTTTTGTTTTAAAGCTTAAACATTCTCTACTTTTGTTTGTTTTAAGAATGATTAAAAATTTTTTTTTCGTATTAATAGGAACAAATAATGTACAACTATGTTTCTTACCCCATCTTCTAGGACTTGCATGGTACGCAACTGTTTATCAAATTATTAAAGTATTTCTTATTGCCGCTGTTTTAATGAATATTTTCTTTTTTATTTTTTTACTTTTTTACTTCTGGTTTAGGAGATATCAGGATTTTCCTGAAATTTGTCATTTTTTTAGTCAACTCAAAAAGTCAGTTTTTTAGGTGTGCGGAATTTAATGTGCGGCAGTGTACCTTTACAGTACATTTATACAAATATTGAATTAGCCTTCTAGTATTGTCACATTAGATATAATAAAATATTACACAATATTTGCATCGCACGATAAAATTTACCATACACTAGATGGGTCCGAAAAATCTCACGTAGTGTATTGTAAATTTACATCAATTCTTGTTACAGTGTTACAAAGTCATTACTTTTATACAAAATTCACGAATAAACCATTTTATTATTAAAATGTTTCTGTGATAACAGATTTATTTTCTTGGTGAAAGATTCATGTAAACCTGCTTAAAAACAATATGGCGTGTTTTGCAAATATTGAAGTATTTCTATGCCGTATGTAAATAGCTCTTTTTAGTTTATAAAATGTAAATTAATTTTGAAAAAACGTTTGTTTTTATCAAAAATGATTTAGTAAACTACTGTTTTCCATAAAGTCGCATATTAAGGTTACATGACCAAAACAAGGAAAAAATGCTCATTTTTCGATAAACATCTGTAGCGATAAAAATAAATTTCCCGAAGTTTTCTAAATAAATACCTATTTGCTTATAGCATGATTTGCGTGTTTTATTTTATTATTTCTGCATTAAATATAACCATATCATTGGGGGTTGAGGTTAACTACAATATAAATATATATTTATACATACTTAGCTTAAATGGACGTGTATTTTTAGTTTACTATGATAAATTAGTTCATAAAACGTATTTTGCAAAAATTTTAATTGTTCCCTAAATTATGTTATAAAGGACAAAAATCTTATATAATTCTTTTTAATTTTTTAAATATTAAACCATTTACAAACATATAAGACCATTAAAGGAATATTAAAGCTCTAAATTATTTTTGAGATAAATGACTTCAAAGTTTAGAATCAACTGGATTGTGAGATGACAGTAAGTAAGGAAGTAAGTACACTTTGTGAATAATATCTTTTAAACGTTTTAAATAAAATAATTAAAATTAAGTATTTCCTTTGAAAGTTCATACCTATATCAAACATATACAAAAAAAAATTAAAATCTTTATTTCAAATCATTTAAAATATACCTATTAAATAAAATGTTTAAGAAGCTACTGTAACTTCACATTGTGAAGTTAACAATGTGTTGCAAAACAAATTCAAATATAATCAATCCATTTGCTAGTAAAAGTGGGCATTTAACTAAATAGAAAAAAATATTCTCGTTAAATTTTTTTTTAAATCCTCTTTTTTGTAGTTCTCGTTAACAAAGATTTTTTCCAATAATGATTTTAAAATTTGAGTAATTTGTTTTCTACGATTTACTAAGTATATCGTTAAAAAAAAACTACGTTACAAGTTGTGAACTTCACTGTATAGCAGTTTTGGTTTAAGCAATAAAACCGCAGAACCATAGAATGAACCACAGGTATCTCAGCAAAACTAATTACATTTTTTCGTTTATTTAATAGGAATTCTGACATGGTTCGTATTAATATTGACAGGTTTATTTACATCTTCATGAAGCTCAAGGCCTCCAATTAGTTAATATCGTCATGGTCTACTGAATATATTAAAGCATTGATGTTTTTAATTTTATAGGTAACATCTACTGGAAAGTTTCCAGTGGATATCGTCCAGTTCACATAAATCTTAACTCTTTATGAATTATATTCTCGTAATAACAAGTTTTCAAATAACTAGGTTTACTTTTTATAGGCCACAAAAATTTCCAGAGTTTACGGTTTCTAAAACTTATGATTTAGAGCTAAGCTTTGAGATTAACTTAGTTCAATTATTATTTATACCACAAAAAAATAAAAATACAGCTTTTTTGAGTTATGGATACGGCCAAACGTGTCTAAAGGGCTAACGCAAGAAATATATAAAATATTATTTAGTGTAGTCTGAAGGTTTTTTACGTACCCAAGAGCTCCGAAAAAGTGGCAAAAAAGTGTCACAAAAGAAAAAATACTACTTTATTAAAATTCCCGTAATAAATTCAGAACATATCTAAATAAAAAAATATAACGTAAAACTCAATTTATATGAAGAAAAATCCTTTACTAAAGTGGTGAATATCATCACATTAGTTACCTGCACAAAAATAAACCAAAGATTAAAAAAAAAATCATTTTCAAAATTACTCAAGCCTCTAAGTAACTTAAGCAAAAACTTTTAAATTTGGGATTTTTGACAGTACACTGTGTTGAATTAATAAAACAACTTGAATTCGTAGACAGTGTATAATATTAAAAAATCTTCGCCTAGCGCTTTCGTTTTACAACATCATCGGGGCAAGGCCCTAAAAATAAGTTTTAACAGGAAATGTAGCATTTCCAAAATTATAAAAAAATTTTTTAAAAAAGTTTTTTAAAATTTTTAACTTACTCGTCAGGGCATCCTACATCAAAACAAACGATAAACATTTATGTATAAAACTAAAATTACATAAATATAGACTAAAAACTAACAAATAAATGTTCGAAATGGCATGACATTTTTTTACAAGAAGTGAGGTTATGTTGTGTGAGATCGAGAATTTTGGGCAAAAGTAAGAAAAATATTAGGGAGAGGAAGAAGAAGAAGAGAAATTACAATGCGGGATATTTAAATTAAATTTTTAAACATAGGATTAGATTTTTTGTTTAAACTGATCTGTTTATTTAAACAAAAATCTTGGTTAAGTTTTGTGGCCAGGAATATTTCGAGGTCCTCATAAAAATCCAGTTTAGGGTCATTCCGGTAAGTTACAATGTGATGTAAAAGTTTTAAATCATTGTCAAGGTTAATGGAATGATTATTATATTTTAAGTGGTGACTTAATGTGAAGTTTTGGGACGGTCGATATGCTCCTGCCCACGGACACGAATTTGGCGAATGCTTTGGCCTATGTAAAATTTTTGACAATTACATGTTAGTTTGTAAATACCCGCTTTTTTCAAGCTCTGGTATGGGATCTTTGTTGCGAACTAAGTGATCGCTAAGTTTATTTCTAGACTTAAAGACAATGGTCAAATCCGTGTCATTGAATATTTTTGAGATTTTGTGACAAAAAGGTCCAAGATATGGTATTGAGAAAAAACTTTTTGGGGTTTGGGAGGGTCAAGGAATGCGGAGTTGCGAAATGTTTTAAGTTCGAATTTATTTAAGATTTTGTCAACGATAATGGGGTTATAACCATTTACTGAAGCAACATATTTTATGATATTTATTTCCTTGTTTCTGTTTTCTAGAGATAGGGGAATTTTTAGGGCGCGGTGTACGTAAGAATTTAAGGAAGAAAGTTTGTGAGAAAGAAGTGTGGCAGCTGTCAGCGGGAATTATGTGATCCGTTTGGGTCGGTTTCCTATATATGCTGAAGTCAAAAGAGTTGTTTTGTCTTTTAATATTAATATCGAGAAAATTGATAGATTTCTCAACTTCAGTCTCAACGGTGATTTAATGTTGGGTGTATGTTATTAATATGTGTGAGAATGTGGTCAGCTTCTACGGTTGAACCTTAACGATCGCGAAGATGTCGTCAACGTACCTCTTCCAGAAGACTAATTTATCATCGAATGAATGAATTATATGATTTTTTCTAAATTATCTAAAAAAAGGTCAGCTAAAAAACCGGAAAGTGGGTCACCCATAGCAAGGCCTTGCTGTAGGAAAATAATATTGTTGAAGGAGAAGGTGTTCTGAGAGAGACAGAGATCTAAAAGTGTTAGGAGGTCCATTTTTATCCTTTCAGGGACCTTATCTTTTAGAATATTGCTGACGAGGGGGATTGTTTCATTTTTAGGAATAGAGGTGTAGAGGTTTGAAATGTCAAATGAAACCATGAAAGAATCCTCATGTAAAGTAATTGAAGAAAGGTCACTAATCAGGTGAGAAGTGTTGTTGTAAAACGAAAGCGCTAGGCGAAGATTTTTTAATATTATACACTGTCTACGAATTCAAGTTGTTTTATTAATTCAACACAGTGTACTGTCAAAAATCCCAAATTTAAATAATGGACTTTATGTTCTTATGACTATTTTCTCATCCTACATCAAACTGTCCAAGAAAAGAGGCATCATTGAAGTTGATCTTTGGTTTTTAAATCGTTGCATTCATGAAGACATTACCCCCAACTTTGCAAAATTCCGCACCAAGAAAGTATTCTCTCAAAAAACTCTACAC